>BSUD01000006.1:110829591-111386658 GCA_033239045.1 Fagopyrum esculentum
ATGTTGGGCTAACCTTTCCAACATTTGATCGATGAAAGGAAGGGGGAAGTGGTCCTTCCTTGTAGCTACGTTCAGTTTGCGGTAGTCGATGCACATTCGCCACCCTGTAACTGTCCGTGTAGGGATGAGTTCGTTGTTCTTGTTGGCAACAACGGTAATGCCTCCTTTCTTGGGTACTACTTGTACCGGACTCACCCATTTGCTATCAGAAATAGGGAAGATGATACCTGCATCAAGTAGCTTAAGGATTTCTTTCTTCACGACCTCTTTCATTGCCGGGTTTAACCGTCTTTGAGGTTGGCGTGAAGGTTTGTAATCCTCTTCCATTAAAATTTTGTGCATACATAGAGAAGGCTTTATTCCTACTAAATCATCAATGGTGTATCCTAGTGCTCTCCTATGTTGCTTCAGAACATGCATGAGTTTCTCTAATTCATCACCATTCAAGTTTGCATTGACTATAACCGGATATGTGGAGTTAGTGCCAAGGAATGCGTACCTTAAATGCGTGGGAAGTTGCTTCAATTCTAGTGATGGAGGTACCTTGGTTGGTGATGAATCGTGGCCTTCGGGTGCTGTGGAAGAGGTCTCTATAGGTGTGGGTACTTCATCATTAGATTCGGAAGCGGCTGCGGTGAAGTCTGGGGAATCCATAGAATTACTCACTGAATCGACCCCACCTGAAATAAATCGGTCGATCTTCTGCACGATTTTTGTTTCTGTCGGAAAAAATCGTGCTACCTCTTCATGAATCGGGCGATTTATTTTCGTCAGGTCGATTTTAGTTTCTGTCGAATAAAATCGTGCTACCCCTTCAGAAATCGGACGATTTTTTTTGGCAGGTCGATTTTCTTTACAGTTTCCGGAGTCCACTCTAGTTCTTCAATTTTTGCTTCTAGTTCTTCCTCCACAACGTTTAATGCTTTCACATCCTCATTGCAGTCATGTTCCACCCCTTCCTCCATGATGCTCATGCTAAGAACCTTTTGAAGAGGGTCTTTGATCAATATCGAACTCACTATCTCTCTAGATTCTTCTTCCTCAACAATTTCAAAAACGTCGTCTTTCAAGGCTGGCTCCTTGATTAAGGAAGATAGTATGAATTCTATCTTTTCTTCACCGATATGGAAGGATAGCTGGCCGTTTTTGCAATTTACCATGCATCTAGATGTGGCGAGGAATGGTTTCCCAAGGATGATGGGAACCGGGTAATCTGCAGGTATGTCAAGAACGAAAAAATCTATAGGTATGTAAAACTTACCTAGCTTTACTGGAATGTCTTCTAATATTCCCACCGGCTTAGTGGTAGAACGATCAGCCATGTAGAGCGTGATTTTCACCGGTCTAGGCTCTCCTAGACCAACTGCCTTGCATAGAGCTAGAGGTATGATACTCACACTTGCTCCAAGGTCACAAAGAGCATCATAGGTAGCTTCTCCCAAAGTGATGGGTATGCAAAAGGATCCTGGATCGCGGAGTTTGGGTGGCATATTCTCCGTCATAGTCTTGATGAGTTCGGATGACTCCATACTCATCTTGACTTCTCCTATATCTTCCAACTTCCTCTTGTTAGAGAGGATCTCCTTAAGGAATTTCCCGTAAGCCGGCATACCTAAAATCGCATCCATAAAAGGTATGTTAATATGGAGCTTATTCATAAGTTCAACAAACTTACCGAAATGTTTATCTAGGCGTGCACGCGCTCTAGATTGAGGAAAAGGTAGAGGTGGCTTGTAAGCGGGAGGAGGAACATAGACTTCTTCCTTCTCTTTTGCCTCTCCTTCTTTTGTGGAGGTATCAACTACTTTAGGTTGAGGGTCGATGGTCGTCTTCCCGCTCCTAGTAGTTATTGCCATAACCCTTCCCTTTGGGTTATCTTCTGTCTTTCCGGGAAGCTTCCCTTGATCTCTTGGAACTTCTCCGGCCTTGTTGAATACTTGGTTCTCTAAAGCTTTGTGAGCTTTGTCAACCGAAGTTATGTAACTCTCTAATCCTTGTAGCTTGCCTAGAATCATTTCCAGCATGGGATCGGGTTTGCTTGATCCGCTTGATTGTCCCTGGCTTGTAGAAGGAGTAGAAGAAGATGGAGGTGTTAGAGCCTTTTCAGCATATGAGTAAGGATTACCTGAACCTTGCTGATTTGATCTCCAATTGTTGTTATTTGAGTTCCTATTGTTGTTGTTGTTCCAATTGGAGTTTCGGTTGTTATTGTTGTTGTTGCTCCAATTGGAATTCCGGTTATCATTCCTTTGATTGTTGTCCCGCCCCATGTAGTTGGCTTCTTGCTCCTTAGTCTTTTGAAGACTTGTTTTGAGCACTTCCCTCAATTCTTTGATGTCATCTTTGAGGGAGAATATTTGTGTTTGAGCCGCTTGATTCAACTTGGCTCCCGGATCGCCTTGATTCCGGCTATTTGATTCCACCTTCCGGTGGGAGTACTTCTCAATCACTTGGGTTGCTTCTCAATGAAGTCCCAAGCATCATCCTCTCTCATATCCATGAATGTGCCGCAGGATAGAGATTGGAGGTTGAACTGTGTCTCTACATCCAACCCTTTGTAGTAGATCTCCAATAATTCCAGCTTGGAAATGCCATGGTGTGGGCAATCCAACAAGAGATCTTGAAACCTTTCCCAAGATTGAAACAAGCTTTCGTTAGGTTTCATAGAGAAAGCATTTATTTTACCTCTTAATTCCGCCGTTTTGGATGGCGGAAAGAACTTGGTGAGGAATTCTGAAGATAATTCCTCCCATGTAGCTAACTTCGCAGCTGGAAGTGTTTGGTACCAAGCTAGAGCCTTGTCCTTCAAAGAGAAGAAGAACGGTTTGATCTTGTAGTTGCTTGTAGTAGCCTTCTTCGGCTTCATAGTCTCCATGAGAATCTCAAAATTTTGCAAGTGTTGATGCGGAGATTCAGTACTTGCTCCGCCATATTGACTTTGGCGAACCATAGTGATGACTTGTGGTGAGAAGCTAAACTCTTGGATGTCTTCAGCTCCGAAATCCACACCTAGACGGCGTGGTTGCTGAATCGGATCCATCCGTTGCCCCAAAGTTCGAGGTCTATCTTCGTTATTGACAACTCTAACGTTTCTAGTCGTAATGCGAGGGACGACCTTAGGTGTTGGAGTGTTTCGGGTAGGATGAAGTGATGGATCAATCTCTTCAAGTTCCGGCATATCCGGATCAATCTCGTCATCATCGGATGAGTCATTTCGAGTGGACTTAGTTGGTGTCTTGACTTTCTTCTTCTTCTTGGAGTCGTTCAACTCCAACTTCATGTCCAACATCATAGCTCTCAGTTCATCAATCTGAAATTGATGACTTATTTCAGCTTCCTTTCGAGCCTTCTCACTCAACTGGAGTTGGCGTTGAGCTTCGTTCAGTTCAGCCTTGTAGTTTCTCTCATCGTTTTCAGCCATTTTCTTCTCCTTCAACTTTCTCCTCAAAGTTCTTTCTAGTTCGGGATCGAAAGGAATTAGATCTTTAGTGGATCTAGTCTTTCGCATATACCTAAAGAACCTGCAAAGATCACTCAAGTGGACTAATCAAATCACAAGAGCAAGAGCTCTCAAGCTAGACAACCGAAAACCGGATTTGATCGAGACCAAATCCCCGGCAACGGCGCCAAAAACTTGTTCGCTCAAAAAGGTGTGCGTCAAAGTCTTAAATTTATATCTAGAACTCAAAAGCAAAGCGAACCCGCAGTGTACGGATCGGCTGTAGAAAGGTAAGAATTCCAGAGTCGAACTCAGGGATTTGGTGAGAAAAAATTCCGATTTCAATAATCTAGCGAAAGTATAAAAGCTTTTGTGATATGATAAAGAGAGAAATGATTCCAAGGATTCAAGTATCCGATTTAGGCTTTCGATTCAAGACACTTCTATAGATATAGGACAGAATTTATATTGCCAAGATTAAATGTTCAAAGGTAGGATTCGTACGATGAAGTTCCGAAACCCATATGACTAATCTATAGGTTCTCTCTATAAGGGTTGTTGAGGCTGCAATATAGAAAGATCTAAAGACAAAAATTATGTTCAAACTAACTATCTAAAACTCCAGGATATGACTCTCCAAAGTAAAGATGAGAAAGCACACTTAGAATCTTAATAAAGGATGTTGAGTCTCTTTATTACCCAAATCTTATAACCTTAACCTATTAAATGTATAATCAAGTTTGAAGTCTCATCATACACTCTATTAGAGGTTAATAAGGTTAACCAATATTGGGATTTAGGCAAGGATTAGTTCTAATTAAAGATTAATTCAATTAAAGTTTGTCAGAAGAGAAAATCGTGCTGTTCATACGAAAAATCGGCCGATTTTTCTCAAGAACAGTCCGATTTTCCTGTTTGTCGCAAAACTAAAACCTAAATTCTCAGGGTCCTAATGTTTGAATGAGTTCAGTCTATCATCATCTAAGCCTTAATCATCAACTATTCTCCCCAGAATCACAAGGTTTTTAGCCAACAATTTTCAAAATCGAATCAAATTAATTATTGAAGAAGATATCGCAAAGAAACCAAATCTTGAATGAAAAATTCAATAACTTTCGAATCTGTAAAACAATCGTCAAATCTGTTCAATATATCTCTCAAACAACTCAATGTCGTGCTCACAAACCACAACAATGCAATGGAATAAAGAAATCTCACAATCAAAGATCAAGAGTGACTTTCCGGCAAAAGCTCTTCAATCTCTCTCCAAGAATCGTTGATTTCTCCAAAACGTGTAAAGATTATCCGATGCCACCTCTCCGTCTTCGTTCGTAGGGTTCTCTTCTATAGTTTCTTGCCGATGGGCCGTTTGGCAAAACTCTCCTCCAGCCCAAATTAATTGGGCTTTATGTCGTCTTTTCATTTGGCCGAATCGTGAAGAAAATCGACCCAGTCGATTTAGGTACAAAACCGTTCGATTTCATCCAATGAAAATCGTCCGATTTATATATATTTTGGCACGATTTTCTTCAACAGAAAGTGCTCTTCTTTTGCTTCGTCTTCTATGCTTCTCCTTTGCAATTCCTTAGCTCTTTGTGATCCTTCTAAGACTCCTTTAGCTTCCTTAACATCCTTAGATGCTTCTTGCTCCATTCTTGCTTCCAATTCGACTCTATTTACCTGTAATTCATCAAAATCTCATGTAGACCTCTATTTCCGACAATTGATTGAATAGAACATAAAAGTTATGCAAATTCCCTCTAAATGCAAGGTAAATAGAGATAATGTGCTACAATATGCATGAATATGATGATACATAATTCATGTCATCACTTTCCTCGAAGTTGGCCTATCTCTCTCATAAGCAGAGGCCCTATCCTGATAGTCAGACAAAGTCTCACAGCGGAATCCTGCCAGATATGATCGGGTACTCTCTCTCAATCTCCTGGAGTAAAGGTAAACATGCTGCTCTTCTGGAGGTGCAGCTGGTCCAAGTAGGGTCAACTCCTTTTGAAACTTCTTTATGGCAGCAGCAATCAGGATATCCTCAAATCCCGCCTCAATGAAATCCTGGAATCTCTTCCTCCTCAGCGAGACAGGACAGTACCTATCTCTAACAATACTCCTCATCTGCTCCCAACTGGTGACTCGGCTACGAATGGTCTGCCACCATGAATGAGCATCATTTGTGAAACAGGTCTGCACCAAATCCACTTGTCGATCCTCGGGGCAACGTATCGCCTCTAAAGCAGTCTCTATCTTCCCTATCCAGTGCTCCACCTCTAGCCCTATTTCTCCACTGAATTAGGGAACTTTCTGAGAGTTGAAAGCCTTCAACCACTCATCCGCTCTCGGTGCTCTAGACCCAGCAGGCGCTCTATCAGCATTAACTCTCCTCTCAGGTACAGCCGGTACCTAAGACACCCCCTGTGTCACCTTAACTGACCGGGCCGGTACCACCGGCGGTACCTGGGTAAGCCTCTCAACTCTGGCAGCCTCCTCTATACGCTCAACGTATGCTCTGTACTCTCTATACTCAGATGCTCCAATAGAAACACGTCCTGACTCAGTCGAACGTGCTCCCTGCGCTCCAGACCTAGCGGCGGTCTCATGCCTGACCTCGGGACCTACACTCTCAGCTACCTCTTCCATAACAGCCTCTGGCATGCTTGCTGCAGGTGGATCCTCTCGAGGAACTCGTCCTCGACCTCTCCCTAGTGGAGGTCTACCCCCACGACCACGCCCTCTAACAGCAAGGGTCCTATAAGCTCGATCCTGTCTAACTGGGGGAAGGGGGGGACGACCCCTACCTCGGCCAGTCGCTGGTGTAGCCCTAGTACGTGCCATCTGCACGAACGGTAACAACTACAGTTATAATCTAACTAATCTATCGTAAGCAGTAAAAGTCTAAGATAATCATACTAAGAATACCGAGATCCGCGGAGGTAGTGGTGGTCATCCATACTTTCTATCCCATCCCGACTATGCATGCATTTTAAAAACCAAAAATCTTCTTTGAAACACTCATACCCCTTTCGTGTTCTGTTTATTTACTTATATGACCTTTTTAGAAGATTTCAAGTGTCATTGTTGCCAACCTAGAGCTCTGATACCATGTTGTAACACCCCAAAATTTTCAACTTGGAGAGTTACTGGTTAGGACCTCACAGTGGGTCCCCGACCTTAGTTTGACAACAACTTAACAAGATCTTACAACAAGGCACAGATAAGGAAAAACCGGAAATCATAAATTAAGTCTTAACAACGTATGAATGTGACCAGAAGAACCAACAGCCGGAAAACATAAGATAACAACTACGGATAGAAAGAAAAGAACCAAGGTCCAACTGGAAATCCCACAAATAAAGAAACTGCAACACGTCCTAAAAGTACGACACCCCGGCTGACCACTACCATCCGGATCACTCGGCATATGCTCTAACCCGTGGTACGTCTACACAACATAACAACTGTTATCTAATATGCAAATATAAGTAGAATAATAACAGCACAAACACACGCAGAATAATGTAAACAAACATCATGCTGGCACACAACCGTTTATTATCTATTACTTAGGTGATTCATCTTATTCAATTTTACAGTTGTGGCACGAGAATCTTAAGAGTTCTCGCCTCCGTTCCTTATCCAACTGGGTGTAGGTCTAGCTTACCTCCGCCGGTAGCATCACTACAAACCGAGTGTGGACTAGTCCCTAAAGAAATTCCCAGCGCCCTCAAGCTAACTGAGCAGAATGCCACCGCCCGTTACTCTTAGGCCAAGTATAGGTCGGTAAATATTTATCACAACCTATAACTCTAAACATCTCAATCACACACCACTATCATTATTCATGCTCATATTCAGAAGTCAGCTAAGTAAGCCCAAAGAACTTACCTGTTATAAATCTCGATTCTCTGTAAACCAAACTCGCTCTGTAAACTGTAGCAACTCAGTTGCCTGCCAAAGGAGATAAAAGCATTAGCACACTCTAACGTAATTAGAAGTCTAAGACTTCTAAGATAGAAGATCGTAATAGGACAGAACTGATTACAATACTAATTTATGGTAAAATGACTATTTTACCCTTGGTCCCGAAACTCCCAGAATTTCTAAAATTCTAGTCTAAACTCTTATTTGAGACTATAAAGTCATATTCTAACTCCTAAAGTTTAGTTTGGTTACAAACTGGTACTTTACCTATTTTCCTATTTTTCGAAAGATTGTAAAGGTCCAACTTCGGCTTCAAATATAAAATTCGTAAAAGCTTATAAAAATTCCAAAATAATTCTCTAGATCATATATGATGTTCCATCTATACTTAGGAGCAAGAATTTCTCAAAACTGTTCATCCATTATTTCTATAAAAATTCTCAAAGTTGGTTACAACACTTACATTTCTTATACTTAGCCAATATTTCATTGTTTGCAAAAAATGCTTAACTACCCCACTTTGGAAGCTTATAACTTCTAATCCGACCGTTCATTTCTTCTCAAATTTTAATACAGTAAACTTCATCTTTCCATCTATCACATATTAAAATGTCAACGGTGGATGCTTAATCTAAAACATTATAATTGATCCCTAAGTTCGGTACTCATAACAATATTTCTGGATGGAAAGCAAAAGAAAAGGTTCTGAGTTCAACTCCTACTGGCTACTGCAGGATACAATATAATGGACCTATCCTTATTAGTTTGTACATTTGATTAGCAGGAATTAAATCACTCTTCAGCCTACGTCTCTAATTCTATCATAAACTGGAAGCCCGACTCTATTCCGACTACAACAGATTTTTAGCGGGAGGACGATTCACCTGTCTACAACAATGAAGGGACTCGACACTGTTGAGATTCTCCGGTGTTGCTCGGTATTGGCGACGCAGAGGGAGTCCATTGAAGGCTGCAGTAGCAGAATCTCTTCCGTCAGAGGACTTAAGCAGTTACGGCTGGAAGGTACGTCCCGTTCTAAGATCCGGGTTCGAAGGAAGTTAAGGTTCAACAGTGTATAGGCGTTAGAGAAGAAGCGAGAGAGGGATATGGATGGAGACCTTACCGATGTTCCTGTTCTGAAGGGAGGCTCGGCTGTGAATGGTACTTCGTTCCGAGACGGCAGCGCGGTTGTTGTGCTTCCCGGCCCTGGCGTGAGAGAAACGTAAGCACCGGATGGTCTGACGTTGCTTTTCTGTTCCGGCGTGAGAGAAACAAAAGTGCAGAAGAGTTGTCGCAGAGGAGCCGTGTGCAGAAGAGATGTGTGCAGAAGAGATTGATCGAGAGGAGTCGTCTACTGCAGAAGGAAGGAGGATGAAGAGGAAATTCTGAATGTAGACAGAGGGTAGGAACGTGGGCTGCATTCAGAAGGAGATAAATGTTCCTGCGTAAATCAAGGAACGGTTACTTGCTTAAGATTTGCATTGTTCCAGCTCAGCAAACCCTAGGCGTCCCAGCAGCTGCTCTCCCTTGGGCTGGATTGACGAGCTCGGCAACAGAAGGTAGGAAGATGGGCTGTCAACAGCTTGTCTGGGCTTGTCACAGATTCGTCACAGCCTTGTCTGGGCCTTGTCACAGCTTCGTCACAGATTTGTCTGGGCTTTTCACAGCTTCGTCACAGACTTGTCTGGGCCTTGTCACAGCTTCGTCACAAATTTGTCTGGGCTTGTCACAGCTTCGTCACAGACTTGTCTGGGCCTTGTCACAGCTTCGTCACAGATTTGTCTGGGCCTTGTCACAACTTCGTCACAGACTTGTCTGGCCCATGCATGTACTTGTCACGAGTTTATCTTGGTCTCGTCTTAACTCGTCTTCTTCTCATCTCGACCTCGTCACTAGGATGTCATGACTTGTCAACGACAAGTCGTGTTCTAAATTAGGGTTTGGGCTAAACTTATCATTTTATGTGAAGTCAAGAGGTCGGAAACTGGTAAGTTACGAAAATAAACGGAATAAAAATTCCGGATATTACACTAGCATAACACATGATCTCAAAAGGCAAGGTCCAATCCGGAGGTTGGATAATGGGAGCGGAGATCAACGCTTCCTTAATCCTGTAAAATGCATCAAGACACTCATGCGAAAACTCAAAAACAACATCTTTATTCAAGAGGTTAGTTAGAGGTTTAGAAATCTTAGAGAAGTCCTTGATGAATCTCCTGTAGAAACCTGCATGCCGGAGAGAACTCCTCACACCTTTAACAGAACAAGGGGGAGGGAGTTTCTCAATAGTCTCGATCTTAGCGCGATCGACCTCAGTACCTCGATTAGAAACGAGGTGTCCTAGCACAATGCCTTCATTAACCATAAAATGACACTTCTCCCAATTCAAGACAAGATTAGTATCCTCACATCTTTGTAGCACTAGAGAAAGGTTAGATAGGCAATCATCAAAAGAGGAACCATATACTGAAAAATCATCCATAAATACCTCCATGATCTCCTCTATATACTCGGAAAAGATAGCCATCATGCATCGCTGGAAGGTAGCGGGTGCATTGCACAATCCAAATGGCATCCTCCTATAAGCGAATGTCCCCCACGGACAAGTGAAAGTGGTCTTCTTCTGATCATCCGGATGGATAGGAATATGGAAGAAACCACTATAGCCGTCTAAATAGCAGAAGTGTGAATGCTGGGCCAACCGTTCGAGCATTTGATCAATGAAGGGAAGTGGAAAATGGTCCTTCCGAGTGGCCGTGTTCAACTTCCTATAATCAATGCAGACCCTCCAGCCCGTGACGGTCCTGGTTGGGATTAACTCGTTGTTCTTATTCGTCACAACGGTCATCCCTCCTTTCTTCGGAACTACATGCACCAGGCTAACCCATTTGCTGTCCGAGATAGGATATATGATACCTGCATCCAACAACTTAAGAATTTCTTTCTTCACAACCTCTTTCATGATCGGATTTAACCATCTTTGAGGTTCCCGTGAAGTCTTATGATCGTCCTCCATTAGAATTCTATGCATGCAGAAAGAAGGCTTAATGCCAATAAGATCATCTATAGTATAACCCAAAGCCTATTGATGCTTTCTCAGGACATGCATTAGTTTAGACAATTCAGATTCGGAGAGGGAAGCACTAACAATAACGGGATAGGTGGAATCCGGTCCAAGAAAGACATACCTCAAGTGATTTGGGAGTTGTTTAAGTTCCACAACTGGGGGTGCTTTCTGAGGGGGATCCTTGCTTCCTCCTTCCAGTGGAGTAGATCCAAAAACTGGACTTTCGGAAGTCTTAGTTGGAATCATCTCGCCTTCGACCTCGGTCGAGGCGCAGAGGCGTTGACCGAGATGTTCTTTAGTCGCCTCGCTTGGTCCAGAAAGTGCCTCGGTCGAGGTACTGTAACTAGAACCGAAACTGGAGATCTTCGTCTCCTGGGTTAGTTTCTCAGTTTTAGCTCCTGGATCTTCTTCCAATGCCTTTAAGCTCCGTATATCTGCATCACAAGAGGCATCTATACCTTCCTCCATTAAACTAAAACTAATAACTCTCTCAAGTGGATCGTTAATAAGGATAGAGCTCACCAATTCTCTTGATTCTTCTTCATCATAGATGTCGAAGATATCATCTCCTAGCTGCTCTACTTTCATAGCCGCAAGTAGTGCGAATTCCACTTCATCCCCGCCAATATTGAATTTCAGGTTGGCGTTCTTACAATCCACATTGCAACCCAAAGTTGCTAGAAATGGCCTCCCGAGAATGATAGGAACAGGATAATCTGCAGGAATGTCAAGCACAACAAAGTCTATAGGTAAATAGAAGTTACCTAACTTAACCGGAACGTCTTCCAAAATGCCCACGGGATGGGTAATGGAGCGGTCCGCCATGTATAATCGAATCTTCACCGGCTTGGGCTCTCCAAGTCCGATCTTAACATATAGCTCCAGCGGAATGATGCTCACGCTGGCCCCTAGATCACATAAGGCTTCACAAGTGACATCCCCAACTTGAATGGGAATGCAAAATGAGCCGGGATCTCTTAACTTGGGTGGCATCTTCTCCTTCATGATTTGAATAAGCTCCGAGGATTTAGATGTCATCCTTACTTCACCAAAGTCTTCCAGCTTCCTCTTCCTTGATAGGATTTCTTTCAAGAACTTCCCATAGGCGGGCATCCCTAGAATAGCATCAAGGAAAGGAATATTAATGTGTAGTTTATTCATCAAGTCAAGGAACTTACCAAAGTGCTTGTCTAGATGTGCTCTGGCCCTTGATTGGGGGAATGGAAGTTGTGGTTTATATGCAGGTGGTGGAATATGAACTTCAGTTTTCTCCTCCGCTTTCTGTGGCTCCACCTCGGTTGGCATCTCGGCCGAAGTGTTCTTTGTCTACACCTGGACCGAGGTGGTCTTCGTCTAAACTGGCATCGACCGAGGCACTGGATCTGCAGTCTTCAGTCCACTCCTCGTCGTTATGGCCATAATCTGGCCCTTAGGGTTGCTTTCCGTTCTTGCTGGAAGCTTCCCTGGATCTCTTGGCGTTTCATTCGCCCTACTAGCAAGTTGTTGTTCAACGTCTTTTTGGGCCTTCGAAAATGAAGTCATAGATGTCTCCAGATCGCTAAGCTTGATCAAGATGGCCTCCAGTACTGCGTCTTTCTTTTCTGGCTGGGACGAACTTGATCCTTGCTCCTGGCTCTTTAATTGAGTAGAAGAAGAAGAAGAGGAAGAGAGGAAAGGATTGGAGGAATCATTCGTATTAGAATTAGAGTAAGGGTTACCCAAATTTTGGTTGTTTGCCCTCCAATTATTGCTATTGGATCCTCTATTATTGTTGTAGTTATTGTTCCGGGAACCGTTGTTGCTGTTGTTATTACGGCATCCATTGTTGTTCCTTGATCCTTGATCTTCCTTCTTGGTTTGAGCAACCAAGAGCTCCTTCAATTGTTTCACGTCATTCTTCAAAGAGATGAGTTGATTAGTGTTTGACGGCTCCTCTTGAAAGTTGACTCTTTTAACTCCACCTTAAGCTCCTTGGTGGGAATATTTCTCCATATGAAAAGCTTGTTTCTCTATGAACTCCCAAGCTTCGGCAATCGGCATGTCCATAAACGTGCCGGCGGATAGTAGTTGGAGGTTGAACTGGGTGCTTCCGTCCAGTCCCTTGAAGTATATCTCCAACAACTCTATCTTTGGAATCCCATGATGTGGGCAATCCAAAAGAATGTCTTTAAACCTCTCCCATGACTTGGACAAGCTCTCCTTGTCCTTCATAATGAATGCATTAATCTTCCCTCTCATTTCAGCGGTTTTAGAGGGGGGAAAGAATTTAGTCAAGAATTCCGTAGTCATCTCCTCCCATGTACTAATTTTTCCTGGAGGAAGATATTGATGCCAAGTAAGAGCTCTATCTTTTAAATAAAAGTAAAAAGGTCTTAGCTTATAATTGTTGTTTTCTATTCTTGAAGGTCTCAAGGTCTCCATCAAGATCTCATAGTTTTGCAGATGTTGATGCGGAGATTCCTTCTCTAGCTCTCCAAACTGGCATTGGCGAATCATGGAAAGAACTTGTGGTCGAAGTTCGTAGTCATGGTCCGCCGGATCTCCTAGGTTAACTCCAGGACGCATCAGTTGTTGATTGGGGTCCATCCTTTGACCTAGGGTTTGCGGGGTTCCGGCAAAAAGAGCACCTCGGACTGGTATCCGAGGTGGAAGTACATCGACCGGGGCAACAGGTGCTGGGACCTGCCTCGGTCGAGGGTCTTGAACTGGATCCTGAATCGGTCGAGGATCTGGAACAGCGTCTTGCCTCGGTCGAAGTAGATACTGGTGTATCGTAAGGCTTCCATATCTGCTTCGATCGCTTCAGTCCTTGTGCGAGTTTCTTCTTTCTCCTGCCTCAATTCTTCCCTGCTGAGGCGTAGCTGTTCTAACGCCTCCTCTAATTCGGCATCAAGATCGCGATTGTCTTGGTCGGCCATCTTCGCTTCTCTCAAGCGTCGTTTTTATGTCTTTTCTGGTTCGGGATCGTAAGGAACGATTTCCTTCCCAGCGCGGGTTCTTCGCATAAACCTAAGAAAAAGAACCTGCGAAAGTCACTCAAGTAGAGTGGTTAGTAGAAACGGGGGCAAGTGCCCCAAAAGCATACCGCAACCGGCTCGGTCTAGACCAAGTCCCCGGCAACGGCGCCAAAAACTTGTTCGCTCCAAATGGTGTGTGTGCAAGCTTTAAATTTATAACCCTAGATGTAAGCTTAAAACAAGGATGCGAACCCGCAGTGTACGGGTCAATCGTAGTAAAAGCAAGGAATTCCAGGGGTCGATCACAGGGACTTAGTGAAACAAAGTCGGAATAGGTAAGCTATGTAATTACTAACCACAAAAGCGATTAAAACAATCAAGGATGATAAAAAGTCAATTAAGGAAATATGCAATTCTAGGGATTAAAGCATCTAGTTGTGGTTCCAACTCAAGATCTAAAGATAAGCGGACAAAGCTGAGATTTTGCAAAGGGAAGGTATTTCTAAAGTGGATTAGATCACCGGGTAAGTCTCACTAATCACTAATCCCAAACCGTAACTCCTATTACCGGGTAAGTCTCAAGGAATTAAGGAAAAGAACTATAACCTCAAACTAACTCTCCAACTAAGGGAATAGAATCAACCTTTACCGGGTAAGTCTCAGGCTAACTCACAAAGATGGGATGAAAGCACACTCAAACCCTAATAAAGGATAAACCTTTATTACCTACACTCATGATCTTAGGTAAACAAACAAAGGAATTACCGGGTAAGTCTCATCCTAGGCTTGCATTGAACCAGGAAAAGTGTAATAAGAATAGGATTTGGCAAACTCTAACACTTAACTCTCAGTTTCAGATCAGATAAGTCACCTCGGTCAGAAGAATTCCACCCCGGCCGAGATGTTCATCGACTGCGCGAGATGCTTTAGGGTTAAGGATAAAGACTCGAGCTTTCAGGGTCCTACTGTGATTAAGATTATTCTATCATTGTTTTTCCCACAACCTTCAGCCAATCACCCTAGAATCACACAAGAAAATTAGCCACTCATCATCATGAAAGCAATAATCAAATATATGGGAAGAAAGAGAATAATTGAACAAGAAAACCTTAAGAGAAAGACTTCAATAACTGAATCAATTATCAAACAAGCGTTCCTTGGATCAAAATCCAATAAGATAAACAACAATGAAGGGAATCTAAGGGAATCTTACAAAACCCTTCACAAAGCTATAAAAGCTATAAACTTTCTTTCTTCAATCTTCCTTCAACCTTCAAAAAGGTTCTTCAAATCTTCCAGCCCTAAGCGGTGTATAAGCAGATTATCGGTGGTATGCGGGATGTATGCGAGATACGGATTTGTGGAAAATCCAACCCTTTTTATAGGAAAATTACTCTCCAAAGATAAGATATCTTAGAAAGATCTCTTCCCATAAAAATGGGTAAAATATATGGTCTAAGTTATCTTCTTCCTTCCAGAAATACAGCCCAAAAAGATAAGTTTCTCTTTCCAAAGATAAAAGATCTCAGCCAAGAATAAAATATCCTTGCCGCGTCCAAGGTGTTCGCCTCGGTCGATTCGGCTCCTCTGGAGCACCTCGGTCGAGGTGACTTTGTAGTCAACCGAGGTGAATCACAACTGAATGTGAAATCTCTCAAATCTGGTCCAAAGTGAATCTTTAATCCAATTCCATGATTCCTGGATTATTCCTTAAGCTCCTGGATGTAGCTCCAACGACTCCATAGCTCCTTTTGCTCCTTTTTGATGCAAAACGTGCCATTTTACCTACGATTACAACAAAACTAGGTGTAGACCTCGATTCCCGCAAAGGTAGATGAAACGACAATATAATCACATAATATACATCCAAACATGCAGATTATTGAAGATAAAACGTCTAAACAGGCCCCAAAATATAGACAATAATTCATGCTATCAATCCCCTTCTTCTCTCACTTGTAGCCAATGCTACGATCTAGCTCCAAATCTTAACCAAGCTATAATAGCCTAGTTACTTCGTAGAGTAATACACTCTAGTATACCACTTTTTAGATCTACCAATGGAGCTCTTGTGTTTTCTCTCTCTCTAAGGGGATAAAACTTTTACGTGAATGTGAGAAAGAAAAACAACGAATGAAGATGATTAGGTTGCTTGAGGATGTAAAGATGTTTTTCAGTGTAAGCTTGTGTATCTTCCTTCTTCGACCATCATCTTCATTTATATCTTCTATGGAAAGATCTTCTAGCCGTTGTAGAGATGACCGTTTGAAGATCAACCTTCTTTTCCATGAAGATCGTAAGGTAAACGTTGCACGTCTTCGGTCCCTACAAACACGTTGAGTCTTTTACTCCTTGATCTTCTCGTCTTCTGTTGGATAAGAGAGAGAAGATATCTTTGCCGCTTTTGTTGTTTAGAAAATCTTCTCGAAATGATTCTCTATCTTTCGGTTGAGATCTTCCTTCGGTTGACAAAGTCTTTGGTTGATGAGATTTCTTGTTACAGAATCTTCAACGAAGATCTTCAATTTATTTGAATGCTTGTTCCGTGCACCTTAGATTACAAGGCCCTTGATCTTCGTCCTTTTGAACTTGTTCTTGAATCCAACTTCAAGGCCCTTGACATGTAGATATACAACCTGCACTGAATTCAAACCAACCAAACATCTAGAAATATAATCAAGTACATTGTTAGAAATCCAATTGCTATATTTGTGTGAAGTCTTCCATCATCAACACCTGTAAACCATTTCAATCAAGGTGGAGTTTTCAATTAGTTTATTAATGAAATTGTTTCATGATGCTACGGCATATAGGTTACGCATGGCGAAAGCTAATGATTATTTAACAATACCGGAAGTTCATACCGGAAGTTCATAACGAAATTTTTCATACCGGAAGTTCATACTGAAATTTTTTATACCAGAAGTTCATATCGGATGTTCATACCGGAAGTTCATACCGAAATTTTTTATACCGGAAGTTCATACCGAAATTTTTTATACCGGAAGTTCATACCGGAAGTTCATACCGAAAGTTCATACCAAAAGTTCATAACGAAGTTTTTCATACCGGAAGTTCATACCGAAATTTTTTATACCGGAAGTTCATAACGAAAATTTTCATACCGGAAGTTCATACCGAAATTTTTTATACCGGAAGTTCATACGAAAGTTCATACCGAAAGTTCATACCGGAAGTTCATACCGGAAGTTAATAACGAAGTTTTTCATACCGGAAGTTCATACCGAAATTTTTTATACCGGAAGTTCATACCGGAAGTTCATACTGGAAGTTCATACCGGAAGTTCATGTAACATCCGAAAATTTTATTCTGGGTATCGAGGCGTTTCCGAGTTTCCCGCGTCAACGGCCTAGTTTTCCAGCAGGCCCGTGTGCTGAGTATCGGGATTGATTCCCAAAAATCCCGCATTAACCCCTCGTTCCCTTATTCCGCTTTTGACCTTTCGTTTCCAGCTGAGGTGACAAGGGGCCAGATGACCCCTTAGTTCCCTCCCAATGACCCCTTAGTTCCCTCCCACCTTTTCAGCCTTGTTGTATTCTCTCTCTCCTCTTCGAATTCTCTGTCACGTTAGTCAACTCTTGCTCTCTACTCTCTTGTGCTCTTCCTCTCTTCCCTTGAATTTGCTTGTGGATGAGCTGCAGTGAAGAAGGATCTCAGTGGTTGGTAAGTCTTTCCCTTCTTTCCCCTTCACTTTCCTTGCTGAACAACCTTTCCTTCCTTCCCCTTCATCCATGGCCATGGATGGAGCTTTTGAGAAAGCTTTTTCTTGATCCTTTGCATGCATGGGTTCTTAGCTCGATTAGGTCACGAGGGAGAGCCTTGATACCATGGATGATGTTTGGAGAAGACCCAGCAAGAGAAGGAGGCCTTTGGAGCCCAAGATCCACAATCGAAGATGACCCTCTGCTGTTCGACCGCGGGGGCGGCCAAAGCACTGAGCCGCAGGGGTGGCCAACAGGAGCATTAGGGGAGGCCCTCTGGGCCGCAGCGGCGGCTGCCCTAGGCCGCAGGGGTAGCCACTGGCTCAGCCAGCTCGCCCTTGCGGTCTTCTTCTCCGTTTTGCAGCGTTGCTTCCTCCTTCCGATCCCGTGCCTTTGCTTGGTGAGTTCCCTACCTTGTGTATGTATCCTTAGATGATCATAGAGAGTGTTGATGATAGAAGAATGCTAGGTTTGAACCTAGGATAGTTGGAATGCAATGTAGTGGCTTGTGGACCCTAGGCGAGTATGGAGAGGTTGTTGGTATGTTTTGAGGGCTAAGGGCTGTATCTTTCTGAATGGTACATGGGATGAGTGTAGCCTGTTCCTTGTGAGGTCTGTGAGGGTGAGATTGTGAGCGTATGGTTGTGAGGTGGTGGGCTAGGATATGCTTAACCTAGCATAAAGTGGTTACCGTTGAGTTATCGAGGCTAGGCATGTTTAGCCTAGTATGTGTTTTGGGTTTTGTTTGTGAGATCATAGAGTCTAGAATTCTAAGGACTTCTAGCTTTGGTTGAGTGTGATGTGAGCATGAGGGATTCTAGGATGCGGTCCTAGAATTGAGAGTGAAATGATCTTGCGTAGATCATTTGTATAGAAGTCCTAGACTTCTATTGTGAGTGGGTTGTTGTTGAATAGTTATCTTCTTGTGAGCAGGTTATGGGCTTCCTCCCTAAGGAAGCAAGAGTGTTGTGAGTTGAGTGTGGTGACGAGGTAAATCTCCGGACTTACTTAGCTCGTATTCTTTGTATTACCGTTGATGTGTGTTTGGTGGTGTGTGTTTATTGTCTATTGTTTAAAACAATTAAACCGGAAATAGGATTACCGACTTTTATATTATTTGGCCCAAGTGTATGATAACGGGTGGTGACATCACTGCCTAGCTCTTGCGAGAGCTAGGAGGTTCTCGGCGTCTGGCCCGTGCTGGTTAGACGGTTGGAGGCATCCGAACCGTTCCATTGCCGAAAGAAGGGACCGGGGCGGGTTTTTAGGGAGATTCCCGTATCACAAAAGAAGTTGAATTAGAACGGGATATGACTTAATAATAATAAAGATAATAAACCGGATTGGTGTGCTTTTGAGTATGTTGTGTGTTTATGAGGAATTATTTGTGTTTGTGCCTTTCCCTTTAATTCTAATGCTTCGAATATGAGCTAACGGTTTTATACCGAATGCTGTATATTTCCTTGCAGGATAGGAATGCGGCCTAGAGATTCAAAAGGGTGGGCAGCCGGGGTCCGTACATTTTAGGAAGCGCTTATGAGTTGGAGTTGAGTTTTGTTTTATTCTTTGGTTGTCGCGTCTTGTATTCCGCGTGTTGGCGTTTGGTTTTGAGTTGTATCTCAGCTGGAGTTTTTTGTTGCATTCTTTCGGGTTTCTCATCTTTTGCATTAAAATCGATTTACGGTTTTGCCTTTATTTGTGCCATGTTGAAAGGTCCGGTGAAATTGTTGTCAAGCTAAGGGTCGGGACCCATTGTGAGGTCTCGCCCGTAGCATTCCGATATCCCACCGATTCGGGGTGTTACAAAGTGGTATCAAAGCCCTAGGTTGACAACAATGACACTCACAATCTTCTAAAGGCCGAATAAGGAATACACAGAACCCCACGGGTTCTGAGTTTTCGTTTTCAAAATCACGTGCATGAGTCGGGGTAGAATGTACGGACCACCACTCCTTCCGCGGATCTCGGCAACTTAGTTCATTGGACTTGGTATATATATATATATATATATATATATATATATATATATATATATATATATACATATATATATATATATATAGATATGGTTATGAGGTTTGTAGTTATGCATGATGGAATTGATGTGTATCTTTGTGGATTGTAGTTGTATGATGGACATGATTTGTGTATTAGACTTTGTAATGATATGATGGCATGTCGGATGTGTTATACTAGTGGAGATTTGTACTTAGGACTTATATAGTTATATATATGTAGTTATTATACTTATGGTAGTGTATGGACTTATGGGGCCTTTGAGCTAAGATGATGATACGATATCATCACCTTTAAGACGATGATGTAGCTTATGATGACGTTCATAAGTAATAAGAAGACGCTCAAGTATCGAGTTGGGCATTTCGTGCTAACAAACACAACGACGTTCTCGAATTCCTTTTAAAGGATGCAGAAGAGGAGGTTTGGAGACAACGTCAATGAAGGACAACCAAGCAAAAGAAGAAAACGAGACAACTTAAGAGAGTAACATGAAGATGTGAAGTGGTTACCAAAGAAGTCGCGAATGGAAAGATGGAAGACCAATGAAGATAGCGATATAAGTTTTTCTTCAAAAGATGCGTGGACCACTAAAGATGCGAGTCAAGAAAGAGATGGGAGCATTCTAACAAGGTTAAAGGCGGTGTCCCATTACAATAAGTGAAGCTTCCCTTAGACGCTCCTAAGCTTTGGAGTCAAGATGTGAAGAATGATCGAACCAGGTGGGAAAGATGAAGGGTACCGTAAGTTAAGCTTACGAGGTACCGTTAAGTGAAGAGTCAAAATTATGAGAGTAATGAGAAGAATGGTATGGCAAGGATTCACGTGTAGTTGACCGATTTCCGTTATGCCGATAAGACAACGCCAAGGAGATAGAAGTGCGAATAGACGTGACCCCGAGACGAGGAATGACGTGACAAGGAGCTTTAGTGGTGAAAGGACTTAAGACAACGACCAAGAGACACACTTACAAGATGTTACGAGGTGCGATTAAGCCTATGAAGACGAGTTATACGACACGTGAGGCCTAGAAGAGTGTGATTACATTATGGAAAAGGAAGAAAGCATGGAACGTGGAAGGAGCTAACAGAGTTTAGATAGAATACCCCAAGGAGGGTAGCCATCATGAGAATAGGGACATAAAGTATTGAGAATTGGTAAGTTGTTTACCTTAGAAAAGGTCAACCACAAGTTTATCGGTGATGACCGAGATTGCATGAACTACGGATTACCTATTGAGAAGTTGTAGATAGGAGGTATGACCTCAAGTGGAGGCTATAAAGGAGCGGTGACAAAAGCTTGGAGTTTTCCCTATGGTTAAATGTCAATAGTAGAAGTACACCAGCATAAAGGTGATTGTCTTGAGTAACACGACGTTGAATAGTTGAAGTAGATGACGGTAGTGGACCTCCCAGGGAGGGATGATAATGATCCTTTTTGCGATCTTTATAGGTCTCGAGTTTTGGCATATGGAGGAATGACGTGGTCTGGAACCGTAAAGGTTTAAGCATATAAGGACGTAGTGGATCAAGAGAAAAGTGAAGTTTCACGAGTCGCTTTAAGCCAATGGGAGGATATGGAAAGTAGAAGCATGATATTTCGTTCTTAAGGAATGAATGTTAAGTGAGACGAACAAGAGATGAGTCAAAGTTGTTAGACTCATCAATGGAGCCATGAAGGCTACGGTGTGGAACGAAAGACCATAGCTACAGTAGCGTTATAAGCTTTAAGCCTAAGGTAGTAGTACCTGGGGGATCATGATTCAGAAGACCCGCGATAGGACTGGAGAATTCTTCCAGTCTTTCCTTCAGAGCATTCTGATATGAGTTTTGGAGGAAGTGTACGAGTCGGGATGTTGTACTTTGACTTCCAAGGGAAATGTTTGGTGAACGATGAGTAAGGGTGTTACAATGTGGATGAAAAGAAGTCACTAGTTTTGGATGAAAAGAAGAAAGGACCTTTGTAAGGCGACATTTAGGGCCATTATGGTTACTACAAGTGTAGTGAAGCCTTTTGAGATCGCAAGTGCGATTCATGAGTGGAGTTTACACAAGAGAGTACCCATCAGTTTTCGGAATCGTGTTACGATGAAGTCGGCATTTGTGTTGTTCGGACGGCTTTAAGCTGGACCTTAACCGAAGGGAGTTATGACAGTTATGAAACTCGAATTGCACTAATGATTCTTGTGATTGGATTTGGCGACGCCTTGTTGTACTCCCAGAATTGAGAGGAATAAGCTTGACATGGGACTACGAGGATACCAATCATGAAGGATAAGAGGATAACTAGAGTTATCTAGATGTGTTGGGTGTCCGTGTTAACTTCCTAAGAGACCTAGCGGGTTGAGAAGATCCGGTAGATCAATTGAGAACGAGATGATAGTCGGTGATACCTTCGAGGTATGTGGAGAAGATGTGAAGCACATAAATTGGTGGGCCATAACTGCTAAGTTGCGGGATGATTTTGACACTTTCTCCGCTTCTAAAGAAGTGGATAGATCGTGGGAACTGAGACGTATCCGTGAGGTTATGGCAGAAGCGGAAGAGGTGAGTGACCTCCAACTTGTTTTTTGTGAGACAAACATCGAATTATGGGGATGGAATGATATTATGAATACATCCAAGCGGGACTTGGGATGTGTATAAATTGACAAGAGAGGTTCCATGTGTACACAAACAATTGTGGGTATGTAAGAAGAATGATCAACTAAGGGTTGAAAGTTAGCCACCTTAGGACGCGTGCTTATGGTGGTGTCGATTTAGCTACAGAGGAACATGCCAGGCATGTATGAACAATAAGAGTATGATACGTGTATGTATACTAACTCAACAAGAGTTGAGTACCCCGCAGAGGCGACAATTAGAGATGGTTAAGGACTATTACGCTAGAATCGTGACACACAAAAGTCTTAAATTTATAACTCGATATATTTTCCTAACTCCTAGCGAACCCACAATGTATGGGTCGTTCTGTAGTAAGGATAGTATTCCGAGGTCGAACACAAAGAATAAGGTGAAATTGAATCAAATAGTGACTAAGAATAGTGTTGATCTAGGTTAAGAAAAGAGAAAGGAATAAAGAAATGAAAATCTCAATGTTTTTGGATTGGTTTTATGGTGATCAATCAAGGATCACAATTCATGCAAGAATTAACAAACTACTAAGCTACCAACACAAATAAGCAAACACAAACACAAGATAGGTAATCAAAGAGAGAAAAGCGGATTCTAGGGGTTAGGAGTTCCGGTTATGGCATTGGACTCAAGCTTCTAATCATTCCTTAGATTAACTATAGTATGTTGGGAAAGGGTGTTTCTCAAATGGAACCAATCACCGGGTAGGTCTCATGATCCACTAATCCCGCAACTAAGGTCCTATTACCGGGTAAGTCTCTAGGAGCCTAGGGTTGGGAAATCTACACAAACCGGATTGCTATCTAGGGATCTAACCTCTCCTTACCGGGTAAGTCTTGGGAAGGCAAATCCTAAGCATCAATCCTAGCACACTCAATCCAATAGCGGCTTATGAGGCTCACTACTACCTAGAGTTCATCATCTATGGTACTTAAGATCGGAAATCACCGGGTAGGTCTCTTCCCTCACTTAGATTGCTAGCATTAGGTCACCCTAGGCTAGATTAAGCTTAATAAACATTAGGATTTCAACAATATAACATCCTAACTTGCAGATTTATCATTTAAAGATCAACAGAAGCAAATCACGGTCAGTTCCTAAGAACCACGGCCGTGGTCTGGCTAGAACAGACCGTGATTTCTAACAGCACTCAAGTACGAACAAGTAAATCATCCAAAGATTCATTTAAGTCTATTCTATCATAGTCCAAGCCATAACCATCATTCCTTTACCCTAGAATCGCATCTATTTAGCCAACAACATGCATCATAACAATCAAACTCAACAAGCATACATTCATTGCTTCCATTAGCAAGAGTATGAAATAAAAGAGAAACGAAACAGGTAGGATAAGAAAACCAAGCTGAATCAAAGTCAAGAAGGACTTACAACCCTTCAAAGGAAGGTTTGAATCGTTTCTTACAACCCTAGCAAATGTCTTCAACAAAACTCACTCAAAACCACTCAAAAACTATGAAAACTATGAAACTAGTGTGCTTCTTCTTCTTCTTCTTCTCCAAATGAGAGTGTTCCTTCTCCTCCAAGAGTAGCTCCAATCCAACGGTGTGTTGTGTGAGAGTGTGGGAGAGAATGGAATGATGGGGTCTGCCCTCAACAGCCTGCAGGACCACTTCTTATACACCATCAAGGGCAAGGGTCGGTTATGGAGATCATGGGACAGCTGTCACAGCTGTGCAGGGAGAACCACGGCCTATTTCCACGCCCGTGGAAGTCCTAGTGGCCGTGGTTTTGGTGATTCAGACTTCTATGGATCATCAAACCACGAGTTGGTGCAAGGCATGCACCAACATGGTCCCATGTGTTCTCCTTTGCTCCTAACTTGCTTCCCAATAAGCTCGGATATGTGTCATCACGAGGAATGATCCTCGGATGTACCGATTAAGCTCTAAAAGCTCCCAAAATACCTACAAAGCATGCAAAAGTCCGTGTAGACGTCTATCTCGAAAAATATACATGAATTGAATGTAAACGTCACGAACTAATGCTAAACTATGCATGAATAGTGGTAAAAACTATCTAATGGATGCCTAGACTAACGTCATAAATCGTGTTATGAAAATACCCCATACTTAAGGTTTGGTCATCCCCAAGCAAGTCCCAACTATAGACTAAGAGATGACATGATTTATGCATGCAGAAAAACAACGAAATCTTCTTGGAATTATGCTTTTAATATTGGATCACCTTCATAGTCATGTTTCATGGCAAATGGACAAGCAATTATGAATCAAACGAATGAAGGCATGAAAAGACAATTATACTTAACTAGAAAGCATGCATGAATGGTAAAAATGAAGAAGTCAAGATGATCATGAGCATATCCAATCTAGATTACTAAGTCTTACACACATGCAAGTAGGTCACAAGGACTTAGGAAGGAAGAGGCTAAGAAACGTTGTGATTAGGTGGGAATTTTTAGGTTATGTGATGCTAATCCGGGAAAGGAACTAACTCCACAATTTCATTTTTTTGGTCATCTTCACCGTAAGTGTATATTTTCACCATCTTTTGTTTGTTTTCTTTTCTTTTTCACTTTCTTTTTCTTTTATTTTTGAGGCAATGGCATTGGTGTACAAAAGCTGAAACCTTGGTGATTAGCGGACCTCGGGATTTTTCCGAGGTGCCTCACACCGGGCACACATACCAAGGCTCGTTAGGACATTCGGTTTATCCGACTTTGGCAAGGCACAAACACCCGATTATGTGAATGGTGCCGAGTTACTCGTCGTCAAAACCAAAGTCCCAAACCTATATTTTATTTTCTACACTTTTCACAACAAATTCAGCACTTCATTCACCACATACTTTCATCAACAACTTCACCCCACACTTGCTTTTCACACACATCAACACACTATCATGCTCCTATTCCCGGATGGGTCAAAAGAGGTTAAATTTTATATCGATTGAGGTGTTCAAAC
Source organism: Fagopyrum esculentum (assembly GCA_033239045.1). NCBI lineage: Eukaryota > Viridiplantae > Streptophyta > Magnoliopsida > Caryophyllales > Polygonaceae > Fagopyrum > Fagopyrum esculentum. The sequence continues at coordinate 110,854,302 of BSUD01000006.1, forward strand.
AACATGATCAAGATGAGAAGTAGGTAAAGATGAATTGCCTTAATCACTCCTAAATGATGTGCAAGAACTAGCATGTAATTTCGACCATCAATCCTCAATCCAATCAAGGCAAACATTCATGATCACAATTCACTCATGGGATTCAAGATAAGTACTTCAAGTCCACATATGCATACATCAATTCAACACATAAGGCCATCCATAGCCAATTCACAAGACAATCTCAACATAAGGGTCATACCCAAGCTTAGAAGCACTAAAATTTTTTAAATTTTCTGATTTTTTTTTTGATTTTTACGAAATATCTATGTACAATGCAAAACATGTGACAATATTAAACTATCCTAGATGCTAATCATGCAAGTGATCATGAAAACCCCACCCCATACTTAGAAACACATTGTCCCTAATGTGTAAATGAAGTAAAGAAGAGTGAAAGAGGGTCCTCACAATGTAAAATGGTTTGCTTCGGTATTTGGGTTCACTCAAGTGGATTGATGGTGGATGATCGTATCAACGATGGTAGAGAGCTCAAAGTGTTCGCTGTGGCGTCGGGACCCGATCTAGGCACCACTAGCCGTCCAAATTCCGCGTCCGCTCCACCCATAATTGATGAGAGGCTCATCATCATCATCCATATGACATGCAAGGCTTCCATGCTACTTAATCTCTAACACACAAACTCCAAACACACAAAAACACACAAAAACAGAAAAATGAAAGGAAAAACGAAAACGAAAAGGGAAAGATGTCTACCAATGGGTTGCCTCCCACCAAGCGCTTCTTTAATGTCATTAGCTTGACCAAACACGGGGGCGTCTCACTCAAGGTGAAGTGGGGCAATCATGTCCACCGGAGCTCCCGGGATGTACTTCTTCAACCGGTGCCCATTTAGCTTAAAGTCTCCACAATGCTCCCCTCCTATCTCAACCGCTCCATGGGGAAAGATCTTCTTCACCACATAAGGACCCATCCATCTTGACTTTAGCTTTCCGGGGAAGAGCCGCAACCTCGAGTTGAAGAGAAGGACAAGGTCGCCTTCACTTAACTCCTTTGGGATAAGGCGCTTGTCATGCCAACGTTTGGTCCTTTCCTTGTAAATCCGGGCATTTTCATAGGCATCCAACCGGATCTCCTCAAGAGCGTTCATATCTAGCAATCTCTTCTCACCGACCTCTTTGAGGTCAAAACTTAGCCACCTTATAGCCAAATATGCCCTATGCTCCATCTCTACCGGAAGGTGGAAAGACTTGTCATAAACTAGCTTGTAGGGAGTGGTGCAAATCAGTGTCTTGAAAGCGGTTCTATAAGCCCACAAAGCATCATCGAGCTTCATAGCCCAATCCTTTCTCGTTCTAGAAACTGTCTTCTCAAGGATTCCCTTTATCTCCCGGTTTGAGATCTCCACTTGGCCACTAGTTTGGGGATGGTAAGGTGTTCCTACCTTATGAGTCACCCCATACTTAGCCAAAAGTGTCCCGAAGTTCCTATTGGTGAAGTGCTTTCCTCCATCGCTTATGATCACCCTTGGTGTCCCCAACCTAGGAAAGATCACTCGGTTGAAGAACCGCACCACAACCTTGGCATCATTTGTGGGAGAGGCGATTGCTTCCACCCATCTCGACACATAGTCCGCCGCCAATAGGATGTAGAGGTTGCCACATAAAGAAGGGAATGGTCCCATGAAGTCCACACCCCACACATCAAATATCTCCACTTCTTGTATTTAGTTCAAGGGCATCTCATTCTTCCTTGAGATGTTGCCCGTCCTTTGGCAAGCATCACATGCTACCACAAAATTCTGCACATCCTTGAACAAACTTGGCCAATAAAAACCGGATTGCAACACCTTTGCACATGTCTTGTGTGAGCTAGCATGGCCTCCACATGGCAAGGAATGACAATGGCGGATCACACTCTCCACCTCATCCTCCGGTATGCATCTCCTAAAGACTCCATCCGGCCCTCTCTTGAACAAAAGCGGTTCACTCCAATAGTAATGCCTCACGTCCTTGAAGAAATTTTTCCTTTGGGCATAGGATAAACTGGGTGGCACCTCCTCACGAACGAGATAATTCACTATGTCGGCATACCATGGCTCATTACCCCTTGACACTTGAAGCAAGCACTCCTCCATCAATTGCAATTGCTCATCCCGGAATGAATCATCAATCGGGATGTCATCTTTCTCAATCTCCAACGGTGGGAGCCTACTAAGATGGTCCGCCACAGAATTTTCCGACCCTTTCTTATCCCGGATTTCCAAATCAAACTCTTGAAGAAGAAGGATCCACCGAATCAAACGAGGCTTGGCATCCTTCTTTGTAAGGAGATAACGGATCGTAGCATGATCCATATACACAATGACCTTCGCTCCAACAAGATACGAGCGGAACTTCTCAAATGCATACACAACCGCTAGCAACTCTTTCTCGGTGGTAGCATAATTGAGTTGGGCATCATCTCTTGGTAGCATAATAGATGGCATGTGTAAGCCGATCTTTCCTTTGTCCCAAGACAGCCCCAACGGCCACGTCACTCGCGTCACACATGATCTCAAACGGTAAACTCCAATCCGGAGGTTGCATGATGGGTGCGGAGATCAAAGCATTCTTCAACCTACAAAAAGCCTCAAGGAAATCCTTGGCGAAAACAAATGAAGATCCATAAACAGAGAAATCATCCATTAACACTTCCATGATGTTTTCAATATATTCAGAAAATATGGCCATCATACACCTTTGAAAGGTGGCGGGTGCATTACACAACCCAAATGGCATTCTCCTATATGCAAATGTTCCCCTAGGACATGTGAATGTAGTTTTCTCTTGGTCTTCGGGGTGGATAGGGATTTGGAAGAATCCTCTATAACCATCTAAATAGCTAAAGTGAGAATGTTGAGCTAATCTCTCTAGCATTTGGTCAATAAAGGGAAGAGGGAAGTGATATTTCCTAGAGGCCACATTTAGTTTCCTATAGTCTATACACATCCTCCATCCCGTAACCGTTCTAGTTGGGATTAATTCATTATTCTCATTAGTCACTACGGTCATCCCACCCTTCTTAGGAACCACATGCACGGGACTAACCCATTTACTATCCAAAATCGGGAAAATGATTCCTGCATCTAGCAATTTAAGGATCTCTTTCTTCACTACTTCCTTCATGATAGGGTTTAGTCTTCTTTGAGGTTCAATTGAAGGTTTATGATTATCTTCCATTAAGATCTTATGCATGCACAAAGAAGGTTTAATGCCAACTAAATCATCAATGGTATAGCCAATAGCCTTCCTATGCAATCTCAACTCATGCAACAATCTACTCAACTTATCATCATTCAAGCATGCATTAACAATCACCGGATATGTAGATTATCACCAAGAAAAGCATACTTAAGATGAGAGGGGAGGGGTTTAAGTTCATGTTTAGGAGGACCTTTACCGATTGGATACGCTCCATATAATGTAGGTTGAGATGAATCTAAAGCTAATGAAGACTCCTCAAGGCTCCTTGAAGCTTGATCAACCACTAAGGCACTTTCTGGAGAAACCACGGGCAAAATTACGGCCTCTGGCATAACCACGATTGTGGAACTTGCTAAGCTAGCACTTTTGAGCATTCCAGAGAGTTCCACGGGAGAAATCACGGCCGTGGTTCTCCCCCCTTGGCCGTGGATCCTACATCAATTCAGCACACCTTCGTGGGCTTCAAATTCGGCTCTTGTCTCCTTTTCCAATGCATCCAAAGCCTTGATTTATTCATTGCAATCATCCTCAACTCCTTCCTCCATCAAACTTAAGCTAAGAACCTTCTCCAAGGGGTTCTTGATCAAGATCGAGCTCACAACTTCTCTACATTCCTCTTGCTCGACAATGTTGAACACATCTTCACCAAGGACTGGCCCCTTCATCATTGTGTATAATTTGAACTTGATATTCTCTACTCCAATGATGAAGGAGAGAATTCCATTTTTGCAATCCACCAAGCATCCCGATGTAGCCAAGAAAGGTCTCCCCAAGATGTTACGAACCGGATAGTCCGCCGGGATGTCCAAAACAACGAAGTATATGGGCTCATAGAACTTTCCTAGTTGCACCGGTATGTCTTCCAAGATTCTAACGGGATGGGTTATCAAACGGTCCGCCATGTAAAAGGTCATATTGACCGGCTTTGGCTCTCCTAGCCCAACCTTGTTGCAAAGCGCAAGCGAGATGATGCTTACACTTGCCCCAAGATCACATAGGGCTTCATACTTCACATCTCCCACTCCAATTGGCACACAAAAAGATCCCGGATCTCATATCCTCCTTCATAGTTTGGATCAATTCCGAGGACCTCTTCGTCATCCTTACTTCCCCATACTCCTCCAACTTCCTTTTGTTGGAGAGTATTTCTTTCAAGAACTTGCCATATGCCGGCATTCCGAGAATAGCATCCATGAACGGAATGTTAATATGCAATTTAGACATAAGTTCAAGGAATTTACCGAAGTGTTTGTCCAAGCGAGCTCTTGCTCGTGATTGTGGGAATGGTAGTGGTGGCTTGTATGGAGGTGATGCCACATATGTTGGCTCATCATCCTTGCTCTTTCCTCCATCTTCTTGCAATGTCTCTTCTTCTATCACCACTTGCTTCCCCTTATCATTTCCCTTAGGCAAGGGATCCTTCATGCTCATCCCGCTCCTTGTTGTGATAGCCAACACTTGGCCTCTTGGGTTATCTTCGGTTCTTCCAGGAAGTTTTCCCGGATATCTATGAGCTTCACCCGCCTTTTGGAACACTTGTGCTTCAAACACCTTTTGAGCCTTAGAAACGGAAGTCACCGTGCTCTCAAGACCACTCAACCTTCCTAGCAATTGCTCAAACATCATCTCGGTTCTATCCTTTGGGGGTTGAGTAAATCCGGGTGGAGGTTCTTGTGAAGCCTTTGGTGGTGGAGCTGCGCTTGTGGAAGCGGGAGGGTTCAAGGCTCCATCCGGGTTAGAATAGGAAAACCCGGGATGGTTGTGGTTAGGCTGGTAATTGTTGAATTGCCGGTTGTTGTTGAAGTTCCTTGGGCCTTGATAGTTGTTGTAGTTTCCTCTTCCCATATAGTTTACATCTTCCTCCTTGGAAGACAAGTTTGCTTGCACTTGCACTTGAGGGCTTGCTTGACTCTTCAAAGTTGTAGCACACAACTCCCTCAAAGACTTAAGCTCATTGTTGATTGCATCAAGCTTGAAATTACTCATGGTGACTTCACTCACCTCATATGCTCCCGCTTTCCACACATCACTCTTCCTATGGGAGTACTTTTCAATCACCAAAGCTTGTTTCTCTACAAATTCCCAAGCTTCATCCACATTCTTTTCCATGAAAGTCCCACCGGAAAGAGATTGAAGCTTGAATTGTCTATCTTCATCAAGTCCCTTGAAGTAGATTTCCAAAAGCTCTATTTTCGGTATACCATGGTGTAGACAATCTAGGAGAAGGTCTTTGAACCTCTCCCAAGACTTGAATAGGCTTTCTCTATCCTTCATTACAAAGGCATTGATATTCCCTCTTAGCTCGGTAGTCTTGGAAGGTGGGAAGAACTTAGTCAAGAACTCGGTTGTCATCTCCTCCCAAGTACTTACTCGCCCTAGTGGAATCGATTGGTATCAAGCCAAGGCCTTATCCTTGAGTGAGAAGGAAAAATCCCTAAGCTTATGGTTGTTGTTTTCCAACCTAGGGGGCCTTAGAGTCTCCATCAATATCTTGTAGTTCATCAAATGTTGATGAGGGGAGTCTCCTTCCATCCCTCCAAATTGATTATGCCGGATCATTTGTAGAACTTGAGGGCGGAGCTCTTAGTCATGGGCTGCGGGATCTTCTAAGTTCACACCCGGACGGTGCACTCTTTGAGCCGGATCCATACGTTGCCCTAACATTTGTGGCTCCTCAATCATTATTGGCTCAAACCGAATATTGACCGCCGGTTGCGGTTGTGGTGGTGGTGGAGGAGGTTGTTGACGATTAAGCTCTCTTTGCACAAGAGCTTGCCTAATCTCTTCAATCTCCCTCCTAGTTGCTTCTTGCCTCACATTGGCAAGTCTCCTTTCATTCTCCAAGAGCTCATTTCTTAACCTAATTTGCTCTAAAGCCTCATCAACTCAGCTTGAAGATCTCTTGCGGCCATATCTTTCTTCTTCTTAATGCTCTTAGATCTAGCCTTAAGGGTTTTCTCCGGTTAGGGATCGAATGGAGCTAAATCCTTGCCACGAGATCTTTGCATGCACCTAAAGAATGAGAGATGTCCTGAAAACGCAAAGACACGAACCAAACAAGATCAAAAGCAACAAGAAAGACCTACACTATAAACAATCACAAAAATGACTCAATCTAGACCTAGTCCCCGCCAACGGCGCCAAAAACTTGTTACGCTAGAATCGTGACACGCAAAAGTCTTAAATTTATAACTCGATAAATTTTCCTAACTCCTAGGGAACCCACAATGTATGGGTCGTTTTGTAGTAAGGATAACATTCCGAGGTCGAACAAAAAGACTAAGGTGAAATTGAATCAAATAGTAACTAAGGATAGTGTTGATCTAGGTTAAGAAAACAGAAAGGAATAAAGAAATGAAAATCTCAATATTTTTGGATTGGTTTTATGGTGATCAATCAAGGATCACAATTCATGCAAGAATTAACAAACTACTACGCTACCAACACAAATAAGCAAACACAAACACAAGATTGGTAATCAAAGAGAGAAAAGCGGATTCTAGGGGTTAGGAGTTCCGGTTATGGCATTGGACTCAAGCTTCTAATCATTCCTTGGATTAACTATAGTAAGTTGGGAAAGGGTGTTTCTCAAATGGAACCAATCACCGGGTAGGTGTCATGATCCACTAATCCCGCAACTAAGGTCCTATTACCGGGTAAGTCTCTAGGAGCCTAGGGTTGGGAAATCTACACAAACCGGATTGCTATCTAGGGATCTAACCTCTCCTTACAAGGTAAGTCTCGGGAAGGAAAGTCCTAAACATCAATCCTAGCACATTCAATCCAATAGCGGCTTATGAGGCTCACTACTACCTAGAGTTCATCATCTATGGTACTTAAGATCGGAAATCACCGGGTAGGTCTCTTCCCTCACTTAGATTGCTAGCATTAGGTCACCCTAGGCTAGATTAAGCTTAATAAACATTAGGATTTCAACAATATAACATCCTAACATGCATATTTATCTTTTAAAGATCAACATAAGCAAATCACGGTCAGTTCCTAAGAACCACGACCGTGGTCTGGCTAGAACAGACCGTGATTTTTAACACCACTCAAGTACGAACAAGTAAATCATCCAAAGATTCATTTAAGTCTATTATATCATAGTCCAAGCCATAACCATCATTCCCTTACCCTAGAATCGCATCTATTTATCCAACAACATGCATCATATCAATCAAACTCAACAAGCATATATTCATGGCTTCCATTAGCAAGAGTATGAAATGGAAGCGAAACAAAACAAGTAGGATAAGAAAACCTAGCTGAATCAAAGTCAAGAAGGACTTACAACCCTTCAAAAGAAGGTTCGAATCGTTTCTTACAACCCTAGCAAATGTCTTCAACAAAACTCACTCAAAACCACTCAAAAACTATGAAACTAGTGTGCTTCTTCTTCTTCTCCAAATGAGTGTTTTCCTTCTCCTCCAAGAGTAGCTCCAATCCAATGGTGTGTTGTGTGAGAGTGTGGGAGAGAATGGAATGATGGGGTCTACCCTCAACAACCTTCAAGACCACTTCTTATACACCATCAAGGGCAAGGGTCGGTTATGGAGATCGTGGGACAGTTGTCACAGGTGTGCAGGGAGAACCACGGCCTATGGTTTTGGTGATTCAGACTTCTATGGATCATCAAGCCACGAGTTGGTGCAAGGCATGCACCAACATGGTCTCATGTGTTCTCCTTTGCTCCTAACTTGCTTCCCAATGAGCTCGGATATGTTTCATCACGGGGAATGATCCTCGGATGTACCGATTAAGCTCTAAAAGCTCCCAAAATACCTACAAAGCATGCAAAGTCCGTGTAGACGTCTATCTCGACAAATATACATGAATTGAATGTAAACATCATGAACTAATGCTAAACTATGCATGAATAGACGGAAAAACTATCTAATGGATGCCTAGACTAACGTCATAAATCGTGTTATCAAGGACTTTAGTCGAAGATGGTCTTTGAAGGGCTTTGGTAAGGATCCGAGATAGAAGGTTACGAGGAGAGACCCCATTGTTACCTTTATTGGATGATGGTTGTTCAAACCATGGCGTTGGTAAGAGATATCCGGTTTAAGACGTTCACATTAGCGAGACGGTGGCTAAGTACATAGCCCTTACGTGAACTATCGTCAGGTCAAGTTGAGCACCATAAGGACGAGAAAGAAGACTTTATCCACCGCGAGTTATGCAGTAGGGTTGGTAAGATACCTCTAGGGAGATTGTTACGGGTTTGGGACCATGTAACGATTGCGACGTGTTTGGGTCATTGTGGACCAACCGACAAAGATAATGTATTTACACCTTATGGGGATATAGAGTCGATGAGTCAGATAGTAGTGGAATATGCTAAGAGATAGTGAGACTACTTGGGAGTAACATAGTCTCGGATTGAGAGGACCATTTCGTTTTGGATAAGTGTGAGCGGCAGAATCGTGACGCACAAGAGACCATATGTCTTTCATGACAGTTTCACCCTTGGATAGTTGGGTGGGTATAAAGGACTTTGGTGACAAGTCGATGCCATGTAGTGGGTAAGTGTGCGAGTTAAGGGGGTAAAGGTAGACATAGTACCTTCCCTTGGGTTGAGCTATCGTTACGATAGTTGAGAGGCACCGTTGTGATGGCCTTGTCCGAAGCAAGTTGTGGACGGAAGTGTAGTACCCTGTGATTTTAGAATTTGGTGAGTATATGTAAGTTTAGCCGAACAGGTACGTGATGACCTCGCGGGGGTAACGTGGTCCAAAGGCAGATGCTAGACAAGCTAAGTCACGAGAAAGTATGTACCGGAAAGAGGTACGGACCTCTTGGGTTCGGATATGAGATGAGTCGAATTAAGAGGATCATGGACGCGAGGCGTCGTACGTGTTGGTCATTAGAAAGGATTTGGGTTCAAATATATCGGACCTTTTGGGAGATATCGACGCAATTTAGGAAGTGGTCTACCGGTTGGTATGACCACCGAGAGTGGAGGATGTTCATAAGATTTTTTTGTATGACGATCGATGGAATACATGTATGACTTGAGTTATGGTGTTAGTCGTGTTGATCGACGAGGAGCCGATGAGGCTACCGGGAAGATGTGAGATAGTATCTTTGTTGGAGTTTTCACGATGACCTAGTTACATCGTGTTGGCCGTTGGGGCAGATATTAGGTGCATGTGTATTTTTATGTGTTTGGTGCCCCGAGCGGGAATGTCTGTTTGTTTGGTTAGCTTTTGGCTTTTATGCGCTATGCGGTTCACCCGAGTATGTATGCAGGCCTTGCAAGGTCTTGACGTGGCTACACTAGTGTGTGACGATTATCGAGTAGAGTGTTGACACGTTACGGTTTTGAGTGGTTGCTGAGTTAGTCACCCGAGAGAGTGTATTTGGAAAGTTTCGGGACGAAACTTGTTTTTTGGGGGTTAGTTGTAACATCCAGAAATTTTATTCCAGGTATCGAGGCATTTCCGAGTTTCCCGCATCAGCGGCCTAGTTTTCCAGCAGGCACGTGTGCTGAGTATCGGGATTTATTCCCAAAAATCCCGCGTTGATCCCTTGTTCCCCTTATTCCGCTTTTGACCTTTCGTTTCCAGCTGAGGTGACAAGGGGCCAGCTAACCTCTTAGTTCCCTCCCACCTTTTCAGCCTTGTTTGATACTCTCTCTCCTTTTCCAATTCTCTCTCACGTTAGTCAACTCTTGCTCTCTACCCTCTTGTGCTCTTCCTCTCTTCCCTTGGATTTGCTTGTGGATGAGCTGCAGTGAAGAAGGATCTCAGCGGTTGGTAAGTCTTTCCCTTCTTTCCCCTTCACTTTCCTTGTTGAACAACCTTTCCTTCCTTCCCCTTCATCCATGGCCATGGATGGTGCTTTTGAGGAAGCTTTTTCTTGATCATTTGCATGCATGGGTTCTTAGCTCGATTAGGTCACGAGGGAGAGCCTTGATACCATGGATGATGTTTGGAGAAGACCCAACAAGAGAAGGAGGCCTTTGGAGCCCAACATCCACAGTCGAAGACGAAGAAGACGACCCTCTACTGTTCGACCGCGGGGGCGGATCTTCAGAGCCGCGGGGGCGGCCAGAGCACTGAGCCGCAGGGGCGGCCAGAGCACTGAGCCGCAGGGGCGGCCAGAGCACTGAGCCGCAGGGGCGGCCAGCAAGAGCATCAGGGGCGGCTGCCATTGGCCGCAGGGGCGGCCACTGGCTTAGCCAGCTCTCCCTTGCGGTCTTCTTCTCCGTTTTGCAGCGTTGCTTCCTCCTTCCGATCCCGTGCCTTTGCTTGGTGAGTTCCCTACCTTGTGTATGTATCCTTAGATGATCTTAGAGAGTGTTGATGATAGAAGCATGCTAGGTTTGAACCTAGGATAGTTGGAATGCCATGTAGTGGCTTGTGGACCCTAGGCGAGTATGGAGAGGTTGTTGGTATATTTTGAGGGCTAAGGGTTGTATCTTTCTGAATGGTACATGGGATGAGTGTAGGCTGTTCCTTGTGAGGTTTGTGAGGGTGAGATTGTGAGTGTATGGTTGTGAGGTGGTGGGCTATGATATGCGTATCCTAGCATAAAGTGGTTACCGTTGAGTTATCGAGGCTAGGCATGTTTAGCCTAGTATGTGTTTTGGGTTTTGTTTGTGAGATCATAGAGTCTAGAAGTCTAAGGACTTCTACCTTCGGTTGAGTGTGATGTGAGCATGAGGGAATCTAGGATGCGGTCCTAGAATTGAGAGTGAAATGGTCTTGCGTAGATCATTTGTATAGATGTCCTAGACTTCTATTGTCAGTGGGTTGTTATTGATATAGTTATCTTCTTGTGAGCAGGTTATGGGCTTCCTCCCTATGGAAGAGAGAGTGTGGTGACGAGGTAAGTCTCCGGACTTACTTAGCTCGTATTCTTTGTATTAGTGTTGATGTGTGTTTGGTGGTGTGTGTTTATTGCATATTGTTTAAATCAATTAAACCGGAAATAGGATTACCGATCTTTATATTATTTGGCCCAAGTGTATGATAACGGGCGGTGACATCACTGCCTAGCTCTTGCGAGAGCTAGGAGGCTCTCGGCGACTTGCCCGTGCTGGTTAGACGGTCGGAGGCATCCGAACCGTTCCATTGCCGGAAGAAGGGACCGAGGCGGGTTTCGGGAGATTCCCGTGTCACAAAAGAAGTTAAATTAGAACGGGATATGACTTAATAATAATAAAGATAATAAACCGGATTGGTATGCTTTTGAGTATGTTGTGTGTTTATGAGGAATTACTTGTGTTTGTGCCTTTCCCTTTAATTCTAATGCTTCGAATATGAGCTAACGGTTTAATACCGAATGTTATAGATTGCCTTGCAAGATAGGAATGTGGCCGAGAGATCCGGAAGAGTGGGCAGCCGGGGTCCGTACATTTTAGGAAGGGCTTATGAGTTGGAGTTGAGTTGTGTTTTATTCTTTGGTTGTCGCGTCTTGTATTCCGCGTGTTGGCGTTTGGTTTTGAGTTGTATCTCGGCTGGAGTTTGTTGTTGCATTCTTTCGGGTTTCTCATCTTTTACTTTAAAATAGATTTACGGTTTTGCCTTTATTTTTTCCATGTTGGAAAGGTCCGGTGAAATTGTTGTCAAGCTAAGGGTCGGGACCCATTGTGAGGTCTCGCCCGTAGCATTCCGATATCCCGTGAAATGCTGCGTTTTGCTCATACCATTTTTATTACTTCCTGACAGTGGTCTTGATCGTCTATAGCAAAGAAGAAGGTTATACCATTTTTAGAGACATTTTTGTTGCTTCAAGGTTGATACCTGAATGTTGCGTTTTTGCTCATACCATTTTTATAACTTCCGGTACGTAATCCTCTGCTATGGAATTCTCCGGTATATAATTCTAAATTCTAAACTATGACATAAACTTAGTTTGTTTCGTATAACTTCCGGTATGATAACTTCCGGGATGATATGATAACTTCCGGTATGATATGATAACTTCCGGTATGATATGATAACTTCCAGTATGATAACTTCCGGTATGTGAAACTCCGGTATGCATTCCAAAAAAAATAAAAAAAATAAAAAAGATAAAACAAGTAAAAGAAAATAAAAAAATAAATTCCGGTATGATAACTTCCGATATGATATGATAACTTCCTGTATGATAACTTCCGGTATGATATGATAACGTCCGGTATGATATGATAACTTCCGGTATGATATGATAACTTTCGGTATGGTATGATAACTTCCGGTATGTGAACTTCCTGTAGCATCTGGAATTTTTATTCCGGATTGTTAGCAAGTTACCGACCTTCCCGCAGGCACGGCTCAGCTTTCCCGCAGACACGAAGTGTTGAGCGTCGAGTTTTATTCCTAAATCTCATTCCGACCCCCTCGTTATGTCCCTCTTTCTTCTGGACCCCTCGGTTCCTAGCGTAAATGAGAGGGAGGGTCAGATGACCGTTGGGTTCCCTCTTCTGTGGGAGCCTTGTCACTTCTCTCTCTCTCCCTTCCTCATTCACGTTGAAACTATTCTCCCACTTTCTTTCTTTTTCTCTCTTTTTCCATCCTTGACATTGGAGGAGCTCTTAATGATCCTTCCTTCTCTTCTTCTTATGTAAGTGTCACTCCCCTCAGGAAGCGAGAGTGTTGTGAGTTGAGTGTGGTGACGAGTTAAGTCTCCGGACTTACTTAGCTCGTATTCTTTGTATTAGCGTTGATGTGTGTTGGGTGCTGTGTGTTTATTATTTATTGTTTATAACAACTAAACCGGAAATAGGATTACCGACCTTTATATTGTTTGGCCAAAGTGTATGATAACGGGCGGTGACATCACTACCTAGCTCTTACGAGAGCTAGGAGGTTCTTGGCGACTGGCCCGTGCTGGTTAGACGGTTGGAGGCATCCACACCATTCCATTGCCGGAAGAAGGTACCGAGGCGAGTTTCGGGAGATTCTCGTGTCACAAAAGAAGTTGAATTAGAACGGGATATGACTTGATAATAATAAAGATAATAAACCGGATTTGTGTGCTTTTGACTATGTTGTGTGACTATGATGATTTACTTGTGTTTGTGCCTTTCCCATTACTTCTAATGCTTCTAATGTGAGCTAACGGTTTTATACCGAATGTTGTAGTTTGCCTTGGAGGTTAGGCATGCTCCGAGAGATGCGGAAGGGTCGGAAGCCGGGGCCGTACATTTTAGGAAGGGTTTTGAGTTGGAGTTTGTCTTGTGTTCTGTCTTTCGGTTATTACGTTTCGTGTGCTGCTTGTTTGGCATTTGGTGTGAGTTGTACCTCGGCTGAAGTTTGTTATTGCATTCTTTCGGGTTTCTCATCATTTGCATTATAAATGATTTACGGTTTTGCCTTTATTTGTGCCATGTTGGAAAGGTCCGGTGAAATTGGTGTCAAGCTAAGGGCGGGACCCATTGTGAGGTCTCGCCAGTAGCATCCCGATATCCCGCGGATTCGGGGTGTTACAAAGTGGTATCAGAGCCCTAGGTTGACAACAATGTCACTCGAAATCTTCTAAAGGCCGAATAAGGAATAAACAGAACCCCACGGGTTTTTAGTTTTCGTTTTCAAAATCACAAGCATGAGTCGGGGTAGAATGTACGGACCACCACTCCTTCCGCGGATCTCGGCAGCTTAGTTTATTGGACTTGGTATATATATGTATATATATAGTTATGGATATGAGATTGTAGTTGTATGATGGACATGATTTGTGTATAGTTGTATATGTGGATGATGATGTGTATTAGACTTTGTATTGATATGATGGCATGTTTGATGTTTATGTTAGTAGAGATATGGACTTAGGACTTATATAATTATGTATATGTAGGCTTATACATATAGTAGTATGTAGAGCTATAAGACCTTTGAGCTAAGATGATGATACGGTATCATCACCTTTAAGACGATGATGTAGCTTATGATGAAGTTCATAAGTAGAAGAAGACGCGCAAGTATCGAGTTAAGCATTTCGTGCTAACGAACACAACGACGATCTCGAATTCCTTTTAAAGGATGTCGGAGAGAAGGATTTGAGACTATGCCAAGGAAGGCCAACCAAGCAAAAGAAGAAAACGAGACAACTTAAGAGAGTAACATGAAGATGTGAAGTGGTTACCAAAGAAGGCGCGAATGGAAGGATAACAAGACCTATGGAGATAACGTATATAAGTTTTTCTTCAAAAGATGCGTGGACCACTGAAGATGCGAGTCGAGGCAGAGATGGGAACATTTTAACATGGTTAAAGGCGGTGTCCCATTACGATAAGTAAGCTTCCCTTAGACGCTCCTAAGCTTTGGAGTCAAGATGTGAAGAATGATCGAACCTAGTGTGAAAGATGGAGGATACCGTAAGTTAAGCTTACGAGGTACCGTTAAGGGGAGAGTCAAAAAGACGAGAGTAACGAGAAGATTCACGTGGAGTTAACCGACTTCCATTATGGTGATAAGGATTGGAAACGCCAAGGAGATAGAAGTGTGAATAGATGTGACCCCGAGACAAAGAAGGACGTGACAAGGAGCTTTAGTGGTGAAAGGATTTAAGACAACGACCAAGAGACACGCTTACGAGATGTTACGAGGTGCGGTTAAGCTTTTGAAGACGAGTTATACGAGATGTGAGGCCTATAAGAGTGTGATTACATTATGGAAAAGGAAGAAAGCACGGAACGTGGAAGGAGCTAACGAAGATGAGGTAGAATACCACAAGGAGGGTAGCCATCATGAGAATAGTGACATAAAGTATTAAGAATTGGTAAGTCGTTGACCTTAAAGAAGGCCAACCATAAGGTTATCGGTGATGACTGAGAACACATTAAATGCGGGTTACCATGGAAAAGTTGTAGACGGGGGGTATAACCTCAAGTGGAGACTACAAAGGAACAATAACAAAGCTGGGAGTTTTTCCTATGGTTAGATGCCAATGGTAAGAAGTACATCAGCAAAATCGTGATTGTTTTGAGCAATATAACGTTAAGTGGTTTAAGCAAGTAACGGTAATAGACCTCCCACAGAGGGATGGTATGACCCTTTTTGGCGACCTTTATAGGTCTCGAGATTTGGCATATGGAGGAATGGCGCGGATTAGAACCTTAAGGGTTTAAGAACATAAAGACCTAGTGAGATCCAGAGGAAAGTGAAGTTCCCAAGTTCCTTTGAGCAAAGGAAGAAATGAGAAGGAGATGCATGGTATTTTGTCCTTATGAAACAATTGATAAGTTGTCGTGAACAAGAAATGAGTCGAAGTGGTTAGACTCACCCAAAGGAGCCATGGGAGCCACGGTGTGAAACGAGGGACCGAAGCTATGGTAGCGTTGTAGGCATTAAGCTTAAGGTGGTAGTAATTGGGGGATCATGAGTCAGAAGTTTTGTCGTAGAAATGGAGAATTCTTTCGGTCTTTCCCTCAAGGCATTCTGGTACGAGTTTTGAGTAAATGTACAGGTAGGAAAAGTTGCACTTTGACTTCCAAGAGATGTGTATGGTGAACGGCGGGGAAGGGTATCTTCTTTGTAGTGGATGGCTCGTTAAGACTAGTGCATGTGATTGCGATGTTGATTGGATCGACTTGGAGTTGAGATGTCACCAGATTTGGATGATGAGAAGAAAGGACATTTATAAGACGGCACTTAGGGCCAATATGGTTACTACAAGGGTAGTGAAGCCATTTGAGATCGCAAGTGCGATTAATGAGTGGAGTTACACATAAGAGTATCCACCAGCTTACGGGATCGAGTTACAATGAAGTCGCACAATTTGTGTTGTGTCGGGCAGTCACAAGGTGGCCCCGAACCTGAGGATTGTTATGATAGTGGTTGCTGCATGGGTTACAAGAATGATTCTTATGATTGGATTTGATGATGCCTTTTTGTACTCACAAAGTTTGAGAGGAGCGAGCTTGACATGGGACAAAAAGGATACCGGTTATGAAGGATAAGAGGATAACTAGAGTTATCTAGATGGGTTGGGCGTCTGAGGTGACCTCCTAAGAGACGTAGCGGGTTGAGAGGATCCAGTAGATTAGTTGAGAGCGAGATGATAGTCTCGGTAATACCATCAAGGTATGTGGAGGTGATATGAAGCGTATAAATTGGTGGGCCATAACTGCCATGTCGCGGGATGGTTTGGACAATTTCTTCCCTTCTAAAGATGTGAATGGGTCGTGAGATCCGAGACGTATCCGTGAAGTCTTGACAGAAGTAGAAGAGGTGAGTGACCTCCGTTTGTTTCTTTGACACAATCATCGAGTTATGGAGACGGAATGATATTAAGAATACATCCAAGCTGGACTTGGGGCGTGTATGAATTAACAAGAGAGGTTCCGTGGGTATGTAGACAACTGCGGGTATGTAGGAAGAATGACCGACTAAGGGACGAAGATTAGCCACTTTGGGACGCGTGCTTATGGTGGTGTCAATTTAGCTACAGAGTAACATGCTAGGCATGTATGAACAATAAGAGTATGATACGTGTATGTATACTCACTCAGCAAGAGTTTAGTACCCCGTAGAGGCGACATTTAAAGATGGTTAAGGACGTTAGTCGAAGATGGTCTTTGAAGGGCTTTGAGAAGGATCCGGTATAGAAGGTTACAAGGAGAGACCCCATATTTACCTTTATGGGCTGATGGTTTGTTGAGACCATGACGTTGGTAAGAGATATCCGGTTTAGGATAAGAGAGACGGTCTTAAGGTCGAGATGTCTAAGTACATAACCCTTATGTGAACCACCACGAGGTCCGGTTGAGTACCATAAGACGAGAAAGAAGACTTCATTCACCGCGAGTTATGCAGTGGGATTGGCAAAATACCTCTAGGGAGATTGTTATTGGGTTGGGACCATGTAACGGTTGTGACGTGTTTGGGTCATTGGGACCAACCGATGGAGATAATGTAGTTACACCCTATTGGGAAACAGGGCCGATGAGTTGGCTAGTTGGGGAGTCCTTAATGTGATAGCAAGATGTTTTGGTATACTGAGTATCGTTATCTCTGATTGAGATGAGCGTTTTGTTTCAGGAATTTGTAGGCGGCAGGATCGTTCCGCATAAGAGACCCTATGTCTTACATGATAGTTTCACGTTGGATAATGGATCGAGTACAAAGGACTTTGGTGACTAGTCTATGCCATGTAGAGGGTATGTGTGCGAGTTAAGGGGCTAAAGGTAGACCTGATACCTTCCCTTGAGTTGAGTTATAGTGATGACAATTGAGAAGTACCGTCGAGATGCCCTAGTTCGAAGCAAGTTGTGGCCGGAAGTGCGGTACCTGGTGATGTTAGAATTGGTGAGCATATGTAAGTTTAGCTGAACAGATTCATGATGACCTCGCTCGAGTAGCGGTGGTCAAAGGAGGATGCTAGACAGGCTAAGTCACAAGAAAGTATGCACCGAAAAGAGGTGCGGACCCTTGTGTTCGGATACGGAATGAGACGAGATAAGAGTGTCACGGACGTGAGGCGTCATACGTGTTGGCTACTAGAAGGGAGTTGGGTCCATGAATATTGGACCTTTTTGGAGATATGACGAGTGTTGGGAAGTGGTTTACCAGTGGCGTGGCCACCGAGAGTGGAGAATGTTCTCCAGATTTCAGGTGTGACGGTCGATGGAAGACATGTATGGCTCGAGATATGATCGTAGTTGTGATGATGTAGGAATAGACGAGGAGCCGATTAGGCTACCGAGAGGATGTGAGATAGTATCCCTGTTGGAGTTCGTACGATGACCTAGTTACATCGAGTTGGCCGACGGCTTAGATATTAGGTGCATGTGTGTTTTTATGTGTTTGGTGCCCTGATCGGGAATGCGTGTATGATTGGTTAGCTTTTGGCTTTTATGCGCTATGCGGTTCACACGAGTATGTATGCAGGCCTTGCGAGGTCTTGACGTTGCTACACGAGTGGGTGATGGTTATCGATTAGGGAGTTACACGTTACGGTTTTGAGTGGTTATTGAGTTCTTACCGAGAGTTTTTACGTTTTGCAAGTTTTGGGACAAAACTTGTTTTTAGGAGGATTAATTGTAACATCCGAAATTTTATTCCGGATTGTAAGCAAGTTACCGACCTTCCCGCAGGCACGGCTCAGCTTTCCCGCATGCACGAAGTGCTGAGCGTTGAGTTTTATTCCTAAATCTCGTTCCGACCCCCTCGTTATGTCCCTCTTGCTTTTGGACCCCTCGGTTCCTAGCGTAAATGAGAGGGAGGGTCAACTGAACTTTGGGTTCCATCTTTTGTGGCAGCCTTGTCACTTCTCTGTCTCTCCCTTCCTCATTCACGTTGAAACTCTTCTCCCACTTTCTTTCTTTTTCTCTCTTTTTCCATCCTTGACATTGGAGGAGCTCTTGATGATCCTTCCTTCTCTTCTTCTTATGTAAGTGTCTAGCAAGGAGGTGATGTGCAATCCGAGTCCAACAATCTAGCTTAGATCTTGTGTGAGGATCTTGTTGTGTATGGAGATCTTCCTTGATGGAGCCAGCTAGCCGGAAGAGACCGGAATCGAGTGCACAACTGAGAAGAAAGTCGTCGAGAGCTCGCCTTTGGAGTTTGTTAGCATGAAATATTGTGATATTTTAGGCACGTTTTCTAAGTGTATTTCATCTATATTGATAGTCATTGATTAAGCATTGACTCAATTGTGAGCTAGTTTGTCTATATTGTCGATATGGAGACCTACACAAGCTTTATGTTGATTATAGG
Organism: Fagopyrum esculentum; assembly: GCA_033239045.1. Taxonomy (NCBI): domain Eukaryota; kingdom Viridiplantae; phylum Streptophyta; class Magnoliopsida; order Caryophyllales; family Polygonaceae; genus Fagopyrum; species Fagopyrum esculentum. The sequence goes on from BSUD01000006.1 coordinate 110,873,203, forward strand.
CAATTAAGAGCTATTTCCGAACGGAATTTAGCAAGGATGGAGTTGATTGAGCATGTTCATGAATTGAGGACATTCCTAGTAGCTAAGGATGTGCTAGCTTGAGGAATATGCACGAGGAAAGGAAGAATCACGGTTTTGCCCTAAACCACGCTCTAAAATACGGCCGTACTACATTACACGTTCAAGTCCACGGCCGTGGAACCTTGGCAAGGGAAGCGTGGTTCATTCCAGTAACTTCTACGGCCGTGGAAGACTTGTGTCAAACCGTGACACTTTCCACGCTCTAAATTACGGCCGTGGAACCCTTCCACGACCGTGATCTTGGCGATCTTTTTCGCCACACTTTAAGCCACGATCTTCTACGAGATTGGGCCGGGCTTATATTTTATCTTACACTATAAAAGGACGGACAAGGAGAGATTCAGTAACCTCTGCTTAGACGCACTTTCGCATTCGCTAGGAATTGCCCTAATTTCGCATCTTGCGGAGATTGAGAAGGAGAGATTTGCGCTCTACCATTGAGATTTCCGGATTGACGGAAGGGTAGAAGATTTGGAAGATTGTTCGTGAGAAGATTTCGCTTCTTGTTTAGGTTTGATTTAGGAGACGGATTGACATCCCGTTCTTCTTTCTTATATAAGATTTGTGATTGTTTGCATTATTCCAAATCTATTGACGTTATTATTCTTAATTTGTGAACTTGAGATTGATTTGAAAGTTATTGAAGGTTTTCGGAAGTTTTCATCTTTCATCCTTTTAATCCTTGAAATTGATATCAATATGATTGTTGGCTAAAACCCTTTAGCAATTCTAAGTTGAAGGGTTGATAGTTGTGGCTTAGATGATGATAGATCGATCGTAAACAGATTGGACCCTGAGAGTTAGAGAAAATCGCCGACAGCCTTAAACCACGGTCTGTTCTTGAGCTTCCACGGCCGTGGAACTCAAGAACTACCCGTAATTTTGTGTCAGTTTACGAACTTGCTTTTACTTTAATCCAAAGTTAAAGATTTGCTTTAACTTAGTCTTGGCTTGCCTTTTCTAGGTGGTAGTGAAGCCTCAACAACCTCTACCTCGATTGTGAGTGTCACAACTTTAATCGGTTAAGTTAGTCTTGACCCTTGGATTACAAGTTTGGGTATTTGATGTTAATTCTTACCTTTAGAACCTTTCTATATTGAAGCCTCAACAACCTTTATAGAGAGTGTCTTCTAGGTGAGTCATATAGGGTTTTTGGAACTTCACCGTACGATTACCTTACATTCGCATACCTTTGCATATCTTAACTCTGTCCTTATATCTTTAGTATATCTTGAATCGATTGCCACAGCTGGATTCCTGGATCTTTAGGATTGTTGTTTTCCCAATAATTCACAAAGCTCTTACATTTACTCGCTTGATAATCTATAATCGAATTTGTTCCCCCCAAATCCCAGTGTTTGATACTCTGGAATTCTTGCTTAACTATATCGATCCGTACACTGCGGGTTCGCTTGCTTGATTTCTAGTTTTATAATTAAAGCTTATTTGCATGCACGCTAAGTGGCGAACAAGTTTTTGGCACCGTTGCCGGGGATTTGGTCTAGGCCAAATTCGGTTGCCGGTTGTCAAGCTTGGGAGCTTGCTCTCGTTATTTGATATCTCTTTAGGTGCATGTGCAGGTCTAGGAACACCGAGGACCTCTTACCTCTTGATCAAGAGCTTGAGAGGACTTTAAGGCAAAAGCGTAAGGAAAAGAAAATGGCTGAAGAAAATGAACGTGATCTTCAATCGGAGTTAGCGGAGAAAGAAGCTCAACTCCAATGGAGTGAGAAGACTCGTAGAGAGGAAATGGATCGTCATCAATCTAAAGTTGATGATCTAACTGATGTTGTGTTCCAAATGAGGATGGAATTAAGCAACCTTAAGATGAAGAATAGCAGGAAATCCTCAAGAAGGTCATCAAGATCGGCTAGAAGTCATTCATCCGCTGGTGATAGTGACTCTTCCATGCCACCGCTAGAGGACATTGATCCAAGGATCAATGTCAATCCATTCGTTCCACGGCCAGATGCCAACCGATGTATTCCACCTAGGAATGCAAGGATCGAACGTGTAGATGAGGAGCCAAGAACTCTTGGCCAAAGGATGGATCCAACGCAGCAACCACGCCGTTTGGGCTAGAATTTTGATGCTGATGATGCCGGGTTTAGCTTCAACCCGCAGGTTATTACTCTTGTTCGCCAAAACCAATTTGGCGGGACAAACGCTGAATCTCCACACCAACACTTACAAAATTTTGAGTGTATGATGGAGACAATGAAGCCGAAGAACGCTACTACCAACAACTATAAGCTCAAGCCTTTCTTCTTCTCCTTGAAGGGCAAAACGGAGTTCCTCACTAAGTTCTTTCCGCCATCCAAAACGGCAGAACTTAGAGGTAAGATTAATGCATTTTCCATGAGATCTAACGAAAGTTTGTTTCAATCTTGGGAAAGATTTCAGGATTTGCTCTTGGATTGCCCTCATCATGGCATTACCAAGCTTGCTCTTTTGGAGATATACTATAAGGGGCTGGATGTGGAGACACAATTCAAGCTCCAATCCCTCTCATGTGGTACATTCATGGACATGAGGGAAGATGACGCTTGGGACTTCATTGAGAAGCAAGCAAGAGTCATAGAGAAGTATTCCCACCGGAAAGTTGAGGGAAATCGGGTAGAGCAAGGAGCAAAGCTCACACATGAAGCTCAAACTCAAATCTTTTCTCTCAACAATGAGATTAAAGAGTTGAAGGAAGCTATCAAGACCAACTTTCCAAAGCAACAAGGAAAGGATGTTGGCTACTTAGCAACAACAACAATGGTGGAGAGAATACAAACCACAACAACAATAACCGGAATAACACCCGGAATAATTGGAATGGCAACAACAACAACCGGAACAACAATTGGAACAACAACAGGGGTTCAAACAACAACAATTGGCGCTCCAATCAACAAAATTCTGGTAACTCTTATCCTTCCAATTCGAATTCACTAACTCCACCTTCCTCTTCCTCTACTCCTTTGAAAAGACAAGGGCAAACATCCAGTGGAGGAAATACTTCGGGGAAGGAGAAGCCCGATCCCATGTTGGAAACGATTTTGGGAAAGCTTGAAGGTTTGGAGAACCGCATCATTAAGGTTGATGATCAAATTTCTAAGGTTGATAAAGCCCAAAAGTTTTTAGAAAACCAAATGTTCAGCCAAGCGGAGGAAGTTCCTAGGAATCAAGGGAAACTTCCAGGAAAAACGGAGGACAACCCTAAGGGAAGGGTGATGGAAATCACAACTAGAAGCGGAGTGACTACCACCGATCCGCAACCTAAGTTTATTGAAGTCTCCGTTGAGAAAGACAAAGAGAAGGGGAAGGAGAAGGAAGATGTCTACGTTCCTCCTCCGGCTTACAAATCTCACCTACCATTCCCTCAATCTAGAGCGAGAGCGCGCCTAGATAAACAATTTGGTAAGTTTATAGAACTCATGAGCAAGCTGCATATTAATATACCTTTCATTGATGCTATTGTAGGTATGCCGGCTTATGGCAAGTTCTTAAAGGAAATCCTCTCTAACAAGAGAAAGCTAGAGGATTTTGGAGAGGTTAAGATGAGTTCGGATTCTTCGGATCTCATCAAGACCATGAAGGAGAAAATGCCCCCAAAGCTAAAGGATCCGGGGTCGTTTTGCATTCCCATAGGAGTGGGAGATGTCACATATGATGCTTTATGTGACTTGGGAGCAAGTGTGAGCATCATACCACTTGCATTGTGTAGGAAGATCGGTTTAGGCGACCCTAAACCGGTGAAGATGACGTTGTACATGGCGGATCGATCCATCACTCGTCCCGTCGGTATTGTAGAAGACGTCCCGGTCAAGCTAGGTAAATTCTTTGTCCCCATTGATTTTGTTGTGCTTGACATTCCTGCAGATAGTCCGGTCCCGATCATACTCGGAAGACCGTTTCTTGCAACTTCCGGCTGCATAGTGGATTGCAAGAATGCTAGACTCGCCTTTGACATAGGAGATTGGAAGGTAGAGTTCGTTCTTTCCACTCTAGTGAAGGAGCCAATCTTTGATGAGGATATATTCAATATCCAAGATGAAGAAGGATTGTCTAGAGAGGAGGTAAGCGCTATTCTCTCCAAAGATCCTCTACAAAAGGTTATTACTATGAGTCTAATGAATGTAGGGGAAGAAGAGGTGTGCAATGAGGCAATTGAAGCCTTAGAAGCACAAGAAGAAGTGTATGAAGTGGAGTTTGAGAAACTCCATGATGAGGCAGAAAACGTGAGAATCCACGGCCATACACTATATTCCACGGCCGTGGATTTCACAACCAAAGTGTGGCTCACTCCAGAGAGTTACACGGTCGTAGAGGAAGCAGAGCAACCGTATTTCCTTTCCACGCCCTAAACCACGGCCGTGGAGGATGCAGAGAAACCGTGATTCTGGCTGTGGAAGAGGATGATCGTACCTCTTCTTCAACTTCTCTTGATTCTTCTCCTACACCTTCTACTTCCTTGGATACTTCTAAGGAAGCATCGGAAGCTCCACAAGAGCCATTGGAAGCTCCGAAAGCAATGGAACTAAAGCCACTTCCTACTCATCTAAGGTACGCTTTTCTAGGACCTAATTCTACCTTTCCGGTTATTGTTAGTTCCGATCTAAGCATAGATGAACATAATGAGCTCATGGTTGTCCTTAGGAAACATAGAAAAGCTTTAGGATATACTATTGAGGACTTAGTAGGAATCAAACCTTCCCTATGCATGCATAAAATATTAATGGAAGAGGACTTTAGAACTTCAAGGAAACCTCAAAGGCGGTTAAATCCGACCATGAAGGAGGTTGTCAAGAAGGAAATTCTTAAACTCCTTGATGCAGGTATCATCTACCCTATCTCCGATAGCAAGTGGGTGAGTCCGGTTCAAGTAGTTCCGAAGAAGGGAGGAATGACGGTCATCACCAACAAGAATAACGAACTCATTTCTACCCGAACCGTAACGGGATGGCGGATGTGCATAGACTACCGCAAGCTTAACAATGCGACGAGGAAGGATCACTTCCCATTGCCATTCATTGATCAAATGCTTGAAAGGTTAGCACAACATTCACATTTTTGCTACCTTGACAGTTATAGTGGTTTCTTTCAGATTCCAATACACCCGGATGATCAGGAGAAGACCACATTCACGTGCCCGTGGGGTACGTTCGCTTATAGGAGAATGCCGTTCGGGCTTTGCAACGCCCCAGCCACCTTGTAAAGGTGTATGATTGCCATCTTCTCCGAATACATTGAGGAAATCATGGAGGTCTTCATGGATGACTTCTCCGTATACGGTTCCTCTTTTCACAATTGTCTTTCTAACCTTGCTCTTGTATTACAAAGGTGTGAAGACACTAACCTAGTTCTTAATTAGGAGAAGTGTCAATTCATGGTTAAGGAAGGAATTGTTTTAGGACACTTAATCTCTAGTAGAGGGATTGAGGTGGATAAGGCGAAAATAGAGACTATAGAAAAGCTTCCTCCCCCAACTTCGGTGAAAGGGATAAGAAGTTTCCTAGGACATGCTGGATTCTATAGGCGCTTCATAAAGGATTTCTCTAAAATATCAAAACCTCTTACTAATCTATTGATGAAGGATGCGGTTTTTGAGTTTTCGCAGGAATGTTTAGATGCGTTCAATATGATCCGGGAAGCTCTAATTTCAGCACCTATTATCCAACCTCCGGATTGGAACCTTCCCTTTGAGGTTATGTGCGATGCTAGTGACGTAGCTATAGGAGCTGTTCTTGGACAAAGGAAAGAAGGGCGAACCCATGCCATATACTATGCTAGCAAGACGCTAGATGAAGCGCAGCTAAACTATGCCACTACGGAAAAGGAATTTTTAGCCATTGTTTATGCTATTGACAAATTTCGCTCTTATCTTGTAGGTGCAAAGGTGATTGTCTACACGGATCATGTTGCGATCCGGTACCTCCTTGCAAAGAAGGATGCGAAGCCAAGGCTAATTAGATGGATTCTTCTCCTACAAGAATTCGATCTAGAGATCTGCGACAAGAAAGGTTCAGAAAATTCTGTTGCGGATCATTTGAGTCGCCTAACACATCTAGAGGACGACCATTTACCTATAGATGACTCCTTCCCGGACGAACACCTACATATCATTGAGGAGTGCATCGATGTGATCTCCAAAGGTAACGAACCATGGTTTGCTGATTTTGTTAAATATTTGGTTTGTCAGGAGATACCGCCCGGATTATCCTACGCACAAAGAAAGAAGTTCTTTAAGGATGTCCGGGAATACTTTTGGAATGAACCTCTCCTCTTTAAGAGAGGTCCGGATGGCATCATTCGGCGATGTGTGCCGGAAGATGAGATGCAAAGTGTCATCCGCCATTGTCATTCACTACCATGTGGAGGACACGCTAGTTCGAACAAGACTAGCGCTAAGGTATTGCAATCTGGATTTTTTTGGCCTACTTTATTTAGAGATGTGCAATCCTTTGTTTCCTGCTGCGATACTTGTCAAAGAACAGGTAATATCTCTAGGAGGAATGAGATGCCTCTCAATAACATCCAAGAGGTGGAGATTTTCGATGTTTGGGGAGTAGACTTTATGGGACCATTCCCATCCTCTTGTGGAAACCAATACATACTCTTGGCGGTGGATTACGTTTCTAGATGGGTGGAAGCAATTGCCTCTCCCACCAATGATGCCATGGTGGTGGTTAAGTTCTTTAACAAGACCATCTTTCCACGATTTGGGACACCAAGGACTATTATTAGTGATGGAGGTTCTCACTTCATTGCCAGGCGCTTTGAAGCTCTTCTAGCTAAGTATGGGGTTACTCACAAGATCGCCACCCCTTATCATCCACAAACTAGTGGACAAGTTGAGATCTCAAATTGGGAGATCAAAGGAATCCTAGAGAAGACGGTTTCAAGGACTAGGAAGGATTGGTCTTTGAAGCTTGATGATGCATTATGGGCGTACCAGACTGCGTACAAGACTCCCATAGGAACGACACCATACAACCTTGTGTATGGGAAGTCTTGTCACTTACCGGTGGAGTTGGAGCACAAAGCGTTTTGGGCCATCAAGTGGTTGAATTTTGGCATGAAGGAAGCGGGAGAGAAACATCTCTTGGACCTTAATGAGCTGGAAGAACTCCGCTTGAACGCCTATGAGAACGCCAAGATTTACAAGGAGAGAGCAAAGCGTTGGCATGATAAGCATATCATTCCAAAGGACTTCAAAGAAGGAGATCAAGTTCTCCTCTTCAATTCAAGGCTTCGTCTCTTTCCAGGTAAGCTTAAATCTCGCTGGACCGGACCTTTTCTAATTAAGCGTATTTTCCCCCATGGTGCAGTTGAAGTATGTGGTGAAGCGGGCGGAAGCTTTAAGGTGAACGGTCAACGACTCAAGAAGTACACACCGGAACTCCAAGCTGAAGAGTTCGCGCCCACCGCACTCGAATAAGTGCGAATTTGGTCTAGCTACGGACCTTAAACAAAGCGCTTCTTGGGAGGCAACCCAAGGTATTGCATTTACGTTTTTGTTTTTGATTCATAGTTTAGCTTAGTTTAGACGTTTTTGCTTTGTTTTGCCTTCGATTCCTTCCGGTATGTTCGTGTTTTTGGATGTAGGAACAGTGGAAAAGGAAAGGGGAGGAATAACTTTGGAGAAAAGTGACGAAACTTGGACTTTGGAGCATTATAGAGAGTTCCACGGCCTAAACCACGGTCGTGACAGCTACAGTGACCGTAATTTCCAAAAGCCTTTGAAAAATCACCAAAACCACGGTTCCGTACATTTCCACGGCCTTGGAACCCCCCGATAGACCGTGGTTTTCAAAAATTTTGGCGGCCACTATATAAACCACGTTCTTCACAAAAACACACCACAAACCCCATTACACTCTCTCTCTCGCCGGAATCACGTCCTTCACCTCAATTCTCCGTTCGTTAATCGTTTTCAACGATTCTTCGACCCAAACTGAAGTAAATCCATCCACCAACGAGATCCAAGCAACGAATTGAGCGAGAAATCACCAAGGAACGCAGAATTCGGATTTTAAAATCCGAAACCTAGGTTTTTTCCGCTCTTCTCTATCTTTGTCAATTCGGTTTCGTTCTTGCTAGCATTTATAGGAGAACTGATTGAAATTGGAAGGAATTAGACTAGGACTGCTTGATCGCTGAGTTTGGCCGCTGATTGTTGAGTTTTGAGAAAAAGCGAGATGAACCACGGTCTCTGTCACTTCCACGGCCGTGGAACACCAAGAACATACCGTGGTTTTGAACAGTAATGGATTTTGTGAGGAGAGTTTCTGGGAGAATTAAGAAGAAGAAAAATGAGAAGGATAAGAACAAAAAGAGGAAGGGTAACCCCTCTTCCTCTTCGTCCTCTAGAGCACCACCACCTTCCTCCCCTTCACCTTCATCATCACCTTCACCTCCTAGCCCTAAGGTACCCACCATTCACGAGGATCATCTCGATGCATTAGAGAGAATCCATAAGAGGGATGTGATAGGACCTAGGTACCTATTGTTGGAGGATTTAGCTCCTCTAAACATCATAGATGACCTTACTTGGCTCTTGGATAGAGCCGGATTAGTTGTTTTCTCGGCTATCCGAGAAGACGCCTACGAGGAGATCACGAGAGAGGTTGTGACGTCTTTTGAGCACAGCCACGTGGATAGGACAGTTTCTTTCCGCCTGATGGAAAGGAACTATGATTTCTCCATCCGGGAGTTCGGAACCTTCTTTGGGTTCCAAGAGACCTTTAATGGTCGTTTCCCCAACGACATTTACGCCAAGGATTTCTGGGAAGAGGTCGCCATGATCTATGCCAGCGAGGACCGCTGGCAACCAGCTGATACCAAGGCTAAGTTGATGTATCACTTAGCCTTGAAGATTGCTCACCGGGTTCTTTCTGAGTGTCTCTTCCCTAGGACGGAGACACCTCAGAAGATCAAGACGGATGAGCTATTTCTATTGTACTCTATGTTGTATGGGCGCCCTGCTGACTGCGCCACCCTCTTAGCAGCTACCATGAGCGAGCTAAAGAACAAGAGGACGGGTAAAATTGGATATGGTGGGATAGTCACCCACCTTGCTAGGATGTTAGGGGTAGACGTTTCTGCATGTACACGTATAGCTGTCGTACCCCTAGGACTCCAGGCCTTCATGATTAGAGGTCTCATCTTCCCTACCCATAAAGGTCCGCCTTAATTAGTTATGCCATGGGAGAGCTGGACGGGGAGGGGCTATGAGTGGCTCCCAGAGTATTCCATTATGGCTGGACGCCATAACTGGAAGGAGACGTTCGCTGCTATGCATGCGAACAGGATTGCAGCCCCTCCATATGTTCCACCACCGCCGGTAGTTGAGGAGGAGATGAGAGATCCATATGAGGGAGGAGGAGGAGCCGAGTAGGAGTTTGGCACGTTTCCGGATCAGCCGGACATAGCTTCTGATGTGCCTAGACATTTTCCACGTCCCGCCAGAGCTTCTGGTTCATCTTCTCGCAGCGCCAGCGTGAGCGAGAGATGCACAGCAGGCACCGCCACCAGCACCATGGTCCGCACAGCAGGCACCGCCACCAGCACCAACACCATGGTCCGCACAGCAGGCACCGCCACCAGCACCAACACCGTCAGATGCACCGGGGTGGTACAGTCAGGCTCCGGGATGGTATGAGCAGATGCCAGAGTGGGCTACTAGCCTTTCTGATAGAGTGGGAGCATTGGAGATCCGAGCTGACGCTAGGGATGGACGTATGGACGACCTCGACCATATGATGAGAGACATCTACCGCCAGCAGTTCGGGCGGTACTACGACCCTAGCTTCCATCCATTCCCGCCTCCACCGCCATTTTATGAGTCTTTTTCTTTCTTTCTTTTCTTCTTTTTCTTTTATTTGAACATTAGGGACAATGTTTGTTCCAAGTATGGGGTGGGGTGTCACTAAAAGTTTGTAATAACTCTTACTCACTTTGATTGCTTCTATTGAGACTATCTTGCATGTTCATTATATTGTTGCACGTTTCATTATTACATTGCATAAAAAAGAGTTTGAAAAACCCATAAAAATTGAAAAATTTTGAAAATTTTGTGCTTCTAAGGAATTGAGATGATTTCTATGATAATCGCTACTTGTGAATTGAGTTTGATGACGATTGCATGCTTAAACGAATAGTGAATTGAAAAGAAATTGAATGAGTTGATTATGCTTCTTTTTGCAAGTTTCATAATGTGATGAATGTTACTTAAATCATGTTGAGAAAATAAGGTTGAAATCACACTATAAGTTCTTATACTTCTTGTTGAGATGATTAAGGCAATTCGATTCTCTTTCTTCTTTCTTTGATCATTTAGCCCCTCATTGAAATTATGGCCTCCTTTACCTATCCGGGAATTTGGAGGAGTTGATTGGTATTGGCATGTTTGATGTGGGAGGGCCTTGAAAACGATTATTTGCAATCAAAAGAATAGAAAGAAATTGTAGGTTTGGGGTAGTCAATCATGACGATGAGTAACTCGGCACCATTCACATAGCCGGGTGTTTGTGTCTTGCCAAAGTCGGATTGAGCGATATTCCTAGCGGATTATGGTATGTGCGCTAAGGGTTTGAGGCATCTCATGAAAATTTGAGAAACGCCAATCTCCTAGGCTTCGGTTTTTGTGCACCTCTATCCATAACTCCAAAAGTAAAGTCGAAAAATGAAAGGAAGAGAGCGAAGCTCAAGGTTGAAAGTGCTGCGGAAACCGCAAGAGAAGAAGAAATGAGTAGTTATCCACTTTCCCGGATTCTTGCACCACATTCCTTAAAGTTTTCCTTCCCTTTCCACATTCTAGACCTTTTTGAAAGTCCTTAAGATCAAAAGAATGTTATATGACTTGGTGATCTAAATTGAAGTTTCTTATGATTGATTTTGAAAATGTTTGAAGGTTATGATGTATGTATGGAAGTTTAATTGATTCTTGAGCTTTCTTTACTCTTTACTCTTTGATTAAGTGTATGAAAGTCTTATAAACGAATGAAGCAAGATTTGAGAATGATCTATTGTTTAGAAGGCACATTCATCCAAAAGAAGTATTGCATTGAGAAGGTACACATATTTCATCCTAACTTGTGTTTTACAGCTTTTTGAAAGACCTTGCTTAGGGACAAGCAAGTGGCAAGTATGGGGTTATTTGTTAGCATGAAATATTGTGATATTTTAGGCACGTTTTCTAAGTGTATTTCATCTATATTGATAGTCATTGATTAAGCATTGATTCAATTGTGAGCTAGTTTGTCTATATTGTCGATATGGAGACCTACACAAGCTTTATGTTGATTATAGGCAATTAAGAGCTATTTCCGAACGGAATTTAGCAAGGATGGAGTTGATTGAGCATGTCCATGAATTGAGGACATTCCTAGGAGCTAAGGATGTGCTAGCTTGAGGAATATGCACGAGGAAAGGAAGAATCACGGTTTTGCCCTAAACCACGCTCTAAAATACGGCCGTACTACATTCCACGTTCAAGTCCACGGCCGTGGAACCTTGGCAAGGGAAGCGTGGTTCATTCCAGTAACTTCTACGGCCGTGGAAGACTTGTGACAAACCGTGACACTTTCCACGCTCTAAATTACGGCCGTGGAACCCTTCCACGACCGTGATCTTGGCAATCTTTTTCGCCACACTTTAAGCCACGATCTTCTAAGAGATTGGGCCGGGCTTATATTTTATCTTACACTATAAAAGGACGGACAAGGAGAGATTCCGTAACCTCTGCTTAGACGCACTTTCCCTTTCGCTTGGAATTGCCCTAATTTCGCATCTTGCGGAGATTGAGAAGGAGAGATTTGCGCTCTACCATTGAGATTTCCGGATTGACGGAAGGGTAGAAGATTTGGAAGATTGTTCGTGAGAAGATTTCGCTTCTTGTTTAGGTTTGATTTAGGAGACGGATTGACATCCCGTTCTTCTTTCTTATCTCAGATTTGTGATTGTTTGCATTATTCCAAATCTATTGACGTTATTATTCTTAATTTGTGAACTTGAGATTGATTTGAAAGTTATTGAAGGTTTTCGGAAGTTTTCATCTTTCATCCTTTTAATCCTTGAAATTGATATCAATATGACTATTGTTGGCTGAAACCCTTTAGCAATTCTAAGGTGAAGGGTTGATAGTTGTGGCTTAGATGATGATAGATCGATCGGAAACAGATTGGACCCTGAGAGTTAGAGAGAATCGCCGACAACCTTAAACCATGGTCTGTTCTTGAGCTTCCACGGCCGTGGAACTCAAGAACTACCCGTAATTTTGTATCAGTTTACGAACTTGCTTTTACTTTAATCCAAAGTTAAAGATTTGCTTTAACTTAGTCTTGGCTTGCCTTTTCTATGTGGTAGTGAAGCCTCAACAACCTCTACCTCAATTGTGAGTGTCACAACCTTAATCGGTTAAGTTAGTCTTGACCCTTGGATTACAAGTTTGGGTATTTGACGTTAATTCTTACCTTTGAAACGTTTTTATATTGAATCCACAACAACCTTTATAGAGAGTGTCTTCTAGGTGAGTCATATAGGGTTTTTGAAACTTCACCGTACGATTACCTTACATTCGTATACCTTTGCATATCTTAACTCTGTCCTTATATCTTTAGTATATCTTGAATCGATTGCCACAACTGGATTCCTGGATCTTTAGGATTGTTGTTTTCCCAATAATTCACAAAGCTCTTACATTTACTCGCTTGATAATCTATAATCGAATTTGTTCCCCCAAAATCCCTGTGTTCGATACTCTGGAATTCTTGCTTAACTATATCGATCCGTACACTGCGGGTTCGCTTGCTTGATTTCTAGTTTTATAATTAAAGCTTATTTGCACGCACGCTAAGTGGCGAACAGAGTTCGACCGCACCCGCGGCTGGACAGCGCCACGGGGGCGCCAAGAACAGCCCAACCACAGGGGCGGAAACCACAGCTGCAGGGGCGGCGGCCTATGGCCGCAGGTGCGCCCATATGGGCCGCAGGGGCGGTTCTGCCCTACTCTAGCTTCCTCTTCGGGGCCGTGTTTCCTTCCTTTTGATCCCGTGCCTTTGCTTGGTGAGTTCCCTACCTTGAGTATGTATTCTTAGATGATCTTAGAGATCGTTGACGATAGAAGCATGCTAGGTTTGGACCTAGGATAGTTGGAATGCCATGTAGTGGCTTGTGAACCTTAGGCGAGTATGGTGAGGTTGTTGGTGTTTGTTCTAAGGGTTAAGGGTTGTATGTTTCTGAGTGGTACAAGGGATGAGTGTAGGCTGTTTCTATTGAGTTTGTGGTTGTGAGGTTGTTGGCTAGGATATACGTATCCTAGCGTAGAGTGTTACCTTTGAGGTTGTTGAGACTAGGCATGTTATCCTAGTGGTGTTGTGAGTTTTGATCTTGCGAGATCCGAGGGTTTAGAAGTCTTAGGACTTCTAGCTTGTTGAGTGTGATGTGAGCATGAGGGATTCTAGGATGCGGTCCTAGATTTGAGAGTCAAATGGTCTTGCGTAGATCATTTGTTTAAAAGTATTAGACTACTTTTGTGAGTGGGTTGTTGTTGATATAGTTATCTTCTTGTGAGCAGGTTATGGTCTTCCTCCTCTCACGAAGCGAGAGTGCTGTGAATTGAGTGTGGTGACGAGGTAAGTCTCCGGACTTACTTAGCTCTTATTCTTTGTATTAGCGTTGATGTGTGTTTATTATTTATTGGTTATAACAACTAAATCGGAAATAGGATTACCGACCTTTATATTGTTTGGCCCAAGTGTCTGATAACGGGCGGTGACATCACTGTCTAGCTCTTGCGAGAGCTAGGAGGTTCTCGGCGACTGGCCCGTGCTGGTTAGACGGTCGGAGGCATCCGCACCGTTCCATTGCCGGAAGAAGGAACCGAGGCGAGTTTTGGGAGATTTTCGTGTCACAAAAGAAGTTGAATTAGAACGGGATATGACTTAATAATAATAAAGATAATAAACCGGATTGGTGTGCTTTTGAGTATGTTGTGTGTTTATGATGTTTTTCTTGTGTTTGTGCCTTTCCCATTAATTCTAATGCTTTGAATATAAGCTAACGATTTTATACCGAATGTTGTAGTTTGCCTTGCAGGTTAGGCATGCTCCGAGAGATCTGGAAGGGTGGGCAGCCGGGGTCCATACATTTTAGGAAGGGTTTTGAGTTGGAGCTGTCTTGTGTTTTGTCTTTCGGTTATTACGTTTCATGCGTCGCTTGTTTGGCGTTTGGTTTGAGTTGTACCTCGGATGAAGTTTTGTTGTTGTATTCTTTCGGGTTTCTCATCATTTGCATTAAAAACTGTAACACCCCGAATACGCGGGATATCGGGATGCTACGGGCGAGACCTCACAATGGGTCCCGACCCTTAGCTTGACAATAATTTTACCGGACCTTTTCAACATTGCACAAATAAAGGCAAAATTGTAAATCAATTTTAATGCAAATGATAAGAAACCCGAAAGAATGCAATAACAACTTCAGCCGAGGTACAACTGAAACCAAACGCCAAACAATCGTCACACGAAACATAATAACCGAAAGACAAAACACAAAACAACTCCAACTCAAAACCCTTCCTAAAATGTACGGACCCCGGCTGCCCACCCTTCCCGATCTCTCGGAGCATGCCTACCTTGCAAAGCAAACTACAACATTCGGTATAAAACCGTTAGCTTACATTCGAAGCATTAGAATTAAAGGGAAAGGCACAAACACAAATAATTCAACATAGTCACACAACATACTCAAAAGCACACAAATCCGGTTTATATCTTTATTATTATTATTAAGTCATATCCCGTTCTAATTCAACTTCTTTTGTGACACGAGAATCTCCCGAAACTCGCCTCGGTCCTTTCTTCCAGCAATGGAATGGTATGGATGCCTCCGACCGTCTAACCAGCACGGGCCAATCGCCGAGAACCTCCTAGCTCTTGCAGAGCTAGGCAGTGATGTCACCGCCGGTTATCATACACTTGGGCCAAACAATATAAAGTCGGTAATCCTATTTCCGATTAGTTGTTATAAACAATAAATAATAAACACACACCACCCAACACACATTAACGCTAATACAAAGAATACGAGCTAAGTAAGTCCGGAGACTTACCTCGTCACCACACTCAACTCACAACACTCTAGCTTCCTTAGGGGAGGAAGCCCATAACCTGCTCACAAGAAGATAACTATATCAAAAACAACACTCTCACAATAGAAGTCTAAGACTTCTATACAAATGGTCAACGCAAGACCATTTGACTCTCAATTCTAGGACCGCATCCAAGAATCCCTCATGCTCACATCACACTCAACAAGCTAGAAGTCCTAAGATTTCTAAGCCCTCGGATCTCGCAAGATCAAAACTCACAATACCACTAGGATAACATACCTAGTCACCATGATCACAAAGGTAGCACTCTAAACTAGGATAAGCATACCCTAGCCCACAACCTCACAACCACAACTCACAATCTCACCCTCACAAGCCTCACAAGAAACAACCTACAATAAGCCCACGAGTCAATTCAGAAAATACATCAACCAACCTTAGAACATAGCAAGATCCTCGAACACTCACCTAAGGTGCAAGCCACTACTTGGCATTCTCAACAATCCTAGGTCCAATCCTAGCATGATACTATCATGAACACTCTCTAAGATCATCTAAGAATACATAGTCAAGGTAGGGAACTCACCAAGAAAAGGCACGGGATCAAAAGGAAGGAAACACGGCTCCGGAGAGGAAGCTGGACTGGGGCAGAACCGCCCCTGCGGCCAGAGGCCGCCGCCCTTGCGTCCGGAAGCTGCAGGCCACTGCCCCTGCGTTTGGAAGCTGCAGGCCGCCGCCCCTGCGGCTGTGGCTGCCGCCCCTGCGGCTGTGGATGCCGTCCCTACGGCTGTGGTTGCCGCCCCTGCGGCTGGGCTGCTGATGACGCCCCCACGGCGCTGTCGAGCCGCGGGTGCAGTCGAACTCCTGAGGCGAGCTCTTGACGAGTTTCCCGCTCGGGAACCATTCCCGCTCGGGCACCAAACACATAGAAACACACATTCCCGCTCGGGCACCAAACACATAGAAACACACATGCACCTAATATATACCCCAAGGACCAACATGATGTAACTAGGTAATCGTGAAAACTTCAGCAAAGATACTATCTCACATCCTTCTAGTAGTCTCATCGGCTCCTCGTCCACCACTAGATCAACAAGACTAACCCTACGACTCGAGTCGTACATGTATTCCATCGATCTTCATACTAAAACTCTGATGAACATCCTCCACTCTAGGTGTGCATGCCAACCGGTAGACCACTTCCTACTTGCGTTAGTATCTCCCAAAAGGTCCGATATATATTGGAACCCAACTCTTTTCTAATGACCAATACGTCCGACACCTCGCGTCCGTGCTACTCTTTACTTAACTCTTTCCGTATCCGAACCCAAGGGTCCGTACCTCTTTTCGGTGCATACTTCCTCGTGACTTAGCTTGTCTAGCGCCTGCCTTTGGACCGCCGCTACCCAAGCAAGGTCATCACGTATCTGTTCGGCTAAATTTACCTATACTCACCAATTCTAACATTATAGGGTACTACACTTCCGTCCACAACTTGCTTCGAACAATGCCTTCTCAACGGTGCCTCTCAACTGTCGTAATGATAACTCAACCCAAGGGAAGGTACTAGGTCTACCTTTTACCCCCTTAACTCGCACATAAACCCACTACCTGACACCGACTTGTTACCAAAGTCCTTTATACCCTCCCAACTATCCAAGGGTGAAACTGTCATGAAAGACAGATGGCCTCTTATGCGGCACCATCCTTCCACCAACAATTTCCCGAAATGAAACACTCATTTTAAATCGAGATAATGATACTCGGTATACCAAAACATCTTGCCATCACATAAGAGACTCCACTACTATCCAATTCATCGACTCGGTTTCCCAATAGGGTGTAAAAACCCACAGTCTCCGTCGGTAGGTCTATACGACTCAGACTCGTCACCACTGTCACAAGGTCTCAAACCGGTCCGAATCTCTCTCGAGGTGTCTTACCATTCCCACTGCCTATCTCGCGGTGCTGAAGTCTTTCTCCTCGCCATATGGTGATCAACTCATTTGGATAACGGTTTACATAAGGGCTATGTACTTAGCCACCCCGGCTTTAAGCCCGTCTCACTACTATGAACGTCATAAACCGGCTATCTCTTACCAACACCATGGTCTTAACAAACCATCAACCCATAAAGGTAATTATGGGGTCTCACCTCGTAACCATCTATCCCGGATCCTTCTCAAAGCCCTTCAAAGACCATCTTCGACTAACGTCCTTAACCATCTCTAATTGTCGCCTCTACGGGGTACTCAATTCTTGCTGAGGGAGTATCATACTCTTATCGTTCATATATGCCTGGCATATTACTCCGTAGCTAAACCGACATCACCAGAAGCACGCGCCCTAAAGTGGTTAATCTTCGACCCTTAGTCGATCATTCTTCTTACATACCCGCAATTTTCTATGTACACATGAATCCTGTCTTATTGCTTTATAGGCATCACAAGCGCCGCTTGGATGTATCCATAATGTCATCCAGTCCCCATAACTCGATGTTAGCGTCCAAAAAAACGAAATGGAGGTCACTCACCTCTTCTACTTCTGTTAAAACTCCACGGATACGTCTCGGATCCCACGATCCATTTACTTCTTTAGAAGGGAAGAAAGTGTCAAGACCATCCCGCAACTGAGCGGTTATGGCCCACCAATTTATGTGCTTCATATCTTCTTCACATACGTCTCTTAGGAGGTGACCTCGGACACCCAACACGCTACGTCTCTTAGGAGGTCACCTCGGACACCCAACCCGTGTAGATAACTCTAGTTATCCTCTTATCCTTCATGACCGGTATCCTTGTCGTCCAATGCAATCATAAGAATCATTAGCGCAATTCAAGTATCATAATTGTCATAACTCCCTTTGGTTAGGGTCCACCTTGGAGCCGTCCGAACAACACAAATGCCGACTTCATCGTAACATGATTCCGAAAACTGATGGATACTCATATGTGTAAACTCTCACTCCTCAATCGCACTTGCAACTTCAAATGGCTTCACTACACTTGTATCAACCATATTGTCCCTGAATGCTGCCTCATGAAGGTTCTTTCTTCTCTTCATCCAAGACTGATGACTTCTCAACTCCAAGTCGATCTAGTCAAACGTCGCAATCGCATGCAATTAGTCTTAACGGCCATCCAATACAATCGTCGTTCACCAAACATATCCCTTGGAAATTAAAGTGCAACTTCCCGGCTCGTATCTTTCCTCAAAACTCATACTAAAATGCTCTGAAGGAAAGACTAGAAGAATTCTTCCCTCTACCACAAAACTTCTAACTCATGATGCCTCAAGTACAACCACCTTAAGATTCAAGCTTACAATGCTACCGTAGCTTTGGTCCTTCGTTTCATACCATAGCCTTCATGGCTTCTTTGGTTGAGTCTAACCACTTTGGCCCATCTCTTGTTCGCGTCACTTATCATTCGTTTCTTAAGAATGCAATATCCTGCATTTCTTTTCCATATCTTCCCATTTGCTTTTAAGCAACTTGGGAAACTTCACCTTCCTCTTGATCCAGTACGTCCTTATATGCTTAAACCTTTAAGGTTCCAAACTGTGCCATTCCTCCATATGCCAAAACTCGAGATCTATCAAGATCACAGAAAGGATCATTATCATCCCTCCCCGGGAGGTCCACTACCGTCACTTGCTTTAACCATTCAATGTCATGTTACTCAAGACAATCACCTTTATGCTGGTGTACTTCTTACTATTGACATCTAAACATAGCGAAAACTCCAAGCTTTTGTCACCGCTCCTTTATAGCCTCCACTTGAGGCCGTACCTACTATCTACAACTTCTCAATAGGAAATCCGTAGTTTATGCAATCTCGGTCATCGCCGATTAGCTTGTGGTTGACCTTCTCTAAGGTAAACGACTTACCAATTCTTACTACTACATATCACTATTCTCATGATGGCTACCCTCCTTGGGATATTCTACCACAACTCCGTTAGCTCCTTCCACGTTCCATGCTTTCTTCCTTTTTCAGAATGTAATCACACTCTTATAGGCCTCACATCTCGCGTATAACTCGTTTTAAAAAGCTTAACCGCACCTCGTAACATCTCGTAAGCATGTCTCTTGGTCTTTGTTTTTAAGTCCTTTCACCACTAAAGCTCCTTGTCACGTCATTCCTCATCTCGGGGTCACGTCTATTCGCACTTCTATCTCCTTGGTGTTTCTTAGTCTTATCGGCATAACGGGAATCGGTCAACTCCACGTGATTCCTTGCGATACCACTCTTCTCATTACTCTCGTAATTTTGAATCTTCACTTAACGGTACCTCGTAAGCTTAACTTACGGTATCCTTCATCTTTCACACCGGGTTCGATCATTCTTCACATCTGACTCCAAACCTTAGGAGCGTCTAAGGGAAGCTTCACTTATCGTAATGGTACACCGCCTTTAACCTTGTTAGAATGCTCCCATCTCTTCATTGACTCGCATATTTAGTGGTCCACGCATCTTTTGAAGGAAAACTTATATACGTTATCTCCATTGGGCTTGCCATCTTTACCTTTGCGCCTTCTTTGGTACCCACTTCACATCTCCATGTTACTCTCTTAAGTTGTCTCGTTTTCTTCTTTTGCTTGGTTGACGTTGACTCCAATCCTCCTCTTCGACATCCTTTAAAAGGAATTCGAGAACGTCGTTGTTTTCGTTAGCACGGAATGCCCCAACTCGATACTTGAGTGTCTTCTACTACTTATGAACGTCGTCATAAGCTACATCCTAGCCTTAACGGTGATGATATCCTATACTCATCTTAGCTCAAAGGTCCCATAGCTCCACATACTACTATATGTATAAGTCTACATATAGATAACTATATAAATCCTATGTCCATATCTCTACTAACATACACATCCAAGATGCCATCATATCAATACAAGGTCTAAAACATATAATAGTCCACACACACAACTATACACATAAATCATGTCCATCATGCAACTACAATCCACAAAGATACACATCAATTCCATCATGCATAACTACAAACCTCATATCCATATCTATTAATATACATATATATACCAAGTCCAATAAAGCTTCCGAGATCCGCGGAAGGAATGGTGGTCCGTACATTCTACCCCGACTCATGCATGTGAATTTTGAAAACGAAAACTCAGAACCCGTGGAGTTCTGTTTATTCCTTATTCGGCCTTTAGAAGATTGCGAGTGCCATTGTTGTCAACCTAGGGCTCTGATACCACTTTGTAACACCACGAATCCGCGGGATATCGGGATGCTACGGGCGAGACTTCATAATAGGTCCCGACCCTTAGCTTGACAACAATTTCACCGGACCTTTCCAACATGGCACAAATAAAGGAAAAATCGTAAATCAATTTTAATGCAAATGATAAGAAACCCGAAAGAATGCAACAACAACTTCAGCCGAGGTACAACTCAAACCAAGCGCCAAACAAGCAGAACACAAAACATAATAACCAAAAGACAAAACACAAAACAACTCCAACTCAAAACCCTTCCTAAAATGTACGGACCCCGGCTGCCCACCCTTCCGGATCTCTCTGAGCATGCCTACCCTGCATGGCAAACTACAACATTCGTTATAAAACAATTAGCTCACATTCGAAGCATTAGAATTAAAGGGAAGGCACAAACACAAATAATTCAACATAGTCACACAACATACTCAAAAGCACACAAATCCGGTTTATTATATTTATTATTATTAAGTCATATTCCGTTGTAATTCAACTTCTTTTGTGACACGAGAATCTCCCGAAACTCGCCTCGGTCCCTTCTTCTGGAAATGGAACGGTTCGGATGCTTCTGACCGTCTAACCAACATGGGCCAGTCGCCGAGAACCTCCTAGCTCTCGCAAGAGCTAGGCAAAGATGTCACCGCCTGTTATCATACACTTGGGCCAAAAAATATAAAGGTCGGTAATCCTATTTCCGGTTTAGTTGTTATAAACAATAAATAATAAACACACACCACCCAACACACATTAACGCTAATACAAAGATTACGAGCTAAGTAAGTCCGGAGACTTACCTCGTCACCACACTCAACTCACAACACTCTAGCTTCCTTAGGGGAGGAAGCCCATAACCTGCTCACAAGAAGTTAACTATATCAAAAACAACACTCTCACAATAGACGTCTAAGACTTCTATACAAATGGTCAATGCAAGACCATTTGACTCTCAAATCTAGGACCGCATCCTAGAATCCCTCATGCTCACATCACACTCAACAAGCTAGAAGTCCTAAGACTTCTAAGCCCTCGGATCTCGCAAGATCAAAACTCACAATACCACTAGGATAACATACCTAGTCTCCATGATCACAAAGGTAGCACTCTAAGCTAGGATAAGCTTACCCTAGCCCACAGCCTCACAACCACAACTCACAATCTCACCGTCACAAGCCTCACAAGAAACAACCTACACTTAGCACACGAGTTAACTCAGAACATACATCAACCAACCTTAGAACATAGTAAGATCCTCGAACACTCACCTAAGGTGCAAGCCACTACTTGGCATTCTCAACAATCCTAGGTCCAATCCTAGCATGATACTATCATCAACACTCTCTAAGATCGTCTAAGAATACATACTTAAGGTAGGGAACTTGATAACGTGATTTATGACGTTAGTATAGGCATACATTTAGATAGTTTCTCCCGTTATTCATGCACGGTTTGACATTAGTTCACAACGTTTACACTCATTTCGTGCATATTTCTAGAAAAGATGTCTACACGACCTTTTGTCGGTGTTGTAGGTATTTCGGGGGTCTTTTGGACATTAACCGATGCATTCGAGGGTCAAGCCTCATGGTGGTACACATCCAAAGCTTTGAAGGAGCATAATTGGAGCAACAAAGGACACAAAGACCACTATTGGTGCAAGCAATGGAGCAACTCATGGCTAGACGATCATAACAAGTTTCTGTTGAAGAAAATCGGACCATCACTCAGGAAAATCGGCCGATTTTCTTGACTGGGTCGATTTTTGGCCTTCAACAGCTTAAGCCACGTGTCCCACGATCTCTTGGTCCGGCCTTGCTCTTGGTCGAGAATATAAGTGGGCCTGCAAGCTGTTGCTGAGCAGTCTCCTCTCCCACATTCTCTCATTCACAGCTCATTCCATTGGGGATAGACTTGGAGAAGAGGAAAACTCTCTCAAATTGAAGGAAGAAGAAGAACACCAAACTTAGAGTGATAGTGAGGTTTCGAGTGATTTTGAGTGATTTTTGGAGTCTTTGATTGAAGAACTATTGCAAGGACTGTTAGGAACGTTTTGGAACTTCATTTGAAGGGTTGTAAGTCTTACTAAAACATAGATTCAGCTGGGATTTATTGTTTTTACTTGCTTATCTTTCATCATCCATCTATGAGAACAATGTATGCTTGTATGATGATTTTGGATCTTGATATGCATATTATTGGCTAGTTTATTGTGATTCTGCAGTGATGGATTGATGGTTATGGCTTGGGTGATGATAGGATGGACTTATATGTTAGTTTATGATGATTTGTATGCACGAAACCTAACCCAGGAAGAAAAATCGGCCTGTTCTTCAGGTAAATCGGCCGATTTTTCCATGATCAACCCGATTTTCTTCTTTGTTGATCTTTAATTGATAAATCTGTATGTCAGAGTGTTAGGTTGTTGAAATCCTAGTGTTTATTAAGCTTAATTTAGCTTAGGATCACCTAATGCTATCAACCTAAGTGAGGGAAGATATCTACCCGATGATTTCCGATCTTAGATACCTAAGATGATGAATTCTAGGTAGTAGTGAGCCTCACAAGCCGTATTGGATTGAGTGTGCTAGGATTATTGCTTGAGATTTCCCTATTCCGAGACTTACCCGGTAAGGAGAGGGTTGCCCCCTTAATTAGAGTCCGGTTTGTGTAGAATTCCCTACTTTAACCCCTTGAGACCTACCCGGTAATAGGAGTTTGATGCGGGATTAGTGAAGTGAGAGACCTACCCGGTAATTGCTTCCATTAGTGAAACACCCTTTCCCAACACCGCAACCTTGTCCTTAGAATCGTTAGAACCTTGAGTTCAATGCCATAACCGGAAATCTTGACCTCTAGAATCCACTTTTCTCTCTTTAATCACATATTTTGTGCTTGTGTTACTTGATTGCCTTGCTAGCTTGAGTTGTTAGTTTGATTTATCATCTTGCTTGATTTGTGATCTTGCTAGATCACCATAAAAACCAACCAAAACAATCATCATTTTCATTTCTTTGTTCCTTTCTCCTTTCTTAGACTAGTTCTACACTATCTATGCTCACTTGTTGATTCGATTTCACCTTAGTCTTCGAGTTCGACCTCGGAATACTATCCTTGCTACAAAACGACCCATACACTGTGGGTTCGCTAGGAGTTAGGAAAAATATAACGAGTATAAATTTAAGGCTTATTGCGTGCACACGTTCTTAGCGTAACAAGAATTTGGCGCCGTTGCCGGGGACTAGGTCTAAATTTGAGTCTATTTTGTGATTGTTTATAGTGTAGATCTTTCTTGTTGCTTTTGATCTCTCTTTGGTTTGTGTCTTTGCTTTTCAGAACATCTCTTACTCTTTAGGTGTATGCGAAGATCTCGTGGCAAGGATTTAGCTCCATTCGATCCCGAACCGGAGAAAACCCTTAGATCTAGATCCAAGAGCATTAAAAAGGGAAAAGAGATGGCCGGAAGAGATCTCCAAGCTGAGTTGGATGAGGCTTTAGAGCAAATAAGGCTAAGAGATGAGCTCTTGGAGGAAGAAAGGAGACTTGCCAATGAGAGGCAAGAAGCAACTAGGAGGGAGATTGATGAGATTAGGCAAGCCCTTGTACAAGGAGAGCTTAATCGTCAACAACCTCCACCTCCTCCACCACCACAACCGCAGCCGGCGGCGAATGTTAGGGTTGTGCCCATTGCTATTGAAGAGCCACAAACATTAGGGAGACGTATGGATCCGGCACAAAGAGCACACCGTCCGGGTGTGAACTTAGGAGATCCCGCAACCCACAACTACGAGCTCCGCCCTCAAGTTCTACAAATGATCCGGCATAATCAATTTGGAGGGATGGAAGGAGAGTCTCCTCATCAACACTTGATGAACTATGAGATTTTGATGGATACTCTTAGGTCGCCTAGATTGGAGAGCAACAACCATAAGCTTAGGGCTTTCTCCTTCTCTCTTAAGGATAAAGCCTTGGCTTGGTATCAATCTATTCCACAAGGGCGAGTGAGTACTTGGGAGGAGATGACAACCGAGTTTTTGACTAAGTTCTTCCCACCTTCCAAGACCACAAAGTTAAGAGGGAAGATCAATGCCTTCGTGATGAAGGATAGAGAGAGTTTGTTCAAGTCTTGGGAGAGGTTCAAAGATCTTCTCCTAGATTGTCCACACCATGGTATACCAAAAATTGAGCTATTGGAGATCTACTTCAAAGAACTTGATGAAGATAGCCAATTCAAGCTCCAATCTCTTTCCGGTGGGACTTTCATGGAAAAGCATGTGGATGAAGCTTGGGAGTTTGTGGAGAAACAAGCTCTAGTGATTGAGAAATACTCCCATAGGAAGAGTGAAGAGAGAAAGGCGGGAGCATACGAGGTGAGTGAAGTCACCATGAGCAATTTCAAGCTTGATGCCATCAACAATTAATTGAAGCCTTTGAGGGAGTTGTGTGCTACAACTTTGAAGAACCAAGCAACTCCTCAAGTGCAAGTGCAAGCAAACTTGTCTTCCAAGGAGGAAGATGTCAATTACATGGGAAGGGGCAATTACAACAACTATCAAGGACCAAGGAACTTCAACAACAACCGGCAATTCAACAATTACCGGCCCAACCACAACCATCCCGGGTTTTCCTATTCTAACCCGGATGGAGCCTTGAACCCTCCCGCCTCCACAAGCACAACTCCACCACCAAAAGCTTCACAAGAACCTCCACCCGGATTTACTCAACCTCCAAAGGATAGAACCGAAATGATGTTTGAGCAATTGCTTGGAAGGTTGAGTGGTCTTGAGAGCACGGTGACTTCTATTTCCAAGGCTTAAAAGGTTTTAGAAGCACAAGTGTTCCAAAAGGCGGGTGAAGCCCATAGAGATCCGGGAAAGCTTCCCGGAAGAACCGAAGATAACCCAAGAGGCCAAGTGTTGGCTATTACAACAAGGAGTGGGCTAAGTATGAAGGATCCCTTACCTAAAGGAAATGACAAGGGGAAGCAAGTGGTGAATGAAGAAGGGAAATTGCAAGAAGATGGAGGCAAGAGCAAGGATGTTGAGCAAACATATGTGGCACCGCCTCCATACAAGCCACCACTACCGTTCCCACATTCACGAGCAAGAGCTCGCTTGGACAATCACTTTGGTAAATTCCTTGAACTTACGTCTAAATTGCATATTAACATTCCGTTCATGGATGCGATCATAGGTATGCCGGCGTACGGCAAGTTCTTGAAGGAAATACTCTCCAACAAGAGGAAGGAGGAGTATGGGGAAGTAAGGATGACAAAGAGATCCTCGGAGTTGATTCAAACGATGAAGGAGGAGATGCCTCCTAAGCTAGGAGACCCGGGATCCTTTTGTGTGCCAATCGGAGTAGGAGAAGTGAAGTATGACGCCCTATGTGATCTTGGGGCAAGTGTAAGCATCATCCCGCTTGCACTTTGCAACAAGGTTGTGCTAGGAGAGCCAAGGCCGGTCAAGATGACCCTTTACATGGCGGACCGCTCAATCACTCATCCGGTTGGAATCTTGGAAGACATTCCGGTGCCACTAGGGAAGTTCTATGTGGCTATAGACTTCGTTGTCTTGGATATCCCGGCAGATTATCCGGTTCCTATCATCTTGGGGAGACCTTTCCTAGCCACTTCCGGATGCGTAGTAGATTGCAAGAATGGGACTCTCTCCTTCAACATTGGAGAAGAGAACATCAAGTTTAATTTGTCCACAATGGTGAAAGGGCCAGCTCTAGGTGAAGATGTCTTCAACATTGTTGAGGAAGAGGAGTCTAGAGAGGTTGTGAGCTCAATCTTGCTTAAGGATCCACTTGAAAAGGTTCTTAGCTCAAGTTTGATGGAGGAAGGAGTTGAGGAGAGTAGCAATGAAGTAATCAAGGCCTTGAATGCATTGGACGAGCTACCAAGTGTTGGATTTGAAGCACTAGAGGAAGAGAGAATCACCCAGAAAAATCGGCCTGTTGGAGCCAGATCGGTCGATTTTTGGACTTATACTGAAGTTTCGTCCAGTTTTGCAAATACAGAAACTCAGATCGACCTACCCTCAGGAAAATCGGCCGATTTTTCTGAGAGTGCCGATTTTCCTGAGTCTTTTCAGCATCAACCAATTGATTGTGAGCAATCATCAAGGGACTTAGGGGAGGCTTCCATGGCTTTGCAATCATCTCAACCTATATTGTATGGATCATCTCCAACCAAAAAAGGTCCTCCTCAACTTGATCTTAAACCTCTTCCTTCTCATTTAAAGTATGCTTTCCTCGGTTCAAATTCTACTTATCCGGTGATTGTGAAAGATCCTCTTCACCACATATGGCCCGGTCCATCTTGATTTGAGCTTTCCGGGGAAGAGCCGCAGCCTTGAGTTGAAGAGAAGGACAAGGTCGCCTTCACTCAACTCCTTCGGGATGAGGCGCTTGTCATGCCACCGTTTAGACCTCTCCTTGTAGATCCAGGCATTCTCATAAGCATCCAACCGGATCTCTTCAAGAGCGTTTATATCAAGCAACCTCTTCTCTCCCGCCTCCTTGAGGTCAAAATTTAGCCACTTAATGGTCCAATAAGCTCTATGCTCCATCTCTACTGGAAGGTGGCAAGACTTGCCATAGACCAACTTGTAAGGAGCGGTGCCAATTGGTGTCTTCAAAGCGGTCCTATATGCCCACAAGGCATCATCGAGCTTCATAGCCCAATCCTTTCTTGTTCTAGAGACCGTCTTCTCAAGAATTCCCTTAATCTCCCGGTTGGAGATCTCCACTTGGCCACTAGTTTGGGGATGGTAAGGTGTTGCTACCTTATGAGTCACGCCATACTTAGCCAAAATTGCCCCAAAGTTCCTATTGGTGAAGTGCTTCCCTCCATCACTTATGATCACCCTTGGTGTTCCAAACCTAGGAAAGATCACTCGGTTGAAGAACCGCACCACAACCTTGGCGTCATTTGTAGGACAGGCGATTGCCTCCACCCATCTCGAAACATAGTCAATCGCCAATAGGATGTAGAGGTTGCCACTTGAAGAAGGGAATGGTCCCATGAAGTCCACACCCCACACATCAAATATTTCCACTTCTTGTATGTTGTTCAAGGGCATCTCATTCCTCCTTGAGATGTTGCCCATCCTTTGGCAAGCATCACAAGCTACCACAAAGCTTTGCACATCCTTGAACAAACTTGGCCAAAAGAAGCCCGATTGCAACACCTTAGCACATGTCTTTTGTGAGCTACATGCCCTCCACATGGCAAAGAATGACAATGGCGGATCACACTCTCCACTTCATCCTCCGGTATGCATCTTCTAAACATTCCATCCGGCCCTCTTTTGAACAAAAGTGGCTCACTTCAATAGTAGTGCCTCACATCCTTGAAGAACTTCTTCCTTTGGGCATATGTCAATCCAGGAGGCACTTCCTCACACACTAAGTAGTTCACAATGTCGGCATACCATGGCTCACTTCCTCTAGACACTTGGAACAAGTACTCCTCCACCATTTACAACTGCTCATCCCGGAATGAATCATCAATCGGGACGTCATCTCTTTCAAGCTCAAATGGTGGGAGTCTACTAAGGTGATCCGCCACGGAGTTCTCGGATCCTTTCTTGTCCCAGATTTCTAAATCAAACTCTTGAAGAAGAAGGATCCACCGAATCAATCTAGGCTTTGCATCCTTCTTGGTAAGGAGATAACGGATCGCAACATGATCCGTATACACTATGACCTTCGCTCCAACAAGGTATGAGCGAAATTTCTCAAAAGCATACACCACCGCTAGCAACTCTTTCTCGGTGGTAGCATAATTGAGTTGGGCATCATCTAGCGTCTTCCTAGCATAATAAATGGCATGAGTGCGCGCATCTTTCCTTTGCCCCAAAACAGCCCCAACGGCTACATCGCTTGCATCACACATGATCTCAAACGGTAAACTCCAATCCGGAGGTTGCATGATAGGTGCGGAGATCAAGGCTTTCTTCAACCTACAAAAAGCTTCAAGACAATCTTTGGAAAAGACAAAATCAACATCCTTCATTAGTAGGTTAGTAAGAGGCTTAGAAATTTTAGACAAGTCTTTAATAAACCTCCGGTAGAAACCGGCATGCCCTAAGAAACTCCTTACCCCTTTCACTGAGGTAGGTGGTGGCAATTTCTCTATTGTTTCAATTTTGGCCCTATCAACCTCAATGCCACGGTTAGACACCAAGTGTCCTAACACAATACCTTCACTTACCATGAAGTGGCATTTTCCCCAATTTAAGACAAGATTTGTCTCCTCACATCTTTGCAATACTAATGACAAGTTAGCCAAGCAATTATCAAAAGAAGAACCATAAACAGAAAAATCATCCATAAACACTTCCATGATATTTTCAATGTATTCCGAAAAGATAGCCATCATACACCTTTGAAAGGTGGCGGGTGCATTACACAACCCAAATGGCATTCTCCTATATGCAAAAGTACCCCATGGACATGTAAAGGTGGTTTTCTCCTGGTCATCGGGGTGGATAGGGATTTGGAAGAATCCTCTATAACCATCTAAATAGCAAAAATGAGAGGGTTGAGCTAACCTTTCTAGCATTTGGTCAATGAAGGGAAGAGGGAAGTGATCTTTCCTAGAGGCCATGTTAAGCTTCCTATAATCAATACACATCCTCCATCCCGTAACCGTCCTAGTCGGGATTAGTTCATTGTTCTCATTGGTCACTACGGTCATCCCACCCTTCTTAGGAACCACATGAACGGGACTAACCCACTTACTATCCGAGATAGGGTAGATAATTCCCGCATCTAGCAACTTAATGATCTCCTTTTTGACTACCTCTTTTATTATAGGATTTAGTCTTCTTTGATGTTCAATAGAGGGTTTATGATTATCTTCCATCAATATCTTATGCATGCACAAAGAGGGTTTTATGCCAACCAAATCATCAATAGTATAGCCAATGGCTTTCCTATGCAATCTTAGCTCATGCATCAACTTAGCAAGTTCATCATCACTCAAGCATGCATTAACAATCACCGGATATGTTGAATTATCACCAAGGAAAGCATACTTTAAATGAGAGGGGAGGGGTTTAAGTTCGAGTTTAGGAGGACCTTTATCGGGCGGAGACGATCCAAATAACGTTGGATGAGATGAATCCAAAGCAAATGAAGACCCTTCAAGGCTCCTTGAAGCTTGATCACCAATGAGTTCTGATTCTGGGGGAACCACGGTTTGAACCACGGTTGGCTCCACTTCCACGGCCGTGGACCTTACCTGGCTCATTTGTTGAGGCTTTACAGAGAGTTCTACGGCCGTGGAACCACTTCCACGCCCGTGGAACTTGCAGCTGTTCAGCACCTCTTCGTGGCCTTCAACTTGAGCCCTTGTCTCCTTTTCTAATGCTTCTAAGGCCTTGATATCTTCATTGCAAGCCTCCTCAACACCTTCCTCCATCATACTTAAGGTAAGAACCTTCTCCAAGGGATCCTTGATCAAGATCGAGCTCACAACTTCTCTAGAATCCTCTTGCTCGACTATGTTGAAGATATCCTCTTCAAGGGTTGGCCCTTTCATCATTGTGGACAACTTGAACTTGATGTTCTCTTCTCCAATGTTGAAGGAGAGAGTCCCATTCTTGCAATCCACTAGGCACCCGGAAGTGGCTAGGAAGGGTCTTCCTAAGATGATGGGAACCGGATAGTCCGCCGGAATGTCCAAGACTACAAAATCAATTGCCACATAGAATCCTCCTAGTTGCACCGGAATGTCTTCTAAGATCCCAACCGGATGAGTGATAGATCGGTCCGCCATATAGAGGGTCATCTTGACCGGTTTTGGCTCTCCTAGCCCAACCTTGTTGCAAAGTGCAAGCGGTATGATGCTTACACTTGCTCCAAGATCACAAAGGGCTTCATACTTCACATCTCCCACTCCAATTGGGACACAAAAGGAACCCGGATCTCTTAGCTTGGGAGGCATCTCCTCCTTCATTGTTTGGATCAATTCCGAGGACCTCTTTGTCATTCTTATTTCCACATACTCTTCCAACTTCCTTTTGTTGGAGAGTATCTCCTTCAAGAACTTGCCATATGCCAGCATTCCTAAAATAGCATCCATGAACGGAATATTAATATGCAATTTGGACATTAGTTCAAGGAACTTACCAAAGTGATTGTCCAAGCGAGCTCTTGCTCTTGATTGTGGGAACGGTAGTGGCGGTTTGTATGGAGGCGGTGCCACATAAGTTGGCTCTACATCCTTGCTCTTGCCTCCATCTTCTTGCAAAGTCTCTTCCTCTATCACCACTTGCTCACCCTTAGCATTATCCTTGGGCAAAGGATCCTTCATGCTCAACCCACTCCTTGTAGTGATAGCCAACACTTGGCCTCTTGGGTTTTCTTCGGTTCTTTCGGGAAGCTTTCCCGGATCTCTATGGGCTTCACCCGCCTTTTGGAACACTTGTGCCTCCAACACCTTTTGAGCCTTGGAAATGGAAGTCACCGTGCTCTCAAGACCACTCAACCTTCCGAGCAATTGCTCAAACATCATTTCGGTTCTATCTTTTGGAGGTTGAGTGAATCCGGGTGGAGGTTCTTGTGAAGCCTTCGGTGGTGGAGTTGTGCTTGTGGAAGTGGGAGGGTTCAAGGCTCCATCTGGGTTGGAGTAAGAAAACCCGGGATGGTTGTGGTTGGGCCGGTAATTGTTGAATTGCCGGTTGTTGTTGAAGTTCCTTGGGCCTTGGTAGTTATTGTAGTTGCCCCTTCCCATGTAATTTACATCTTCCTCCTTGGAAGATAAGTTAGCTTGTGGAAGCACTTGAGGAGTCGCTTGGTTCTTCAAAGTTGTAGCACACAACTCCCTCAAGGACTTTAGCTCGTTGTTGATGGCGTCAAGCTTGAAATTGCTCATGGTGACCTCACTCACCTCATATGCTTCCTCCTTTCTCCCTTCACTCTTCCTATGGGAGTATTTCTCAATCACTAGAGCTTGCTTCTCCACAAACTCCCAAACATCATCCACATGCTTCTCCATGAAAGTCCCTCCGGAAAGAGATTGAAGGTTGAATTGGCTATCTTCATCAAGTCCTTTGAAATAGATCTCCAATAGCTCAATTTTTGGTATGCCATGGTGTGGACAATCTAGGAGAAGATCTTTGAACCTCTCCCAAGACTTGAACAAACTCTCTCTATCCTTCATCACGAAGGCATTGATCTTCCCTCTTAGCTCGGTAGTCTTGGAAGGTGGGAAGAACTTAGCCAAAAACTCGAAGAGAGAAGGAGAAAGCCCTAAGCTTATGGTTGTTGCTCTCCAATCTTGGCGGTCTAAGAGTCTCCATCAAAATCTCATAATTCATCAAGTGTTGATGAGGAGACTCTCCTTCCATCCCTCCAAATTGATTATGCCGGATCATTTGTAGAACTTGAGGGCGGATCTCATAGTTGTGGGTTACGGGATCTCCTAAGTTCACACCCGGACGGTGTGCTCTTTGTGCCGGATCCATACGTCTCCCTAATGTTTGTGGCTCCTCAATAGCAATGGGGACAACCCTAACATTCGCCGCCGGCTGCGGTTGTGGTGGTGGAGGAGGTGGAGGTTGTTGACGATTAAGCTCTCCTTGTACAAGGGCTTGCCTAATCTCATCAATCTCCCTCCTAGTTGCTTCTTGCCTCTCATTGGCAAGTCTCCTTTCTTCCTCCAAGAGCTCATCTCTTAGCCTTATTTGCTCTAAGGCTTCATCCAACTCAACTTGGAGATCTCTTCCGGCCATCTCTTTTCCCTTTTTAATGCTCTTGGATCTAGATCTAAGGGTTTTCTCCGGTTCGGGATCAAATGGAGCTAAATCCTTGCCACGAGATCTTCGCATACACCTAAAGAGTAAGAGATGTCCTGAAAAGCAAAGACACAAACCAAAGAGAGATCAAAAGCAACAAGAAAGATCTATACTAATAAATAATCACAAAATAGACTCAATCTAGACCTAGTCCCCGGCAACGGCGCCAAAAACTTGTTACGCTAAGATCGTGTGATGTGCACGCAATAAGCTTTAAATTTATATTCTCATTATATTTCTCCTAACTCCTAGCGCACCCGCAGTGTACGGGACGTTTGTAGTAGGGGAAGTATTCCGAGGTCGAACACAAAGACTAAGGTGAGATTGATTCAATTTATG
The DNA here is from genome assembly GCA_033239045.1 of Fagopyrum esculentum. Classification (NCBI taxonomy): domain Eukaryota; kingdom Viridiplantae; phylum Streptophyta; class Magnoliopsida; order Caryophyllales; family Polygonaceae; genus Fagopyrum; species Fagopyrum esculentum. Next base: position 110,905,775 of record BSUD01000006.1, read on the forward strand.
ATTAAGTTTAGTGAAGATCGAGGTTAAGAAAAGAGAAAGAAATAAAGAAATGAAAATCTCAATGTTTTTGGTTGGTTTTTAGGTGATCAATCAAAGATCACAAATCATGCAAAATGAACAATAAACTAAGCTACGACTCAACACAAACAAACGAGATATATAGATCAAAGATAGAAAAGCGGATTCTAGGGGTTGGAAAGTCCGGTTATGGCATAAGACTCAAGCTATCTAATCATTCCTTGGATTAACTATAATATGTTGGGAGTGAGTGTTTCTAGATTGGGATCAATCACCGGGTAGGTCTCATGGTCCACTAGTCCGTCCCTAAGATCTCATCACCGGGTAAGTCTCTAAGAACCTAAGGGACGGAATTCTACACAAACCGGATTGTCACCTAGAGATCTAACCTATTCTTACCGGGTAAGTCTCGAAAGGGTTAGTCCTAAGCAACTATCCTAGCACACTCAGTCCAATGGTGGCTATGAGGCTCACCACTACCTAGGGTTTGCTATCTTTGGAATCTAAGAGTAAGGATTACCGGGTAAGTCTCTCCTAACACTTAGTTGCTAACACTAGGTCACCCTAGGATAGATTTAACTCAACAAACACTAGGATTTCAACATTCTAACAATCTAAAGCTAGATCCATCGAACCAAGGAGAATCACGGGGTGTTCTACCACTTCCACGGCCGTGGTTTGGCAAGAACAAACCGTGGATCCTAACAGAGGCTACGTCCAAGTGAGCGACTCATCCAAGGTCAATTCTAAGTCCATCCTATCATTGTCCTAGTCATAACCATTCTTTCCTTACCCTAGATTCACATCTATTTAGCCTATAACATTCATCATAGCAATCGAAATCATCAAACATAAAATCCTGGCTTCCATTTTCAAGATAATGAAGAGAAAGAGATGAACAAGTGAAGTAAACAAAACCAAGTTGAAAAAGGAATTAGAATGAATCACAACCCTTCTTAAAGAAGGTTTAAATGGTTCATACAACTCTAGAAATCGATTCCGAAATTCTTCACTACAAAGCTATCAAAGTCTATCAATGGTGTGTTCTTCTTCTTCTCCAATGAAGCTCTTCTCCAATGGTAGCTTCCTTCTACCTCCTTCTTCAAAAGAATCTTCTTGTTGAGAGTGTCTTTTGATTCCCAATTTGATTGGATGATAGGGGATGCCTTTTCTCAGCCAATGCAGGACCACTTTTATACTACAACTTTGGAACAACGGGCCAAGAGATCATGGCACAGCTGTCACGAAAACCTGGCAAAATCCACGGGTAGTTCCACAGCCGTTGACTTCCAGTGATCCGTGAATTGTGCTTCAGCTTTGCCTTTGATCATTAAGCTTCGATTTGGTGCATGGCTTGTGTTGGCAAGGTTCCATGAGTCTTCCCTAGCCTTTAGCTTGCATCCTAATGAGTCCGAGAGTGTGTCATCTTGGTGAACGATCCTCAAACGTATCGTTTTAGCTCCTAAATCTCCCAAAAAACCTACAAAGCAATGCACAAGTCCGTGTAGACGTCTATCTCGACAAAATACGTGAATTGAGTGCAAACGTCGTGAACTAGTGCTAAACCATGCATGAATGAGCGAGAAATCTATCTAAATGATTACCTAAACCTAAGTCATAAATCGTGTTATCAATGACCGTAGTAACTAATGAGAACAATGAACTAATCCCAACTAGGACGGTTACGGGATGGAGAATGTGTATTGATTATAGGAAGCTTAACATGGCCTCTAGGAAAGATCACTTCCCCCTTCCCTTTATTAACCAAATGCTAGAGAAATTAGCTAAACATTCCCATTTTTGTTACCTAGATGGCTATAGTGGATTCTTCCAAATCGTTATCCACCCCGATGACCAAGAAAAAACAACATTTACATGTCCATGGGGAACTTTTGCATATAGGAGGATGCCATTTGGGTTGTGTAACGCACCCGCCACCTTTCAAAGGTGTATGATGGCCATATTTTCTGAATATATTGAGAATATCATGGAGGTGTTTATGGATGACTTTTCTGTTTATGGATCTTCCTTTGATAATTGCCTAGCTAACTTGTCTTTGGTTCTTAAGAGATGTGAGGAGACAAATCTTGTCTTAAATTGGGAAAAATGCCACTTCATGGTAAGTGAAGGTATTGTGTTGGGACACTTGGTGTCCAACCGTGGCATTGAGGTTGATAGGGCCAAGATTGAAACGATAGAGAAGTTGCCACCACCAACCTCGGTGAAAGGGGTAAGGAGCTTTCTAGGGCATGCCGGTTTTTACCGAAGGTTTATTAAAGATTTCTCTAAGATTTCAAAGCCTCTTACTAACCTACTAATGAATTTGTTTTCTCCAAAGATTGCCTTGAAGCTTTTTGTAGGTTAAAGGATGCTTTGATCTCCGCCCCCATCATGCAACCTCCGGATTGGAGCTTACCATTTGAGATCATGTGTGATGCAAGTGATGTAGCCGTTGAGGCTGTTTTGGGGCAAAGGAAAGATGGGTGCACTCATGCCATTTATTATGCTAGCAAGACGCTAGATGATGCCCAACTTAATATGCCACAACCGAGAAAGAGTTGCTAGCGGTAGTGTATGCCTTTGAGAAGTTTCGGTCATACCTCGTTGGAGCGAAGGTCATTGTTTATACGGATCATGCTGCGATCCGTTATCTCCTTACAAAGAAGGATGCCAAGCCTAGGTTGATTCGGTGGATCCTTCTCCTTCAAAAATTTGATTTTGAGATCCGGGACAAGAAGGGGTACGAAAATTCAGTGGCGGATCACCTTAGTAGACTCCCACCATTAGAGCTTGAGAGAGATGACATCCCGATTGAAGACTCATTCCGGGATGAGCAATTGCAAATGGTGGAGGAGTGCTTGTTCCAAGTGTCTAGAGGAAGTGAGCCATGGTATGCCGACATTGTAAACTACCTAGTGTATGAGGAAGTGCCTCCTGGATTGACATATGCCCAAAGAAAGAAGTTCTTCAAAGATGTGAGGCACTACTATTGGAGTGAACCACTTTTGTTCAAAAGAGGGCCGGATGGAATGTTTAGAAGATGCATACCGGAGGATGAGGTAGAGAGTGTGATCCTCCATTGTCATTCCTTGCCATGTGGAGGGCATGCTAGCTCACACAAGACATGTGCTAAGGTGTTGCAATCGGGCTTCTTTTGGCCAAGTTTGTTCAAGGATGTACAAGGATTTGTTGTAGCTTGTGATGCTTGCCAAAGGACGGGCAACATCTCAAGGAGGAATGAGATGCCCTTGAACAACATACAAGAGGTAGAGATATTTGATGTGTGGGGTGTGGACTTCATGGGACCATTCCCTTCTTCATGTGGCAACCTCTACATCCTATTGGCGGTAGACTATGTTTCAAGATGGGTGGAGGCAATCGCCTCTCCCACTAATGATGCCAAGGTGGTGGTGCGGTTCTTTAACCGAGTGATCTTCCCTAGGTTTGGAACACCAAGGGTGATCATAAGTGATGGAGGAAAGCACTTCATTAATAGGAACTTTGGAGCACTTTTGGCTAAGTATGGGGTGACCCATAAGGTGGCAACACTCTACCATCCCCAAACTAGTGGCCAAGTGGAGATCTCCAACCGGGAGATAAAAGGAATATTTGAGAAGATGGTCTCTAGGACGAGAAAAGATTGGGCTATGAAGCTCGATGATGCTTTGTGGGCTTATAGAACCGCTTTCAAGACACCAATTGGCATTACTCCCTACAAGCTAGTCTATGGCAAGTCTTGCCACCTTCCGGTAGAGATGGAGCATAAAGCTTATTGGGCCGTAAGGTGGCTGAATTTTGACCTCAAGGAGGCCGGTGAGAAGCGGTTGCTAGACATGAACGCCCTTGAGAGGATCCGGTTGGATGCTTATGAGAATGCCCGGATTTACAAGGAAAGGACCAAGCGTTGGCATGACAAGCGCCTCATCCCAAAGGAATTGAATGAGGGTGACTTAGTGCTTCTCTTCAACTCGAGGCTACGGCTTTTCACCGGAAAGCTCAAGTCAAGATGGACGGGTCCTTATGTTGTGAAGAAGGTCTTTCCTCATGGAGCGGTAGAGATAGGAGGAGATCATTGTGGTAACTTCAAGGTGAATGAGCACCGTTTGAAGAAGTACATCCCGGAAGCCCGGGTGGATGTGATTGCCCCGCTTCACCTTGAGTGAAACGCTCCTGAATTTGGTCAAGCTAATGACCTTAAAGAAGCGCTTAATGAGAGGCAACCCATTGGTACATATTTTTCCTTTTTGTTTTTCTTGTTTTTGTTTGATCTTACTCTTGGTGTGCTTTGTTTTTCTTTTGTGTTTTTGGTTGCTAGATCTTGTTGATCGTCATGTGTGATGAGATGTTGGAGGTCATGTGCAAACCTCATGGAACTGTTGAAGGTACAAGATCCAAGCACATGGACGAGGAGGAAAACACCCAGAAAAATCGGCCTGTTCTTCAGCCAGATCGGCCAATTTCCTGGGCAGTTGGTCCGATTTTTCCTTCTGTAAAGGAAAGTGATGATCTCCAATCAAGCATGGGTGGAGTGGACGTGGAACTTGGACGGCTTGCGGTGCCAAGCGCGGGTTCCGATACCATAATGAACATCAAGAGCTCTCTACCATCCTTGATCGATCATCCACCATCATCATTCGATGAGAACCGAAATACCAAAGCATCACCAATTTTACATTGTGAGAACTCTCTTTCACTTCTTTATTTAGTTTCCACATTGGGGACAATGTGTTTCTAAGTATGGGGTGGGGTTTTCATGATCACTTGCATGATTAGCATCTAGATAGTTTAATATTGTCACATGTTTCATTATGTCTTGCATTGTACATACATATTTCGAAAAAAAATCCAAAAAATCAGAAAATTTTAAAAATTTTAGTTCTTGTAAAGCTTGGGAATGACCCTTATGATGAAATTGTCTTGTGAATTCGCTATGGATGGCCTTATGTGTTGAGTTGATGTATGCATATGTGGACTTTAAGTGCTTATCTTGAATCCCATGTGTGAATTGTGATCATGAATGTTTGCCTTGATTGAATTGAGAATTGAAAGTCGAAATTACATGCTAGTTCTTGCACATCATTTAGGAGTGATTAAGGCAATTCATCTTTCTCTACTTCTCATCTTGATCATGTTGTTTGAGCACCTCAATTGATGAAAAATTTTACCTCTTTTGACCCATCCGGGACTAGGAGCATGCTAGTGTATTGATGTGTGTGAAATGCAAGTGTGGGGTTAAGTCGTTGATGAAAGAATGTTGTGAATGAAGTGCTGAATTTGATGTGAAAGTGTAGACAAAAATATAGGTTTGGGGACGTTGGTTTAAATGACAAGTAACTCGGCATACTTCACATAATCGGGTGTTGGTGCCTTACCAAAGTCAAATAAATCGATAGTCCTAACGAGCTTTGGTATGTGTGCCCGGTGTGGATGCACCTCGAAAAATAAAAAAAAAACCCGAGGACGGCTAATCACCAAGGTTTCGGCTTTTGTACACCAATGCCATTGTCTAAAAAATAACTGAAAAAGAAAAGAAAACAAAGAAAAAAGATGGAGAAAATTATACACTTGTTGGGAAGATGAGCAAAAACGAAATTGTGGAGTTAGTTCCTTTCCCGGATTAGCATCACATGACAACGTTTCTTAGCCTCTTCTTTCCTAAGTCCTTGTGACCTAAATGCATGTGTGTAAGACTTAGTGATTTAGATTGGACATACTCATGATCATCTTGACTTCTTCATTTTCACCTCTCATGCATGCTTTCTAGTTAATATAATTGTCTTTCCATGCCTTCATTCATTTGATGCATAGTTGCTTGTCCATAGCCATGAAACAACGACTATGAAGGTGATCCAATGTTAGAAGCACAATCCCAAAAAGATTTTGTTGTTTTTCTGCATGCATAAATCATGTAATCTCTTAGTCTATAGTTGGATCTTGCTCGAGGACGAGCAAACCTTAAGTATGGGGTATTTTGATAACGTGATTTATGACGTTAGTATAGGCGTACATTTAGATAGTTTCTCCCGTTATTCATGCACGGTTTGACATTAGTTCACGACGTTTACACTCATTTCGTGCATATTTCTAGAAAAGACGTCTACACGACCTTTTGTCGCTGTTGTAGGTATTTCGGGGGTCTTTTAGACATTAACCGATGCATTCGAGGGTCAAGCCTCATGGTGGTACACATCCAAAGCATTGAAGGAGCATAATTGGAGCAACAAAGGACACAAAGACCACTATTGGTCCAAGTAATGGAGCAACTCATGGCTAGACGATCATAACAAGTTTCTCTTGAAGAAAATCGGATCATCACTCAGGAAAATCGGCCGATTTTCCTGACTGGGTCGATTTTTGGCCTTCAACAGCTTAAGCCAACGTGTATGCGAGATGAGAGCTCTTCCATCCAACAAAGACACCTCAAGCCGTCCAAGTCTCACGTCCGCTCCACCCATGGTTGAAAACGGGATCATCATCATCAACTTGCCTTGCAAGGCTTCCTTATTACCTAAAATCTTCCACACAAACATAAAACACAAACACACACAAAAACTAAAACAAAAGAAAACACGAAAACGAAAGAGTAAAGGGAAAGAGTTGTTACCCTTGGGTTGCCTCCCAAGAAGCGCTTCTTTTAGGTCATTAGCTTGACCAAACTCCGTGGAGATGCAATCCACCTCAAATACCATGGTTTTCTTGAGGAGTCCAAGCAAACATCGCTTTCCGGCATCCATGATGACAAGCACGGGCCACTTGATGCCCAAATAAGCTTTAAGTTCTCTCTTCACCGGTGAGTAGTAGATTCCTTCATCACCGCTTCCTTGATGATAGTATGGAGTTGCAACCATAGGGGCCACCCTATACTTAGACAATTGGTACTCCGCGGTGACACCGGTGAAATGCTTGCCATCCTCATCCGCTATGATCCGAAGAAAGACGATTCTTGGCAAGAATTCTTCATTGAAGTGCTTCATATCAATCATGGATCCATCATGTTTCCCTCCTTCATTGAAAGGAGTTGAAGTAAACTTAGGGTTGTCTGCACAAAACCACGGGCAAAGACCAAATCCACGTGCGTGGAATTGGCCCTCTGGGCCGTGCTTTTCTCTTGTTTTCCTCCTCCCTCGTGAGTTCTTCAAGTGTGGTTCCGGGGTTGATGGCAAGGATGTCCAGGGGTGAGAGTACTTCATTGCACTCCTCCAAAGGTGAAGGTGGTGGAGGCAAGCCTTGAAGGATGGTAGGATCTCCTCGCATAAAAGCATGCCTAATCTCCTCAATCTCCCGCCTCATTTGTTTCTCTCTCTCGAAATTCAATCTTCTTGCATCCTCCAGGGCCAAATCCCTTAGCCACAATTGCTCCCGAGCTTCATTCAAATCTTCCTCAAGGTCTCTATTGGTTATGGTTTAATCGGGCAATTATTGGATCTCCTCATGGTGAACCTCCTCTTGTTGATATACTTCCGCTTCAAGTACCATGTGGGTACTCGAAATGGAAGCAAGGTTACTCTCTAGATCATCCATCTTCCTCAACACTTCTTCTAGCATTGATTGTAATCGGTCATTCTGAGGTTAATGGTGAGGTTCCTCATGAGGCAATGTAGTCACGTGAGCTTGATCATGGGACTCATGATAGGCATTAAACTCCTCCCAATACTCAAACTAATCATGGAGAGGTCCTCGATCTTGGTTTTCCATCCACTCCTCATACTCCATGTTGTCAAGGTCGTCTTGGAAGTACAATCCGTATGGCAAACATGAAAAGGCAAAGACAAAAACAACACAAGCTCAAAAGTAACAAGAAAGATAAACACTATGAACAACCAAAAGCAAATGACTTAATCTAGGCCTAGTCCCCGGAAACGGTGTCAAAAACTTGTTACGCTAGAGATGTAGCACAAAAAGCATTACATTTATAAACTCGATATAATCTCCTAATCTACCTAGTGAAACCCGTTGTTTACAGATCGTTATGTTGGAACGAAAGTATTCCGAATTCGAACACAAGGACTGAGGTGAAATCAAGTCATTCAATGATCAAAGATAGTGCAAATCTAAACTAAGATGAGATGAGGAATAAAGAAAGTGCAAAACTCAATAATTTTGTTTGGTTTTGGGTGATCAAACAAGGATCACAAGTTATGAAAATCATAATCACAATTCATGCATAGGATTCAAGAGAAGTATTCAAGTCCACATATGCATAAATCCATTCAACACACAAGGACATACATAGCCACACCACAAAACAAGATTCATCATTAGGGTCGTATCCAAACCTAGAAGCACTAAAAATTTTTAAAATTTTTCGATTTTTTTTTTGGAATTTTGAAATATATATGTACAATGCAAAGCATGAAAAGAGACGTGTGACGATAAAACGAAACTGTCCTAGATGCGTCATGCCATGCTAAGTCCCCGGCAACGGCGTCGAGACCCGTGCCAACGTGTATGCGAGATGAGAGCTCTCCCATCCAACAAAGACACCTCAAGCCGTCCAAGTCTCACGTCCGCTCCACCCATGGTTGAAAACGGAATCATCATCATCAATTTGCCTTACAAGGCTTCCTTATTACCTAAAATCTTCCACACAAACACAAAACACACAAAAACAAAAACAAAAGCAAAAATGAAAACGAAAGAGAAAAGGGAAAGAGTTGTTACCCTTTGGTTGCCTCCCAAGAACCGCTTCTTTGAGGTCATTATCTTGGCCAAACTCCGTGGATATGTCAATCCACCTCAAATACCATGGTTTGCTTGAGGAGTCCAAGCAAACATCGCCTTCCGGCATCCATGATGACAAGCACGGGCCACTTGATGCCCAAATAAGCTTTAAGTTCTCTCTTCACCGGTGAGTAGTAGACTCCTTCATCACCGCTTCCTTGATGATAGTATGGAGTTGCAACCATAGGGGCCACCCCATACTTAGACAATTGGTACTCCGCGGTGACACCGGTGAAATGCTTGCCATCCTCATCCGCTATGATCCGAAGAAAGACGATTCATGCCAAGAATTCTTCATTGAAGTGCTTCATAACAATCATGGATCCATCATGCTTCCCTCCTTCATTCAACATGGAAGACCTCTTAGGAAAGGGACTCCAATCTTCGTGCGTACTCCGGGCAAGCAAGAAAGGATTGGAAGGAATTCAAGTAAAACTTAGGGTTGTCTGCACAAAACCACGGGCAAAGACCAAATCCATGGGCGTGGAATTGGCCCTCTGGGCCGTGCTTTTCACTTATTTTCCTCCTCCCTTGTGAGTTCTTCAAGTGTGGTTCCGGGGTTGATGGGAAGGATGTCCAGGGGTGCGAGTACTTCATTGCACTCCTCCAAAGGTGAAGGTGGTGGAGGCAAGCCTTGAAGGATGGTAGGATCTCCTAGCATAAGAGTGTGCCTAATCTCCTCAATCTCCCTCCTCATTTGTTCCTCTCTCTCGAAATTCAATCTTCTTACATCCTCCAGGGCCAAATCCCTTAGCCATAGTTGCTCCCGAGCTTCATTCAACTCTTCCTCAAGGTCTCTATTGGTTATGGCTTAATCGGGCAATTCTTGGATCTCCTCATGATGAACCTCCTCTTGTTGATATACTTCCGCTTCAAGTACCATGTGGGTACTCGAAATGGAAGCAAGGTTACTCTCTAGATCATCCATCTTCCTCAACATTTCTTCTAGCATTGATTGTAATCGGTCATTTTGAGGTTGATGGTGAGGTTCCTCATGAGGCAATGTAGTCATGTGAGCTTGATCATGGGACTCATGATAGGCATTAAAATCCTCCCAATACTCAAACTAATCATGGAGAGGTCCTCGATCTTTGTTTTCCATCCACTCCTCATACTCCATGTTGTCAAGGTCGTCTTGAAAGTACAATCCGTCCATGGCAAACATGAAAAGGCAAAGACAAAAACAACACAAGATCAAAAGTAACAAGAAAGATAAACACTATGAACAACCAAAATCAAATGACTTAATCTAGGCCTAGTCCCCAGAAACGGTGTCAAAAACGTGTTACGCTAGAGATGTAGCACAAAAAGCTTTACATTTATAAACTCGATCTAATCTCCCAAACTACATAGCGAAACCCGCAGTTTACGGATCGTTATGTTGCAACGAAAGTATTCCGAGCTCGAACACAAGGACTGAGGTGAAATCATGTCATTCAGTGATCAAAGATAGTGCAAATCTAAACTACCGGGTAAGTCATTCAATGCTTCTAAAGATCAAATGAAAGCTGCGGTTGTTCGGAGTTGGGTGTTTCTCTAATGGGAGCAATTACCGGGTAAGTCTCATGCTCCACTAGTCTCGAACCTAAGGTCCTATTACCGGGTAAGTCTCAAGGAACCTAAGGACGAGAATTCTACACAAACCGGCCACTACCTAAGGGTCAAACCCCTCCTTACCGGGTAAGTCTCGGAAAAAGGTAAGTCTTAGGCAACGATCCTAGCACACTCAATCAAATAACGGCTTTATTGGCTCACTACTACCTAGAGTTCATAATCTTATGTATCTAGGAGAGGAAATTACCGGGTAAGTCTCATTCCTAAAAAAAGTTGCTAATATTAGGTCACCCTAAGCTAGATTAGGCTCAAAAAACACTAGGATTTCAACACATCTACGTCCTAACATCCAAATTCATCAATATAAGCACAATAGAGAAAACCACTAGCAAAACCAATGTCGAGATTTTGGATGAACAGGCCGTGGTTTGGGTCTGAGTTGGGGTTTCGAACACAAATCCATTCTAAGCTAACATGGAAGTCCATAAAATCATAGTCCAAGGCATAAACATCATTCCGTCACCATAGAATCATTTCTATTCAGCCAACAACATACAAATCAAGATCAAACTTCATAATCTCTTCCAAGAAAAGACATTATAAAGCTAGAATAGAAATTACCAAGTCTTTCAAAGGGTCCAAGATGCAGCTCCAAAGTATCAACAAAGGAAACCTCACTCAAAACCACTCAAATCTCACTTTTAAAACTAAAATCTACACTAATCTGTTCCAAGAACACCCACAAGGGTGCTTGGAAGATAGGCTACAATGGAAGAGTGTTGGGGAAGATGCTAGAGGAGAAGGGTCCAAAAAGGGAAGAAGATCCTCAAATCAGCCTACAGGACCACTTAAATACTCCACCAAAAAGCAAGGGTCGGACGAAGAGATCTTGGGACATGTGTCACAGCTGTCCAGAGAAAACCACGGCCAAAACCACGGTCTAGATTTTCCTCTGGGTCGTGGTTCTCACCTGAAACTCTCCTCGGATCACCAAGTCATGAGTTGGTGCAAGGCATGCACCAACAAGGTCCTATGTGTTCTCCTTTTCTCCTAGCTTTCTCCTTAATGATTACGGAAGTGTGCCACCACAAGAAATGATCCTCGAATGTATCGATTAAGTCCAAAAGCTCCCCAAAATACCTACAAAACCGACAAAAGCCCGTGTAGACGTCTATTTCGACAATATGCATTAATTAAGCGTAAACGTCACGAACTAATGCGGAAACATGCATGAATGGAAAGGAAAACTATCTAAAAGACTGCCTAAACTAGTGTCATAAATCATGTCATCAAAATACCCCATACTTGCCACTTGCTCGTCCCCGAGCAAGGTTCAACTTTAGGCTACGAGATGGCATGATTTATGAATGCAGAAAAACTGAAAATATTTTTGGAATTGTGCTTCGAAAGTTGGACCGCCTTCATAGTCACATGTCATGGCAATGGACAAGCAATCATGTATTAAATGAATGAAGGCACGGAAAGACAATCATACATAACTCGAAAGGATGCATTAAAGGTAAAAATGATGAAGTCAAGATGATCATGAGAATATCCAATCTATATCACTAAGTTATACACATATGCAAATAGGTTAAAAGGACTTAGGAAATAAGAGGCCAAGAAACGTGATGATAAGGAGGGAATATTCTAAGGTCATGTGGTGCAAATCCGGGAAAGAAACTAAACAACCACAACTTCACATTTATACATCATCCACCTAAGTGTATTTTTCTACTTCTTTTCTTTTTCTTTTTCCTTTTCTTTCATTTATTTTTGAGACAATGGAATTGGTGTACAGAAACCGAAACCTTGGTGATTAGCGGACATCGGGTGTTTTTTATTTGTGGAGGTGCCTCACACCGGGCACACATACCAAGTCTCGTTAGGACATTCGGTTTATCCGACTTTGGCAAGACACAAACACCCGATTATGTGAATGGTGCCGAGTTACTCGTCATCAAAACCAAAGTCCCCAAACCTATTATTTTTCTACATTTTTTACAACACATTTTCAACAACTTCATTCGCAACATTCATACACCAACGTCACGACCCCATACTTGCTTTTCAGACACATCAACAAACTAGCATGCTCCTATTCCCGGATGGGTCAAAAGAGGTCAAATGTCATGTCAAGTGAGGTGCTCAATCAACATGATCAAGATGAGAAGAAGAGAGATGAATTGCCTTAATTATTCCTAGATGATGTGTAAGAACTAGCATGTAATTTCGACTATCAATTCGCAATCCAATCAAGACAAGCATCATAATCACAATTTATACATAGGATTCAAAAGAAGTATTCAAGTCCACATATGCATAAATCCATTCAACACTCAAGGACATACATAGCCAATCCACAAAACAAGATTCATCATTAGGGTCATATCCAAACCTAGAAGCACTAAAAAATTTTAAAATTTTTCGATTTTTTTTTTGGAATTTTGAAATATATATGTACAATGTAAAGCATGAAAAGAGACGTGTGACGATAAAACGAAATTATCCTAGATGTGATCACGCCATGCTAAGTCCCCGGCAACGGCGTCGAGACCCGCGCCACCGTGTATGCGAGATGGGAGCTCTTCCATCCAACAAAGACACCTCAAGCCGTCCAAGTCTCACGTCCGCTCCACCCATGGTTGAAAACGGGATCATCATCATCAACTTGCCTTGCAAGGCTTCCTTATTACCTAAAATCTTCCACACAAACACAAAACACACAAAAACAAAAACAAAAGCAAAAACGAAAACGAAAGAGAAAAGGGAAAGAGTTGTTACCCTTGGGTTGCCTCCCAAGAAGCGCTTCTTTTAGGTCATTAGCTTGACCAAACTCCATGGATATGTCAATCCACCTCAAATATCAATGGTTTGCTTGAGGAGTCCAAGCAAACATCGCTTTCCGGCATCCATGATGACAAGCACGGGCCACTTGATGCCCAAATAAGCTTTAAGTTCTCTCTTCACCGGTGAGTAGTAGACTCCTTCATCACCGCTTCCTTAATGATAGTATGGAGTTGCAACCATAGGGGCCACCCCATACTTAGATAATTGGTACTCCGCGGTCACACCGGTGAAATGCTTGCCATCCTCATCCGCTATGATCCGAAGAAAGACGATTCTTGGCAAGAATTCTTCATTGAAGTGCTTCATAACAATCATGGATCCATCATGCTTCCCTCCTTCATTCAACATGGGAGACTCCTTAGGAAAGGGACTCCATTCATCGTGCGTACTCGGGGCAAGCAAGAAAGGATTGGAAGGAGTTTAAGTAAACTTAGGGTTGTCTGCACAAAACAACGGGCAAAGACCAAATACACGGGCGTGGAATTGGCCATCTGGGCCGTGCTTTTCTCTGTTTTCCTCCTCCCTCGTGAGTTCTTCAAGTGTGGTTCCGGGGTTGATGGCAAGGATGTCCAGGGGTGAGAGTACTTCATTGCACTCCTCCAAAGGGAAGGTGGTGGAAGCAAGCCTTAAAGGATGGTAGGATCTCCTAGCATAAGACCATGCCTAATCTCCTCAATCTCCCTCCTCATTTGTTCCTCTCTCTCAAAATTTAATCTTCTTGCATCCTCCAGGGCTAAATCCCGTAGCCACAATTGCTTTCGAGCTTCATTCAACTCTTCCTCAAGGTCTCTATTGGTTATGGTTTAATCGGGCAATTCTTGGATCTCCTCATGATGAACTTCCTCTTGTTGAGGTACTTCCGCTTCAAGTACCATGTGGGTACTCGAAATGGAAGCAAGGTTAATCTCTAGATCATCCATCTTCCTCAACATTTCTTCTAGCATTGATTCTAATCGGTCATTGTGAGGTTGATGGTGAGGTTCCTCATGATGCAATGTAGTCATGTGAGCTTGATCATGGGACTCATGATAGACATTAAACTCCTCCCGATACTCAAACTAATCATGGAGAGGTCCTCGATCTTGGTTTTCCATCCACTCCTCATACTTCATGTTGTCAAGGTCGACTTGTAAGTACAATCCATCCATGGCAAACCTGAAAAGGCAAAGACAAAAACAACAGAAGATCAAAAGTAACAAGAAAGATAAACACTATGAATAACCAAAAGCAAATGACTTAATCTAGGCCTAGTCCCCGACAACGGTGCTAAAAACTTGTTACGCTAGAGATGTAGCACAAAAAGCTTTACATTTATATACTGGATCTAATCTCCTAAACTACCTAGCGAAACCCGCAGTGTACGGATCGTTATGTTGGAATGAAAGTATTCCGAGGTCAAACACAAGGACTGAGGTGAAATCAAGTCATTCAATGATCAAAGATAGTTCAAATCTAAACTAAGATGAGATGAAGAATAAAGAAAGTGCAAAACTTAATATTTTTGTTTGGTTTTGGGTGATCAAACAAGGATCACAAATTATGCAAATCAAACAAGCAAACAAACACACAAACACAAGATAGGAGATAAGAGGTAAGAAATGCGGATTCTACAGATTAGGAATTCCGAATATGACAATGGACTTATGCTTCTAAAGATCAAATGAAAGCTGCGGTTGTTCGGAGTTGAGTGTTTCTCTAATAGGAGCAATTACCGGGTTAGTCTCATGTTCCACTAGTCTCGAACCTAAGGTCCTATTACCGGGTAAGTCTCAAGGAACCTAAGGACGGGAATTCTACAAACACCGGCCACTACCTAAGCGTCCAACCCCTCCTTACCGGGTAAATCTTGGATAAGGTAAGTTTTAGGCAACGATCCTAGCACACTCAATCCAATAGCGGCTTTTTTGGCTCACTACTTTCTAGAGTTCATCATCTTATGTATCTAAGAGAGGAAATTACCGGGTAAGTCTCATTCCTCAAAAAGGTTGCTAATATTAGGTCACCCTAAGCTAGATTAGGCTCAACAAACACTAGGATTTCAACACATCTACATCCTAACATCTAGATTCATCAATATAAACACAACAGAGAAAACCACGGGCAAAACCACGGTCGAGATTTTGGATGAACAGGCCATGGTTTGGGTCTGAGTTGGGGTTTCGAACACAAATCCATTCTAAGCTCACATTGAAGTCCATACAATCATAGTCCAAAGCATAAACATCATTCCTTCACCCTAGAATCAAATGTATTCAACCAACAACATAAAATCTAGATCAAACTTCATAAATAGAGCATGCTTGCAAGTCATAGCTAGATAATGAAGAATGAACCAAAGAACAGACATTAAAAAGCTAGAATAGAAATTACCAAGTCTTACAAAGGGTCTAAGATGCAGCTCCAAAGTATCAACAAAGGAAACCTCACTCAAAACAACTCAAATCTCACTTTTAAAACTAAAATCTACACTAATCTCTTCCAAGAACACCCACAAGGGTGCTTGGAAGAGAGGCTACAATGGAAGAGTATTGGGGAAGATGCTAGAGGAGAAGGGTCCAAAAAGGGAAGAAGATACTAAAATAAGCCTGCATGACATCTTAAATAATCCACCAAAAAGCAAGGGATGGACAAATAGATTGTGGGACACGTGTCACAGCTGTCCAGAGAAAACCACGGCCAAAACCACGGTCTAGATTTTCCTCTAGGCCGTTGTTCTTACCAGAAACTCTCCTTGGATCGCCATGTCATGACTTGGTGCAATGCATGCACCAACAAGGTCCTATGTGTTCTCCTTTGCTCCTAGCTTTCTCCTTAATGAGTCCGGAAGTGTGCCATAACAAGGAATGATCCTCGAATGTATCGATTAAGTCCAAAAGCTCCCCAAAATACCTTAAAAACCGACAAAAGCCCGTGTAGACGTCTATTTCAGCAATATGAATGAATTAAGCGTAAACGTCACGAACTAATGCAGACATGCATGAATGGAAATGAAAATGATCTAAAAGAGTGCTTAAACTAGTGCCATAAATCATGTCATAACATATCTTAATTATCCTCAATATTCTCATCAAATCCTCAAAGATCATAAACATCATAAAAATACTCAACATCCTCGTAAAAACCTCAAAGCTTCTCAAGGCATCACCTCACACTATAATCCCATTAACATACGCAAACCTCATCTTGCATGCTCCCACTATGAAATCATAAGGACAAGAGAAAGGAAACATACCAAATACTTGTTATGTCTTGAAGCAAAGTGCGGGCGCGTTGACAAGTCCCAAACGCCGCGATTGCGGCTCAACGCAAGCGAGAGAGCAGCGACATGCCTGAAGGCGCGGTGGCGGTACAAATGAGGCGCGGGTGCGACTCTTCAATAGGGCACAACCCTTTCATGCTTTTCGACATATCTATCAACAAAACCACTTCACTCCATCACTGGAGTCAAAGAAGACAATCTTTTTGTAACACCCCAAATCCACATGACTCGGGGCATTATGGGTTAGGATCTCACAATGGATCCTAATCGTAGCCTGACAACAAGTTCACTGGATCTTACTACAAAGAACAAATAAATATAAAACCACATTCATAAATCGGTAAAGTCATATATCAAAACACATACAAAGCAACAACCGAGTACAAAACGGTAACATTATACACATATGTATACATCAACATCCCCAAAACCCATACACATCCTAATGTACGGCAGCCCTCGGCTGATCACCTCACCGGATCACTTTGTAGTCTTCCTATCCTGCAATTAATCTACAACACTGTATAAAACCTTTAGCTAACAATTCATGAATAAGAATAATAGTAATAGCACATATAAACACATAATCACATCACAATATGAAAAGCTCACACAACTTTAGAATAGGTGCCAATCATCACCACCTGGTGGAATGGTCGTAGAGAACCCCCTAGTTGCCCCATTTTGAGCTAGACAAGTTATTATTGCCCGTTATAATACACTTGGGCCAATTAATATATATATATGGTCGTCCTAGTCCAGTTAGGATATCAAAGAAACATTCATATGCACAAACACCACTATCACGATTACTCAAACCCATAAACGCCAACTAAGTATGCCCAAAGGACTTACCTGTCACAAGGTAGTCCTATCAACCGTAGTCACAGTTTCCCCTCGTGAAAATGGTCAGTGCCAAAGGACTTACCTCTCAAAGTAAACTATAACGCACGGAAGAAAGGACACATACCACACTCGGTATGTCCTAGACAAAGACGCACCTACTGAAATGGAAAGGCGTAGGAGCGGTGACAAGTCGTGACCGTGGTGGCTCACAGTCACATGATGACATGATTTATATACCATTATAATCATGCATATTGTGGAGGTTTACCTCGATTTAATTTGTATTTAGAGGGAATTTGTGTATGATCAATGCTTTATTCAATCATATTTCGGAAATAGTGGTCTACACGAGTTTCGGGTAAATTGTAGGTAAATTGAGTGGATTTGGAGACAATCCTAGGAAAGCTAAAAGGATGGAGAGCTATATAAATTCGGTTGATAAAGCCCACAAGGCTTTAGAAAATCAAGTGTTTATCAAAGCCTAAGAAGTCCCAAGAGATCAAGGGAAGCTTCCCGGGAAGACGGAAGATAACCGAAAGGGAAGGGTTATGGCAGTTACTACTAGGAGTGGTGTAATGACTACCGATCCTCAACCTAAAGTAGTTGAAACTACCACCGAAGAAGGGAATGGAAAAGAGAAGGAAGATGTCTATGTTCCTCCTCCCGCCTACAAACCACCTCTACCTTTTCCTCAATCTAGAGCGCGGGCGTGCCTAGATAAACACTTTGGTAAGTTTATTGAACTTATGAGTAAGCTGCATATTAATATACCTTTTATGGATGCAATTTTAGGTATGCCAGCTTGTGGGAAATTTCTCAAGGAAATCCTCTCTAATAAGAGGAAATTAGAAGACATTGGAGAAGTTAAGATGAGCATGGAGTCATCCGATCTCATCAAAACTATGACAGAGAATATGCCACCTAACTTGCGTGATCCAGGATCATTTTGCATACCCATCACCTTAGGAGAGGTCACTTATGATGCACTTTGCGACCATGGAGCAAGTGTGAGCATCATACCACTTGCTTTATGCAAGGAGGTTGGTCTAGGAGAGCCTAGACCGGTGAAGATAACACTTTACATGGCCGATCGTTCCACCACTAAGCTAGTGGGGACAATAGAAGACATTCTTGTAAAATCGGTAAGTGTTACATTCCTATAGATTTTGTCGTTCTTGATATCCCTGCAAACTATCCAGTTCCCATCATTCTTGGGAGGCCATTCCTTGCAACATCCGGATGCATGGTAGAGTGCAAGAATGGACACCTATCCTTCAATATAGGTCAAGAGAAAGTAGAGTTCGTACTCTCCTCCTTAATCAAAGAGCCAGCCTTGAGAGAAGATGTTTTTAACATCTTTGATGAAGAAGAATCTAGAGAGGTGGTAAGTTCAATCCTAATGAAAGACCCACTTCAAAAGGTTCTTAGTATGAGCATCATGAAGGAAGGAGAAGAGCTTGACTGTGATGATGAGGTAAAAGCATTAGAAGATGTGAAGGAAGAACCAGAAGCAGGATTTGAAGAGTTAGAATTAAACCCAGAAACTGTGAAAAAAATCGACCTAAACAAAATAAATCACTCGATTTATGAAAAGGCAAGTCGATTTTTGACAACAGGAAGAAAAATCGACCTAAAAATCGGACGATTTTCTTCACAGGGGGTCGATTTAGCGATGAATTCTCCGGTTTCTACAAACTTGACTGCAGTTGTTCTCAACTCTATTAGTGCACCTTCCCCACCTTCAGAGGCTTCTCCCATGACATTGGAAGGTCATGAATCATCAATCAAAGCACCTTCTTCATTGGAACTGAAGCCCCTTCCTATACACTTAAGGTATGCATTCCTTGGCACTAACTCTACATATCCGGTTATAGTTAGTGTGAAACTGAATGATGATGAATTAGAGAAGCTTATGAATGTTCTAAAGCAACATAGGAGAGCATTAGGCTATACTATTGATGATTTGATAGGCATTAAACCATCTCTATGTATGCATAAAATCTTAGTTGAAGAGGATTACAAGCCTTCACGTCAACCTCAAAGACAGTTAAATCCAATCATGAAAGAGGTCGTGAAGAAAGAAATCCTTAAGCTACTTGATGCAGGTATCATCTTCCCTATTTCTGATAGCAAGTGGGTGAGTCCAGTACACGTAGTACCAAAGAAAGGAGGCATTACTGTTGTTGTCAACAAAAACAACGAACTTATTCCCACAAGGACAATTACGGGATGGAGAATGTGCATCGACTACCATAAGCTGAATGTGGCCACCAGGAAGGATCACTTTCCCCTTCCTTTTATTGATCAAATGTTGGAAAGGTTAGCCCAACACTTTTACTTTTGTTATCTAGATGGATATATCGGTTTCTTTCATATTCCCATTCACCTGGATGATCAAGAGAAGACGACCTTCACATGCCCGTGGGGTACATTCGCTTATAGAAGGATGCCATTCGGCTTACGCAACGCTCAAGCCACCTTCCAAAGGTGTATGATGGCAATCTTCTAAGAATATGTAGAGAATATCATGGAAGTATTCATGGACGACTTTTCGGTATATGGTTCTTCCTTTGATAATTGTCTCTCTAACCTTTCATTAGTTCTTAAGAGATGTGAAGACACTAACTTAGTTTTAAACTGGGGGAAGTGTCATGTCATGGTCACCGAAGGAATTGTGTTAGGTCATCTAATATCAAATAGAGGAATAGAGGTTGATAGAGCTAAGATAGAGACTATTGAGAAGTTACCTCCTCCATCCTCTGTGAAAGGAATTACAAGCTTTTTAGGACACGCAGGCTTCTATAGGAGATTCATAAAAGATTTTTCTAAGATTTCAAAACCCTTAACTAATC
Source organism: Fagopyrum esculentum (assembly GCA_033239045.1). NCBI lineage: Eukaryota > Viridiplantae > Streptophyta > Magnoliopsida > Caryophyllales > Polygonaceae > Fagopyrum > Fagopyrum esculentum. The sequence goes on from BSUD01000006.1 coordinate 110,925,875, forward strand.
TTTTATTGATAGATGCAACTTTCGAATTCTCGAAAGATTGTTTAGAAGCTTTTTGCAAGATCAAAGAAGCTTTGATTTCAGCACCAATCATCCAACCACCCGATTGGACTCTTCCTTTTGAGGTCATGTGCGACGCAAGCGACATCGCTATAGGAGCCGTACTCGGACAGAAGAAAGATGGTCGCACTCACGCCATCTACTATGTTAGCAAGACGCTAGACGAGGCTCAATGCAATTATGCCACTACGGAAAAGGAACTTCTTGCCGTAGTTTATGCTTTTGAAAAATTTCGTTCCTATCTTGTAGGTACGATGGTGATTGTCTATACAGACCATTCAGCAATCCGCTACTTGTTCACGAAGAAGGATGCGAAGCCAAGGCTTCTAAGATGGATCTTACTCCTACAAGAGTTTGATTTGGAGATCCGTGACAAGAAGGGCTCGGAAAACTCAGTTGCTGACCATCTTAGTCGTCTTCCACGCCTCATCGACGAGATGGATGAACTCCCTATAGACGACTCGTTCCCTGACGAGCAACTACATGAGATTGAAGAGTGTCTTCAACACATCTCAAAAGGTAATGATCCATGGTTTGCTGACATTGTAAATTTCCTTGTTTGTCAGGAGATTCCCCCCGGGCTTTCATATGCTCAAAGAAAGAAGTTCTTTAAGGACGTCCGGCACTTCTATTGGAACGAACCTCTTCTCTTCAAAAGAGCTCCCGACGGCATATATAGAAGATGCATTCCAGAAGTTGAGGTGGAAAGTGTCATCCGCCATTGCCACTCTCTACCATGTGGAGGACATGCTAGTTCCCACAAGACTTGTGCTAAGGTAATTCGTTCCGGTTTCTTTTGGCCTACCTTATTCAAAGATGTGCAAAAATATGTCGTTGCTTGTGACGCTTGTCAAAGGATAGGTAATATTTCTAGGAGGAATGAGATGCCTCTCAACAACATACAAGAAGTAGAGATCTTTGATGTATGGGGAGTAGACTTTATGGGACCTTTCCCATCCTCTTGTGGAAACCAATACATACTCCTAGCCGTAGACTATGTCTCAGGATGGGTTGAGGCAATCGCTTCTCCTACTAATGATGCAATGGTAGTGGTGAAGTTCTTCAATAGAACGATCTTCCCAAGGTTCGGAACTCCCCAAACCATCATTAGTGACGGAGTAACGCATTTCACAGTCCATCGATTTGAGACTCTATTGGCTAAGTTATGGGGTGACCCATAAGATAGCTACACCATACCATCCGCAAACTAGCGGACAAGTCGAGATATCCAATAGAAAGATCAAGGGAATTTTAGAGAAAACTGTCTCTAAAACAAGGAAGGACTAGTCAATGAAGCTTGACGATGCACTATGGGTGTACAGGACTGCCTTTATGACACCAATAGGTACGACTCCATATAATCTCGTTTATGGTAAATCTTGTCATCTTCCTGTAGAGCTAGAGCATAAAGCATATTGAGTTGTCAAGTGGCTCAACTTTGACATGAAAGAAGCCGGAGAGAAGCGGCTTTTGGATATCAACGAGCTAGATGAGATCCGGCTGAATGCGTATGAGAACGCAAAGATCTACAAGGAAAGGACGAAGCGCTGGCATGATAAGCATATCATTCCAAAGGATCTGAAAGAAGGAGATCAAGTCTTTCTATTCAACTCAAGGCTTCGACTATTCCCAAGTAAGCTTAAATCCCGTTGGACAGGACCTTATGTAATTAAACGAATTTTCCCCCATGGTGCAGTTTAAGGATGGGGTGAACAAAGCGGAAATTTCAAAATGAATGGCCAACGGTTAAAAAAATACACACCGGAAGTCCCGGTTGAGGAGATAGCTCCTATCCTCCTCCATTGAACACAAAACCGTGTACCGTCCAGCTAAAGACGATAAATCAAGCGCTTCTTGGGAGGCAACCCATGATAGTATAACTTTTTACCTTCTTTTATCACTTAGTTTAGCTTAGTTTAGTTGCTTTGCTTCTTTTGTTTTCGCTTTTGTTTGTTCCTCGATGCACTCTTGGTTTGTTTGTGTCAATAATCGCAGGAAATTAGGTCCAATTTGAGAAATCAATGAAGAGGGGGAGCATAAATTAGTTCAAATTTCAATCTTCAAGAAATACAAGGAAAAAAATTGAGCTACACAAAGCAAATCGTTCGATTCAGGAACTGAGCAAGTCGATTTTTGGCAACAGGAAGAAATATCGACCCACCAGATCGACCCCCCTAAAATAAAATCGTCCGATTTTCTTGTATAGCTGAGAAAATGAAAGAAAATTGCCCCGAAGAATAAATCGCCCAGATAAATCGTCCGATTTTCTTCATTAAATCTCTAACCTATATAAAGCCTTCACTACTCGATTCTCTCATTCCAAAAACCCTCTATTCACGATTTCCTTCTCTCAAAGAACCAAAAAAATCGCCCACACTCCCAAATCCTCATTCCTTAATCGTTTTGAGCGATTATTGGCCCTAAAGTGAAGCAATTTCGACAAGGAACAAGGATCTAGCAACAACAAGCTTGGCAATCGACTCATCCATCCGTAATTCAGGTTTTTCATTCCGAAACCTAAGTTTTTCGCTCGATTTTGATTCTTGCTTAGAAGTTGTTTGTTTGCTACGATTGATTGAGGGGTTTGCTTAGGAACAACTATAGGAGGGATCACTCGAAATACGGGGAAGAAGAAGGGATCTTCTTCCAAAGCCCCTCCACCACCTCCACCACCCTCTCAAACCATACCAAAACTTCCCCCTCCCCTATCCAAACATAAGAAGAGATATGAACGTCTCTTAGATCGTCCCTTCACCCCTCCTCGATACATTGTGCTAGACGACTTAGACTCTTTGTTTGTTCGAGAAGATGTGGATATGATGTTAGATAGAGTTGTGCTGAGTCAGTTTGATATGATTAGAGAAAATGCTTACACCTAGATCACCCTAGAATTCCTTAGCACATTTGAGCATGATCCTAGAGAGAGGACGATCTCTTTCCGCCTGATGAACCACAACCATGCTATGACTATCGATGACTTTGGAGATTTGTTTAGTTTTCCCTACTCTGATGCAGGCACATTTGCGAGAGGAGTTAGTGCTAGTGCCTTTTGGGAGACCATCTCAGTGGGAGATGATAACACGATTTATGACGTTAGTTTAGGCACTCATTTAGATAGTTTATCCGTTCATTCATGCATGGTTTGCACTAGTTCGTGACGATTTGCACTTAATTCATGCATGTTGTCGAGATAGACGTCTACACGGACTATTGCATGTTTTGTAGGTATTTTGGGAGCTTTTGGAGCTTAATCGATACATTCAAGGATCGTTCCTCGTGATGACACACTTCCGGACCCATTGGGAAGCAAGTTAGGAGCAAAGGAGACCACATGGGACCTTGTTGGTGCATAGAAGTCTGAATCACCAAAACCACGGCCAGTGGGACTTCCACGGGCGTGGAAATAGACCGTGGTTTTCCCTGAACAGCTATGACAGCTGTCCCAGGATCTCCATAACCGACCCTTGCCCTTGATGGTGTATAAAAGGTGGTCCTGCAGGCTGTTCAGGGCAGACCCCATCACTCCATTCTCTCCCACACTCTTACCTCACACATATTCTCTCATTGGATGATTGGATTAGAGCTACTCTTGGAGGAGAAGAAAGGCTTCCATTGGAGAAGAGAAGAAGAACACACCATTCTTAGTTTTACATAGCTTTTAGAGTGAAGATTGTTGGAAACATTTGCTAGGGTTTGTAACGAACGATTTGAACCTTCTTTTGAAGGGTTGTAAGTCTTACTTAAACTAATTTTCAGCTTGGATTTCTTTGTTCCACTTGTTCATCTCTATTTCACTTCATTTACTTGCTGTGGAAACCTTGAATGTATGCTTGTTGAGTTTGATTGGTAAGATGCTTGTTGTTTGCTAAATAGATGCGATTCTAGGGTAAGGAAACGATGGTTATGGCTTGGAATATGATAGGATAGATTTAAACGTACCTTTGGATGAATTTTTTGCTCGAACCTAGCCTCTGTTGTAAATCACGGCCTGTTCTAGGTGGTTTAACGGCCGTGGACTTGATGAAATGCCCGTGATTTTGTCTGACTTGCTTGTATTGATAAATCTAAGTGTTAGGTTGTTAGATTGTTGAAATCCTAGTGTTTATTGAGCTAGATCTATCCTAGGGTGACCTAGTGTTAGCAACTAAGTGTGAGAAGAGACCTACCCAGTGATTCTCGCGTTTAGATACCGAAGATGATGAACTCTAGGTAGTAGTGAGCCTCATAAGCCGCTATTGGACTGAGTGTGCTAGGATTGATGTTTAGGACTTGCCTTCCCGAGACTTACCCGGTAAGGAGAGGTTAGATCCCTAGATGACAATCCGGTTTGTGTAAAATTCCTATCCTTAGGCTCTTTGAGACTTACCCGGTGATGAGACCTTAGGAGCGGACTAGTGGACCATGAGACCTACCCGGTGATTGATCCCAATCTAGAAACACTCACCCCCAACATACTATAGTGGATCCAAAGAATGATTAGATAGCTTGAGTCCTATGCCATAACCGGAATTTCTAACCCCTAGAATCCACTTTTCTCTTGATTACATATCTCGTGTATGTGTTTGTTTATTTGCCTTGCTAGCTTAGTTATTTGTTAAATCTTGCATGATTTGTGATCTTTGATTGATCACCACAAAACCAATCCAAAAAATATCGAGATTTTCATTTCTTTATTTGTTTTTCCTTTCTTAGCCTAGATCAACACTATCCTTAGTCACTATTGATTCAATTTCACCTTAGTCTTTGTGTTCGACCTCGGAATACTATCCTTACTACAAAACAACCCATACAATGTGGGTTCCCTAGGAGTTAGGAAAAATATATCGAGTTATAAATTTAAGACTTTTGCGTGTCACGTTCTTAGCGTAACAAGTTTTTGGCGCCGTTTCCGGGGACTACGTCTAGATTGAGTCTTTTTGTGATTGTTTATAGTGTAGGTCTTTCTTGTTGCTTTTGATCTTGTTTGGTTTGTGTCTTTGCATTGTCAGGACATCTCTCATTCTTTAGGTGCATGCGAAGATCTCGTGGCAAGGATTTAGCTCCATTCGATCCCGAACCGCAGAAAACCCATAAATCTATATCTAAGACAACCGAGTACTTGGGAGGAAATGACAAACGAGTTCTTGACTAAGTTCTTCCCACCTTCCAAGACTACCGAGCTAAGAGGGAAGATCAATGCCTTCGTGATGAAGGATAGAGAAAGCCTATTCAAGTATTAGGAGAGGTTCAAAGACCTTCTCCTAGATTGTCCATACCATGGTATACCGAAAATAGAGCTTTTGGAGATCTACTTCAAAGGACTTGATGAAGATAGCCAATTCAAGCTTCAATCTCTTTCCGGTGGGACTTTCATGGAAAAGAATGTGGATGAAGCTTGGGAGTTTGTAGAGAAACAAGCTTTGGTGATTGAAAAGTACTCCCATAGGAAGAGTGATGGGAGGAAAGCGGGAGCATATGAGGTGAGTGAAGTCACCTTGAGTAGTTTCAAGCTTGATGCAATCAATAATGAGCTTAGGTCTTTGAGGGAGTTGTGTGCTACAACTTTGAAGAGTCAAGCAAGCCCTCAAGTGCAAGTGCAGGCAAACTTGTCTTCCAAGGAGGAAGATGTGAACTATATGGGAAGTAGTAAACCTTCAATTGAACCTCAAAGAAGACTAAACCCCATCACGAAAGAAGTAGTAAAGAAAGAGATCCTTAAATTGTTAAATGCGGGAATCATTTTCCCGATTTCGGATAGAAAATGGGTTAGTCCCGTGCATGTGGTTCCTAAAAAGGGTGGGATGACCGTAGTGGCCAATGAGAATAATGAACTAATTCCGACTAGAATGGTTACGGGATGGAGGATGTGTATAGACTATAGGAAACTAAATGTGGCCTCTAGGAAAGATCACTTCCCTCTTCCCTTTATTGACCAAATACTAGAGAGATTAGCTCAACATTCACACTTTTGCTACTTAGATGGTTATAGTCGATTCTTCCAAATCCCTATCCACCCCGATGACCAAGAGAAAAGTATATTCACATGTACTTGGGGTACATTTGCATATAAGAGAATGCCATTTGGGTTGTGTAATGCCCCCGCCACCTTTCAAAGGTGTATGATGGCCATCTTTTCTGAGTATATTGAAAACATCATGGAAGTGTTTATGGATGATTTCTCTGTTTATGGATCTTCATTTGATGATTGTTTAGCTAATTTGTCTTTGGTGCTTAAGAGATGTGAGGAGAAAAATCTTGTCTTAAATTGGGAGAAATGCCACTTCATGGTAAGTGAAGGCATTGTGTTGGGACATTTGGTGTCCAACCGTGGCATTGAGGTTGATAGAGCTAAGATAGAGACGATAGAGAAGTTGCCACCACCTACCTCGGTGAAGGGGGTAAGGAGTTTTCTGGGGCATGCCGGTTTTTACCCGAGATTCATTAAAGATTTCTCTAAGATTTCTAAGCCTCTTACTAACCTACTAATGAAAGATGTTGAGTTTGTTTTCTCCAAGGATTTCCTTGAGGCTTTTTGTAGGTTGAAGAATGCTTTGATCTCCGCACCCATCATGCAAACTCCGGATTGGAGTTTACCGTTTGAGATCATGTGTGACGCGAGTGATGTAGCCGTCGGGGCTGTTTTGGGGCAAAAGAAAGATGGGCGTACACATTCCATCTATTATGCTAGCAAGACGCTAGATGATGCCCAACTCAATTATGCTACCACCGAGAAAGAGTTGCTAGCGGTTGTGAATGCTTTTGAGAAGTTCCGGTCATATCTTGTTGGGGCGAAGGTCATTGTGTATACAGATCATGCTGCGATCCGTTATCTCCTTACCAAGAAGGATGCCAAGCCTCGTTTGATCCGGTGGATCCTTCTTCTTCAAGAGTTTGATTTGGAAATCCGGGATAAGAAGGGGTCGGAAAATTCTATGGCGGACCATCTTAGTAGGCTCCCACCGATAGAGATTGAGAAAGATGACATCCCGATTAATGACTCATTCCGAGATGAGTAATTGCAATTGGTGGAGGAGTGCTTTCTTCAAGTTTCAATGGGTAATGAGCCATGGTATGCCGACATAGTGAACTATCTCGTTTGTTAGGAGGTGCCACCCGGTTTATCCTATGCCCAAAGGAAGAAGTTCTTCAAGGATGTGAGGCATTACTATTGGAGTGAGCCGCTTTTGTTTAAGACAGGGCCGGATGGAGTATTTAGGAGATGCATACTGGAGGATGAGGTGGAGAGTGTGATCTGCCATTGTCATTCCTTGCCATGTGGAGGGCATGCTAACTCACACAAGACTTGTGCAAAGGTGTTGCAATCCGGGTTTTATTGGCCAAGCTTGTTCAAGGATGTGCAGAATTTTGTGGTAGCATGTGATGCTTGCCAAAGGACAGGCAACATCTCAAGGAGGAATGAGATGCCCTTGAACAACATACAAGAGGTGGAGATATTTGATGTGTGAGGTGTGGACTACATGGGACCATTCCCTTCTTCATGTGGCAACCTCTACATCCTATTGGCGGTGGACTATGTTTCGAGATGGGTGGAGGCAATTGCTTCTCCGACAAATGATGCCAAGGTTGTGGTGCGGTTCTTCAACCGAGTGATCTTTCCTAGGTTTGGGACACCAAGGGTGATCATAAGTGATGGAGGAAAGCACTTCACCAATAGGAACTTTGGGACACTTTTGGCTAAGTATGGGGTGACTCATAAGGTGGCAACACCTTACCATCCCCAAACTAGTGGCCAAGTGGAGATCTCCAACCAGGAGATAAAAGGGATCCTTGAGAAGACGGTTTCTAGGACAAGAAAGGATTGGGCTATGAAGCTCGATGATGCCTTGTGGGCATATAGAACCGCTTTCAAGACACCGATTGCCACCACTCCCTACAAGCTAGTCTATGGAAAGTCTTGCCACCTTCCGGTAGAGATGGAGCATAGAGCATATTGGGCCATTAAGTGGCTAAATTTTGACCTCAAGGAGGCCTGTGAGAAAAGATTGCTAGACATGAACGCTCTTGAGGAGATCCGGTTGGATGCCTATGAAAACGCCCCGATCTACAAGGAAAGGACCAAACGTTGGCATGACAAGCGTCTTATCCCAAAGGAGTTGAGTGAAGGCGACCTTGTCCTTCTCTTCAACTCAAGGTTGCGGCTCTTCCCCGGAAAGCTAAAGTCAAGATGGCGGGTCCTTATGTGGTGAAGAAGATCTTTCCCCATTGAGCGGTTGAGATAGGAGGGGAGCATTGTGGAGATTTTAAGGTGAATGGGCACCGGTTGAAGACGTATATCCCGGGAGCTCCGGTGGACATGATTGCCCCACATCACCTTGAGTGAGACGCCCCCAAGTTTGGTCAAGCTAATGACCTTAATGAAGCGCTTGGTGGGAGGCAACCCATTGGTAGACATGTTTCCCTTTTCGTTTTTGTTTTGTTTTTGATTTTTCTGTTTTTGTGTGTTTTTGTGTGTTTGGAGTTTGTGTGATAGAGTTTAAGTAGCATGGAAGTCTTGCATGGCATGTGGATGATGATGATGAACCCCTCATCAATTATGGGTTGAGTGGACGCCGAACTTGGACGGCTAGCGGTGCCTAGCGCGGGTCCCGACGCCCTAACGAACACCTTGAGCTCTCTACCATCGTTGATAGGATCATCCACCATCAATCCATTTGAGTGAACGCAAATACCGAAGCAAACCATTTTACATTGTGAGGACCCTCTTTTGCTGTTCTTTACTTCATTTACACAATGTGGACAATGTATTTGTAAGTATGGGGTGGGGTTTTCATAATCACTTGCATGATTCGCATCTAGGATAGTTTAATATTGTCACATGTTTCATTATGTCATGCATTGTACATATATATTTCAAAAATCCAAAAAAAATCAGAAAATTTAAAAAAATTTTAGTGCTTCTAAGCTTGGGTATGACCCTTATGATGAAATTGTCTTGTGAATTGGCTATGGATGGCCTTGTGTGTTGAATTGATGAATGTATATGTAGACTTGAAGTACTTATCTTGAATCCCATGAATGATTTGTGATTATGATGCTTGCCTTTATTGGATTGAGGGTTGAAAGTCGAAATTGCATGCTAGTTCTTGCACATCATTTAGGAATGACTAAGGCAATTCATTTTCCTCTACCTCTCATCTTGATCATGTTGCTTGAGCACCTCAATTAATGAAAAATTTGAACTCCTTTGACCCATCCGGGAATAGGAGCATCCTAGTGTGTTGATGTGTGTGAAAAGCAAGTGTGGGGTGAAGTTGTTGATGAATGAATGTTGTGAATGAAGTGTTGAAATTGTTGTGAAAGTGTAGACAAAAATATAGGTTTGGGGACGTTGGTTTAAATGACGAGTAACTCGGCACCATTCACATAATCGGGCATTTGTGCCTTACCAAATTCAAATAAACCGATAGTCCTAACGAGCTTTGGTATGTGTGCCCGGTGTGGATGCACCTCGAAAAATAAAAAAGCCCGAGGACCGCTAATCACCAAGGTTTCGGCTTTTGTACACCAATGTCATTGTCTCAAAAATAAGTGAAAGAAGAAAGAAAAGAAAAGAAAGAAAAGAAGGGGAAAATATTCACTTGTGGGAAATTGATCAAAAACGAAATTGTGGAGTTAGTTCCATTCCCGCATTAGCATCACATGACTTAGAAAAAATCCCCAACCAATCACAACGTTTCCTGGCCTCTTCTTTCCTAAGTCCTTGTGACCTATTTCCAGGTGTGTAAGACTTACTAATCTAGATTGGATATACTCATGATCATCTTGGTTTCTTCATTTTTACCTTTCATGCATGCTTTCTAGTTAAGTATAATTGTCTTTCCATGCCTTCATTCATTTGATGCATGATTGCTTGTCCATTTGCCATGAAACATGTCATCTCTTAGTCTATAGTTGGGACTTTGCTCGGGGAGGAGCAAACCTTAAGTATGGGGTATTTTGATAACACAATTTATGACGTTAGTTTAGGCACTCAATTAGATAGTTTTTCTGCTCATTCATGCATGGTTTGCAGTAGTTCGTGACGATTTGCACTTAATTCATGTATGTTGTCGATATAGACGTCTACACGGACTTTTGCATGTTTCTTAGGTATTTTGGGAGCTTTTGGAGCTTAATCGATACATTCGAGGATCGTTCCTCGTGATGACACACTTCCGGACCCATTGGGAAGCAAGTTAGGAGCAAAGGAGAACACATGGGACCTTGTTGGTGCATGCCTTGCACCAAATCGTGGCTTGATGATCCATAGAAGTCTGAATCACCAAAACCACGGCCACTGGGACTTCAACGGGCGTGTAAATAGACCGTGGTTTTCCATGCATAGCTGCGACAGCTGTCCCACGATCTCCATAACCGACCCTTTCCCTTGATGGTGTATAAAAGGTGGTCCTGCAGGCTGTTGAGGGCAGACCCCATCACTCCATTCTCTCCCACACTCTTACCTCACACATATTCTCTCATTGGAAGATTGGATTGGAGCTACTCTTGGAGGAGAAGAAAGGCTTCCATTGGAGAAGAGAAGTAGAACACACCATTCTTAGTTTTACATAGCTTTTAGAGTGAAGATTGTTGGAAACATTTGCAAGGGTTTGTAAGGAACGATTTTAACCTTCTTTTGAAGGGTTGTAAGTCTTACTTAAACTAATTTTCAGCTTGGATTTCTTTGTTCTACTTGTTCATCTCTATTTCACTTCATTTACTTGCTATGGAAGCCTTGAATATATGCTTGTTGAGTTTGATTTGTAAGATGCTTGTTGTTGGCTAAATAGATGCGATTATAGGGTAAGGAAATGATGGTTATGGCTTGGACTATGATAGGATAGACTTAAACGTACCTTTGGATGAATTGTTTCCTCGAACCTAGCCTCTATTGTAAACCACAGCCTGTTCTAGGTGGTTCCACGGCCGTGGACTTGATGAATTGCCCATGATTTCGTCAGACTTGCTTGTATTGATAAATCTAAGTGTTAGGTTGTTAGATTGTTGAAATGCTAGTGTTTATTGAGCTAGATCTATTCTAGGGTGACCTAGTGTTAGCAACTAAGTGTGAGAAGAGACCTACCCGGTGATTCTCGACTTTAGATACCGAAGATGATGAACTCTAGGTAGTAGTGAGCCTCATAAGCCGCTATTGGACTGAGTGTGCTAGGATTGATGTTTAGGACTTGCCTTCCCGAGACTTTCGGTAAGGAGAGGTTAGATCCCTAGATGACAATCCGGTTTGTGTAGAATTCCTATCCTTAGGCTCTTTGAGACTTACCCGGTGATGAGACCTTAGGAACGGACTAGTTGACCATGAGACCTACCCGGTGATTGATCCTAATCTAGAAACACTCACTCTCAACATACTATAGTTGATCCAAAGAATGATTAGATAGCTTGAGTCCTATGCCATAACCGGAATTTCTAACCCCTAGAATCCGCTTTTCTCTCTTAATTACATATCTCGTGTTTGTGTTTGTTTATTTTCCTTGCTAGCTTAGTTATTTGTTAAATCTTGCATGATTTGTGATCTTTGATTGATTACCACAAAACCAATCCAAAAAACATCGAGATTTTCGTTTCTTTATTTCTTTCTCCTTTCTTAGCCTAGATCAACACTATCCTTAGTCACTATTGATTCAATTTCACCTTAGTTTTTGTGTTCGACCTCGGAATACTATCCTTACTACAAAACGACCCATACACTGTGGGCTCGCTAGGAGTTAGGAAAAATATATCGAGTTATAAATTTAAGACTTTTGCGTGTCACGTTCTTAGCGTAACAGGAGAGTATGGTCGTGATAACTAGAGACCAAGAAACTCGAAAGAGGCTAGCATGTACAACATCTCCTTTAAGGTAGTGCATAGGATCCTTAGTGAGTGCTTGTTTGCACGGACGGAGACCCCACAGAAGCTCAAGGCTGACGAGCTTTTTATCTTGTATTGCATGACATGTACCACCATTCCCGACATCACCTCTATGCTTGCCGACTATGTAGGAAAGATAGCCAACAAGGCAAAGGGTGACATTTGTGCTGAAGGCCTTGTCACTCATGTGGCAAAGGCATTGGAGTTAGATTTCTCGGGTTGCACCCTAGCTGAGAGTGCCCAGCCCTTAGGATCACAGAGATTGATTGCTAGACATTCTTACTGATGCTTGGGGAGATAGCTCGAGGGAGAGGAACCCATCATGTGATGCTTGATTCCTCGAGGGAGAGGAACCCTTCATGTGCCCATGCCGTGGGCAAAGGATCCAAAAGAAAAAGCCATCCGAGATTGTTTGGAAGTCTGAATACACCATTCGGAACAAGAGGAATTGGAAAGAGACATTCTTACTGATGCTTGAGGAGATAGCTCCTCCTTTGTATTATGATGATGATACAGGTTACACTGAGGATGAGGAGGATCATGAGGATGGATTACACCAGGGGACACTTATAGTGGTCACGCCACGGATGCCATGGACACCGACACTCATGGTGCAGGACCCAGCCGGACTAGTCGAGGCACTGAGGAGATAGAGGATGACATGCAGCCACCTCACAACTGCTTTGCACATGCTCCTAGCCATGGTAGAGGCCATGGACGAGGACATAGACTTCCCCGCCATTTGAGAGACTTAGTCTCTAGTTTCCAGGGTCTATGCACCGACTATCAGACCCTGTACACCGACTACAGTACCTTGAACAATCAGTTCAAGGAATACCGTCAAGAGACGGAAGCTAGACACTCCTCCTATGACGGCCAGATGAGAGACATGTACTACCATCAGTTCGGCCACTTCTATGATCCCAGTGCACCGATGTATCCATATCCTCCACCTCAGCCACCACCGACCGAGGGTTGAGATTCTACTCCTTTTACATTGTAAGTATTTTTCTCCATCTTATGCTTGATTTTTCACATTGGGGACAATGTGCGAGTTAAGTATGGGGTGGGGGTACTTACAATCTCTTTTACTTCATTTTAGCACTCTATGCACTTTATATTACTTTTGATGATTTAACTTGTAATAACTCTCGTACTACTTGCTTTCCACTATGACATTCGCATTTGCATGTTTTCTTTCAAATACTATGAGTTTTAAAAATACAATTTTGTGCTTCTTATGATGGAAATGACCTCTATGATGAATATTGTGATGTGGAAAGGCAAAAAGATGACATGGTTATGTTGAGATTTTGATTTTTGCATGGATGAGCTTACTTTTGTTACTTGAACACATTAATGATCTATATGATTTTGATGTCTTGATAAGAGAATGAAATAATGGTCGAAGCTATATTATAAGTTCTTTTGCATCATATAAGAATGACCAAGGCAATTCACTTCTTCTCTATTCATATCTTGTTCATGCTAGCTCCTCAATGAAATATATGACCCTCCTTTTACCATCCGGGAATTAGGATAAGAGATTGAAAAAGGCATGCTTGATGTGGGAGGGCCAATAAAAAATTGTGTTAAGTGAAAGTGTAACAATTCATAAGTTTGGGGACGTTGAACATGAGGATGATTATATCAGCACCATTCACATAGCCGAGTGTTTGTGTCTTGCCAAAGTCCGATTGAACGACAAGTCCTAACGGGATATGGTATGTGCATCAAGGGTTTGAGGCATCTCGAAATTGAGAAACACCGATCTACTAGGCTTCGGTTATTGTGCACCTTTGTCCATACTCTCAAAAAGTGAAGTATAAAGAAAGAAAAGCTTTTACATGCAAAGCATGTGTGATGAAGTAAAGCTCTTGAAGGTAGTATGTTGTTCCTCTTTCCCGGATTAGCACCACAATTGCCTAAAAGAATTCCATCACTTAAAACGTTTCTTAGACCTTTCTTTGGCTAGAAAATCTTGAGACTTTTATGCATGTGTTTAAGACTTCATGGTTTAGACTTGTTTGACTTTAATTGTCTCTACATCCTTATCATGTCTTTTATTTGTGTTTTTGAGAAAGAAAAGAGAGTTAGTCAATGTTATTGTTATCATTGATACATGCCTTGCCTTCCCATGCCTTGAAACATCACTTTGAGGGTGATCCAATAAGAAGAAGCACTATCAAATAAAAGGTTTTTGAGTTTTCATACATATATAATCCATGCATCTTGTATTCTAAATTTGAGTCTTGCTTGGGGACAAGCAAGGGACAAGTATGGGGTATTTTGATGACATGAATTATATACCATTATAATCGTGCATATTGTGGAGGTTTACCTCGATTTACTTTGCATTTAGAGGGAATTTGTGTATGATCTATGCCTTATCCAATCATATTTCGGAAATAGAGGTCTACACGAGTTTCGGTTAAATTGTAGGTAAATTGAGTAGATTTGGAAGCAAAAGCGGAGCAAGGAGCATCTAAGGTCATTAGGGAAGCTAAAAGAGTCTTAGAGGAATCACAAAGAGCAAAGGAGTTCCGTAAAAGAAGCATAAAGGGAGGAAGGAAACAAGCATTCTCTGTTGAAGAAAATCGTGCCATTCACTACATAAATCGGACGATTTATCCCCTTAAAAATCGAACGGTTTTGTGTGTAAAACAGCTAGCTCGATTTTATTTGTTTTCGGCCCAATGGTAAAGACGACTCAAAGCCCATCACTTTTAGGCTAGAGAAGTGTTTTGCCAAGTGGCCCATTAGCAAGAAACTATAGGTTGGAACCCTAGGAACGAAAACGGGACGGCCGCAGGGGGAAATCTTGGAGAGGGATTGAAGCAATATTGCGGGGAAGTCAATCTTGATCATATTTGTGCGATTCCTTGTTTTCATTGCGATCTTTGTGGTTTTTGAACACAATATTGAGTTGATTGAGAGATACATTGATTGGTTTTGAGATTGGTTTACAGAATTGAAAGTTATTGAATTTTTATTCAAGATTTGGGTTTATTTGATTTATTCACTCAATCTTAATTTTGATTTGATTTGATTTTGAAAATGATTGGCTAAAATCATTGTGATTATGGGGAGAATAGTTGATGATTGAGGCTTAGATGATGATAGACGGAACTCATTCAAACATTTGGACCCTGAGAGTTTAGATTTTAGCCTTGCGACAACAGGAAAATCGACCTGTTCTTGATAAAATCGTCCGATTTATCTATGAACAGCACGATTTATTTCCGTGACGATCTTTAATTGATTTAATCTTTAACCAAAGTTAATCCTTGCCTAAATCCCAACCTTGCTTAACCTTTTTAACCTCTATTTAAGTGTTTAAACAGACTTCAACCTTGATTCTACATTTAATAGATTAAGATTACAAGATTTGGGTAATAGAGAGACTCAACATCCTTTATTAAGGTTTTAAGTGTGCTTTCTATCTTTACTTTGGAGAGTTACATCCTGGGGTTTTGGATAGTTAGTTTGAGTGTAATTCTTGTCCTTAGGTCTTTCTATATTGCAGCCTCAACAACCTTTATGGAGAGAACCTTTGGATTAGACAAATAGGTTTCGGAACTTCATCGTACAATATCTACCTTTGAAACACATAACCTTGACAATATAAACTCTGTCCTTTGATCTTTAGAAGTGTCTTGAATCGAAAGCCGCAGTCGGATACTTGAATCATTTCCCCTTTTATTAATCACAACAGCTTTTGCATTTTGCTAGATAATCGAATTCGATTTTATTCTCACCAAATCCCTGAGTTCGACTCTGGAATTTCTTACCATGCTACAGCTGATCCGTACATTGCGGGTTCACTTTGCTATGAGTTCTAGATATAAATTGAAGACTTTGACACACACACTTTTCAGCGAACACATGGGCGGTGACAAACCTCAGCCACAGGGGCGGCAACACAACAGAGGGGCAATTTCTTCTTTCCTTCGATCTCTCGGTCGACTGTCTTCTCTTCAAACTCGTACCTAGGGCAGTCTGTATCTGATGCCAAACTATCTAGGTAAATCGCCCATCTTGATTTGAGGAAGAAATGCAATAGTAAAATGCAAACTCATACCTAGGGCAGTCTGTATCTGATGCCAAACTATCAAGGTAAATCGCCCATCTTGATTTTAGATGATTGTCCTCAGTACACCATGGAGTCTCACTATCTGTCTAGTGAACTCCTCAGCCAACCGGCTCACTTGCCAAGTTTTCCGAATAGGGATAAAACTTGCAGTCTTCGTCAATCTATCAACAACAACCCAAATGGCATGAAATCTCTTGCTCGTCCTCAATTTAGTCACAGAGTTCATGGAGATGTCCTCCCACTTCCCTTGCGGCACTAGAAGTGGGTGAGGCTCTCTCCCAGGTCTACAATGCTATATCTTGAGCCACTGACATGTTGCACACTATTCAAAAAATCTGGCCACATCGGGCTTCATCTCTCCCCACCAATATGAACGTCTCACATCCCGATACATCTTACTCGCACTTGGCTGCACTGATTAAGGTGTGGACTGAGCCTCTTGTAAAATCCTCTACCTCAACTCCGCATCAGCGGGTACCCAGACGCTCTCGCGGTGTCTCTTCACTGCATCTGCTCCTAGGAAAAACTGTGGGGCCTCACCCCGAGACATCCTTTCTCGGATCCGTCTCAACGTCTGACAGGTCTCCTATTTTGGTTGGATCTTGCCAAAGATTAGGTGGAACCACTAAGTTAAACAACTAGGAATCCTCATCAGGGAACTGGATGTACATCTGTAGCCACGCTAGATCAGTCCGCAACTGAGGCTGAACTATCAATCGTGCAATCGCCTTCTCAAGATGCGCCTTCTTGCTAAGGGCATCGGAGACAACTTTCGCCTTCCCTGGACGATACAAGATCTCAAGGTCAAAATCCTTAATCAGCTCAAGCCACCTCTTTTGACGGTTATTTAATTCCCGTTGGGTGAAAATATATTTAAGACTATTATGGTCTGTCAAGATCTGGCATGTAGCACCATACAAGTCTTGTCTCCAAATCTTCAAGGCATATACCACCGCAACCAACTCTAAATCATGCGTCGGGTAATTCTCCTCATACGTCTTCAGTTCTCTAGACGCATAGGCAATCACCCCACCCCGCTGCATCAAAGCACATCCCAAGCCTAGCTTAAATGCGTTACTATAGACCACAAAGTCCTATGTGCCCTCCGACTGCGCTAAAATGGGAGTGGAAGTCAAAAGTCTCTTCAGCTCCTCAAAACTCTTAGTACACGGCTCGGACCACACACACTGGGTAGTCTTCCTCAACAGAATGGTGAGCGGTTGGGCAATCACAAAGAATCCCTCCACAAATCGACGGTTATAACGGGCTAAGCCAAGGAAGTTGCGTACTTCCTTGACATTTGTCGGTCCACGTTCCTACAAATTTGCTCGTCGCCGGATCAACTTGGACCCCCTTGGTGGAAACAATGTGACCTAGAAAGGCTACCTATAACATCCAAAACTCGCACTTAGAGAACTTGGCATACAATTCTATATCATGCAGAACTCGCAATACAGTCCTAAGATGTCCTACATGCTCCTCTCTACTACGAGAGTACACCAGTATATCGTTTACGAAGACCACCAAAAACTGATATAGGAAGTCGATAAATATGCCATTCATCAACTCCATAAAGATGGTGGGCTCATTCGTGAGCCCGAATGACATCATTACAAACTCGTAGTTACCATATCGAGTTTGAAATACCGTCTTATGCACATCTTGCTCTCTCACCCACAACTGGTGATATCTAGAACGCAAGTCAATCCTGGAGAACACAATCTTCCTTGAAGCTAATCTAACAAGTCGTCAATACGGGGAAAAGGATACTTGTTCTTGATGGTCACATTGTTCAGCTCTCTGTAGTCAATACACAACTGTAACAATATGTCCTTCCACACGACGAGGACAAGTGAACCCCTTGGGGATACGCTAGGGCGTCTGCAACCCTTCTCAACCAACTCCTTGAGTTGCTTCTTAAGCTCTAACAACTCGATAGGCGCCATTCGATAGGGGCCCTTCAAGATCATTCTCGTCCCAGACTCTAACTCTATGCTGAAGTCCACACTCCACTGAGGCGGAAAGCTGGATGGCTCGTGACCGACGGTATTTCTATGGTCGTCTATACCCAATCAAAAGTAAATCCCAACTTAGCACCAAAAACAAGTATAGTGGTTATGTAAGGGTCGAACCCAAGAGAGTTAAGGTGTTTTAGATGCAATTATCGATTATAGTAACAAGTAACAAAGGGGGGGGGGGTTTGGTTGAATTGATGGGCACAAAAACTTATGAAAACGATCAATGCGACAAGTAAGATAATGATGGATGAATCTACACTAGGTTGATTCTAAGAATGCGATTGCTACTTTAGTGTGTCCCTTTTACAAGTTTTCAAGTAATCTCCCGTCTCCATAATATAAAAAGTGTTGAACCAACCGGCATCAACACAACTTAACAGGTTAGTGTTCCGTAAACCTACAAGAACAAATAACAAGTTAGCTTTTAAGCAAAGACTAAGGGATATGAAGATAAGATTAAAACCGTTAAACTTACCTTTATATTTGTGTTCCTTTTCTTTAAGTAATTACAACCCGTTATTACTTAAAGTTGCTACTAGATTAAAGACCGGAACCCGAAACCTATTAATCCTAGTTGTTTGTATGCACTTTAGAACCTAAGGTGATCAATCTCAAGAAATAGTAAACATGAAATTAGACCATGGATATCAAGGAAACACAAAGCATTACTGAATAAAAACTTATATTAAAAAGAACATACAACCAAAGTAATAACGCAGCTTCAAACTAACCCAATGTAGCAAGGGAGTTAGCAACTCATTACAAAGGTAGCAAGATAATCTAAGTGGATAATTTATTGGATAACAAGATGGGTGATTCTAGCAATCAACGAAGGACTATTTATACTAGAAAAGACACTAAATAGGAGTAAATGGCCGGGCTAAAACAACCACCTTTAATGCCATAAAGGTGGTGTAAACAGCCGGAGTAAAGCTTCTGACATTAAACCGCAGGGGCGGCCTTCAAGTCCGCAATGGCGGTGAAGGCAAAAATGCTTGATCTTTTTCATGGCCGCGGGGGCGGCTAAGTACTTCCGCTGGGGAGGATCTATAATACTCTTCAAACGTAAGACCCTTCGAATTTATGACGTTTCTGATGCCAAGCCGCTAGGGCGTCGCTATGTCAACGCAGGGGCGGTGACACAGCCTCGTCGCCTTCCAGCTCCCAGGTTGAGGCACAGGCAGGGCGCAGTGGAAGATGCAGGGGAGCTGGTCTTCGTCTCTTCAGGGCAGGTCACCGCAGGGGCGCCAAGGAGTGGCGCAGGGGCGGTGACACACTTCATGGCCGGCACAGGTGAAGGTGCAAGGAGCGTTCCGGTGTAAGGCGTCACCCGTAGGGGCGGTGGCAAGGCTCCGCTGGGGCGGTGAGGGAACAGATTCTTTGGTTCGTGATCGATCTTCACTCCTAAGTGTTTATAACTCCTTCCTTAGCTTCTTTTAGTCTTTTTCTTTTGGACCAAGGCGTTAGTAGCATAAACCGACACAAATGCAATAAAAAGACTCTAAAAACTATCCTAAATGGTAGTGATTCCATCACCTATCAAACTCGCCCATACTTAGACCTTTTACTCATCCTGAGCAAAAAAACAAATGACAGCAACTAGACTCAAAGGCCTCAGGAAGCATGGGTAAGCAAGAAAGACAATGAAAACAAGAGAAAAGTCAAGAAAGAAAGAAGGAAAAGAGAGTAAATGTGAGAAAAAGGGTGAGGCTACCATCCTTATTGCTCCAAGAGTCGCCTACCCGGACAACCTCCTTATTACTCTCATTCTTATGTCGCCAAACGCCGGAAGGGAATCCTACACTCGGTGTTGCCCATTTTGCCAAGGCGCCCTTTCGGGTTTTCACCTTGCCACTCTTCTTCTTCTGATGATCTCACTTTAACTCACATCCCTCAAGTCCAATTTTGCACCAACCTAAGGTTGGTCGGACTACCTTCTTTTTGCCTAAACCACCCTTTCGGGTTTTCGGTTTATCAAAGGATTTTTTAATTCCTATTTTCATTATCTATATTTTTTTTGTGAATTTCAATCTGAATTCAAAATGCAAAACAAAACAACTCAAACTCAAATGAACTGTACAAGCAATGATAATGTCCTCCCCCCATACTTGAAGTACACTTTGTCCTCAAAGTGGAAATGAGGCAAAGATAAATGTGGGAGAAAGGAAGAGAAATGTACCCCTCAGTGGGATGGTCTGGATGGACAACCTGGACCCTCCTTCGGTGGGTAAGGAAAATGGCGGAAGAAGTGCTCCTGCCGGCGATGGAGCGTATCGATACGGCCCTCTTGAGCCTCCATCCTCTCTCTAAATGAAGTCTCATAGCTAGCTTGCCAAGCCAGTTGTTGTGTCTCCAACTACTGCTGATGAGCCACCTACTAAGCATTTTGACGGCGGTCGAAGTGGTCATGGAGGAGGCGAAGCTGGACTGCCACGCCTGTTGCTGTTCAAGCATGAACCGCTGGTACTCGGTCTGCCATGCCTGGTGCTGTGTGGTCAAGGCTACCATCTGAGCCTGCAAACTCTCCATGCTCTGACTGTCGTGTGCTGCCGTCGGCATCTCCTCATTAGTGGTGGGGCCCGGTTAGATCGTGATGCTTATCTCCCTACAATATCCTCCTGAGGACGTCTCGGAGGAACCGGGTCAACTGGTACATACAAATATGAGAGCTCGTCTCCCAATGGAAGTCGTCGGGGGAAATATGTGATGTGACTCCCATTTGTTAAAGAGAGCCAAAAACGATGCTCCCCGTCTCTCCTGAGGAGCCTGTACCTCCTCAACATACCCTCCGTATAAAGTGGGGACTCTAATCCGTCCTCTAAGGCAGAGAGATCCATCACTCGTGCAGCCAACAAAGAGATGATCCCTCCTCCCACAATATCTCGTGGCTCATTCTTCCTAATTTGCTTCAAAGCGGTATGGAAAAGGTATGGCCAATCCGGTATCCAGTCGTTCGTGGAGAGGTAGGGGTATAGCAGTGGAAGGTCCTTAAGAGCATCCTTATTCTCCTCCTTGTGTCCACAGAAGAAACTCATTAATACCTTCGAGATGAGCCTCAGACAAGGGTGAGTTAATTTGCTGGAGTACTTACCCCTTGCATCAAACTCAGACCTAGTGGCGGCCTGCCAAAACTCCATCAAATCAGGTGTCGGGATAGGTTCCCACCAGTCGTCGAAGCGGCTATAGTCACCCCTAATGCCTCCTGCAGCTGGGTGTAGTCCAATGTGTACTTTGTTTTGTTGAACTTGAATGTAACTCCAACACACCCATGGTCCACCATTTCCATTTTGAAAGAGGCAATGAACTGGCGGCTGAGCTCGGGGTATGTTAGGGCGGTCATTATCAGAAAATCCACGAGCCCAGCGTTGTTGAGAAATTCTTGCATGCTCTCCAACATGCCCAAATGTTCCAAAGTAGGAACGTCAAGAAATCGGGTTGCATACACATCCCGAATTTGTGCAATCCTATACCGCATCGTCTCGGTTTCTGAAAACTTATATTTCTTCTGATTCTCCATCTCTTGCAATTTCAACAATCAAAGGAATTAGAAATTTTAGAAATTTGAGTAAGAAACAAACCCTCTGTTGTGTTTTCCGCAGGGACGGCTGCAACAAGCGTAGGGGCGGCCAGGCACCGGTGCGAGGGCTTGCAGGCGCAAGGGCGGGCGAAGAGCAGAGGTTGATTTGGGAATTCGGCGAAGGTTGTGGTGATGAGGCTTTTCCGGCGTCCTCTTTGTTGTTGCAAACGTCGCCGGAGGTGGGGCAGTGGAAGTCGAGATTGAGAGCGTTGAGGTGGTGTTTGTGTGTGGTGGTGGGGAGGACTGGTGTTGCAAAAGGGGCGGTGAGACTAGGTTGCCGGAGGTGGCGCAATAGCGTCTGGACAAGGGCGGTGCGAGAGCTTCCGGAGGGGGCAAGGGCGTGATGGCTAGGTTTAGAAGAATGAATAGAGAGGGAGTTAAGAGGGCGGTAGATGTAGGTTATTTTTAGGAAGTGTTTTTTTTTTCTTTCCTAAATGAAACTGCAGGGGCGGTGTTAGTCACCGCGGGGGCGGTGACAAGGAAAAGGGGGATACGCACCCTCAGTGCCATGGGCGGCGCTGAGGATGAGTGTCAAGGATGGCAGCCGCAGGGGCGTGGGGTGTCACCGCGGGACGGTGGCCAGTATGTTGCGGACGCTGGCACAGCGCCGGGGGCGGCGCTAGGCAAGGGTGTCACCGGAGGGGCGGGGTTTCCTAGCCACATGGGCGGTTTTCTTGACAAAAGCTCCTCTTCTTATTCCTTCGGGTTGCCTCCCAAATCAGCGCCTTTGTTTTACGTCGTTGGCTCGACGTAAGGACTCTACCTCTATGATTGAGCCTCCTCCAGCATCCCCTTTGGGTTTATAACCGTTTGTGAAGGTAATCCTCCGGAGGACCTAGTTTCAATTCTTGTAATTGCTTCCGCCATTTGAACCACCTGTTTTTCAAGGTTCTTGATGCTAGATTCTGTTGTTTGGAAATGAGTAGCAAATGTTTAGTCAAAACCTGCAATATATCTTCAGTTGAGTGATACTTACCTTGACGGGGCTGCTGTTGTTGGTTTTGTTGATCCCTCCAACGAAAGTTTTGCTGGTCACTCCAGTTTGGCATGAAATTCTGTGCATAGGGATCGTTCCTAGGCCTTTGCTGCCGTGGTTGACCATAACCCATTGCGTTCACCTCAGCATCGTCATCTTGGTCTTGTGGACACATGTCCGTTTGATGGTATGCGTCAGCACATACTCCACAAGCTTTGAGCTGTTGTGGGGTTCCCATAAGTGTTAGTCTCTTCACCATTTCGTTCAACTCCGCGAGTTTGGTGGAAATCTCGCTCTTCCCGGAACTCACAGCATGAACTCTTTTCTTCGCCGGGGTCCTTCCAAAGTTCTGAGTACCTTCCGCTAGTTCCTGTATCTTTTCCAAATCAAGTTCAGTAGTAGAGTTAAGAATATTACCTCCGCAAGCCGCATCGATGATCCTCCTTTGATTTTCTCGCAAGCCATTGTACAAGTACAAGACTAGATCTTGAGTTGAATACCCGTGAAAAGGACAGCTGGATCGGAGGCGTGCAAACCTTTCGAAGTACTCGTGGAGAGTTTCATTCGCCTCTTGCTTGATGTTGCTTATAGCTTTCTTCAAGATATTGGCCTTCTTGGCTGAAAAGAATTTCTCCAAAAACGCCTTGTGAAGGTTCTCCCAAGTGTCGATACTCCCGGATGGAAGGTGGTAATACCAATTATCCGCGGAATCTTTGAGTGTGAAGCTGAATGCCCTCATCTTGGTTTGTTCTTCGGTAATGTTTGCCGGCTTCATGCTCATACACACGGTATGGAATTTCCCAAGGTGCTTGATGGGGTTTTCACCACTTAGCCCATGGAAGGATGGAAGTAAGTGAACGAGGGCCAACTTGAGCTCAAAGTTGACTCCTTCCCCTAATGTCGGTATAGTGACCGCAAGAGGGTTTTGAGCTAAGGTGGGCTGCGTAAGTTGACGAAGAGTACGGTCAGCCATCTCTTGTTCAAATTGTTGTTGTCTTCGTTGCCGGATGTGCGTCCTCTCAATTTCTGGATCAAAAGAAGCAAAGCCAAAATTAGTAGCACGGGTTTGAACCATAAAATTGGTTCAAACAAATAATCAATAATAACAATAAAACACTAAAACTTCCCGGCAACGGCGCCAAAATTTGACCGACGGTATTTCTATGGTGTTTTAGATGCAATTATCGATTATAGTAACAAGTAACAAAGGGGGGGTTTGGTTGAATTGATGCGCACAAAAACTTATGAAAACGATTAATGCGACAAGTAAGACAATGATGGATGAATCTACACTAGGTTGATTCTAAGAATGCGATTGCTACTTTGGTGTGTCCCTTTTACAAGTTTTCAAGTAATCTCCCGTCTCCATCATATAATAAGTGTTGAGCCAACCGGCATCAACACAACTTAACAGGTTAGTGTTCCATAAACCTACAAGAACAAATAACAAGCTAGCTTTTAAGCAAAGACTAAGGGATATAAAGAGAAGATTAAAACCGTTAAACTTACCTTTATATTTGTGTTCCTTTTCTTTAAGTAATTACAACCCGTTATTACTTAAAGTTGCTACTAGATTAAAGACCGGAACCCGAAACCTATTAATCCTAGTTTTTTATGTGCACTTTAGAACCTAAGGTGATCAATCTCAAGCAATAGTAAACATGAAATTAGACCATGGAGATCAAGGAAACACAAAGCATTACTGAATAAAAACTTATATTAAAAAGAACTTACAACTAAAGTAACAACGCAGCTTCAAACCAACCCAATGTATCAAGGGAGTTAGCAACTCATTACAAAGGTAACAAGATAATCTAAGTGGATAATTTATTGGATAACAAGATGGGTGATTCTAGCAATCAACCAAGGACTATTTATACTACAAAAGACACTAAATAGGAGTAAATGGCTGGCCTAAAACAACCACCTTTAATGCCATAAAGGTGGTGTAAACAACCGGAGTAAAGCTTCTGACATTAAACCGCAGGGGCGGCCTTCAGGTCCGCAATGGCGGTGACGGCAAAAACGCTTGATCTTCTTCATGGCCGCGGGGGCGGCTAAGTATTTCCGCTGGGGCGGATCTACAATGCTCTTCAAACGTATGACCCTTCGACTTCCTGACGTTTCTGATGCCAAGCCGCCGGGGCGTCCCTATGTCAACGCAGGGGCGGTGACACAACCTCTTCGCCTTCCAGCTGTCAGGCTGAGGCGCGGGAAGGGGCTCAATGGAAGGCGTAGGGGAGCTGGTCTTCGTTTCTTCAGTGCAGGTCACCGCAAGGGCGCCAAGGAGTGGCGCAGGGGCAGTGACACACTTCATGGCCGGCGCTGGTGAAGTCGGAGAGAGCGTTCCGGTGTAAGGCGTCACCCGCAGGGGCAGTGGCAAGGCTCCGTTGGGGCGGTGAGGCATCAGAAGCTTTGCTTCGTGATCGATCTTGTTAGCATGAAATATTGTGATACTTTAGGCACGTTTTCTAAGTGTATTTCATCCATATTGGTAGTCATTGATAAAGCATGGAAGCATTTGTGAGTTAGTTTATCTATTTTGTCGATATAGAGGTCTACATAAGCTTTGTGTTGATTGTAGGCGATTAAGAGCTAATTCCGAACGGATTAAGAGAGAGTGGAGATAGATTGAGCATGTCCAAGGATTGAGGACATCATTAGGAGCTAAGGAAGATGCTAAGTTGAGGAATAGCACGAGGCAAACAAGAATCACGATCTACACCTATTCCACGCTCTAAAGTACAACCGTATTAGAGTCCACGCTCTAATCCACGGCCGTGGAATCTTGGCAAGGGAAGCGTGGTGCATTCCAGCAACTTACACGGCCGTGGAGGGTTGTGACAAACCATGACTAAAATCCACGCTCTAAATTACGGGCGTGGAACCCTTCCACGACCGTGATCTTGACGATCGTTTACGCAATATTTTAAGCCACGATCTTATACGCACATGGGCCGAAGACGCATTTTATTTGGGCCTATATAAGGACGGAAGGAAGGAGATTCCGTCACCTCCGCTTACCCTAGTTTTACACCTTCGCTTACGCTTCCGCTTGGAGATTGTGCCTAACCCTAAGGAGATTTCTGATTGACGGAAAGCTAGAGAAAGAGTGAAAATTTGGAAGATTATTCGTAAGGAGATTTCATACTTTATTTCTAGGTTTAATTAGAAGACGGATTGACATCCCATTCTTCGTTCTTATCTAGAATAGTTACTTGTTTATGTTATTCCAAATCTGAGTTGCATTATCATTGAAACTTGTGGATTTGAGATTGGTTTGAAGGTTATTGAAAGTTTTCGAAGGTTTTCATCTTTCATTCTTTTAAATCTTGAATTTGATATCAATATGACTGTTGTTGGCTAAAACCCTTTAGCAATTCTAAGGTGAAGGGTTGATAGTTGTGGCTTAGATGATGATAGATCGATCGTAAATAGATTGGACCTTGAGAGTTAGAGAGAATCGCCGACGAACCTAATCCACGGTTTGTTCTTGAGTTTCCACGGCCGTGGAACTCAAGAACTACCCGTAATTTTGTGTCAGTTACGAGCCTTGCTTTTACTTTAATCCAAAGTTAAAGATTTGCATTAACTTAGTCTTGGCTTGCCTTTTCTAGGTGGTAGTGAAGCCTCAACAACCTCTACCCTGATTTCGAGTGTCACAACCTTAATCGGTTTAGTTAGTTTTTATCCTTGGATTACAAGTTTGGGTATTTGACGTTAACATTTACCTTTAGAATCTTTCTATATTGAAGCCTCAACAACCTTTATAGAGAGTGCCTTTAGGTGAATCATATAAGGTCTTGGAACTTCACCGTACATTGCCTTACATTCGTATACCGTTGCAAACCTCAACTCTGTCCTTATATCTTTAGTATATCTTGAATCGATTGCCACAGCTGGATTCCTGGATCTTTAGGATTGTTGTTTTCCCAATAATTTGAAAAGCTTCATACATTTACTTGCTTGATAATCTATAATTGGATTTAACCCCCCAAATCACTGTGTTCGATACTCTGGAATTCTTGCTTAACTATATTGATCCGTACACTACAGGTTCGCTTGCTTGATTCTAGTTTTAAATTAAAGCTTATTTGCACGCACGCTAAGTAGCGAACAAGTTTTTGGCGCCGTTGCCGGGGATTTGGTCTAGGCCGAATTCGGTTATCGGTTGTCAAGCTTGGGAGCTTTTCCCTTGTTGTTTGATATCTCTTCGAGTGTATGCGCAGGTCTAGGAACAACGAAGACCTCTTACCTCTTGATCAAGAGCTTGAGAGGAATTTGAGGAGAAAACGTAAGGAAAGACAAATGGCTGAAGAAAGAGAACGTGATCTCCAATCGGAGTTAGCGGAAAAGGAAGCTCAACTCCAATAGAGTGAGAAGACTCGTAGGGAAGAAACGGATCGTCATCAAATGAAGGTTGATGATCTAACGGACATGATGTTTCAAATGAGGTTGGAAATAAACAACCTTAAGGAGAAAAAGAAAAGGAGAAGACCGGGAAGATCGGTTAGAGCCAACTCATCTAATGAGGATAGCGACTCCTCCATGCCACCACTAGAGGAAATTAATCCCACGATCAATGTGAATCCATTCTTTCCACGGCCAGCTGCAAATCGCCGTGTTCCACCTAGGAATGCGAGGATCGAACGTGTGGATGAGGAGCCAAGAACTCTTGGCCAAAGGATGGATCAAACGCAGCAACAACGCCGTTTAGGTGTGAACTTTGATGCTGACGATGCACAAGAGTTTAGCTTCAACCCTCAAGTTATTACCATTGTTCGCCAAAACCAATTTGGTGGAACAAGCGCTGAATCTCCACATCAACATCTACAAAACTTTGAGATCATGATGGAGACAATGAAGCCAAAGAACGCAACTACCAACAGCTACAAACTCAAGCCTTTCTTCTTCTCCTTGAAGGGGAAAGCATTGTCTTCGTATCAAGCTCTTCCAAGTGGAAAGCTTGAAACATGGGAGGATCTTTCTTCGGAGTTCCTCACTAAGTTCTTTCCGCCATCCAAAACGGCGGAGCTAAGAGGTAAGATTAATGCATTTTCTATGAGATCTAACGAAAGTTTGTTTCAATCTTGGGAAAGATTTCAGGATTTGCTATTGCATTGCCCTCATCATGGCATATCCAAGCTTGCATTATTAGAGATATACTATAAGGGGCTGGATGTGGAAACACAATTCAAGCTCCAATCCCTTTCATGTGCTACATTCATGGACATGAGGGAAGATGACGCTTGGGACTTCATTGAGAAGCAAGCGCGAGTGATAGAGAAGTATTCTCATCGGAAAGCGGATGCGAATCAAGTAGATCAAGGAGCAAAGCTATCACAAGCAGCTCAAACTCAAATCTTTTCTCGCAACACGAAATTAAAGAGTTGAAGGAAGCCATCAAAACCAACTTTCCGAAGAACAAGGAGCAAGATGTGGGTTATTTAGGCAACAACAATAACCACAACGGTAATGAGAATACCAATTGCAATAACCGGAATAACAATTGGAACAACAATCGGGGTTCAAACAACAACAATTGGCGCTCGAATCAACAAAATTCCGGTAATTCTTATCCTTCCAATTCAGGAAATTCACTAACTTCACCTTCCTCTTCTTCCACTCCTTTGAAAAGCCAGGGGCAAACATCTAATGGTGGAAGTACTTCGGGGAAAGAGAAGCCCGATCCGATGTTGGAAACGATTTTGGGGAAGCTTCAAGGGTTGGAGACTCGCATCATCAAGGTTGATGATCACATTACTAAGGTTGACAAAGCCCAAAAGGTTTTAGAAAACCAAATGTTCAGCCATGCGGAGGAAGTTCCTAGGAATCAAGGGAAACTTCCTGGAAAAACGAAGGACAACCCAAAAGGGAGGGTGATGGCAATCACAACTAGGAGCGGGGTAACAACTACCGACCCGCAGCCTAAGTGTGTAGAAGTCCCCGTTGAGAAAGAGAAAGAGAAGGGGAAGGAGAAGGAAGATGTCTATGTTCCTCCTCCAGCTTACAAACCTCCCCTACCGTTCCCTTAATCTAGAGCGAGAGCGCGCCTAGATAAACAATTCGGTAAGTTTATAGAACTCATGAGCAAATTGCATATTAATATACCTTTCATTGATGCTATTGTAGGTATGCCAGCTTATGGTAAGTTCTTGAAGGAGATCCTCTCTAACAAGAGAAAGTTAGAGGATTTTGGAGAGGTTAAGATGAGTTCGGATTCTTCGGATCTCATCAAGACCATGAAAGAGAAGATGCCCCCAAAGCTAAAGGATCCGGGGTCATTTTGTATTCCTATAAGAGTGGGAGATGTCACATATGATGCGTTATGTGATTTGGGAGCAAGTGTGAGCATCATCCCACTTGCATTATGTAGGAAGATCGGTTTAGGTGATCCTGAACTGGTGAAGATGACGTTGTACATGGCGGATCGATCCATAACTCGTCCCGTCGGTATTGTAGAAGACGTCCCGGTCAAGCTAGGTAAATTCTATGTTCCTATAGATTTTGTTGTGCTTGACATTCCTGCAGATAGTCCGGTCCCGATCATTCTCGGAAGACCGTTTCTTGCAACATCCGGCTGCATAGTCGATTGCAAGAACGCTAGACTCGCCTTTGACATAGGAGAAGAGAAGGTAGAGTTCGTTCTTTCCACTCTAGTGAAGGAACCAATCTTTGATGAGGATATATTCAATATCCAAGATGAAGAAGGGTTGTCTAGAGAGGAGGTAAGTGCTATTCTCTTCAAAGATCCTTTGCAAAAGGTTATTACTATGAGTCTAATGAATATAGGGGAAGAAGAGGAGTGCAATGAGGCAATTGAAGCCTTAGAAGCACAAGAAGAAGTGTGTGAAGAGGAGTTTGAGAAACTCCACGATGAGGCAGAGAACGTACGGATCCACGGTCATACACTATATTCCACGGCCGTGGATTTCACCAACAAAAGTGTGGAGCATTCCAGAGGCTTACACGGTCGTGGAGAGAACAGAGCAACCGTATTTACTTTCCACGCCCAAAATCACGGCCGTGGGGAAGTCAGAGAGGCCGTAATTTTGGGTGATTCCGAAGGTAATTGTGTCTCTTCCTCAACTTCTCTTGATTCTTCTCCAACTCCTTCTACATCCCTAGACACTTCTAAGGAAGCATCGGACGCTCCTCAAGAACCATTGGAAACTCCGATAGTGATGGAACTAAAGCCACTCCCTACACATCTAAGGTACGCATTTCTTGGACCTAATTCTACCTATCCGGTAATTGTTAGTTCCGATTTAAGCATAGATGAACATAGTAAGCTCATGGTTGTCCTTAGGAAACATAGAAAAGCTTTAGGATATACTATAGAGGACTTAGTAGGAATCAAACCTTCCCTATGCATGCATAAGATCTTAATGGAAGAGGACTTTAGGACTTCGCGACAACCTCAAAGGCAGTTGAATCCGACCATGAAGGAGGTTGTCAAGAAGGAAATTCTTAAACTTCTTGATGCAGATATCATCTACCCTATCTCCGATAGCAAGTGGGTGAGTCCCATACAAGTAGTTTCGAAGAAGAGAGGAATGACGGTCATCACCAACAAGAATAACGAACTCATTCCTACCCGAACCGTAACAGGATAGCGGATGTGCATAGACTACCGCAAGCTAAACAACGCGACGAGGAAGGATCACTTCCCACTACCCTTCATCGACCAAATGCTTGAAAGGTTAGCAGAACATGCGCATTTTTGCTATCTTGACGGTTATAGTGGTTTCTTTCAGATTCCGATACACCCGGATGATCAAGAGAAGACCACATTCACGTGCCCATGGGGTACATTTGCCTATAGGAGGATGCCGTTCGGGCTTTGCAACGCCCCAGCCACCTTTCAAAGGTGCATGATGGCCATCTTCTCCGAATATATAGAGGAAATCATGGAGGTTTTTAGGGATGACTTCTCCGTTTATGGTTCCTCTTTTGACAATTGTCTTTCTAACCTTGCTCTTGTGATACAAAGATGTGAAGCCACTAACCTAGTTCTTAATTGGGAGAAGTGTCAATTCATGGTGAAGGAAGGCATTGTACTAGGACATTTAATCTCTAGTAGAGGGATTGAGGTGGATAAAGCTAAAATAGAGACAATAGAAAAGCTTCCTCCCCCAACTTCGGTGAAAGGGATAAGAAGTTTTCTAGGACATGCTGGATTTTATAGGCGCTTCATAAAAGACTTCTCTAAAATTTCAAAACCGCTTACTAATCTATTGATGACGATGCAGTTTTTGAGTTTTCGTAGGAATGTTTAGATGCGTTCAATATGATTCGGGAAGCTCTAATTTCAGCTCCGATTATCCAACCTCCGGATTGGAATCTTCCCTTTGAGGTTATGTGTGACGCAAGTGACGTAGCTATAGGAGCTGTTCTAGGACAAAGAAAGGAAGGGCGAACCCACGCTATCTACTACGCTAGCAAGACGCTAGATGAAGCGCAGCTCAACTACGCCACTACGGAAATGGAATTTTTAGCCATTGTTTATGCAATTGACAAATTTCGCTCTTATCTTGTAGGTGCAAAGGTGATTGTATACACGGATCATGCTGCGATCCGGTACCTCCTTGCAAAGAAGGATGCGAAGACAAGGCTAATTAGATGGATTCTTCTCCTACAAGAATTCGATCTAGAGATCCGCGACAAGAAGGGTTCGGAAAATTCTGTTGCGGATCATTTGAGTCGCCTCACACATCTAGAGGACGACCACCTACCTATAGATGACTCCTTCCCGGACGAACATTTACACATTATAGAGGAGTGCATCGATGTGATCTCCAAAGGTAACGGACCATGGTTTGCTGATTTTGTTAACTATTTGGTTTGTCAGGAAATACCGCCCGGATTATCCTACGCACAAAGAAAGAAGTTCTTTAAGGATGTTCGGGAATACTTTTGGAATGAACCTCTCCTCTTTAAGAGAGGTCCGGATGGCATTATTTGGCGTTGTGTTCCGGAAGATGAGATGCAAAGTGTCATCCGCCATTGTAATTCACTACCTTGTGGAGGACACGCTAGTTCAAACAAGACTAGCGCTAAGGTATTGCAATCTCAATTCTTTTGGCCTACACTATTTAAATATGTGCAAACCTTTGTTTCTTGTTGTGATGCTTGTCAAAGAACAGGAAATATATCTAGGAGGAATGACATGCCCCTCAAAAACATCCAAGAGGTGGAGATCTTTGACGTTTGGGGAGTAGACTTCATGGGACCATTCCCATCATCTTGTGGTAACCAATACATACTTTTAGCGGTTGACTATGTTTCAAGATGGGTTGAAGCGATTGCCTCTCCTACCAATGATGCCATGGTAGTGGTTAAGTTCTTTAACAAGACCATCTTCCCACGATTTGGGACACCACAGACCATCAAAGGGAACAAGCGCTGAATCTCCACATCAACATCTACAAAACTTTGAGATCATGATGGAGACAATGAAGCCAAAGAACGCAACTACCAACAGCTACAAACTCAAGCCTTTCTTCTTCTCCTTGAAGGGGAAAGCATTGTCTTGGTATCAAGCTCTTCCAAGTGGAAAGCTTGAAACATGGGAGGATCTTTCTGCGGAGTTCCTCACTAAGTTCTTTCCGCCATCCAAAACGGCGGAGCGAAGAGGTAAGATTAATGCATTTTCTATGAGATCTAACGAAAGTTTGTTTCAATCTTGGGAAAGATTTCAGGATATGCTATTGGATTGCCCTTATCATGGCATATCCAAGCTTGCATTATTAGAGATATACTATAAGGGGCTGGATGTGGAAACACAATTCAAGCTCCAATCCCTTTCATGTGTTACATTCATGGACATGAGGGAAGATGACGCTTGGGACTTCATTGAGAAGCAAGCGCGAGTGATAGAGAAGTATTCTCATTGGAAAGCGGATGCGAATCAAGTAGATCAAGGAGCAAAGCTATCACAAGCAGCATAAACTCAAATCTTTTCTCGCAACACGGAGATTAAAGAGTTAAAGGAAGCCATCAAAACCAACTTTCCGAAGAACAAGGAGCAAGATGTGGGTTATTTAGGCAACAATAATAACCACAACGGTAATGAGAATACCAATCGCAATAACCGGAATAACAATTGGAACAACAATCGGGGTTCAAACAACAACAATTGGCGCTCCAATCAACAAAATTCCGGTAATTCTTATCCTTCCAATTCAGGAAATTCACTAACTTCACCTTCCTCTTCTTCCACTCCTTTGAAAAGCCAGGGGCAAACATCTAATGGTGGAAGCACTTCGGGGAAAAAGAAGTCCGATCCCATGTTGGAAACGATTTTGGGGAATCTTCAAGGGTTGGAGGCTCGGATCATCAAGGTTGATGATCACATTACTAAGGTTGACAAAGCCCAAAAGGTTTTAGAAAACCAAATGTTCAGCCATGCGGAGGAAGTTCCTAGGAATCAAGGGAAACTTCCTGGAAAAACGAAGGACAACCCAAAAGGGAGGGTGATGGCAATCACAACTAGGAGCGGGGTAACAACTACCGACCCGCAGCCTAAGTTTGTAGAAGTCCCCGTTGAGAAAGAGAAAGAGAAGGGGAAGGAGAAGGAAGATGTCTACGTTCCTCCTCCAGCTTACAAACCTCCCCTACCGTTCCCTCAATCTAGAGCGAGAGCGCGCCTAGATAAACAATTCGGTAAGTTTATAGAACTCATGAGCAAATTGCATATTAATATACCTTTCATTGATGCTATTGTAGGTGTGCCAACTTATGGTAAGTTCTTGAAGGAGATCCTCTCTAACAAGAGAAAGTTAGAGGATTTTGGAGAGGTTAAGATGAGTTCGGATTCTTCGGATCTCATCAAGACCATGAAAGAGAAGATGCCCCCAAAGCTAAAGGATCCGGGGTCATTTTGTATTCCTATAAGAGTGGGAGATGTCACATATGATGGGTTATGTGATTTGGGAGCAAGTGTGAGCATCATCCCACTTGCATTATGTAGGAAGATCGGTTTAAGTGATCCTGAACTGGTGAAGATGACGTTGTACATGGCGGATCGATCCATAACTCGTCCCGTCGGTATTGTAGAAGACGTCCCGGTCAAGCTAGGTAAATTCTATGTTCCTATAGATTTTGTTGTGCTTGACATTCCTGCAGATAGTCCGGTCCCGATCATTCTCGGAAGACCGTTTCTTGCAACATCTGGCTGCATAGTCGATTGCAAATGCTTGAAAGGTTAGCACAACAT
Source organism: Fagopyrum esculentum (assembly GCA_033239045.1). Classification (NCBI taxonomy): domain Eukaryota; kingdom Viridiplantae; phylum Streptophyta; class Magnoliopsida; order Caryophyllales; family Polygonaceae; genus Fagopyrum; species Fagopyrum esculentum. Next base: position 110,959,664 of record BSUD01000006.1, read on the forward strand.
TCGCATTTTTGCTATCTTGACGGTTATAGTGATTTCTTTTAGATTCCGATACACCCTGATGATCAAGAGAAGACCATATTCACGTGCCCATGGGGTACATTTGCCTATAGGAGGATGCCGTTCGGGCTTTCCAACGCCCCAGCCACCTTTCAAAGGTGCATGATGGCCATCTTCTCCGAATATATAGAGGAAATCATGGAGGTTTTTAGGGATGACTTCTCCGTTTATGGTTCCTCTTTTGACAATTGTCTTTCTAACCTTGCTCTTGCGATACAAAGATGTGAAGACACTAACCTAGTTCTTAATTGGGAGAAGTGTCAATTCATGGTGAAGGAAGGCATTGTACTTGGACATTTAATCTCTAGTAGAGGGATTGAGGTGGATAAAGCTAAAATAGAGACAATAGAAAAGCTTCCTCCCCCAAATTCGGTGAAAGGGATAAGAAGTTTTCTAGGACATGCTGGATTTTATAGGCGCTTCATAAAAGACTTCTCTAAAATTTCAAAACCGCTTATTAATCTATTGATGAAGATGCAGTTTTTGAGTTTTCGCAGGAATGTTTAGATGCGTTCAATATGATTCGGGAAGCTCTAATTTCAGCTCCGATTATCCAACCTCTGGATTGGAATCTTCCCTTTGAGGTTATGTGTGACGCAAGTGACGTAGCTATAGGAGCTGTTCTAGGACAAAGAAAGGAAGGGCGAACCCACGCTATCTACTACGCTAGCAAGACGCTAGATGAAGCGCAGCTCAACTACCCCACTACGGAAATGGAATTTTTAGCCATTGTTTATGCAATTGACAAATTTCGCTCTTATCTTGTAGGTGCAAAGGTGATTGTATACACGGATCATGCTGCGATCCGGTACCTCTTTGCAAAGAAGGATGCGAAGCCAAGGCTAATTAGATGGATTCTTCTCCTACAAGAATTCGATCTAGAGATCCGCGACAAGAAGGGTTCGGAAAATTCTGTTGCGGATCATTTGAGTCGGCTAACACATCTAGAGGACGACCACCTACCTATAGATGACTCCTTCCCGGACGAACATTTACACATTATAGAGGAGTGCATCGATGTGATCTCCAAAGGTAACGAACCATGGTTTGCTGATTTTGTTAACTATTTGGTTTGTCAGGAAATACCGCCCGGATTATCCTACGCACAAAGAAAGAAGTTCTTTAAGGATGTTCGGGAATACTTTTGGAATGAACCTCTCCTCTTTAAGAGAGGTCCGGATGGCATTATTCGGCGTTGTGTGCCGGAAGATGAGATGCAAAGTGTCATCCTCCATTGTAATTCACTACCTTGTGGAGGACACGCTAGTTCAAACAAGACTAGCGCTAAGGTATTGCAATCTGGATTCTTTTGGCCTACACTATTTAAATATGTGCAAACCTTTGTTTCTTGTTATGATGCTTGTCAAAGAACAGGAAATATCTCTAGGAGGAATGACATGCCCCTCAAAAACATCCAAGAGGTGAAGATCTTTGACGTTTGGGGAGTAGACTTCATGGAACCATTCCCATCATCTTGTGGTAACCAATACATACTTTTAGCGGTTGACTATGTTTCAAGATGGGTTGAAGCGATTGCCTCTCCTACCAATGATGCCATGGTAGTGGTTAAGTTCTTTAACAAGACCATCTTCCCACGATTTGGGACACCACGGACCATCATTAGTGATGGAGGCTCTCACTTCATTGCCCGGCGTATTGAAGCTCTTCTAGCTAAGTATGGGGTGACTCACAAGATCGCCACCCCTTATCATCCACAAACTAGTGGACAAGTTAAGATCTCAAACTGGGAGATCAAAGGAATCCTAGAGAAGACGGTTTCAAGGACTAGGAAGGATTGGTCTTTGAAGCTAGATGACGCATTGTGGGCGTACCGGACTGCATACAAGACTCCTATCGGAACTACACCATACAACCTTGTGTATGAAAAGTCTTGTCACTTACCGGTAGAGTTAGAGCATAAGGCGTTTTGGGCAATCAAGTGGTTAAATTTCAGCATGAAGGAAGCGGGAGAGAAGCGTCTCTTGGACCTTAATGAGCTAGAAGAACTCCGCTTCAACGCTTATGAAAACGCCAAGATCTACAAAGAAAGAACAAAGCGTTGGCATGATAAGCATATCATTCCAAAGGACTTCAAAGAAGGAGATCAAGTTCTCCTCTTCAATTCAAGGCTTCGTCTCTTTCCAGGTAAGCTTAAATCTCGTTGGACCGGACCTTTTCTAATCAAACGTATTTTCCCCCATGGTGCAGTTGAAGTATGGGGTGAAACGGGCGGAAGCTTTAAGGTGAACGGTCAACGACTCAAGAAGTATACACCGGAACTCCAAGCTGAAGAATTCGTGCCCACCACACTCGAATAAGTGCGAATTTGGTCTAGCTACGGACCTTAAACAAAGCGCCTCTTGGGAGGCAACCCAAGGTATTGCATTGTCGTTTTTGTTTTTGATTCATAGTTTAGCTTAGTTTAGACGTTTTTGCTTTGTTTTGCCTTCGATACCTTCCGGTATGTTTGTGTTTTTGGATGTAGGAACAGTGGAAAAGGAAAGGGGAAGAGGAAGTTTGAAGAAAAGTGACGAAACTTGGACTTTGGAGCATTACAGAGAGTTCCACGGCCGTGGTTTAGACCGTGACCGCAACAGTGACCGTAATTTCCAAAAGCCTGAGAAAAATCACCAAAACCACGGTTCCGTACATTTCCACGGCTGTGGAACCCCCCGATAGACCGTGGTTTTCAAAAATTTTGACGGCCGCTATATAAACCACGTTCTTCACAAAAACACAACACAAACCCAAAATTACGCCAAAAAACGCCGATTCCACGCACTTCCTCCCAAATCTTCGTTCGTTAATCGTTTTTAACGATTCTTCGACCTAAACTGAAGCAAATCCGATCACCAACAAGATCCAAGCAACGATTCGAGCGGAAATTCACTGGAGAAGCCACAATTCGGATTACAAAATCCGAAAACCTAGGTTTTTGGCTCTTTCTCTCTCTTTGTCGATTCGGCTTTTTTTTTTTATAGAAATTGTAGGAGAACTGATTGGAATTGGAAGAAATTAGTCTAGGACTGATTGATTGCTGAGTTTGGTGAATTTTTGCTGAGTTTTAAGAATTTTCGAGAGAAACCACGGTTCCTAGACGTTCCACGGCCGTGGAAATTGAAGAACAGACCGTGGTTTTCAACAGATTATGGATTTTGTGAGGAGAGTGTCCGGTAGGAACAAGGAGAAGAATAAGGATAAGAATAAAAAGAGGAAAGACAATGATGCTTCCTCTTCTAGAGTACCACCTCTTTCATCCCCTTCACCTCCATCATCACCATCACCACCTCGCCCTAGGATCCCTACCATTCATGAGGATCCTCTCGATTCTTTAGAGAGGATCCATAAGAGGACGGTCATATGACCTAGATACCTGCTGTTGGAGGAGTTAGAGCCTCTAGATGTCATAGGGGACATCACTTGGCTTTTAGATAGAGCCGGTTTAGTCATCTTCTCCGCTATTCGGGAAGATGCATATGAGGAGATTACGAGGGGGTTTGTAGTTTCCTTTGAGCATAGCCATGTCGACAGGACTGTCTCTTTCCGGCTGATGGAAAGAGAATATGAGTTTTCCATTAGAGAGTTTGGAGCCTTCTTCGGGTTCCACGAGACCTTCAATGGTCGTTTCCCCAGTGGTGTATACTCCAAGGATTTCTGGGAAGAGATTGTTATGATCTATGCCAGCGAGGACCGCTGGCAGCCAGCTGATACCAAGGCTAAGTTGATGTATCACTTAGCCTTGAATATTGCTCACAGGGTACTTTCTGAGTGTCTCTTCCCTTGGACGGAGACGCCTCAGAAGATCAAGACAGATGAGCTCTTCCTTCTCTACTGTATGCTATACGGTAGACAGGCAGATTGTGCCACCCTCTTAGCTGCTACTATGAGCAAGCTAAAGAATAAGAGGGCTGGCAACATTGGATATGGTGGGATGGTCACCCACCTTGCTCGACAGTTAGGGGTAGATTTCTCTACTTGCACACGTATTGCTGCTACACCCCTAGGATTACATAGCCTCATGACTAGAGGCATCATCTTCCCCACCCATAGAGGTCTACCATATGCTGCTATGCCGTGGGAGAGTAGGACCGGGAGAGGCATGAGTATTCCATTATGGCTGGACGCCATAACTGGAAGGCGACGTTCGCTGCCATTCATGCGAACAGATTGGTAGCCCCTCCCTACGTTCCACCACCACCAGTTGTAGAGGAGGAGATGAGAGGAGATGATTATGAGGGAGGAGGAGGAGCTGAGCATGACTTTGGTACATTCCCGGACCAGCCGGATGCAGTTTCCGACATGCCTAGACGTTCTCCCCGCCCTGCTAGAGCATCTGGCTCTTCCTCTCGCCGTTCTAGTGTGAGCGAGAGGCCGACTTGGATGGCAGATCCTCCTACATGGTATAGCATGCAGCCGATGTGGATGGGAGCTCCACCGACTTGGCATACACAGCCGCCACCAGCACCAGCACCTTCAGATGCACCGGCGTGGTACAGCCAGCCGCCTCTTTGGTATGAGCAGTTGCCACAGTGGGCTACCGACCTTTCCGACAGGTTTGGAGCTTTGGAGATACATGCTGATGCTAGAGATGCACGAGCTGATGATCTGGACCACATGTTGAGAGACGTTTACCGCCAACTGTTCGGGCGGTACTATGATTCCAGCTTCTCTCCATTTCCACCTCCACTGGCACCGCAATGATAACATTTGATGATCGATGATAACACGATTTATGACTAGGGTTTAGGTAATCATTTAGATAGATTTCTCGCTCATTCATGCATGTTTTAGCACTAGTTCACTACGTTTGCACTCAATTCACGTATTTTGTCGAGATAGACGTCTACACGGACTTGTGCATTGCTTTGTAGGTATTTTGGGAGATTTAGGAGCTAAAACGATACGTTTGAGGATCGTTCATCAAGATGACATACCCTAGGACTCATTAGGATGCAAGCTAAAGGCTAAGGAGGAGTCATGGAACCTTGTCAACACAAGCCATGCACCAAATCGAAGCTTAATGATCAAAGGCAAAGCTGAAGCACAAAATCACGGTTCACTGTAAGTCCACGGCCGTGGAACTGTCCGTGGATTTTGCCAGATTTTCGTGATAGCTGTGCCACGATCTCTTGGCCAGCTCTTGCAAAGTTGTAGTATAAAAGTGGTTCTGCATTGGCTGAGAGAATCATCTTGTAGCAGCTCTCCATTATCCCCTATCATCCAATCAAAATACACTTCCAACAAGAAGATTCTTGGAAGAAGGAGGTAGAAGGAAGCTACCATTGGAGAAGAGCTTCATTAGAGGAAGAAGAAGAACACACCATTGATAGACTTGATAGCTTCTAGTGAAGAATTTCGGAATCGATTTCTAGAGTTGTATGAACCATTTAAACCTTCTTTAAGAAGGGTTGTGAGTCATTCTAATTCCATTTTCAGCTTTGTCTTGTTTACTTCACTTGTTCATCTCTTTCTCTTCATTATCTTGCAAATGGAAGCCATGATTTTATGTTTGATTATTTCGATTGCTATGATGAATGTTGTAGGCTAAATAGATGTGATTCTAGGGTAAGGGAAGAATGGTTATGGCTAGGACTATGATAGGATGGACTTAGATTAGCCCTTGGATGACTTGTGTGCTTGAATGTAGCCTCTGTTAGGATCCACGGCTTGTTCTTACCAAACCACGGCCGTGGACTAGGTAGAACAACCCGTGATCTTCCCTGGTTCGATGGATCTAGTCTTAGATTGTTAGAATGTTGAAATCCTAAGTGTTTGTTGAGTTAAATCTATCCTAGGGGGACCTAGTGTTAGCAACTAAGTGTTAGGAGAGACTTACCCGGTAATCCTTACTCTTAGATTCCAAAGATAACAAACCCTAGGTAGTGGTGAGCCTCATAGCCGCCATTGGACTAAGTGTGCTAGGATAGTTTCTTAGAACTTCCCTTTCCGAGACTTAACCGGTAAGGATAGGTTAGATCTCTAGGTAACAATCCGGTTTGTGTAGAATTCCTATCCTTAGGTTCTTAGAGACTTACCCAGTGAAGAGATCTTGGGGAAGGATTAGTGGACCATGAGACCTACCCAGTGATTGATCCCAATCTAGAAACACTCACTCCCAACATATTATAGTTAATCCAAGGAATGATTACATAGCTTGAGTCTTATGCCATAACCTGACTTTCCAACCCCTAGAATCCGCTTTTCTATCTTTGATCTATATATCTCGTTTAGCTTGTTTGTTTGTGTTGATTCGTAGCTTAGTTTATTGTTCATTTTGCATGATTTGTGATCTTTGATTGATCACCTAAAAACCAACCAAAAACATTGAGATTTGCATTTCTTTATTTCTTTCTCTTTTCTTAACTTAGATCTTCACTAAACTCAATCGTAAATCGAATCAATCTCACCTTAGTCTTTGTGTTCGACCTCGGAATGCTATCCCTACTACAAACGTCCCGTACACTGCGGGTTCGCTAGGAGTTAGGATAAATATAACGAGAATATAAATTTAAAACCCATTGCGTATCACACATCCTGAGCGTAACAACCGACGTTTTAGCCGCTCCACCACCGTTTTGTGAGTTCTTTTTCTTTCTTTCTTTTCTTCTTTTTCTTTTATTTGAACATTAGGGACAATGTTTGTTCCAAGTATGGGGTGGGGTGTGACTAATAGTTGTAATAACTCTTACTCACTTTTGTATGCTTCTATCGAGACTATCTTGCATGTTTCATTCTATTGCTGCACGTTTCATTATTGCATTGCATGAAAAAGAGTTTGAAAAAACCATAAAATTTGAAATATTTTGAAAATTTTGTGCTTCTAAGGATAGAGATGATTTCTATGATAATCACCACTTGTGAATTGAGTTTTGATGACAATCGCATGCCTAAACAAATAGTGAATTGAAAAGAAATTGAATGAGTTGATTATCCCTCTTTTGCAAGTTTCATAATGTGATGAATGTTACTTAAATCATGTTGAGGAATTAAGGTTGAAATCACATGATAAGTTTTTATGCTTCTTTTTGAGATGATTAAGGCAATTCGATTTTCTTTCTTTTTTCTTTGATCATTTAGCCCCTCATTGAAATAATGACCTCCTTTACCTATCCGGGAATTTGGAGGAGTTCAATGAAAAAGGCATGTTTGATGTGGGAGGGCCATGAAAGCAATATTTTGCATTCAAAAGAATAGAAAGAAATTATAGGTTTGGGGAAGTCAATCATGATGATGAGTAACTCGGCACCATTCACATAGCCGGGTGTTTGTGTCTTGCCAAAGTCGGATTAAGCGATATTCCTAGCGGATTATGGTATGTGCGCTAAGGGTTTGAGGCATCTCATAAAAATTGAGAAACGCCAATCTCCTAGGATTCGTTTTTTGTGCACCTCTATCCATAACTCCAAAAGTAAAGCCGAAAAATGAAAAGAAGAAAGCGAAACTCTAAGTTGAAAGTGCTGCGGAAACCGCAAGAGAAGAAGAAAATAGTAGTTATCCATTTTCCCGGATTCATGCACCATATTCCTTAAAGTTTTCCTTCCCTTTCCACATTCTAGACCTTGTTTGAAAGTCCTTAAGATCAAAAGAATGTTATATGACTTGGTGATCTAAATTGAAGTTTCTTATGATTGATTTTGATAATGTTTGAAGGTTATGATGTTTACATGGAAGTTTGATTGATTCATGAGCTTTATTTACTCTTTACCCTTTCATTATGTATATGAAAGTCTTATAAACGAATGAAGCAAGGTTTGAGAATGATCTATTGATTAGAAGGCACATGCATCTAAAAGAAGTTTTGCATTGAAAAGTTACACATATTTCATCCTAACTAGTGTTTTAAATCTTTTGAAAGACCTTGCTTAGGGACAAGCAAGTGGCAAGTATGGGGTTATTTGTTAGCATGAAATATTGTGATACTTTAGCCACGTTTTCTAAGTGTATTTCATCCATATTGGTAGTCATTGATAAAGCATGAAAGCATTTGTGAGTTAGTTTATCTATTTTGTCGATATGGAGGTCTACATAAGCTTTGTGTTGATTGTAGGCGATTAAGAGCTGATTCCGAACGGATGGAGAGAGAATGGAGATAGATTGAGCATGTCCAAGGATTGAGGACATCATTAGGAGCTAAGGAAGATGCTAATTTGAGGAATAGCACGAGGCAAAGAAGAATCACGATCTACACCTATTCCACGCTCTAAAGTACGACCGTATTAGAGTCCACGCTCTAATCCACGGCCGTGGAATCTTGGCAAGAGAAGCGTGGTGCATTCCAGCAACTTACACGGCCGTGGAGGGTTGTGACAAACCATGACCAAATTCCACGCTCTAGTTTACGGGCGTGGAACCCTTCCACGACCGTGATCTTGACGATCTTTTACGCAATATTTTAAGCCACGATCTTATACGCACATGGGCCGAAGACACATTTTTATTTGGGCCTATATAAGGACGGAAGGAAGGAGATTCCGTCACCTCCGCTTACCCTAGTTTTACACCTTCGCTTACGCTCCCGCTTGGAGATTGTGCCTAACCCTAAGGAGATTTCCGATTGACGGAAAGCTAGAGAAAGAGTGATGATTTGGAAGATTGTTCGTAAGGAGATTTCATACTTTATTTCTAGGTTTGATTAGAAGACGGATTGACATCCCGTTCTTCGTTCTTATCTAGAATAGTTACTTGTTTATGTTATTCGAAATCTGAGTTGCATTATCATTGATACTTGTGGATTTGAGATTGGTTTGAAGGTTACTGAAAGTTTTCGAAGGTTTTCATCTTTCATTCTTTTAAATCTTGAATTTGATATCAATATGACTGTTGTTGGCTAAAACCCTTTAGCAATTCTAAGGTGAAGGGTTGATAGTTGTGGCTTAGATGATGATAGATCGATCGTAAATAGATTGGACCCTGAGAGTTAGAGAGAATCGCCGACGAACCTAATCCACGGTCTGTTCTTGACCTTCCACGGCCGTGGAACTCAAGAACTACCCGTAATTTTGTGTCAGTTACGAGCCTTGCTTTTACTTTAATCCAAAGTTAAAGATTTGCCTTAACTTAGTCTTGGCTTGCCTTTTCTAGGTGGTATTGAAGTCTCAACAACCTCTACCCTGATTTCGAGTGTCACAACCTTAATCGGTTTAGTTAGTTTTGATCATTGGATTACAAGTTTGGGTATTTGACATTTACATTTACCTTTAGAATCTTTCTATACTGAAGCCTCAACAACATTTATAAAGAGTGCCTTTAGGTGAATCATATAAGGTCTTTAAACTTCACCGTACATTTCCTTACATTCGTATACCTTTGCAAACCTCAACTCTGTCCTTATATCTTTAGTATATCTTGAATCGATTGCCACAGCTGGATTCCTGGATCCTTAGGATTATTGTTTTCCCAATAATTTGAAAAGCTTCATACATTTACTTGCTTGATAATCTATAATTGGATTTAACCCCCCAAATCCCGGTGTTCGATACTCTGGAATTCTTGCTTAACTATATCGATCCGTACACTGCGGGTTCGCTTGCTTGATTCTAGTTTTAAATTAAAGCTTATTTGCACGCACACTAAGTGGCGAACAGATCTTCACTCCTAAGTGCTTATAACTCCTTCCTTAGCTTCTTTTAGTCTTTTTCTTCTGGACCAAGGAGTTAGTAGCATAAACCGACACAAATACAATAAAAAGACTCTAAAAACTATCCTAAATGATAGTGATTCCATCACCTATCACCTCGTCAAACACATCCGCGAACTCGCAAACCACGGGGATATCCTCTAACACAAGACTCTAACCCTCGATGGCATAACACCAAAAGGCCTTGCAAGCCTACTCAATCATCCTCATTGCTCGAACTACGCTGATAACAATACCCGTCTTTCCAAGGTCCCAACCTCGGAAATCTCAATATGACCTAACTCGGTAGACATAGTCACGGTCCTCCTACCTACATCTAACACGGCATGATGCCTATCCATCCAATCCATACCCTAAATGACTTCCTCACGCACCACCGGCATGACAAAGAAGTCCACTAACAAACCGCGGTTTCCTAAATGTACAGGACAACCATGTACCTCTCGGGTACCTCTAAACTGACCACATTGGGTAACCCTAGTACAACTGACGTCCTGTGTCAGAAGTCTTCCTATCAGTGGTGCCCTCAGGAAATCAGATCTCATATGCGCAGGCTCTCCGTAGTTGAACCACTGCCGTCCTGTGTCAAAAGTCTGTGCAGACACTGGAAACTCGAGCGGCCCTAAGCTTGGTCTCGCCCGTACCTAGTTCTCCTGCACTACTTGTCATGTACGTTGTCTCTTCTCACACCTTCCTGTCTGAGAAGCCCTCTTCTGACTAGCCCGCCCACGCTCGTAAACCGAGGCTCTATCTTGATAATCTATCAAGGAATAACAGTGGAAACCCTCCATGTAGGAACAAGTACTCTCCCTTAGTCGGCAGGATAACTAATACACGTGTTGATCCTCTAGAGGTGTAGTTGGACCCAATAGTTCCAGCTCCTCCTAGAATCTCATGATCGCCACTACTATCGGTACATCCTCAAAGCCGGCCTCCACAAAGTCTTGTAGTTTCTCCCTTCTCAATGAGACAGGGCATAAACAATCCCTAATCAAGCTCCTCATCTGATCGTAACTGGTGACTCGAGGGGTGACTCGAGGGGTCTCCACTAGTGTTGAGCTAAGTCACGGAATAGAGTGTGTACTAATTCTATCTATCTATCATCTAGTCATATAATAGACTCAAGAGCTGATTCTACATGCTCAATCCACATCTCGACCTCGAAGCCCACCTTTCCAACGAAAGGGGGTACTCCCATCTGGTGAAATGCGTTGAACTAAGAGTTCTGTCGTGGGCCTCTCGACTCGTCCTGAGCTCTCGCAACCTCGGCAGCTCGTGCTGCTACAACAGGCACCTGGGTAGCTCCCTGTGACATCTCAAATGATCCCACATGTGCTTGAAGATCCGGGGCACGTCTATCGGCCATGTAAGCTGCCTAAACTCTATGGATATAGACGCGGAACTCTGGTCGCCTCATCGAGACATGATCTGAGTCATCTGACTAGACTCCTTGAGATAATTGTCTCGCTTACATACTATTTCAAATCTCAGGAACGACGTTCTCAACAGCCTCCTCATGTACCTCCTCCGTTGCAGGCGGACCAATGATGGGAACATGTCCCTGACCTATCACTATTGGAGGAAGAGGGGGTTTACCCCTACCTTTTCCTACTGCATATGTTTCTCCAGTCCGATCCATCTACGGTATATATACTCATATCTAATCATGTAAGGCTATATAATACCGTATGTATATATATATATATATATATATAATACTAAATCCAAAACACACATGAATAGTCCAACACTATATATATATATACTGCCGAGATCCTCAGAAGGGGTGATGGCTTCCGGTACATTCTATCCCAAATCAGCTGTACACATTTCAAAACCGAAATACTTTTGAAAATTCAAACCCCTTTCGGGTTCTATTTATATATCTATTTTTCCTTTATCGCATATTAAAAGTGTTATTGTTGTCAACCAAAGGTTCTTATACCAACTTTGTAACACCCCAAATCCACAAGACTTGGGGCGCTACGGGCTAGGATCTCATAATCAATCCTGATCCTGGCCTTACAATGAGTTCACTCGATCTTATAACAAGGAACAAATAAATATAAATCCAAGTCCATAAAACGGTAAAGTCATATATCAAAACACATACAAAACCCCAACCGAGTACAAATCAGAAACATCATACACATATGTATACATCAACATCCCCAAAACCTATACACATCCTAATGTACTAAAGACCTCGGCTGATCACCCCACCGGATCACTCTACAGTCTTCCGATCTTGCAAATCATCTACAACACAGTATAAAACCGTTAGCTAACCATTCATGGTTTGTCCCTAGGCGTCTGATGAGTGACAACATCTTCCTTGTCCAAGAACCACTCAGGAGGTATAATGTCAAGCGCGACACTCGCCGGTGCTTTCTCAATATTGATCTAGCAAAGGCCTATGATACGGTCTCATAGAGCTTTGTGAGGCGAGCTCTAGTTGAGCTAGGGTTCCCGGAGGAATGCATTGCATGGATCATGGAGTGTGTAACTACGTCTACCTACTCTATAAATATTAATAAAGATATCCATGGCTTCTTCAAAGGCAAGTGAGGGCTAGGGCAAGGTGATCCAATGTTGCCGCTCTTATTTGTGTGTTGCATGGAGTTTCTCTCAAGATTGCTCAAGGCTGAGATGGCTAAGGATGGGTTTAGGTATCACCAACATTGTGAGGAGCTGAGGCTGACACATCTTGCATTCAATAGTGATGTTGTGCTATTCTCTCATAGAGATGAAGCCTCAGTCCGAGTCCTAATGAGTTGTAGTAACCGGTTTGGTGAACTAAGTGGGTTGAGAGTCAGCCTGGCCAAGTCATCCATGTATCTAGCCTCAGTACCGGTGAGCAAAGTGGCTAAGTTGCAAACGCTCACTGGCTTTGCCATAGGAAGTTTTCCTTTTCGGTACCTAGGCATACCCATAGCCCCTCATACGCTCCGAACGGCAGAATACACCCCTCTACTCGACAAGATTGGCAAGAATATTAATGCTTGGAATAAGAAGCACTTGTCATTTGCCGGCCGTCTTGAGCTCATTACCTCAGTCATACAAGGCATTGATAGTTTATGGCTCTCGGTGCTCCTAGTCCCAGGGCTTGTGATGGATAGAGTCATTAAATTGTGCCGGCAGTTTCTATGGTCTAGACCAAATGTGGCATGGGACAAAATTTGTAAGCCTAAGATAGAAGGCGGCCTTGGATTATTGGAGCTTCGATCATGGAACAATGCCTTCATGTGCAAGCATTATTGGCACATACATGAGGGACGTGAAAGCCTATGGGTCAAATGGATACATCATAGATACTTGCAAGTGGTTTGTTAGCATGAAATATGACTATATTTTAGGCACTTGTTTTGGTTGTTTTTCCCCTTTTATTGTGTACATGGATATGAGTTTGAAGCATTTGTGAGCACATTCACCTACTTTGTCGTTATAGAGATATACATAAGCTTTGTTATGTTTTAAGGTGAATATAAGTTTGATTTGGAGCATATAGGAGAGGAAGGGAGTGATTTGATCATGCTAGATGTCATGAGGATGCCTTGGGGAAGCTAAGGGATGAGTTTGATTAGAGAAATTGACAAAAAGAAAGCTTTCACGAAGGAATTTGAACTTCTACAACCAAACCATGGATTCCACGACCGTGGTTCTACCATCAAGATCGTGGAAAGTGACATTGAAGAGCACCAGAAGATTCCACACCCTAAACTACGGCCGTGGAAATTTGTACATGACCGTAATTTCCATAACGTTGTCACGTGTCAATTATGCCACGTCAGCAATAGTTATTGGGCCTTTCTCATAACCCTATTTTTCTCTATAAGAAGGCGGAAGAGAGGAGAAAACGGGGTTCCGCATTAACCCTAATTTTGACCGCGCATTGACGGTTGGCATTGAGAGCATTGCTTAGGGAATATTCTGAGAAGGAAGCGATTTGAATATTGCGTACTTCGAGATATCCTAGGGTTTACATTTGGAGACGGATTGGCATCCCGTTCTTTGTAGTTTCTCTAGATTATTGTGAGGATTTCTATTCTCTTTTTCTGCATTCATTCAATACAAACATTTGTTATTGGATTTGTGATTGGTTATTTGATAGTCATTGAGTTTTCGAGGTTTTATACTTTTTCCTTTTTAAACTTGTTTATTGATTTGATAATGACGGTTATTGGCTAAAACCTTTTAGAGATTCTAAGGTGAAGGGTTGATAGTTGTGGCTTAGATAATGATAGATTGAACCAATACATATTGGACTTTGAGAGTTGCGAGAATCTCGTCGACAACCCTTTTCCAAGGCCTGTTCTTGAGTTCCACGGCCGTGGTTCCTCAAGATCCAGCCATGATTTTCCTCTATCGTACGTCCTTTGCTTTTTCTTTAATCCAAAGTTAGAGATATGCTTTAACCTAGTCTTGGCTTGCCTTTCCTAGGTAGTAGTGAGACTCAACATCCTCTATTTCGGTTTCGAGTGTCACAACCTTAACCATTTTGGCCTATCTTTGATTTCCTTGTGTTTGGGCATGGGTATTTGAGAGTAATTCTTATCCTTCTATCTTTTCTTTATTGCAGCCTCAACAACCTTTGTATAGAGAGTCCTTGGGTTAGACATATAGGTTTGGAACTTCACCGTACATAACCTTACATTAGATATACCTTTGCAATCCCGACTTTGTCCTTATATATATAGAATATCTTGAATCAATTGCCACAATTGGATACTTGGATCTTTTGAATTGTTGTTTTCCCAATATACTTGCAAAGCTTCTATACATTACTTACTTGAAAACTTGTGAACTGAATTTGATCCCCGAAATCCCTGAGTTCGATACTCTGGATTTCTTTCTTTACTATGCCGATCCGTACACAGCTGGTTCGCTTTGCTTTTATTTCAGTTTTATAAATTTAAGTTTTTTGCACGCACACTTTTGAGCGAACAAGTTTTTGGTGCCGTTCCCGGGTATTTGGTCTAGAACAAATTCGGTTTTCGGTTGTCGAGCTTTGGAGCTTTGCCCTTGTTATTTGATATTCCTTTTTGAGTGATTTTTGTAGATTCTTTAGGTATATGCGAAGGTCTAGATCCACCAAATACCTCGTTCCTTTTGATCCAGAACTTGAGAAAACTTTGAGGAAAAAGCCAAAGGAAAGAAAAATGGCTGAAAATAACGAGAAGAACATCCAAGAGGAGTTGGATGAGGCTCGATCTCAACTCAAATTGAGTGAGAAGGCTCGTAGGGAAGAACTAGAGCGTCAACAATTTCAAATAGATGAGCTCAAAGCTTTGATGCTAGATATGAAGTTGGAGATGAATGGTTCTAAGAAGAAGAAAACCAAGTCAACTATGTCCGTTAGAGCTGAATCATCTGACGATGATGATATGCCGGAGCTAGAGGACATTGATCCAATAATCCATCCAGTCCGTGAAAATCCCAGGACACGTGTTGAAATTCGCAATCCCGCTAGAGAAGTGAGAGCCACTCATGTCGAGGAAGAGTCACGGACACTTGGGCAAAGGATGAATCTAATTCAGCAACCACGCCGTCTAGGTGTGAATTTCGGAGGCGACGACACCTAGGATTTCGGGTTTAGCCGGCAAGTTAATACCATGGTTCACCAAAGTCAATTTGGTGGAACGGATGCTGAATCTCCACACCAACACTTGCAGAATTTTGAGATTATTATGGAGACAATGAAGCCAAAGAGGGCCGTCAACAACAACTACAAGATAAAGTCTTTCTTCTTCTCTTTGAAGGACAAGGCTTTAGCTTTGTATCAAGCTCTTTCAGCTGGAAGACTTAACACATCGGAGGATTTGACTTCGGAATTCCTCACCAAGTTCTTTCCGCCATCCAAGACTGCGGAGATTAGAGGTCAAATTAATGCTTTTTATATAAAACCTAACGAAAGCTTGTTTAAATCTTGGGAAAGGTTTCAAGATCAACTATTGGATTGCCCATACCATGACATTCAAAAGCGTGAAATATTGGACATCTACTACAAGGGGTTGGATGTGGAAACGCAATTCAAGCTCCAATCACTCTTTTGCGAAACATTCATGGACATGAGAGAGGATGACGCTTGGGACTTCATTGAGAAGCAAGCCCAAGTGATTGAAAGGTATTCCCACAGGAAAGTCGATGATTGGAATCGGAATTCGGGAGACCAAGGATCAAAGCTAACTCAAGCTGCACAAACTCAAATTTTCTCCCTCAACATTGAGATCAAAGAGTTGAAGGAAATCATAAGAGCTGGCCTTCAAAAGACAAAGGAGCAAGATGTTGGCTACTTAGGAAGGGAGAACAACAATCAAGGGAGTAGGAACAATAACCGCAACAGTAATTGGAACAACAATTGGAATAAATACAACAACAACAGGAAATCCAACAACAATTGGAGATCCAACAAACAAAATTCCAGTAATTCCTATTCAAATTCTTTAAAATTCACTAACACCACTTTCTTCTTCTTCTACCCCTTTGAAAAGCCAGGGTAAAACATCAAATAGCTCAAGCAAGACGGAGAAGGACAAACCCGACCATATGCTGGAGACGATCATGGGAAAGCTACAAGGTTTGGAGAACTACATCACCTCGGTTGATAAAGCACACAAGGCTTTAGAAAACCAAGTTTTCAGCAAGGCCGGAGATGTTTCTAGAGATCCAGGGAAGCTTCCCGGAAAGACGGAGGACAATCCGAAAGGAAGAGTGATGGCTATTACAACTAGGAGTGGTGTAAAAACCACCGACCCGCAACCTAAGTTTGTAGAAGTCCCCGTCGAGAAAGAGAAGGAAAAGGAGAAGGAGAATAAAGATGTCTATGTTCCTCCTCCAGCTTACAAACCTCATTTACCATTCCCGCAATCTAGAGCAAGAGCGCGTCTAGACAAGTAGTTCAGTAAGTTCATCGATCTAATGAACAAACTGCATATTAACATACCTTTCATTGATGCAATTGTAGGTATGCCTGCTTACGGGAAGTTATTGAAAGAGATCCTCTTTAACAAGAGGAAGCTGGAAGACTTTGGATAAGTCAAGATGAGTTCGGAATCTTCAGAGCTCATCAAAACGATGACGGAAAGATGCCCCCAAAGCTGAGATCCTAGGTCATTTTGCATTCCAATAGGAGTTGGAGAAGTCATATACGATGCTCTTTGTGACTTAGGAGCAAGCGTAAGCATCATTCCGCTTGCTTTGTGTAGGAAGGTCGGTTTAGGTGATCCTAAACCGGTGAAGATGACATTGCACATGGCGGATCGATCCTTTACTCGACCTGTCGGCATCATTGAAGACCTCCCAGTCAAGTTCGGTACGTTTTGTATACCAATAGATTTTGTTGTGCTTGATATTCCTGCAGATTGCCCGGTCCCGATCATACTCGGGAGACCATTTCTTTCAACTTCCGGTTGTATGGTAAATTACAAGAACGCTAGACTAGCCTTCAATATAGGAGAAGAGAAGGTTGAGTTTGTTCTCTCAACTTTGGTGAAAGAACCTGTACTTCGAGAGGATATGTTCGACATCTATGACGAAGAAGCGTCTAGAGAGGAAGTGAGTTCCATCTTGTTTAAAGATCCATTGCAAAAGGTCATAACCATGAGCATCATGGAAAAGGGAGAAGAAGAGGATTGCAATGTTGAGATTGAAGCCTTAGAGGAGCTAAAAGAGATGCAAGATGAAGATTTCTAAAAATTATACGATGGCTCAGAAAATGTGAGAAACCACATCCAGTCATGCTATTCCACGGCCGTGGTTTCTCCAAAACTGCCCGTAGAAAGCTATTACGAGACCTCCGGAGACTTCCACGCCCTAAACCACGGCCGTGGAAGTAACAGGTGTACCGTGGTTTTGGGAAATTCTGAGAACAATTCTGTTTTTTCTACAACCACTCTTGAGTCTTCTCCCACTACTCCCACACCCTTAGAGACTTCTAAGGAGGCATCGGACACACCTCAAGACACATCAAAGGCATCAATAGCTTTGGAATTGAAGCCACTTCCCACACATCTTCGGTATGCATTTCTTGGAACTAATTCTACCTTTCCCGTTATTATTAGTTCCGATTTGAGTGAAGATGAACATGAGAAACTTATGATTGTATTGAGGAAACATAGGAAAGCCTTAGGTTATACCATAGAAGATCTTGTAGGAATTAAACTATCTTTATGTATGCACAAGATTCTAATGGAAGAGGATTTCAAGCCTTCACGACAACCTCAAAGCCGGTTAAATCCGATCATGAAAGAGGTCGTTAAGAAGGAAATCCTCAAGTTGCTTGACGCATGTATCATCTATCCTATCTCCGTTAGCAAGTGCGTGAGCCCCGTTCAAGTTGTTCCGAAGAAAGGAGGAATGACCATTGTGACCAATAAGAACAACGAACTCATTCCAACGAGAACCGTGATGGGTTGGAGGATTTGCATTGACTACCGCAAGCTGAACAATGCGACTATGAAGGATCACTTTATGCTACCATTCATAGATAAAATGCTTGAGAGGTTAACACAACACTCCTATTTTTGTTACCTTGACGGTTATAGTGGTTTCTTTCAGATCCCGATTCATCCGGACGACAAACAGAAGACCGCATTCACGTGTCCATAGGAGGATGCCATTCGGACTTTTCAACACTCCAACCACCTTTCAAAGGTGCATGATGGCCATCTTCTCGGAATATATTGAGTAAATCATGGAGGTTTTTATGGATGATTTTTCAGTTTATGGTTCCTCATTTGACAATTGTGTTGCTAACCTTTTTCTTATTTTGCAAAGATGTGAAGACACTAACCTTGTTCTAAATTGGGAGAAGTGTCAATTCATGGTTAAGGAAGGCATTGTATTATGACACTTGATCTCTAATAGAGGGATCGAAGTTGACAAGGCTAAGATAGAGACTATAGAGAAGCTTCCTCCTCCATCTTCGGTGAAGGGGATAAGAAGTTTTCGAGAATCTCGAAACTGCTAACTAATCTATTGAGGAAGGATGCTGTTTTTTACTTTTCGCAAGAATGTTTAGATGCCTTCTATAAGATTCGGGAAGCCCTCATCTCAGCCCCGATAATCCAACCTCCGGACTAGAACTTTCCGTTCGAAGTTATGTGTGATGCAAGTGACGTAGCTGGTTGAGTGGTGCTAGGACAAAAGAAGTAAGGCCGCACTCACGCCATCTACTATTCTAGCAAGACGCTAGACGAAGCGCAACTCAACTACGCCACAACTGAAAAATAATTTTTGCCGTTGTATATGCTTTTGAAAAGTTTCGTTCTTATCTTGAAGGAGCGAAGGTGATTGTATACACGGACCATTCAACAATACGGTATCTGCTCGCCAAGAAAGATGCGATCCCGAGGCTGATTAGATGGATTCTTCTTCTCCAAGAATTCGATCTAGATATTCGCGACAAGAAAGGCATGGAAAATTCTGTTGCGGATCACTTAAGTCGTCTACCACACATCGAAGGCAATGATCTACCCATTGATGACTCCTTCCCGGACGAACACTACACATAATGGAGGAGTGCATCGACAAGATTTCTAGAGGTAACGAACTTTCGTTTGCTGATTTTGTAAATTACTTGGTTTGTCAGGAAATACCTCCCGGATTATCCTACACAAAAAGAAAGAAGTTCTTTAAGGATGTCCGTCAATACTTTTGGAATGAACCTCTGCTCTTTAAGAGAAGTCCCGACGGCATCATTAGGAGATGTGTGCTGGAAGACGAAATACAAAGCGTTATTCGTCATTGTCATTCACTTCCTTTTGGAGGACACACTAGTTCCCATAAACAAGCGCTAAGGTATTGCAATCCGGATTCCTTTGGCCTACTTTGTTTAAGGATGTGAAAACCTTTGTTGCTTGTTGCGATGCTTGTCAAACAACAAGAAATATCTCTAGGAGAAACGAGATGCCTCTCAACAACATTCAAGAGGTGGAGATCTTTGACGTTTGGGGAGTCGATTTCATGGGGTCATTCCCATCATCTTGTGGAAACCAATACATACTTCTCGCTGTAGATTATGTTTCGAGATGGGTGGAAGCTATTGCCTCTCCAACTAACGATGCTATGGTGGTTGTCAAGTTCTTTAATAAAACTATTTTCCCAAGGTTTGGGACACCACGAACCATCATTAGTGACGGAGGTTCACACTTCATAGCCCGACGATTCAAAGATCCACTAACTAAGTATGGGGTTACCCACAAGATCGCCACCCCCTACCATCCGCAAACGAGTGGCCAAGTGGAGATTTCAAATAGAGAGATCAAAGGAATACTTTAGAAGACGGTGTCAAAGACAAGGAAGGATTGGTCACTAAAGCTAGATGATGTGTTATGGGCGTATAGGATAGCATACAAGACTCCCATCGGCACAACACCATACAACCTTGTATATGGGAAGTCTTGTCATCTCGCAGTAGAGCTGGAACACAAGGCGTATTGGGTTGTGAAGTGGTTGAACTTCAGCATGAAAGAAGCGGGCGAGAAGAGCCCCTTGGACCTTAATGAACTAGAAGAACTCCCCTTAAACGCCTATGAGAACACCAAGATTTACAAAGAAAGAGCGAAGCGTTGGCATGATAAGCATATCATTCCAAAAGACCTCAAAGAAGGAGATCAAGTTCTCCTCTTCAATTCAAGACTTCGGCTCTTTCCTGGTAAGCTTAAATCTCGTTGGACTCGACCTTATTTGATTAAACGTGTTTTTCCCCATGGAGTAGTTGAAGTGTGGGGTGAGAAGTGCGGAAGTTTCAAGGTGAATTGTCAACGACTTAAGAAGTACTCACCGGAACTCCAAACTGAGAAAATCGCTCCAATTGTCCTCATTTAAACACAGGAACGGTCTAGCTACGGACCCAAAACAAAGCGCTGCTTTGGAGGCAACCCAAGGTATTACAGTTTTGTCTTTCTTTCATTCTTGTATTAGTCTAGTTTAGTTGTTTTTGTTTGTTTTCCCCCTCGATACCTTCCGGTATGTTGTGTTTTTGGATGCTATGAATAAGGAATGAGAAAGGGAATGGAGGACAAGCCGAAAGATTGACGAAACTTGGAGTTTTGGCACAGATCAGAGGATTCCACGGTCAAAATCACGGCCGTGGAACACCCCAACTGGCCGTGGTTTTCCAAATTTTTACGGCCACTATATATTCCCCTCTCCATCATAAAAACACACTCTTCTTCTCCATCACGTCCAAAACCACACCCCAAAACGCCGAAAATTACCCTTCTCCCATGATTCCTCATCCGGAGACAGATTCGAACAATTCTTCAACCAAAACTGGAACAAATCGAGTCTTCTACAAGGTCTAAACAACAAGCTGAGCAAATCCGAACACGAAAACTGAGCAAACTTTTTTTGGTTGATTTGGTTCGTTTTTCTTGCAAGATTTTAGGAGAACTGAGCAAAATTGGATTTAGAAGTAGTTTAGGGCTGTTTTGTTGTGTTTGTTGTGCATATGCTGAGATTTTGAGAGAAACATAGAAATTCCACGGGTGTCGTACAATTCCACGGCCGTGGAAATTGAAGAACAAACCGTGGTTTCCTCTGTTTTGAGACAAAAATGTTTGGAACGAGAAAATCCAATAGGAATAAGAAACAAAAAGGTGGTGGGTTGTTACGCTAAGATTGTGACACGCAAAAGTATTAAATTTATAACTCAATATATTTTCCCCAACTCCTAGCGAACCCACAGTGTATGGGCCGTTTTGTAGTAAGGATAGTATTCCGAGGTCGAACACAAAGACTAAGGTGAAATTGAGGCAATAGTGACTAAGGATAGTGAAGATCTAGGCTAAGAAAAGAGAAAGGAATAAAGAAATGAAGATCTCAATGTTTTTGGTTTGGTTTTGTGCTGATCAATCAAAGATCATAATTCATGCAAGATTAACAAACAACTAACCTAGTAACACAAGATAGGTAATCAATGAGAGAAAAGAGGATTCTAGGGGTTAGAAATTCCGGTTATGGCATAAGACTCAAGCTATCTAATCATTCCTTCGATTAACTATGGTATGTTGGGAGTGAGTGTTTCTAAATTGGGATCAATAACTAGGTAGGTCTCATGGTCCACTAGTCCGTTCCTAAGGTCTCATCACCGGGTAAGTCTCAGAGAGCCGAAGGATAGGAATTCTACACAAACCGGGATGTCATCTAGGGATCCAACCTCTCTTTACCGGGTAAGTGTCGGAAAGGAAGCTCCTAAACAACACTCCTAGAACACTCAGTCCAATAGCGGCTTGTGAGGCTCACTACTACCTAGAGTTCATCATCTTTGGTACTCTAACATCCTAACATCCAGATTTATCAATACAAGAAAATCAGACAAAAATCATGGGCACTTCAACAAGTCCACGGCCGTGGAACCCCCTAGAACAGACCGTGATTCACAACAGAGGCTAGGTTTGAGCAAACAAATCATCCAAGGGTACGTTTAAGTCTATCCTATCATAGTCCAAGCCATAACCATCATTTCCTTACCCTAGAATCACATCTATTTAGCTAACAACATGCATCTCAACGATCAAAACCATTAAGCATAAGATCATGAAGTCCATATCAAGGGTATGAAATGAAAAAGAGATAAAGCAAATAGAACAAGAAAAATGAGCTGAATAAGTGTTAAAAAAGAGACTTAAAATCCTACAAAAGAAGGTTCGAATCGTTCTTACAACCCTAGAAAATGTTTCCAACAACTTCACTCTAAAAACTATGAAAACTAAGAATGGTGTGCTCTTCTCTTCTTCTCCAATGGAAACTTTTCTTTTTCTCCAAGAGTAGCTACAATCCAATCTTTAAATGAGAGAATATGTGTGAGGTAAGGTGTGTAGTAGATAGTGGATGGATCCTCTTTCCTATCAGCCTCCAAGGGTACTTATAGCCTTCACCATTTGCAAGAGTCGGTTATGGAGATCATGGGACAGTTGTGCCAGCTGTACAAAGGGAATCACGGTCACTTCCACGGCCGTGGAACTCCCTGTGACCGTGATTCTTGTGCTTCAACCTTCTTTTGATCGTTGAGCCATGAGTTGGTGCAAGGAATGCACCAACATGGTCATATGTGTTCTCCCTTGCTCCTAACTTGCTTCCCAATGAGTCCCAAGGTGTGTCGTTACGAGGAACGATCCTTGGATGTATCGATTAAGCTCTAAAGGCTCCCAAAATACCTAAAAAAATGCAAAAGTCCGTGTAGACGTCTATCTCGACAACATACATGAATTAAGTGCAATTTGTCACGAACTAATGCTAAACTATGTATGAATAGCGGGAAAAACTATCTAAATGGTTGCCTAGACTAACGTCATAAATCGTGTTATCATGGGTCTACTTCTCAACCCCCTCCCAATGAACCACCATCACCACCATCCTCTAGAGTCCCTACAATGCATGAAGACTACACTAGAGCCATGGATAAGATTTCAGAGAGAAGTGTGATAGGACCTAGGTACATTGTGTTGGAGGAGTTTGAAGAGCTCAATGTAGTGAATGACTTCACTTGGTTGTTGGATAGAGAAGGCTTGATCATCTTCTCCGCCATTAGGGAGGATGCTTATATAGACATAACAAGGGAGTTCATAACTTCCTTCAAGCATAATGCCGTTGACCGAACGGTGTCTTTTAGGTTGATGGAGCGTAACTTTGAGTTCTCCATAGTGCAGTTTGGGACATTTTTTGGTTGTCATGAGACGTTCAATGGAACGTTTCCTAGGGGAGTGAAAGCTAAGCAATTTTGGAGGGAGATAGCTATGATTTATGCTTTGCAGGACCGTTGGCAACCGGCCGACTCTAAGGCTAAGCTTATCTACCATTTAGCCCTCAAGAGAGCTTATAGGATCCTCTCAGAATGCCTTTTCCCTAGAACCGAAACGCCACAAAGTATCAAAGCCGATGAGCTCTTCATTCTCTACTGCATGCTTTCCGGTAACCCTTCCGATTATGCTACTTTACTTGCTTCCACCCTTAGTAAGGTGAAGAACAAATCAGCCGGGAACATTGGATATGGAGGTATGATGACACACATTGTCAACCAGCTGGATCTTGACTATTCCGCTTGTAGGAGGATAGCTGTGAGACCTTTGGGTCTCAATGGTCTTATGACTAGGGTATTATCTTTCCTCGCCACCGTAGTCCACCTACCGCAGCCCTACCTTGAGAGGAGAGAGGTGGTAGGGGCATTCCGTGGCTCTTGGAGTACTCTCTCATGCTTGGCTTTCATAACTGGAAGGAGACTTTTGTTTCTATGCATGCTAACAGGTTAGTAGCTCCTCCATATGTTACCGATGAGGTCCCAATTGCAGCTGCAGATGATGAGGATCAAGAGATGGGAGGAGGAGACTATCATGATGCAAAAGGGGATGAGCAAGACTTAAGATCATTCCCGGATCGGCCAACTGACTTACCGGATCCGCCTAGGACATCTCTCCACTAGTCGAGGCCTTCCGGTACTTCTTCATCCCGTGGAGCTAGTGTTAGCGAGTGCCCGACATGAATGGAGGCTCCTCCCGCTTTGTATAGACAACATCCATCTTTTATGGGAGCTCCACCTCCTTGGTATAATCAACCACCAATTGCACCGACACCTTCTCAGTAGCAACAGCCGACATGGTATGAGCAGCCTCCTACATGGTATCAGCAGCAGCCGGCATGGGTGACTGACCTTTCGAGGAGGGTGGGAGACTTGGAGATCCACGAGCAGGCGCATGATGTGGAGCGACAAGATAATGCTAGGATCTTACGTGATGTATACCGCCAGCAGTTTGGGCGTCCATTCGACCCCAACTTGAAACCTTATCCTCCATCACCACCTCTATAGTGATTGACGAGATGACCGCCCGGTTCGAGCTTCTCCACCACCATTAGTGAGTTTTCTTTGTTTCTTTTCTTTTCTTTACTTTGCCTAAACATTGAGGACAATGTGTATGTTAAGTATGGGGTGGGGTGTGACTCTCGTTTTTAATAACTCGATACACTTGCTTTGCTTGTTTCTATGAACACTTGCATGTTTATTTTCATTGTCACACATTTCATTATTTCATTGCATGAAAAAGCTTGGTAAAACCCATAAAAATTTGAAAATTTTAAAAATTATTGTGCTTCTATGATTAGAGATGATTTCTATAATAAATCTACTTGTGGAATGGATTTTTGATGACATTTGTATAGTTAAATTGATTTGTGAATTGTGAAAGAAATTGAGTATGTTGTTTACCCTTTATTGCAAGTTTCATAATGTGAAATTTTATCTAGATCATATTAAGGAATGAAGGTTGAAATCACAATATAATTTCTTACACTTTTTATGAAATGATTAAGTTCTTACGCTTTCTTTGATCATCTAGCCCCTCAATGAAAATAATTGCCTCCTTTACCTATGCGGGAATTAGGAAGAGTTGAAATTTGGCATGTTTGATGCGGGACGGCCATGAAAGCAATTGTTTGAATTCAAAGTATAGAAAATAGGTTTGAGGAAGTCAATCATGGTGATGAGTAACTCGGCACCATTCACATAGCCGGGTGTTTGTGTCTTGCCAAAGTCGGAATTGAGAAATGTCAATCTCCTAGGCTTTGGTGTTTGTCCACCGTTGTCCATATTTCCAAAAGTAAAGTCGAAATATTATGTGCAAAAAGTAAAGAGAAAAGCTGTAAGTTTGTGGAGTAGTTCAAATGGTAAAAAGAAAAGAGTTTGTGTTGTTCCTTTTCCCGGATTCATACACCACATTCCCTTCAAAGTCCTTGAGATCATAAGAATGTTGTTTGACTTGGTGATATAAATTGAGTTTCATGATAACACGATTTATAGCATAAGTTTAGGTGCACATTTAGGTAGAATTCTCGCTCAATCATGCATTGTCTAGCACTAGTCCAATACGTTTTGCACTCAAAACATGTATTTTGTCGAGATAGACGTCTACACGGACTTGTGTGCGTTTTGTAGGTATTTCGGGAAATTTCGGGCTAAAACGAGGCGTTTGAAGGTCACTCATTCAGAGGACGCGTTTCCAACTCATTAGAGCACAAAGAATGACTCAAGGAACCTTGCAAACAAAGGCCATGCACCAAACCACAACCTAATGATCCAAAACAAAGTTTCTGCACAGAATCACGGTCATCTGAAAGACCACGGCCGTGGAAACAACCGTGGAATTTGCAAGATTCTCGTGACAGCTGTGCCACGACTCTCATGGCCAGCTCATGAAGAAATTGGTTATAAAAGTGGTCCTTGATAGTTGTTAGAGGCAGCTGGGATTTGGGTAGTTTTGGGAGCAGCTCACACATTCTCTATTGCTTTGAACAAAATATATTCCAAGAAGAAGAAGGATTTTTCTAGGTAGGAAAGTGCAAGAAGAAGAAGGAAGGAGCCATTGCCATTGAAGAGGAGATGAGAAGATACCCCTAACTCTTGTATTTCGGATTTATTTCTAGAAGTTTTTGAACCCTTGAACCTTCCTTTGGAAGGGTTGTAAGTCGTTCTAATTCAATCTTCAGATCTGGATTGTGTTTGGAGTTTATTTGTTCATCTTCTTTCTCTTATTTTTCTTGCTATGGAGATCATGAATCTATGCTTGTTTGTTTTGAATTCCAATATGAATGTTGTAGGCTAGATTGATGTGATTCTAGGGTTAGGGAAGGATGGTTATGGCTAGATCTATGATAGGATGAACTTAGATGTACCTTTGGATGATTTTTGTTTATGGACGTAGCTACTGTTAGGAATCACGGGTAGTTCTTGAAGAACCACGGCCGTGGTTTCTGTAGAACGAACCGTGATTTTCCTGGTTCGAAGGATCTCACCCTAGGTTCATAAGATTGTTGAAACCCTAAGTTTTTGCTGAGTTTAACCTACCCTAGGGTGTCCTAGTGTAGAGACTAAGTGTTAGGAGAGACTTACCCGGTAATCCTTGCCCTTAGAATCCAAAATAGTAAAGCCTTAGGTAATGGTGAGCCTAATAAGCCTCCATTGGATTTAGTGTGCTAGGATAGTTGCTTAGAACTTCCCTTTCCGAGACTTACCCGGTAAGGATAGGTTAGACCTCTAGGTAATAATCCGGTTTGTGTTAAAATCCTATCCTTAGGTTCTTAGAAACTTAACCGGTAATGAGAACTTAGGTGTGGACTAGTTGATCATGAGACTTACCCGGTACTTGATTCTATTTTAGAAACACTAAATCCCAAACATATCATAATCAATCCAAAGAATGAATAGATAACTTGAGATTATGCCATAACCGGAATTTCCAACCCCTAGAATCCGTTTTCCTTCTCTCTTGATCACATCTTGTTCGATTTGTTTATTTGTGCCAACTTTCCGATTGAGTTTGATTTGGTTGTTCGCATGAGTTGTGATGTTTGAATTGATCAATTAAAACCAACAAAAACAAATTGCGATTTCCTCCTTTCCTAGCTTAGATTTGACCTTGCTAAATTCAATCACAACTTAGTTCGATTTCACCTTAGTCTTTGTGTTCGACCTTGGAGTACTTATCTTTCTACATTCGTCCCGTACACTGCGGGTGCGCTAAGAATTAGGATAATTATAACAAGTATAAATTTAAGACTTATTGCGTACACACTTTCTAGCGTAACAAGTTTTTGGCGCCGTTGCCGGGGACTAGGTCTAGATTGAGTCTATTTTGTGATTGATTCTAGTGTAGATCTTTCTTGTTTCTTTTGATCTCTTTTTGGTATGTGTCTTTGCTTTTCAGGACATCTACTTCTCTTTAGGTGTATGCGAAGATCTCATGGCAAGGATCTAGCTCCATTCGATCCCGAACCGGAGAAAACCCTTCGATCTAGATCTAAGAACATCCGAAAAGAGAGAGAGATGGCCGGTAGAAATCTTCAAGCTGAATTGGATGAAGCCTTAGAGCAAATAAGGCTAAGAAATGAGCTCTTAGAGGAAGAGAGGAGACTTGCCAATGAGAGGCAAGAGGAAACAAGGAGGGAGATTGAAGAGATTAGGCAAGCCCTTGTTCAAGAAGAGCTTAATCGCCGACAACCTCCACCACCTCCACCACAACCGCAACCGGCGGCTAATGTTAGGGTTGCTCCCATCGCTATTGAGGAACCGCAAACCCTAGGGAGACGCATGGATCCGGCACAAAGAGCACACCGACCGGGTGTGAATCTAGGAGATCCCGCAACCCACAACTATGAGCTCCGCCCTCAAGTTCTTCAAATGATCCGGCACAATCAATTTGGAGGGATGGAAGGAGAGTCTCCTCATCAACACTTGATGAATTATGAAATCTTGATGGAGACTCTTAGACCACCAAGATTGGAGAGCAACAACCATAAGCTAAGGGCCTTTTCCTTCTCTCTTAAGGACAAAGCCTTGGCTTGGTATCAATCTATTCCGCAAGGGAGAGTTGGCACTTGGGAAGAGATGACAACCGAGTTCTTGACTAAGTTCTTCCCCCCTTCCAAGACTACCGAGTTAAGAGGGAAGATCAATGCCTTTGTGATGAGGGATAGAGAGAGTTTGTTCAAGTCTTGGGAAAGATTCAAAGATCTTCTCCTAGATTGTCCGCACCATGGCATACCGAAGATTGAGCTATTAGAGATCTATTTCAAGGGGCTTGATGAAGATAGTCAATTCAAACTTCAATCTCTTTCCGGTGGGACATTTATGGAGAAGCATGTAGATGATGCTTGGGAGTTTGTGGAGAAGCAAGCTCTAGTGATTGAAAAGTACTCTCATAGGAAGAGCGAAGGAAGAAAGGCGGGAGCGTATGAGGTGAGTGAAGTCACCATGAGCAATTTCAAGCTTGACGCCATCAACAACGAGTTGAAATCCTTGAGAGAGTTATGTACTACCACCTTGAAGAGCCAAGCAACTCCTCAAGCACCTCCAAGAGCTAACTTGTCTTCCAAGGAGGAAGATGTAAATTATATGGGAAGGGGCAACTTCAACAATTACCAAGGCCCAAGAAATTTCAACAACAACCGGCAATTCAACAATTACCGGCCAAACCACAACCATCCCGGATTTTCTTACTCTAATCCGGATGGAGCCTTGAACCCTCCCGCCTGCACAAGTGCAACTCCACCACAAAGAGCTTCACAAGAACCTCCACCCGGTTTTACTCAACCTTCAAAAGATAGGACCGAAGTCATGTTTGAACAATTGTTAGGAAGATTGAGTGGACTTGAGAGCACCGTCACTTCAATTTCTAAGGCTCAAAAAGTCTTGGAAGCACAAGTCTTCCAAAAGGCGGGTGAAGCACATAGAGATCCGGGGAAGCTTCCCGGAAGAACCGAAGACAACCCAAGAGGTCAAGTTTTGGCTATCACAACAAGGAGTGGGTTGAGCATGAAGGATCCTTTGCCCAAGGACCAAGCTAAGGAAAGTCAAGTAGTGGTAGAAGAGGGAAGAAAGCATGAAGATGGAGGGAAGAGCAAGGATGTAGAGCCAACTTATGTGGCACCGCCTCCATACAAGCCACCACTACCATTCCCGCAATCAAGAGCAAGAGCTCGCTTGGACAATTACTTTGGTAAGTTCCTTGAACTAATGTCCAAATTACATATTAACATTCCGTTCATGGATGCCATCTTAGGAATGCCGGCATACGGAAAGTTCTTGAAGGAAATACTCTCCAACAAAAGGAAGTTGGAAGAGTATGGAGAGATTAGGATGACCAAGAGATCCTCGGAGTTAATCCAAACAATGAAGGAAGCAATGCCTCCCAAGCTAAGGGATCCGGGCTCTTTTTGCGTTCCAATTGGAGTAGGAGATGTGAAGTACGAAGCCCTTTGTGATCTTGGGGCGAGTGTAAGCATCATACCGCTTGCACTTAGTAACAAGGTCGGGCTAGGAGAGCCAAAACCGGTCAAGATGACCCTCTATATGGCGGACCGATCCATCACTCACCCGGTTGGGATTCTTGAAGACATTCCGGTGCAATTGGGAGGATTCTATGTACCTATCGACTTTGTAGTGTTGGACATTCCGGCGGATTACCCGGTCCCCATCATCCTAGGAAGACCTTTCCTAGCCACATCCGGATGTTTAGTGGATTGTAAGAACGGGACTCTCTCCTTCAACATTGGAGAGGAGAACATCAAGTTCAAGCTGTCCACAATGATGAAAGGGCCAACCCTTGATGAAGATATCTTCAACATAGTCGAGCAAGAAGAATCTAGAGAAATGGTGAGCTCGATTTTAATCAAGGATCCCTTGGAAAAGGTTCTCACCTTGAGCATGATGGAGGAAGACATTGAGGAAAATTGCAATGAAGAGATCAAAGCCTTGGAGGCGTTGGAAGAGGAGCCAAGGGTTGGATTTGAGAGCCATGAAGAAATTGTGAACAGCTACAAGTTCCACGGTCGAGATTCAGGAACCACGGCCGTCAAACTCTCTTGACAACTCCGATAAACAAGCCTGGAAGGAACCACGGCCGTGGAAGTTGAACCAACCGTAATTCCAACCGTGGTTTCCCCTGAATCAGCTCTTAATGATGATCAAGCTTCTAGGAGCCAAGGGGAGTCTTCATTTGCTTTGGATTCATCTCATCCAATCTTATTTGGATCGTCTTCAACCGAAAAAGGTCCTCCCTCACTTGAACTCAAACCCCTTCCCTCTCATTTAAAGTATGCATTCCTTGGTGATAATTCTACATATCCGGTGATTGTTAATGCATGCTTGAGTGATGATGAACTTGCTAAATTGCTACATGAATTGAGATTGCATAGGAAGGCCATTGGTTATACTATTGATGATTTGGTTGGTATTAAGCCATCTTTGTGCATGCATAAGATAATGATGGAAGATAACCACAAACCCTCTATAGAGCATCAAAGGAGATTGAACCCTATAATGAAAGAGGTGGTTAAAAAGGAAATCATTAAGTTGCTAGATGCGGGAATTATCTACCCTATCTCGGATAGTAAGTGGGTTAGTCCCGTTCATGTAGTACCTAAGAAGGGTGGAATGACGGTAGTAACTAATGAGAACAATGAATTAATACCAACTAGGACGGTCACGGGATGGAGAATGTGTATAGACTATAGGAAATTGAACATGGCCTCTAGGAAAGATCACTTTCCCCTCCCCTTCATTGACCAAATGCTAGAAAGATTAGCTCAATATTCTCACTTTTGCTACCTAGATGGGTATAGTGGATTCTTCCAAATCCCTATCCACCCCGATGACCAAGAGAAAACAACTTTTACATGTCCATGGGGTACATTTGCATATAGGAGAATGCCATTTGGGTTGTGTAATGCACCCGCCACCTTTCAAAGGTGTATGATGGCTATCTTTTCAGAATACATAGAAAATATCATGGAGGTGTTCATGGATGATTTCTCTGTTTATGGTTCTTCTTTTGATGATTTCTTGGCTAACTTGTCATTAGTATTACAAAGATGTGAGGAGAAAAATCTTGTCTTAAATTGGGAGAAATGCCACTTCATGGTAAGTGAAGGGATTGTGTTAGGACACTTGGTGTCTAACCGTGGCATTGAGGTTGATAGGGCTAAGATTGAAACGATAGAGAAGTTGCCACCACCTACCTCGGTGAAGGGGGTAAGGAGTTTCTTAGGGCATGCCGGTTTTTACCGGAGATTCATCCAAAATTTCTCTAAAATTTCTAAGCCACTAACTAACCTACTAATGAAGGACGTTGATTTTGTCTTTTCCAAGGATTGTCTCGAAGCGTTTTGTAGGTTGAAGAACGCCTTGATCTCCGCACCCATCATGCAACCTCCGGATTGGAGTTTACCATTTGAAATCATGTGCGATGCAAGTGATGTAGCCGTAGGGGCTGTTTTGGGGCAAAGGAAAGAAGGGCGCATTCATGCTATTTACTATGCTAGCAAGACGCTAGATGATGCCCAACTCAATTATGCTACTACCGAGAAGGAGTTATTGGCGGTGGTGTGTGCATTTGAGAAGTTCCGCTCGTACCTTGTTGGAGCGAAGGTCATAGTTTACACGGATCATGCGGCGATCCGTTATCTACTTACGAAGAAGGATGCCAAGCCAAGGTTGATTCGGTGGATCCTTCTTCTTCAAGAGTTTGATTTGGAGATAAGAGATAAGAAGGGATCCGAGAACTCGGTAGCGGATCACCTTAGTAGACTCCCACCATTGGAGCTTGGGAAAGACAACATCCCGATAGATGATTCATTCCGGGATGAACAATTGCAATTGGTGGAAGAATGCTTATTCCAAGTGGCTAGAGGAAGTGAACCGTGGTATGCCGACATTGTGAATTACTTAGTGTGTGAGGAGGTGCCTCCCGGACTAACGTATGCACAAAGGAAGAAGTTCTTCAACGATGTAAGGCATTACTATTGGAGCGAGCCACTTCTATTCAAGAGAGGCCCGGATGGGGTGCTTAGGAGATGCATACCCGAAGATGAAATGGAGAGTGTGATCCGGCATTGTCACTCCTTACCATGTGGAGGCCATGCTAGCTCACACAAAACGTGTGCCAAGGTATTGCAATCCGGTTTTTATTGGCCTAACTTGTTTAGAGATGTGCAAGGTTTTGTAGCGGCATGTGATGCTTGCCAAAGAACGGGGAACATCTCAAGGAGGAATGAAATGCCCTTGAACAACATCCAAGAAGTTGAGATTTTTGATGTGTGGGGTGTAGACTTCATGGGACCATTCCCTTCTTCATGTGGCAATCTATTCATCCTATTGGCGGTGGACTATGTGTCAAGATGGGTAGAGGCAATCGCCTCTCCTACGAATGATGCCAAGGTGGTGGTGCGGTTCTTCAACCGAGTGATCTTCCCTAGGTTTGGAACACCAAGGGTGATCATTAGTGATGGAGGGAAGCACTTCACAAATAGGAACTTTGGAGCACTTTTGGCCAAGTATGGGGTGACTCACAAAGTGGCAACACCCTACCACCCTCAAACTAGTGGTCAAGTGGAGATCTCCAACCGTGAGATTAAAGCCATACTCGAGAAGACGGTGTCTAGGACAAGGAAGGATTGGGCCATGAAGCTCAATGCCGCACTATGGGCATATAGAACCGCCTTCAAGACACCTATTGGCACCACTCCCTACAAGTTGGTCTATGGCAAGTCTTGCCATCTTCCGGTGGAAATGGAGCATAGAGCTTATTGGGCCATTAAGTGGCTAAACTTTAACCTCAAGGAGGCGGGAGAAAAGAGATTGCTTGATATCAATGCACTTGAGGAACTCCGGTTGGAAGCTTATGAGAATGCCCGGATCTACAAAGAGAGAACCAAAAGGTGGCATGACAAGAAGATCATTCCAAAGGAGTTGAGTGAAGGAGATCTTGTCCTTCTCTTCAACTCAAGGCTAAGACTCTTTCCCGGAAAACTCAAATCAAGATGGACCGGGCCATATGTGGTGAAGAAGATCTTTCCCCATGGAGCAATTGAAATAGGAGGGGAGCATTGTGGAAATTTCAAAGTGAATGGACATCGCTTGAAGAAATACATTCCGGGAGCACCGGTAGACATGATTGCCCCACTTCACCTTGCATAAACACTCCCGAGTTTGGTCAAGCTAATGACCTTAAAGAAGCGCTTGGTGGGAGGCAACCCATCGGTAACATTTTTCCTTCATTTTAGCTTAGATTTTTCTGTTTTTGTGTGCTTTGTGTGTTTTGTCTATTTTATGTGTGCTAGAACATTAGTGGCATTGGAGGCCTTTCTTGGAAATGATGATGATGAAACCCTCACCAATTATGGGTGGAGCGGACGCGGAACTTGGACGGCTAGCGGTGCCTAGCGCGGGTTTCGAAGCTTGAAGGATGCTTAGAGCTCCCTACCATGATTGAAAGGATCATCCAACATCAATCCTCTTGAGAATTCCCAAATACCAAAGAAAACCATTTTACATTGTGAGAACCTTCTTTCACTCTCTTTACTTGAATACCACATTGGGGACAATGTGTTTCTAAGTATGGGGTGGGGTTTGCATGATCCTTTGCATGATGAGCATCTAGGATAGTTTAATATTTGCACATGTCTCGCATTGTACATACTTAAATCGAAAATCCCATAAAAATCAGAAAATTTTAATATTTTTGTGCTTTCTAGGCTTGGATATGATCCTAATGATGAAAACTTGTCTTGTGATTGGCTATGAATGGCCTTTTGTGTTAAATTGATAAATACATATGTGGACTTGAACTACTTCTCTTGAATTCCATGAATGACTTGAGAGCATGATGATTGCCTAGAACGGATTGAGTATTGAAAATCGAAATTACATGATAGTTCTTGCATACCATCTAGGAATGAATAAGGCATTTCATCTCTCTCTACTTCTCATCTTGATCATGATTGCTTGAGCACCTCAATTGATATAAATTTGACCTCCTTTTAAACCCATCCGGGAATAGGAGCATGCTAGTGTGTTTGAATGTGTGAAAAGCAAGTGCGGGGTGAAGGTGTAATGAAAAGAATGTCATGAATAGAATGCTGAAATTATTGTGAAAGTGTAGCCAAAATAGGTTTGGGGGCGTTGGTTTAAATGACAAGTAACTCGGTACACTTCACATGATCGGGTGTTGGTGCCTTGCCAAAGTAAAATGAACCAATAGCCCTAACGAGCTTTGGTATGTGTGCCCGGTGTGGATGCACCTCAAAAAAGAGAAAAAGCCCGAGGATGGCTAATCACCGAGGTTTCGGCTATTGTACACCAATGCCATTGTCTCAAAAATGAATCAAAGAAAAAGAAAAGAAAGGAAGATAGGGAAAAATATGCACTTGGGGGAAGTTGATCGAGGACAAGGAGTGAAGTTAGTTCCATTCCCGGATTAGCATCACACACCTAGAAAATTCCCCTCCCAACTACAACGTTTCTTGGCCTTTTATGTCACAAGCCCTTATGACCTACTTGCATGTTTGTAAGACTTAGTAGTCTAGATTGGATAGACTCTTGATCTTCTTGACATCTCCGTCCTCCCAACTCATGCATATTTTTGAGTTAAGTACAATTGTCTTTCCATGACTTTATCATTTGATACATAATTGCTTATTCAATTGCCATTGATCATGACTATGAAGGTGATCCAATAGTAGAAGCACAGCTCCAAAAAGATTTTGCCATTTTTCTGCATACATAAATCATGTCATCTCGTAGTCTATAGTTGGGAATTTGCTCGAGGACGAGCAAACCTTAAGTATGGGGTATTTTGATAACACGATTTATAGCATAAGTTTAGGTGCACATTTAGGTAGAATTCTCGCTCAATCATGCATTGTCTAGCACTAGTCCAATACGTTTTGCACTCAAAACATGTATTTTGTCGAGATAGACGTCTACACGGACTTGTGTGCGTTTTGTAGGTATTTCGGGAAATTTCGGGCTAAAACGAGGCGTTTGAAGGTCACTCATTCAGAGGACGCGTTTCCAACTCATTAGAGCACAAAGAATGACTCAAGGAACCTTGCAAACAAAGGCCATGCACCAAACCACAGCCTAATGATCCAAAACAAAGTTTCTGTACAGAATCACGGTCATCTGAAAGACCACGGCCGTGGAAACAACCGTGGAATTTGCAAGATTCTCGTGACAGCTGTGCCACGACTTTCATGGCCAGCTCATGAAGAAATTGGTTATAAAAGTGGTCCTTGATAGTTGTTAGAGGCAGCTGGGATTTGGGTAGTTTTGGGAGCAGCTCACACATTCTCTATTGCTTTGAACAAAATATATTCCAAGAAGAAGAAGGATTTTTCTAGGTAGGAAAGTGCAAGAAGAAGAAGGAAGGAGCCATTGCCATTGAAGAGGAGAGGAGAAGATACCCCTAACTCTTGTATTTCGGATTTATTTCTAGAAGTTTTTGAACCCTTGAACCTTCCTTTGGAAGGGTTGTAAGTCGTTCTAATTCAATCTTCAGATCTGGATTGTGTTTGGAGTTTATTTGTTCATCTTCTTTCTCTTATTTTTCTTGCTATGGAGATCATGAATCTATGCTTGTTTGTTTTGAATTCCAATATGAATGTTGTAGGCTAGATTGATGTGATTCTAGGGTTAGGGAAGGATGGTTATGGCTAGATCTATGATAGGATGAACTTAGATGTACCTTTGGATGATTTTTGTTTATGGACGTAGCTACTGTTAGGAATCACGGGTAGTTCATGAAGAACCACGGCCGTGGTTTCTGTAGAACGAACCGTGATTTTCCTGGTTCGAAGGATCTCACCCTAGGTTCATAAGATTGTTGAAACCCTAAGTTTTTGGTGAGTTTAACCTACCCTAGGGTGTCCTAGTGTAGAGACTAGGTGTTAGGAGAGACTTACCCGGTAATCCTTGCCCTTAGAATCCAAAATAGTAAAGCCTTAGGTAATGGTGAGCCTAATAAGCCTCCATTGGATTTAGTGTGCTAGGATAGTTGCTTAGAACTTCCCTTTCCGAGACTTACCCGGTAAGGATAGGTTAGACCTCTAGGTAATAATCCGGTTTGTGTTAAAATCCTATCCTTAGGTTCTTAGAAACTTAACCGGTAATGAGAACTTAGGTGTGGACTAGTTGATCATGAGACTTACCCGGTACTTGATTCCATTTTAGAAACACTAAATCCCAAACATATCATAATCAATCCAAAGAATGAATAGATAACTTGAGATTATGCCATAACCGGAATTTCCAACCCCTAGAATCCGTTTTCCTTCTCTCTTGATCACATCTTGTTCGATTTGTTTATTTGTGCCAACTTTCCGATTGAGTTTGATTTGGTTGTTTGCATGAGTTGTGATCTTTGAATTGATCAATTAAAACCAACAAAAACAAATTGCGATTTCCTCCTTTCCTAGCTTAGATTTGACCTTGCTAAATTCAATCACAACTTAGTTCGATTTCACCTTAGTCTTTGTGTTCGACCTTGGAGTACTTATCTTTCTACATTCGTCCCGTACACTGCAGGTGCGCTAAGAATTAGGATAATTATAACAAGTATAAATTTAAGACTTATTGCGTACACACTTTCTAGCGTAACATTTCACATGTTTGATTTTGACATTGCTTGAAGGTTATGATGTTTGTCTTGAAGTTTATGCAACTTATGATGTTTCCTTTGCTCTACATATTTTGATTCATGTATATGAATGTATTAAGGAGACATGAAGCAAGATTTGAGAATGATCTTTTGATTAGAAGCACATTACCAAAAAGATTGTTTTGTTTTGTTTTTGCATTCATATTTCATTCTACCTTATGTTCTAAGCTTTTGAAAACCTTGCTTGGGGACAAGCAATAGACAAGTATGGGGTATTTTGTTAGCATGAAATATGACTATATTTTAGAAACTTGTTTTGGTTTTTTTTCCCATTTAATTGTGTACATGGATATGAGTTTGAAGCATTTGTGAGCACATTCCCCTACTTTGTCGATATAGAGATCTACACAAGCTTTGTTTTGTTTTTAGGTGAATATAGGTCTGATTTGGAGCAGATAAGAGAGGAAAGGAGTGATTTGATCATGCTAGATGTCATGAGGATGCCTTGGGGAAGCTAAGGGAAGAGTTTGATTAGAGAAATTGACGAAAAGAAAGCATTCACTAAGGAATTTGAACTTCCACGGCCAAACCATGGATTCCACGACCGTGGTTCTACCATCACGATCGTGGAAAGTGACGTTGAAGAGCACCAGAAGATTCCACGCCCTAAACCACGGCCGTTGAATTTTGTACATGACCGTGATTTCCTCAATGATGCCACGTGTCAATTATGCCACGTCAGCAATAGTTATTGGGCCTTTCTCGTAACGCTATTTTTCTCTATAAGAAGGCTGAAGAGAGGAGAAAACAGGGTTCCGTATTGTAACACCCCAAGTTCTGGGAACTTGAAGCGCTACGGGTTAGGACCGCACAATGGGTCCCGACCCTCAAAGTAGCAACAGCAAACGGATCTTACTACAATCCACAAACGAATGAAAACCAAAACTTAATATAAAACCAAAGGTTCAAACAGAAGAAAACACAAAAGCTCCACAGCCGGTTCAAAACAAAAGGGAAACAACAGACGAAACAAAAACCCAGTCCCGTCCTATAATGTACGGGAACCCCGGCTGACCACACTATCCGGATCACACATCAGCATCCTGAACCTGTGAAACATCTACAACGACGGTATAAACCGTTAGCTAACATTCTAGATATAAGCAATAGTGTAAAGGCACAAACACACTTAAGGTAAAGAAAACACATAGCATGCTTACACATCAACCGGTTATTATCTTTCATTAAGGTTATCCATTACTAATTCAACTTCTTTTGTCACACGAGAATCTCCCGAAACTCGCCTCCGCTTCCGTCTACCAATATGAATAGACCAGTACTATCTGTTACCTATGGGTCTGGGTTGCAAGAGCACATTCTAGTCTCCTGTAGAACTAGAGAAGTGGTCACCGCCCGGTTATAATACACTTGGGCCAGTTAAGGGTAACAAAGGGTGAATACTATTTCCAATTATCCGTTATAAACATGATACACAACACAAGCAAGCCAATACAATCCAACTAATATGCGGAATGAAGCTAAGTAAGTCCAAGGGACTTACCTCACACGAAGGTAACACAAGAGATCAACTAACAATTCAGAAACACACAAGGAAGCTCAGTTTCCCTCAAGAAAGGAGCAAGGAAAGCATGTACGAGCAAGCAATACGAATCAGGAACGGAACGATTGCTAGAAGTCTTTGATTTCTAGTCTCAAAGATCTCTAAGAGATCAACACATGCTAAGGGCTCAACCTTAGTCTTACAACAACTCAAGGGAACAAGGAACAACCATAAGGAACCAAGGAAGGAATGAGGAAAGGAAATAAGGAACAGCAGAGGCGGCTAGACAGATGCGCAGGGGCGGATGAATAGAGGTGCAGGGGCGTCTTTGTGCAGGCGCAGGGGTGGCTATGACAGAGGCGCAAGGGCGGATCTTCGTCAGAAGCTACTGTCGGGCTTCTCTTCGATAGATCTCACAGCAAAGGCAATCAAAGCTCGAACCTTTGGTTCCAACACGTCAAGACTCAACTCCAGAGAGCCTGAGAACAACGAAGGTTCAACAACGGAACACTCCACAAGAATCAAGGCTCATGCTTGATCTTTGGAGAAGACGGAAAGAAAAGAACGAAAGGAAGAAACCAAAACAGAAGGGAAGGCATGCAGCGCTTAAAGGAACGTGAAGAAGAACCAAAAAAGATGCACTTACACGTTCAACGGGATTGTAGGAAGCAAGGACAGCTGCAGCTCTCTAGGGTTTGAAGACGATAGAAGGGAACGGGAAAAAGGAGAGAAAGAAGAGAATACATAGGGAGGGCTGGAACGCTAGACGGAAGGGCGTCTAAGGTTAGAAAGAAAACAAGGAAACCGGCCCATAAGATAGAATATCGGATATTCTATCTATGGAAGAAAGATAAAACGACGAAAACAGATCGGCGCAATATGTCGTACGATCCGCAGGGGCAGTGAAGGAAAAAACCTAGGATCTTACATCAGATCCCCCTAAAAAGAAGTTTCGTCCTGAAACTTGCAAAAGCTAAAAGATCACAACAACACATAGAAACAGAACTGAGCTCATATATTCCCACTCGGGGCACGTAGCACAAAACGTCACACAAAAGCGTTCACAACGCAACAAAGGAAAAACCAAACACCAGACTAAGCTAAGGTGCAACAAGCTCCGCATAAAACTCCGGATAGTTCCTCTGGACACTATCCTCTGTCTCCCAAGTCGCCTCATCAGCTCCTCGCATCGACCAATGAATCTTCAACATTGGGATGTCTTTCGAACGCAAGCGTCTTGTACTACGCTCTAAGACAGCCACCGGGTACTCTACGAACGTGTGGTCTGGCTCGATCACTAGATCCTCATGACTGACGATGTGTCTTGGGTCAAGTATGTACTCCCGTAGCTGAGACACATGAACAACTAGGTGAACACCCTCGAGTCTCTGTGGCAACGCAAGTCTGTAAGCCGCCTCTCCAACTCGCTCAAGAATCTCGAACGGTCCAACATATCTGGGACTCACCTTCCCCTTGACACCAAAATGTCTGACGCCTCGTGTCAGGGATACTCTCAACCAAACCTGAGCTCCAACTCTGAACTCTAGAGGTCTGCGCCTCTTATCTGCATAAGACTTCTGTCGGCTCTGTGCTGCTAACATCCGCTCTCGGATCACTGCTACTCGAGCCATGTCATCCTAAATCTGCTCGGGTGCTACTCTACTGACACTAGTAGGCTCGTCCCAACACAGCGGTGTACGACATCTCTGTCCATATAAAGCCTCATATGGAGCCATCCTGATCGATGCGTGCCAACTGTTGTTATATGAAAACTCCACTAAGGGAAGGTGATTTGGCCACACTTGTCCCCAATCTAACACATGGCTCGTAATATGTCCTCCATGGTCTGGATGGTCCGCTCAGACTGACCATCGGTCTGAGGATGATAAGTAGTCGTGAACTGTAGACTTATACCTAGGGCGGCATGAACTTGCTGCCAAAACCTCGAAGTGAACCGTCCGTCTTTGTCAGAGACTATAGTCCTAGGTACTCCATGAAGTCTCACAATTTGTCTCGTGAACTCCTCTGCTAATCGACTCACCGGCCACATTTCCTTGATCGGAATGAAAAGTGCGGTCTTTGTTAGTCGATCTACTATGACCCAGATAGCATCAAAACAACGACTCGGTCTCAAACCAGTCACAAAATCCATAGAGATGTCTTCCCACTTCCACTGAGGGACGGGAAGTGGGTGTAGCTCGCCTCCTGGTCTATGATGCTCCATCTTGACCTGTTGACAGGTCGCACACTGAGCTACATATCTCGTGACGTCTGGCTTCAGACGTCCCCACCAGTAAGAGCGTCTAATATCTTGATACATCTTACTCGCACCAGGGTGTACTAAGTAAGGTGAAGAATGAGTCTCCTGAAGGATCCTCTGTCTTAACTCTCGATCTGACGGCACACAAACACGCTCCTGCCATGTCAAAACTCCGTCAGCACCAACTGTAAATTGTGGTGCCTCTCCTCGAGACATCTGGTCTCGGATCTGTGTCAAAGTTGGGCAACTCTCTTGCTTTTGTCGGATTTCGGCCAACGGATCAGGTACTATCTCCAAGGTGGACAATTGGTTGTCGGAATCTCGGAAGTAGATATTCATCTCTAGCCATGCCAAATCTCGCCGCAATTGTGGCTGAGCTGTCAGTCTAGCGATATCCATCTCCCAGGAAGTCTTCCTATTGAGAGCATCTGCTACCACGTTAGCCTTTCCCGGGTGTTATAAGATCTCAAGATCAAAGTCCTTGATCAACTCCAACCATCTGCGCTGGCGGTTATTCAAGTCCCGCTGAGTGAATATGTACTTCAGACTCTTATGGTCTGTGAAAATCTAACACGTGGCTCTGTACAGATAATGTCTCCAAATCTTCAAAGCATGAATAACAACAGCTAACTCAAGATCATGCGTAGGGTAATTCTCCTCGTAAGTCTTCAGCTATCGAGACGCATAAGCAATCACCTTTCCTCTCTACATCAAAACACATCCTAAGCCCAGCTTGGATTCGTCGCTGTAAACCACAAAATCCTCAATGCCCTCTGGCTGAGCTAGGATAGGAGCAGAGGGGAATCTCTTCTTCATCTCCTCGAAGCTCTGCAGACACGACTCGAACCATACGAACCTCGTAGACTTCCACAACAAGGAAGTGAGCGGTCGGGCGATAACTGAAAAGCCCTCAACAAAACGCCTTTAGTAGCCTACCAACCCTAAGAAGTTGCGAACCTCCTTAACGTTCTTAGGTGGCGGCCAGGAAGCTACTGACTCAATCTTCGCTGGATCTACCTTGATCCCTTCAGCTAAAACGATGTGACCAAGGAATGCTACCTCGGAAATCCAAAACTCTCACTTACAGAGCTTGGCGTAGAGCTCTCTATCTTGTAAGACCTGAAGAACAATCCTCAAGTGTCCTGCATGCTCCTCTCTATTGCGGGAGTAAACCAGAATGTCATCGATGAAGACAACCACAAATTGTTCTAAAAAGTCGATGAAGATGCTGTTCATCAACTCCATGAAGACTGCGGGTGCATTCGTAAGACCAAATTGCATCACTACAAACTCGTAGTGTCCATATGTGGTCCGAAATGCCGTCTTGGCTACATCCTTCTCTCTCACACTCAGTTGGTGATATCCAGATCTCATATCAATCCTCGAAAACACGGAAGCTCCTTGTAGCTGATCCAAAAGATCATCGATACGGGGCAATGGGTACTTGTTCTTGATCCTCACCTTGTTCAGCTCTCGGTAGTCGATACATAACCTCATTGACCCATCTTTCTTCCTGACGAAGAGAACTGGTGCACCCCAAGGAGATACACTAGGACGGACAAA
Source organism: Fagopyrum esculentum (assembly GCA_033239045.1). NCBI lineage: Eukaryota > Viridiplantae > Streptophyta > Magnoliopsida > Caryophyllales > Polygonaceae > Fagopyrum > Fagopyrum esculentum. Next base: position 111,001,666 of record BSUD01000006.1, read on the forward strand.
GCCCTTCTCTGTTAACTCCTCGAGCTACTTCTTCGACTCAAGCATCTCGATAGGCGCCATACGATAAGGAGCCTTAGAGATCGGTCTTGTACCGGGCTCTAGATCAATGCCAAAGTCTACACTCCGTTGTGGAGGTAAACCTGATGGCTCTCCAAAGACGTCAGCAAACTCGCAAGCTAGTGAAATCTCCTCCAAAGCTGGACTAGTACTATCCTTCATGGCATAGCACCAAAAAGCCTCACATCCCTGACTGATAAGTCTCGCAGCTCGAACTGCACTGATGACGGTACCAGTCTTCCCGAGATCCCATCCTTTGAAGATCTCAACATGGCCTGCATTTGTAGTTACTGTCACTGTCCTCTTGTCGATGTCCAGAACTGCTCGATGTCGATCCATCCAGTCCATGCCCAGAATAACTTCTTCATGTACTAAGTACATGACGAAAAAGTTAGCTGGCCAATCGCGACCTCCCAATCTAATAGGGCAATCGCGAATCTCTCGCGTACCTCGTATCTTACCCTCATCGGGTAATCCTATAAAGAAGGGTCTACCCTCTATAATAACTAAGGCCAATATATCTACACATGCATCAGATATAAAAGAATGCATAGCACCGGTATCGAAAAGAACTCTGACAAGAAAACCAATAATGTGAATGGTACTTGCAGCTGATGGCGTTGTCGGCTCTACAGCACTCCTCAACTCATAAACTTTGGCTGGTGCATCTCTGGTGTCTGCAGATCCACCAACCCGTCCTCTATCCCGGAGTGGAACCTTGAGGAGTGGCAGAACCTGAAACTCTCTGTTGTTGCTGCTGGTACTGAGATCTCTGTCCTCCTCCAGCAACACTGGCATTTGAAGAACCCTGTTGAGACAGCACTTTGCCCTGACGGCAAAACGCATCTTTGTGTCCGGGCTTGCCACAAGAAAAGCAAGTCACTGCTGACTTCTTGCATTCAGCTCGGATGTGTCCAGCTACTCCGCATTTATGACACTGCCGTCCTCTATCAGAACTCTGCTGGAAACTAGCACGTCCAAACGTCTAACTACGCTCAAAACAAGCTGCTCCTGCTCCAGCACTGGCGGATCCAATCTTTTGTCTCTTCTCAGCACCTCCTGTCTGAGAAGCTCTCCTCTGACCTGGTCGGTCTCTCTCATAGACAAAAGCTCTATCTTGATAGTCCGTCAAAGACTCACAACGGAAACCAGTAAGATAAGAGTGTGTCGATTCTCTCAACCTCCGAGAGAAAAGTTAACATGCTGATCCTCCGGTGGTGCGGACGGACCTAACAATGCCAACTCGTCCTGAAACTTGAGGATGATCTCAGCAATAGGCAAATCCTTGAATTCAGCCTCAAGGAAATCCTGAAGACGATCCCTCTTCATGGCTGCAGGGCAATAGCGATCCCTGATCACTGTCTTCATCTGCTCATAATTGGTGACCTTACTACGAATGTTTCTCCGCCAAGAATGAGCTTGATCCTTCAGCGATGTCTGCTATGTTGAATCGACGTCCCTCAAGGCAACCGATAGCGTCCATAGCAGAATCCACTTGTCCTAGCCACTACTCCATCTCCAAGCCAGTCCTTCCCACGAAGACGGGAACTTTTAACTGATGAAAAGCCTTCAACCAGTTGTCGGGCTTTTGTTCCTTTGCCTCAGCCGGCGTTCTAACAACCTCAGTAACTCCAGCAAGCGGGGCAACAGCTTGTGTAACTTTCTGCAAAACCTCAGCTGATCTCACAAGAACTAGCGGCACTGGTGTTGGTCCTCCAGTCCTGATAGCCTCCTCAACCCTCTGCACATAGTCGCGAAATGCAGAAGCTCCGATAGATAATTGTACGGACTCTATAGATAGCGCTCTCTGTGCTCCAAACCTAGCAACAGTCCCATTTCCAGCCTCAAGAACAATGCTCTCAGCAACCTCTTCAGCAAACGCCTCAGCGATAGGCGGATCAGCAACTGGGGCTTAGCCCCGACCTCTAGCTAGTGGATGTCTTCCTGCACCTCCTCGTCCACGGACGGCAGGTGGAAGTGGTAGTCGACCCCTTCCTCGCCACATAGCAGATGTAGGTCTAGTACGCGCCATCTGCTATACGGATAAATATATAAGACTACATATATATAGATATAAGGCCACGCTACAACTAAAGCAAAAGTCTAGAAAAAGAACATATAAAGGCCAACACAAAAGAAACTACACTGCTTAGATCCGCGGAGGTAGTGGTGGTCGCCCGTACATTTATCCAAGACCGAAAGGTTAAAAACAAAACCCCTTTTTAAATTGTTAGACCCCTTGCGGGCTCTATTTATTTTTCCATCTGACCTTTAGAAGATTTTGAGTGCCATTGTTGCCAAACTAGAACTCTGATACCATATTGTAACACCCCAAGTTCTGGGAACTTGAAGCGCTACGGGCTAGGACCGCACAATGGGTCCCGAACCTCAGAGTAGCAACAGCAAACGGATCTTACAACAAGGCACTGACGAATGAAAACCAAAACTTAATATAAAACCAAAGGTTCAAACAGAAGAAAACACAAAAGCTCCACAGTCGGGTCAAAACAAAGGGAAACAACAAACGAAACAAAAACCCAGTCCCGTCCTATAATGTACGGGAACCCCGGCTTACCACACCATCCGGATCACTCAATAACATCATGAACCTGTGCAACATCTACAACGACGGTATAAACTGTTAGCTAACATTCTAGGTATAAGCAAGAGTGTAAAGGCACAAACACATATAAGGTAGAGAAAACACATAGCATGCTTACACATCAACCGGTTATTATCTTTCATTAAGGTTATCCATTACTAATTCAACTTCTTTTGTCACACGATAATCTCCCGAAACTCACCTCCACTTCCGTCTACCAATAGGAATAGATCAGTACTATCTGCTACCTACGGGTCTGGATTGCAAGAGCACATTCTAGTCTCCTATAGAACTAGACAAGTGGTCACCGCCCGGATATAATACACTTGGGCCAGTTAAGGGTAACAAAGGGTGAATCCTATTTCCAATTATCCGTTATAAACATGATACACAACACAAGCATGCCGATACAATCCAACTAATACGCGGAATGAAGCTAAGTAAGTCCAAGGGACTTACCTCACACGAAGGTAACACAAGAGATCAGCAAACAATTCAGAAACATACAAGGAAGCTCAGTTTCCCTAGGGAAGGAGCAAGGAAAGCCTGTACGAGCAAGCAACACGAATCAGGAACGGAACGGTTGCTAGAAATCTATGACTTCTAGTCTCAAAGATCTCTAAGATATCAACACATGCTAAGGGCTCAACCTTAGTCTGACAACAAATCAGGGGAACAAGGAACAACTATAAGGGACCAAGGAAGGACGAGGAAAGGAAAGAAGGAAGCAACTCACCAAAGACGGGAGTTACTGTAGAGAAACCGCGGGGGCGGTTAGATAGATGCGCAGGGGCAGCTGTGACAGAGGCGTAGGGGCGGCGCTGTGCAGGCGCTGGAGTGGATCTTTGTCAGAAGCTATTGTCGGGCTTCTCTCCGATAAATCTCACAGCAGGGGCAACCAAAGCTCGAATCTTTGGTTCCAACACGTCAAGACTCAACTCTAGAGAGCCTGAGAACAATGAAGGGTCAACAACGGAACACTCCACAAGAATCAAGGCTCATGCTTGATCTTTGGAGAAGAAGGAAAGAAAAGAATGAAAGGAAGAAACCAAAACAGAAGGGAAGGCATGCAACGCTTAAAGGAACGTGAGGAAGAACCGGAAAAGATGCACTTACACGTTAAGCGGGATTGTAGGAAGCAAGGACGGCTGCAGCTCTCTAGGGTTTTAAGACGATAGCAGAGAACGGGAAAAAGGAGAGAAAGAAGAGAATATATAGGGAGGGTTGGAACGCTAGACGTAAGGGCGTCTAGGGTTAGAAAGAAAACAAGGAAACCGGCCCATAAGATAGAATATCGGATATTTTATCTATGGAAGAAAGATAAAACAACGAAAACAAATCGGCGCGATCTGTCGCACGATCCACAGGGGTGGATCTCACAGCCGTAGGGGCGGCTGGCCGCGGGAGCGGTCCTCTTCACCGCAAGGGCGGTGAAGGCAGAAACCTAGAATCTTACACGCATTAACCCTAATTTTAAAGGCGTATTGACGGCTGGCATTGAGAGCATTGCTTAGGGAAGATTCCAAGAAGGACGCGATTTGAATATTATGTACTTCGAGATATCCTAGAGTTTACATTTGGTGGTGGATTGACATCCCGTTCTTTGTTGTTTCTCTAGATTTTTGTCAAGATTTCTATTCCCTTTTTCTGCATTCATTCGATACAAACATTTGTTATTGGATTTGAGATTAATTATTTGATAGTCATTAAGTTTTCGAGTTTTATACTTTTTCCTTTTTAAACTTGATTATTGATTTGATAATGACGGTTATTGGCTAAAACCCTTTAGCGATTCTAAGGTGAAGGGTTGATAGTTGTGGCTTAGATAATGATAGATTGAACCAAAACAGATTGGACCCTGAGAGTTGCGAGAATCTCGTCGACAACCCTTTTCCACGGCCTATTCTTGAGTTCCAAGGCCGTGGTTCCTCTAGATCCAGCCGCGTATTTCCTCTGTCGGACGTCTTTTGCTTTTTCTTTAATCCAAAGTTAAAGATATGCTTTAACCTAGCCTTGGTTTGCCTTTCCTAGGTACTAGTGAAACTTAACATCCTCTATTTCGGTTTCGAGTGTCACAACCTTAACCGTTTTGGCCTATCATTTATTTCCTTGGGTTTGGGCATGGGTATTTGAGAGTAATTCTTATCCTTCGATCTTTTATATATTACAGCCTCAACAACCTTTATAGAGAGAGTCCTTGGGTTAGACATATAGGTTTGAAACTTCACCGTACATAACCTTACATTAGATATACCTTTGCAATCTTGACTCTGTCCTTATATCTGTAGAATATCTTGAATCAATTACCACAATTGGATACTTGGATCTTTAGAATTGATTTTTTCCCAATATACTCGCAAAGCTTCTATACATTACTTACTTGACAACTTGTGAACTGAATTTGATCCCTCAAATCCCTGAGTTCGATACTCTAGAATTCTTGCTTTACTACGCCGATCCGTACACTGTGGGTTCGCTTTGCTTTTATTTCAGTTTTATAAATTTAAGATTTGCACGCACACTTTTGAGCGAACATGGTTGAACCGGGTGACTGGCGCCCTCATAGACGTGACTCGCCACTTATCAAGGCTATTCTTGCCCGCAGGGATCGTATGTTGGAGGAGGGGTGTTCGCTTGATGAAACTGTCCAAAACCAATGTCATGGCGCCAAGTTTAAAGTGACAAAGGCATATCATCTTATTTAAAGAAGAGAGAAGAATGTGCCATGGCACAATGTTATTTGGGACGCCAAGCACACACCAAGACATGCCTTCATTGCATGGATGGCTGCCCTAGGACGTCTATCTACACATGACCGAATGAGATTCCTTGGAATTTATCCTATTTGTCATCTATGTAGAAGAGGAAATGAGTCACATGAGCACTTGTTCTTCCGGTGCAAGTACTAAAGGCATGTATTGTGTGAGGTGAGACGTAGCTTCAAAATGCCGGCTGGGGTGGGAACACTACCACTAGCCATGAGATGGCTGAGGCGAGCAAGAGGGAAGAATAAGCGACAAATTAGTGCCATGATGTTTGCTTTCGTAGAAACTGTCTACTTTCTATGGCATACACGTAATAGTATTGTCTTTGAGGGCAACTTGTTTCCGGAGAAGGTGACTATTAGATTGATCATTGTACACGTATACCGGCTACTTCACTAGGCATTCCCTGAGCATGTGGGTGGTATGATCGAAGAACACCATGATAGGTGACGGACAAGCTGGGCTAAGGCCAAGCAAAGCTGGCGCTGGACGGATATGGGCTAGTCTGATGTTGTCATGGTCGTGCCAGATGGGCCAAGATAGGCATCAATGTCATCGGCTGAGGTTGTCAATACTGGGCATCAGACTTGTCACTACCGGCATATGTTGTCATGGACATGCCATATGGGACAAGATGGGTATGAATGCCATCGTCGGATGTTGTCATTAATGGGATGTAAAGTTGTCGGTACCGGCATATGTTGTCATGATTTTGCCAAGTGGGCCCACATGGGCATGAATGCCATTATCTGGGTGTTGTCACAATTGTGCCGGAATTTGCCAAAACTGGCCTATGTTGTCAAGCGCTTGTCAGAATATTGTCAATGTCTCACCGTCTGGGTTGTCACTAATGGGCCCAGTTGGGTAGTTGTGCCAGCGCTTCGGAAGTTGTCTCACTTGGGCCGATTACGTATGTTTGCCACTACACCTATGGATTGTCAAGGATGGATCGCTGCGCCTACCGGCCTGTTACTATTGGGCTGAGTTGCCTTGTATGCCGGCCACTCCGGCTCTCGCTCTTGGTGCCGGATGGGCTATTTAGCCTTTTCTCATATTTATGTATGTTTTGCTTGTTTGTTTGTGCAATGTCCCCGGACATGCACTTGTCATAGGTTTTACTTGTGTTTACTTTGAACGCTTGTTTATGCCGAACGCCTCTTAGGAGGGATAGGCATATTTTCTCACATCTATGAATTTACCAGCATCTTGTTAGCTAACCATTCATGAATAAGAATAATGGTAATAGCATATATAATCACATAATCACATCATAACATGCAATATGCTCACACACATTATCATTTTGTTATCTTTATTACGTTATACCATTACTAATTCATTTGGTACGATACGAGGAGTAAAACAACCTCGCCTCCGTCCCCTTTTACCAAACAGGTTTGGAACCGGTGTCCTTCATCACCACCTGGTGGAATGGTCGAAGAGAACCCTCTAGCTACCCTATTTTGAGCTAGACAAGTTATCATCGCCCGTTAATACACTTGGGCCAATTAATATACATATATGGTCGTCGTAGTCCGGTTAGGTTATCAATGCAACATTCATTTGCACAAACACCACTATCACGATCCCACAAACACATAATCGCCAACTAACCAGCACCATATACATACATATATGCATCATCAATGTCTAGGAAGATCATCCACAAGATCAATCTTGTGGGATTCCAATAAAAGAAGAAGAGAGGAAGAGAAGAAGAAAGGGAAAGGAAGAGCTTACCGCTGTTGAACTCCGGAAAGGTAGAACACAACCATAACCTCAACAACTGGACAACACACATCCTCAACATCAACTCAACCTTCTTCTTACACAAACAAAGCTTCACTTGAAGATGATCAAAGAAGAATCCAAGGAATGAAACCAAGAAAAGAAGATGAAGAAAGGAAGAACGTGAAGAGAAGCTGAAGGATGAAGGAGAATGTCTGAAGAAAACCCTCTCACAGGAGGAAAGAACAAACCGTATAGGTGAAGAAAGGAAAAAGCAAGACTGCTAAAAAGGCGGCGCCTGACATGAATTCCGCGGGGTGGATCCACAATGTCGTTGGGGCGGTTCCGCTCCGGCGGCCAAGCTAAGACGCAGGGGTGGGATCACTAAAACACTAGGCTCTTACACTTGCCTTCATCCAACATATGTACCAAACGTTCAGAAGCACAACAAGATCAATCATGTTGGATTCCAAAACAAAAAAGGAGAAAAAGAAGAAGGGAAGAAGGAAGAGTTCACCACTCCTCTATGGAGCACTAGAAAGAAGAACAACATATACAACCCTTCTTAACACAACAACCTTCTAACACCAACCTCGTCATCATCATGCTTCAATTGGAAGAAGATCCAACGAAGAAATCAATGAAGAAAAGCGAAGAAGAAGAGAAGATTATAAACGTGAAAGAGAGAGAAGAAGAAGATTGGGAGAGGGTCCGAAACTCTACAAAGAAGGAAGAGATGATGCTTAAGAAGGAAGGAAAGTAAAGGTGGATGCGCCTACTATGTTAACCCGCGACCGCTGGCCATCGTTGCCGCGGACACAACTGCGGTCATGGTGAGGCTCGATCGCGGGGTCTTCATCAAGACATGGTTGTTACAACTAAAACGTATTAAGTATATAATAAAAATGAAGTACTAAAGAAATTAACTATGCTAAAACATTACATGCACTTCTTGGAATGAAACCATCCAAATTTTCTAGGTTGGATACGCTCGTTCGGTCAAATTTCATATCTGAATATCGTAGGTCGGAATCACCCCGTCAAATATTGGTGGTCGCAATACCCTTGGTGGGAATCACCTTCTTCATATATCGTCCGTCGGAATTTTATTACTTGTAGGTCAAGCCCGCCAAATTCCTTTAGTCGGAATACCCCAAACAAACAATCCCATTAAAGTACTCTAGTCTAAATTTTTCTAGTCAAAATAGCCTTGCCAGAATAACATGTGATCGGAATGTCCAAGTAGAAAAAAAACTCAACGCGGAGTTCTCGTCGTTGAAATACCCTACTTTGAAATTTGGCAAGATACCCCATCAAACTATATACCATTGTTGGAACCCCTAGACAAAATTTTGGACATGCATCCGATTTGGTCGTAACTCTTTAATTAGGAAATGCTAACAAATACAAGTTGACATATTAAGAAAGCATATAAGAGAGGTTTATTTTCTCCTCTTTGATGTGGCAGAATATAGAGATTTAGCTAAATTCATTTAGGTGGTACCCTAATATTTAAAACATAGAATCTAAATGGTCATACTTTCATAATGAATTCTCTCAAATAGAACTAAATAAAAAGCATATACTTATTTACTTGATTGCTTAATTTGTGGAATCTGATAGAAATAGCACAATTGATAGTAAAACTTATAATAAGATTACTATAGAAGTTCTACAATTCAAAAATTAAAATATTTTATAGCAAAGAATTACACTTTTAATAAATATTTTGAATCTTGATTAAATTTCTCAAAAATTCTAGAGAAAAATGAAATATAGCAATGGATTGAGTTAATTCGCTTAACTTTTTCGTTCAATAAATTAAACATTGCTCTTTTATCGATTTCTTTCTTTTTAAGTTATTTCTTCGTTCCAACAATAATAGTGAAATGATATTTTATTAATATATGAAAAAAGTCGCATGTCTCATATTTACAAATACATAAAATTCATGTAGAAGTGAAATCTAAGATAATTTAATATTTTTTTTTAATAAATAAAAAATATAGACTAATTTACATTTTTACCCTTTAACCTACCTAAATATACCCTATGCACCGTTAACCCAACTAGTTTACGTATTTGCCCTTTAACCTACCTACATATACCCAACGTACCCTTTAACCTACCTATATATAGACTACATACCTCACACACAACAAACCATTCTTCTCTTACATCTTCCGCGCAGCTATTTTTCTCCTCATTCAGAATCTTCCTTCAACAGTCATCTTTTTCATCTACCCAAATTTCTCCAATCGGGAATCAAAATTTAACATCTCCCATCTTCTCTTCCTATTGTTACTCAACTAGGAATAAGATTTTCTACTCGATCGATGTGGATGGGTCGAAGATGAGATTGTCGGAGCTCAACGCTAGTCAAGGTTTACTGCAAATCTAGTATCACAGACCTGACATATTAATGAAGGAAATTAAGGATAGATTGATCCTCGAATTCAAAGTTTATTGCAACAACAAGATTGTTCAAAGAAATGAGGTAATACTACACCATTTACTGGCTTGTTTATGCTAAGTAGTATGAGATCCTCAAAAAAATAAGGTCATATATATGTATATCATTTAGATTACATATCTCACACACAACAAACCATTCTTTTCTTACATCTTCCTCGTAGCTATTTTCCTCCTCATTCCGATTTTGCGTCAATAGCAATCTTTTTCACCTACCAAATTTCTCCGATCTGAGTTTCTACAAGATCTTCACTCGTCTCTTCCTGTTTCAACTCGACTAAGAAGAATACCATGAAGTAGAATCGGAATTTCTACAAGATCGACGTGGACGGACTTTCTACTCGATCGATGTGGACGGGTCGAAGATGAGATCGTCGAAGCTCAAAGTAGATCAAATACACCCGTCTGTCCATTCTTAATATCGGACCACCAACATAGTAAGGGAACTAAATATATAGTCTGAATCTATAAATATGTTTCTTTATCGTTTTAGTTATTTTTGTCTCTGAAATTATGTATGTGTAACCATGGCATGTTTAAGCCCTTTTTGCGACGATGGATTGGTGAGTGAATAGCTAGCTGCTTATGTTAGTACTATTTCTCAATAATTTGGATTTGTTGGTGCAACGCCGGCCCCCTTTTTTTCTTAAAGATTTCTTCTAGGTTCAACAAGTTGGTGTAACTGAAACTTAATCTTCATTTTATCTTAATTTTGGATCTACTGTTGTAACAACTTTGTACTTTCTTGAAGATATCTCTTAGTTTATGTAATTGAGACTAAAGTATTGTCTGAATTTTGGAATTTATCTTATTCATAATATTAATGTGTAATTTAAAATTTATCTCCTTATAATACTATTCTGGTTGTGTACAAGGTGCAAAAATACACCATGAGAGATAAGAATTGGTTCAAGGATAAGAGAGATAAATAAGATGATGGAAAAGAGTGAAGCATCCATCCAATTACATATCTAGTTGATGAAGATGTTCCTACTTATTGGTGTTATATATAATTGGTGTTTTACTGATACAGGTTCAAGGGCTTCAGAATCTCATGTTTGGTTTATGAAGCTAAATCTTGGAGAGATAATGCATGATGAGTGTTGCTTTTTTTTTTGTATATTTACATATTGTTTGGCATTGGAGGTATTATGTTTAGTCAACCCTTAACCACACAATCACTTATCACTAAAGAACATAATGCAAAAAACTCGGATAAGATTCATGGGTTTCAATAACTCACATGACGAGTGGGTCAACGAAATAAATGTGATTCGAGAGCGTAAAATCCTTCCAGAATGTTAGCCTCAATCAAAATCGTGTACAATCTAGTTGGGAAATGCACCCAAGAGAGATAAGAACTTTGACCTCAAGATCAATGTTCAATCAAGATTAATGGTTACGTGCAATCTGCAAAAGTACACACAAGAAAGATAAGAATGTTGACTCATGATCAATATTCGATCAACATCTATGGTTGTTTACAAACTGCAAAAATACACCCAAAAGAGATAAGACTATTGACCTCAAGATGTATTTGTGGAGGTACAAGACACATGTGTTTTTCACGGTAATTGGTAAGAAAGAACGAGAAATTATGTTTTTGCTTAGTGACCTTTGAACGTAATATCAATAAATGTGACTACATAAACTAGCATGACGATGACATTCTTGGACTTATTTTTGATACACTTCCAATGGAAGTTGTTATGTATTCCGGAGAAAAGGTGAGGTATTTGTAGAGGTACAAGACTCGTGTGGTTTATGACAGTAACTCGGCAAAAAGAACAAAAATTATGTTTCTTGTGTAGCAGTTTGATTGTTCAAAAGTATTATTGTACCAACTTGTTTATCCTAGATGTCTATGTACATATTTGTGATCAATTTGGTTTCTACGAGGTATTTGTGGAGATTCAATTCAATTGTTCTTGCATTACAAGAGTTGCTTAATCATCAAAGACAACTTTTATTGTGGCAATTTGATTGTTTTAAAAAGGTAATATATTATTTTCCTAGTTTGTTTTCTCTAGATGACTCGATAAATATTTCGTGATCAGTTTGATAAAAATAAATATATTTAAATCATTAATACCGTACTAAGATTCGGTTTTGTGAATTTAGAGACAATTTAATATCTACACTGCTGTCTTTACCAATTTTGGTTTTAAAAGGGTAAGTTAAATTAAAAGAAGAGAGAAACAAGGATGTATATACAAAATTTGTTTCAAAAACCCACAAAATCAGAATCAAGAAACTAAAAACTCAGGGTCACAAGGTTACAACAAAATCTAGGCAAAAGTGATAATGTTGAGAGAGCAATGACCCTGACGTGAGAGATGATCAAGTGTGTGCAACAAATGAAGTACACGGTGGTAGTCAGCTTGACGGGAACACTAGAAGCAACCATCGAAGGGGAGGCATTATTAGATTGAGTGAGAGCTTTTTGGATGAGAGAAGTGTCAATCTAGAGTTAGTTTTAACTTTTTCCGCATAGGAAAAGAGGCAACCTTACAATTCTCCTTATCGGAATCTCTGAGTATATCCAAAATATACTTTATTTGGTTCACAAATAAGACCAAATGATTTCTGGAAATCTTCATGCTTAAGAATCTTGCTAAGCCAAGATCTTTCATTGTAAAAGATTAATCCAAAGAAATTTTAAAATAAGCAAATTGTCAATCAAGATCATATCATCAACATATACCAAAGCAATATAATACCAATAGAAATGTTCTTGACAAGAGGAACTAGTCATGACGAGATTGAATAAAGCCAAGAGTAATAAGAAATTTGGTAAGCTGGACATTCCGATGATGACTAGCTTGTTTCAATCTATAAAGATGTAACAACCGGTATTCTGACTGTCACCGCACCCGTGGAAATAGTGGCCACCCACACGGCAAGCGACGTCTGTCACTGCCCCCGCGGTGAAAATGGCCACTCTAGCGGTGACAGTGGCTACAGCAGCGGCCAGCTGCGGTCGCGGCGGGGTCGTGTCGCGGGTGCGGTAGACCCAGATCGCGGATGTCTTCTTTACTTTTTCGTTTGTATCTTGTTTTCTTTAATTGAAGATCCAATCTTCTATCTTCTGAACGATTTTTCTCCTTTATTCTAACACTAAATCTTCTTGCCTTCTTCTCTCTATAGTTTCCTATAAATTCCTTCTTTCTCTTCCTTTTTCCGATTCTTGCTTACGTTCTCCTTGAACTCGAAAGTTGCAAACTGCCTTTGTGATCTCCTACAGAACTGTAAGTTCTTCGTTCCCATGATCTCCGGTATGCTCATGTTATACGCTGCATGCTTCCTCTTCTGTTTCCTTATTCTTTTCCTTTTGTTCTTCCCTTTTCTCTTCACAAGGATCAAGATCGAGTCTTTTGTTAGCTTTCCGTTGTTGATATATTGATATTCACAGGCTCCATTGGTTGAGTTGTGACGTGGATGAGTGTTGAGAGAAGCAAGATTTGGCCTTGGTTACAGTTCCTTGTTGTCAAAGGAGAAGTCCGCATTTCTATCATAAAAACCGCCCCTGCGCCTCTATCGTGTCGCCCCTGTGGGATTTTCCCAAGGTCGACCCTGCGGTGCTGTCATCCGCCCCTGCGGTTCTTCTTCTAGTCTCTCCATATTTGGTGAGCTGCTTGATTCCTTGCTTTCCCTGTTCCTGCCTTCAATTGTGTTGGATGTTGTTGACCCTTGGTTATCTGTAAGACTAGCGTATGTGACCCTAGCTTGTGTAGATCTCTTAGAGATCATGGAGAATAGAAGTTATAGACTTCTAGCAATAATTTGGTTCTTGATTTGTTATGCCTTGTTTGAGCAGACATTCCTTCCTTTCCTTTGGGAAACTGAGTTGTTGTTGAGTTACCCAAGTGAGGTAAGTCCCTTGGACTTACTTAGCTACATTCCGTGTATTGCATTGATTGTGTTGGCTTGTTGTGTAGTTGTTATTGTTATAACAGATAACCGGACTAGGATTGACCTTTTATACCCTTAATTGGCCCAAGTGTATGATAGTTGGGTGGTGACCACTTGTCTAGTTCTAAAGGAGGCTAGGAGCTGCTCTTGTAACCCAAGCCTGCCGATAACGAATAGTACTGATCTATTCATTTTGGTAGATGGAAGCGGAGGCGAGTTTTGGGAGATTCTCATGTGAGAAAAGAAGTTGAATTAGTAATAATTAACTTAATTAAAGATAATAACCGGCTGAGTGTGAGCATGCTATATGTTTTTATTACCTTATGTGTGTTTGTACCTTTACTATCTTTCTGATATCTAGAATGTTAGCTAACGGTTTATACCGATATTGTAGTTGTTTCACAGGCTAGAGATGATGTTGAGTGATTCGGATGGTGTGGTCATCTGGGGTTCCCATACATTCTAGGACGGGATCGGGTTTATATTTATGTTGTTGCTTTCACTTTAGTTTTAAACTCGGTTGCGAGTCTTTGACACTTCCCCTTTGCTAAACCTTTGGTTTTATAATAGTTTTGGTTTTCATTTATTTTTGTCTTGTTGTAGGATCCGAGATTCTTGTTGCTACTTTGAGGATCGGGACCCATTGTGAGGTCCTAGCCCGTAACGCTTGGAGCTCCCAGAACTTGGGGGGTTACAATATGGTATTTAAGCTCAAGGTAGTAACATTGGCAATCATAATCTTCTAAAGGTCGAATAGATAAACAGAACGCACAAGGGGTCTTCGTTTTTCAGAACGAGGTTTTGTTTTAACTTGTCGGTCTGGGATAAATGTATGGGCGACTACCACTACCTCCGCGGATCTCGGCAGTTAGTTTTCTTATATGTTGGCCTTTGTATGTTTTTCCTAGATTTCAAGTTTAATTTTAGCATGGTTATAGCATGTATTATAGTCTATATTTTGGGATTGGTTTAGACGTTTTATCTTCATAAATCTGCATGTATTGATGTATATTCTTGGATTATATTATTTTATTGTCTACCTTTGCGGGAATCGAGGTCTACACCTAGTTTCATTGTAATTATAGGGAAAATGGCACGTTTTTTTTATTAAAATGGAGCTAAGGAAGCTAAGGAGTCATTGGAGCTGCATTCTGGAGCATTGAGGAGTTATAAGAAGATCCCATGAAACATGGAAATGATTCAGATGATTAGTTTTGGACCGTATTCGAGAAGATCTACATTCAACTGAGACTCACCTTGGCCAACTACAGTGTCACCTCGACCGAGGTGATCTTGAGGAGCGTCCCGACCGAGACGAATACCCTGCCGCCGGCGAGATCTTTATTTTTGGCTGAGATCTTCTATTTTTGGAAGGAGAATATCATATATTTTTTGCTGGATTCCTGGAAGGAAGATATGATATTTTGCTGATTTATTTTGAGAGATATGGATATATTTTCTAGTTAAATATATTTTTAAGATATTATTATCTTTGGAAAATAATTCTCCTATAAAAAGGGCTGATTTTCTACAATTCAGCCATCTAGCAATTGGCGGATCAACCGTGCTCTGAAGTTTGAAGGAAGTTTGAAGGATGTTTTGAAGTTCAAAGGAAGGAATGAATCATAGTTGGAGTTGGCTTTTGAATGAGTTTGAAAGATCTTCTTAGATTGCTTTTGGTTTGTTGTCTTTTCTGATTTGTTACTTGAGGACCGCTGATTTATTGTTTGATATATTCAGTTATTGAAACCTTTGTCTTAAGGTTTTATTGTTTGAATATTGATTCTTGTTAGAATGAAATATTGTGATATTCTAGGCACGTTTTCTAGATGTTTTTCATTGATGAGGCTTTGAAGCAATTGTTAGCACGTTTATCTACATTGTCGATATGGAGGTCTACATTAGCTTTGTGTTGATTATAGGTGAATAAGAGCTAAATCCGAACATTTGAGAGAGAAAGGAGAAGATTTGAGCACTTCCAAGGATTAGGAACACATCAAAGGAACCAAAGGAGATGTTAGGATGAGGAATGGCACGACACAAAGGAAATCATAATCAATTTCCACCTCCACGCCTTAAAATACGGCCGTAGGGGAATCCACGCTCTAAACCACAGCCGTGGATCTTGGCATCATGAGCGTGGAGCATTCCAGAGAGTTACACGGTCAAAAGTACGGTCGTGGAAATCATGTGAGACCCTAACCCATTCCACGCCCTAAACCACGGTCGTGGAACCCCTTAAGACCGTGATTTAGACAATCTTTTGACGTACTAATTATTGCCACGATTATTTACGCAATGGGCCGGACGGTTATTTTATCCTTCCTTATAAAAAGGGTGGAGATAAGAGAATTGGACACACGTGCTTAAGGCTAGATATCACGCTTTAGCCGGAGATCGACGCTTAACGCTTAGACATCGTTCAGCCCTGCGGAAGACGGTTGAGGGAAGGAATTAGCGGAAGTGCCGGCAATTTGGATTACGGAAGTTGCACCTTTCTAGGGTTTTGATATTGAAGACGGTTTGACATCCCGTTCTTCATACTTTCCTTAGGGTTTGAGATTGATTATGAGTTATATTTGAGTTTCGAAGGTTTTTCATCTTTCATTCTTCTAAAATTGATTATTGATATCATAATTATGGTTATTGGCTAAAACCCTTTAGCAATTCTAAGGTGAAGGGTTGATAGTTGTGGCTTAGATGATGATAGATCGATCGTAAATTGATTTGACCCTGAGAGTTGGAGAGATTTCGCCGACAAACCAAAATCACGGTGTGTTCTTGAGATTCCACGGCTGTGGAACTCAAGATCTGCCCGTAATTTATATAAGTTTACGAACCTTGCTTATACTTTGATCCAAGGTTAAAGATTAGCTTTAATCTAGTCTAGGTTTGTCCTTTTCTAGGTAGTAGTGAAGCCTCAACAACCTCTACTTCGATTCCGAGTGTCACAACCTTAATCGGTTTAGTTAGTCTTGATCCTTGGGTTACAAGTTTGGATATTTGAGATTAATTCTTTTCCTTAGATCCTTTCTATACTGAGTCCTCAACAACCATTATAGAGAGTGTCCTTAGATAAGTCATATAAAGCCTTGGAACTTCACCGTACATTGCTTTACCTTAGCATACCTTTGCAACTCTTAACTCTATCCTTAGTTCATTAGTATATCTTGAATCGATTGCCACAATTAGATACCTGGATCTTTAGGGTTGCTGTTTTCCCAATATTTGCAAAGCCTATTACATTTCTTGCTTGACAATTTGCGAACTGAATTTGTTCCACCAAATCCATGAGTTCGACACTCTGGAATTCTTGCTTTACTACGCCGATCCGTACATTGCGGGTTCGCTTGCTTGATTGTAGTTTTATAAATTTAAAGATTGATTGCACACATGCTTAGAGACCAACAAGTTTTTGGCGCCGTTGCCGGGGATTTGGTTTAGGCCGAATTCGGTTATCGGTTGTCAAGCTTGGGAGCTTTGCTCTTGTTATTTGATATCTCTTTTGAGTGATATTTGCAGGTTACTTTAGTTATATGCGTAGGTCTAGAAACAACAAAGACCTCTTACCTCTTGATCAAGAACTTAAGAAGACTTTGAGGAAGAAACTCAAAGAAAGAAAGATGGCTGATAACAATGAGCGGGATCTTCAAGCAGAGTTGGAGGAATCCGAGGCTCAACTTAGATGGAGCGAGAAGACTCGCAAGGAAGAATCGGACCGTCATCAATTGAAAATTGATGAACTCAGGGACCAGATGGTTCAAATGAGGCTGGAGATGAGCGATTCCAAGAAGAAGAAGAGGAGGAAATCGTGGAGATCGGTTAGAACCAACTCATCCGATGAGGATAGCGACTCTTCCATGCCACCACTAGAGGACATTGATCCGACGATCAATGTGAATCAATATAATCCAAGACCGGCTGCCAATTATTGTGTTCCAGCTGGGGGTGCGAGAGCCGCTCGAGTAGATGAAGAGCCAAGAACTCTTGGCCAAAGGATGGATCCGATTCAGCAACCACGCCGTCTAGGTGTGAACTTTGATGCTGACGATATGCAGGGGTTTAGCTTCAACCCACAAGTAATTACCATCGTTCGCCAAAATCAGTTTGGAGGAACGAGTGTTGAATCTCCACATCAACATTTACAAAATTTTGAGATCTTGATGGAGACGATGAAGCCAAAGAATGTAACCACCAACAACTACAAGATCAAGCCATTCTTCTTCTCTTTGAAAGGAAAAGCTTTATCTTGGTATCAAGCTCTTCCAAATGGAAGACTCAACACATGGGAGGATCTTTCTTCGGAGTTCCTCACCAAATTCTTTCCGCCATCCAAGATGGCGGAGTTGAGAGGTAAGATTAATGCATTTTCTATGAGATCTAACGAAAGTTTGTTTCAATCTTGGAAAAGATTTCAGGATTTACTATTTGATTGCCCACACCATTGCATTTCCAAATTGGAGTTATTGGAGATATACTATAAGGGGCTGGATGTGGAAATACAATTCAAGCTCCAATCCCTTTTATGTGGCACATTCATGGACATGAGAGAAGATGACGCTTGAGACTTCATTGAAAAACAAGCCCGAGTCATTGAGAAGTATTCTCATCGGAAGGTAGAAGCAAATCGAGTGGAGCAAGGAGCAAAGCTAACACAAACCGCTCAAACTCAAATCTTTTCTCTCAACACCGAGATGAAAGAGTTGAAGGAAGTCATAAAGGCTAGCTTTCCAAAGTCTAATGAGAAGGATGTTGGTTATCTAGGAAACAACAATAACCACAATGGGAATGAGAACACAAACCGCAACAACCGGAACAACAACCGGAACAATTGGAACAACAACAACAACCGGAACAACAATTGGAACAACAACAAGGGTTCAAACAACAACAATTGACGTTCCAACCAAAAAAACTCCGGTAATTCTTATCCCAATTCAGGAAATGCACTAACTCCACCTTCTTCT
Organism: Fagopyrum esculentum; assembly: GCA_033239045.1. NCBI lineage: Eukaryota > Viridiplantae > Streptophyta > Magnoliopsida > Caryophyllales > Polygonaceae > Fagopyrum > Fagopyrum esculentum. Next base: position 111,020,169 of record BSUD01000006.1, read on the forward strand.
TCTTCCATTCCTTTGAAAAGTCAGGGGCAAACATCTAATAGTGGAAGCACTTCGGGAAAAGAGAAGCCCGATCCCATGTTGGAAACAATCTTGGGAAAACTTCAAGGATTGGAGAGTCATATCACTAAGGTTGATAATAACATTACTAAGGTTGGTAAAGCTCAAAAGGTTTTAGAAAACCAAATGTTTAGCAATGCTGAGGAAGTTTCTAGGAATCAAGGAAAACTTCCAGGAAAGACGGAGGACAACCCGAAAGGAAGGGTGATGGCTATCACAACTAGGAGCGGAGCAACAACCACCGACCCGCAACCTAAGTTTGTGGAAGTTCCCGTCGAGAAAGAGAAGGAAAAGGGGAAGGAGAAGGAAGACATCTACATTCCTCCTCCAGCTTACAAACCTCCTCTACCATTTGCACAATCTAGAGCAAGAGCGCGTCTAGACAAGCAATTCGGTAAGTTTATTGAACTCATGAGAAAACTGCATATTAATATATCTTTCATTGATGCAATTGTAGGTATGCCAGCTTATGGAAAGTTCTTGAAGGAGATCCTCTCTAACAAGAGGAAATGAGAGGATTTTGGAGAAGTCAAAATGAGTTCGGATTCGTCGGATCTCATTAAGACTATGAAGGAAAAGATGCCACCAAAGCTGAAGGATTCGGGGTCATTTTGTGTTCCCATAGGAGTGGGAGATGTCACATATGATGCATTATGTGATTTAGGAGCAAGCCTGAGCATCATTCCGCTTGCCTTATGCAGGAAGTTCGATTTAGGCGAACCTAAACCGGTGAAGATGACATTATACATGGCGGATCGATCCATAACTCGTCCCGTCGGTATAGTTGAAGACGTCCCGGTCAAGCTTGGTAAGTTCTATGTTCCTATAGATTTTTTTGTGCTTGACATTCCTGCAGATTGTCCGGTCCTGATCATACTCGGAAGACCGTTTCTTGCAACATCCGGTTGTATGGTTGATTGCAAGAATGCTAGACTCGCCTTCAACATAGGAGAAGAGAAGGTAGAGTTCGTTCTTTCCACTTTGATGAATGAACCAGCTCTTGAAGAGGACATATTCAACATCCATGACGAAGAGCCATCAAGAGAGGAAGTAAGTTCGATTCTCTTCAAAGATTCCTTGCAAAAGGTGATTACTATGAGCATTATGGACATAGGGGAAGAAGAGGAATGCAATAAGGAAATTGAAGCTTTGGAGAAGCAAAAGGAAGTGTATGAAGAAGAGTTTGAGAAATGTTACGATGGGTCAGAAAACGTGAGGAATCACGGCCAGGCATGTTATTCCACGGCCGTGGTTTCTACCAACATGACCGTAATTAGCTATTCAGAGGACTCCAGTAAGTTACACGGTCAAAACCACGGCCGTGGAGAGAACAGAGGTGCCGTAATTGACTTCCACGCCCAAAACCACGGCCGTGGAGGAAGCAGAGGTGCAGTAATTTTGGGTGAATCTGAAGACAATTGTGTTCTTTCTACCACTTCTTTTGATTCTTCTCCAACAACTTCTATACCCTTAGAAATTTCTAAGGAAGCATTGGACACTCCTCAAGAGCCATTAGAGAGTCCAATAGTGATGGAATTGAAACCACTTCCCGCACATCTAAGGTACGCATTTCTAGGACCTAATTCTACCTTTCCGGTAATTTTTAGTTCCGATTTAAGTATAGATGAACATAGTAAACTTATGGTTGTTCTTAAGAAACATAGGAAAGCTTTAGGTTATACTATAGAGGATCTAGTAGGAGTTAAATCTTCACTATGCATGCATAAGATCCTAATGGAAGAAGATTTTAGAACTTCACGACAACCTCAAAGGCGGTTAAATCCAACCATGAAGGAGGTTGTCAAGAAGGAAATTCTTAAACTACTTGATGCAGGTATCATCTATCCTATCTCCGATAGCAAATGGGTGAGTCCCGTACAAGTTGTTCCTAAGAAGGGAGGAATGACAGTCATTATCAACAAGAACAATGAGCTCATCCCTACACGAACCGTGACAGGATGGAGGATGTGCATAGACTACCGCAAGCTAAACAACACAACGAGGAAGGATCACTTCCCACTACCATTCATCAACCAAATGCTTGAGAGGTTAGCACAACACTCACATTTCTGTTATCTTGATAGTTATAGTGGTTTCTTTCAGATCCTGATACATCCAGACGATCAAGAGAAGACCACATTCACGTGCCCATGGGGTACGTTTGGTTACAGGAGAATGCCGTTCGGGCTTAGCAACGCCCCAGCCACCTTTCAATGGTGCATGATGGCTATCTTCTCGGAGTATATAGAAGAAATCATGGAGGTTTTCATGGATGACTTTTCTGTTTATGGTTCCTCTTTCGATAATTGTCTTTCTATCCTTGCTCTTGTACTAAAAAGGTGTGAAGACACTAACCTAGTTCTTAATTGGGAAAAGTGTCAATTTATGGTGAAAGAAGGCATTGCATTAGGACACTTGATCTCTAGTAGAGGGATTGAAGTGGATAAAGCTGAGATAGAGAATATAGAAAAGCTCCCTCCCCCATCTTCGGTGAAAGGGATAAGAAGCTTTCAAGGACATGCCGGATTTTATAGACGCTTTATAAAGGATTTCTCTAAGATATCAAAACCGCTTACTAATCTATTGCTAAAGGATGCAGTTTTGATTTTTCGCAGGAATGTTTAGATGCGTTTAACAAGATTCAGGAAGCTCTAATCTCAGCTCCGATCATTCAACCTCCGGATTGGAATCTTCCATTCGAGGTTATGTGTGATGCAAGTGACGTAGCTATAGGAGTTGTGCTTGGGCAAAAGAAGGAAGGACGAACCCACGCTATCTACTATGCTAGCAAGACGCTAGACGAAGCGCAGCTCAACTACGCCACTACCGAAAAAGAATTCTTAGCAATTGTATATATGAATTTGAAAAGTTTTGTTCTTATCTTGTAGGTGCAAAGGTGATTGTATACACGGATCATGTTGCGATCCGGTCTCTACTTGCAAAGAAGGATGCGAAACCAAGGCTGATTAGATGGATTCTTCTCCTACAAGAATTCGATCTAGAGATCCGTGACAAGAAGGGTTCAGAAAATTCTAGAGATGATGCATTATGGGCATACCGGACTGCATATAAGACTCCCATAGGAACAACACCATACAAACTTGTGTATGGAAAGTCTTGTCACTTGCCGGTGGAGCTAGAACATAAGGTGTATTGGGCAATAAAGTGGTTGAACTTCAGCATAAAGGAAGTGGGCGAGAAGCGCCTTTTGGACCTCAATGAGCTTGAAGAACTTTGCTTAAATGCCTACCAAAACGCCAAGATATACAAAGAAAGAGCGAAGCGTTGACATGATAAGCATATCATTCCAAAAGACCTGAAAGAAGGAGATCAAGTTCTCCTCTTTAATTCAAGACTTTGCCTCTTTCCAGGTAAGCTTAAATCTCGTTGGACCGGACCTTATCTAATCAAACGTGTTTTTCCCCATGGTGCAGTTCAAGTATGGGGTGAAAAGGGCGGAAGCTTCAAGGTGAACGGTCAACGACTAAAGAAGTATTCACCGGAACTCCAAGCTGAAGAGTTCGCGCCTACCGCACTCGAATAAGTGCGAATATGGTCTATCTACGGACCTTAAACAAGCGCTTCTTGGGAGACAACCCAAGGTATTGCATTATTGTTTTTGTTTGTCATTCATAGATTAGTTTAGTTTAGACGTTTTTGTTTTGTTTTGCCTTCGATACCTCCGGTATGTTGTGTTTTTGGATGTAGGAGCAATGTAATAGGCTAAGGAGAGGAAAAAGTTGAAGGAAATTGACGAAACTTGGACTTTGGCACATTACAGAGAGTTCCACGCCCCAAACCACGGTTGTGGAACCCTTTGAGACCGTAATTTGCAAAAGCCTGAGAAAAATCACCAAAACCACGGTTCCGTACATTTCCACGCCCGTGGAACCCCTCGAGTGACCGTGATTTTCAAAATTTTTTACGGTCACTATATAAACCACCTTCCTTCACAAACCACACTAAAACCTCCCAATTCCACGCTTAAAAATCGCCGAAAACGACCCCCTCTCTCAAATCTCCGTTCGTTAATCGTTTCGAACGATTATTTAACCCAAAGTGAAGCAAATTCAACCATATACAAGATCCAAGCAACAATTCGAGTGGACAATCGCAGGAGAAGGCGGAATTTGGATTTTAAAAATCCAAAACCTAGGTTTTCTTCTCTTCCTTTACTTTGTCAATTTTGTTCCGTTTTCGCAAGAAATTTTAGGAGAACTGATTGGAATTGGATTGGAATTAGTCTAGGGCTGTTGTCTGGTGAATTTGGTGTTGATTGACTGAATTTTGAGAAATTACGAGCCGAATCACGGTCTCTGGGTATTCCACGGCCGTGGAAGTTCAAGAACAGGCCGTAATTTTGGACAGAAAATGGACTTTGTTAGGAGAATGTCTAATAGGAATAAGGAAAGGTGATGCTTCCTCCTCCTCCCAAGTACCACCTAGTGAACCACCATCACCCCCACCCCCTAGAATTCCTAAGATTCATGAGGATTACCTCGATGCCTTATAAAAGGATCGAGAAGAGACCGGTCATAGGACCACGTTATTCGCTTCTTGAGGAGTTAGAGCCACTGAATGTGGTTAATGATATTACTTGGTTGTTAGATAGGGCAGGATTGATCGTCTTATCCGCTATTAAGGAAGACGCTTATGAGGAGATCACTAAAGAGTTTGTGATCTCTTTTCAGCACAGTCACATGGATAGGACTGTCTCTTTTAGGCTGATGGAGGAGAACTATGAGTTCTCGATTGTAGAGTTTGGAGCCTTTTTTGGGTTCCAAGAGACCTTCAATGGTCGTTTTCCTAGCGGCGTGTACGCTAAGGATTTTTGGGCAAATATTGCCATGATTTACGCCAGCAAGGACCGCTGGCAACCTGCTGATACCAAGGCTAAGCTTATCTATCACTTAGCCTTGAAGATAGATCATCGAGTACTTTCTGAGTGTCTCTTCCCTAGGACTGAGACTCCTCAGAAGATCAAGACTGATGAGTTGTTTTTGTTGTATGATATGTTGCACGGTAGGCCTGCTGACTGTGCCACCCTCTTAGCTTCTACCATTAGTAAGCTGAAGAACAAGAGGGCTGGAAATATTGGATATGGTGGGATGGTCACCCACATTGCTCGACAATTAGGGATAGACTTTTTTCCTGTACTAGGATAGCGGCGAGGCCGTTGGGACTTGAGAGCCTCATGACTAGAGGATTGATCTTTCCTAGGCATAGAGGTCCACCTACCGCTGCCATGCCTTGGGAGGATAGAGGAGGTAAAGGTGTTATATTGCTTCCTGAATATTCCATTATGGTTGGACGCCATAATTGGAAGGAGACATTCGCTGCTATGCATGCGAATAGATTAGTAGCACCACCTTACGTCCCTGATGAGGTACCGACTCCAGCTGAGGAGGAGGAGAGAGGAGGAGATGACGGTTTTGAGGGAGGCGGTGAGGAGCACAACTTTGGTACTTTTCCGGATCAGCCGGACACATTTCCCGACCTCCCTAGACATTCTCCCTGCCCTACTAGACCCTCCGGTTCTTCCTCCCACCGTGCTAGCGTGAGTGAGAGGCCGACTTGGATGACGACCCCTCCAGATTGGTATAGATCACAGCCGGAGTGGATGGGAGCACCACCGACTTGGTATGCACAGCCTCCATCAGCACCAGCACCGCAGGATGCACCGGCTTGGTATAGCCAGGCACCGGGATGGTACGAGCAGCTACCAGATTGGGCCACCGACCTTTCTAGGAGAGTAGGAGCTTTGGAGGTCCGGCAGGATACTAAAGATGTCTAAGCCGACGAGCACGATAGGATGATGAGGGACATCTACCGCCAGCAGTTCGGGCGGAACTTTGACTCCAGCTTCTTCCCGTTTCCACCTCCACCTCATTGATGATCATGCACGGTTGACTGTTCTAGCCGCTCCACCACCGTCTTGTGAGTTCATTTTCTTTCTTTCTTTTCTTTATTTCTTTTTGAACATTAGGGACAATGTTTGTCTCAAGTATGGGGTGGGGTGTGACTATCGTTTGTAATAACTCTACTCACTTTTCGTGCCTTGATTGAGAACACTTTGCATGTTTCATTTCATTGTCACACGTTTCATTATTGCATTGCATGAAAAAGCTTTTGAAAAACCCATAAAAATTGAAAAATTTTGAAAATTCTAAAAGGTTTTATGCTTCTAAGAATTGAGATGATTTCCATGATAATCACTACTTGTGAATTGAATTTTTGATGACAATTTTATGCCTAATCGAATAATGAATTGAAAAGGAATTGAATGTGTTGATTATCCTTTCTTGCAAGTTTCATAATGCGAAGAGTTTTACCTAAATCATATTGAGAAATCGAAGTTGAAATCACATGATAAGTTCTTATACTTCTTTATGAAATGATTAAGGCAATTCGACCTTTCTTTCTCCTTTCTTTGTTCATTTAGCCCCTCAATGAAATAATTGCCTCCTTTAACTATCCGGGAATTTGGAGGAGTTATGTTTTGGCATGTTTGATGTGGGAGGGCCATGAAAGCAATTGCTTGCATTCAAATAATATAAATAATAGATTTGGGGAAGTCAATTATGACGATGAATAACTCGGCAACATTCACATAGCCGGGTGTTTGTGTCTTGCCAAAGTCGGATTGAGCGATATTCCTAACGGATTATGGTATGTGCATCAAGGGTTTGAGGAATATCAAAATTGAGAAACGCCAATCTCCTAGGCTTCGGTTTTTGTGCACCTCTGTCCATAACTCCTAAAGTAAAGTCGAAAAATGATGTGAAAAGAAGAGAGTAAAGCTCAAAGTTGATGGTGTTACAATTAGAATAAGAATTAAAAAGAAAAGAGTTAGTTGTCCACTTTCCCGGATTCATGCACCACACTCCTTATAAGTTTTCCCTCCCTTCCGCACTCTAGACCTTCTTTGAAAGTCCTTAAGATCAAAATAACGTTATTTGGCTTGGTGATCTAAATTTGAAATTTCTTATGCTTGATTTTTATAATGCTTTAAGGTTATGATGTTCACATTGAAGTTTAATCAATTCATGATGTTTCTTTCCTCTACATTCTTTGGTTATGTATATGAAAGTTTCAAGAATGAATGAAGCAAGGTTTGAGAATGATCTATGGATTAGAAGCACATTTACCTAAAAGAACTTTGTTTTTGAGTTTGCATGCATATTTCATCCTAACCTATGTTCTAAGCTTTCAAAAGACCTTGCTTGGGGACAAGCAAGTGGCAAGTATGGGTTATTTTGTTAGCATGAAATATTGTGATATTCTAGGCATGTTTTCTAGATGTTTTTCATTCATTATAGTGTTCATTGATGAGGCTTTGAAGCAATTGTTAGCTAGTTTATCTACATTGTCGATATGGAGGTCTACATTAGATTTGTGTTGATTATAGGTGAATAAGAGCTAAATCTGAACCATTTGAGAGAGAAAGGAGAAGATTTGAGCACATCCAAGGTTTAGGAACACATCAAAGGAACCAAAAGAGATGCTAGGATGAGGAATAGCACGACACAAAGGAAATCACAAGCAATTTCCACCTCCACGCCCTAAAATACGGCCGTAGGGGAATCCACGCTCTAAACCACGGCCGTGGATCTTGGCATCATCAGCGTGGAGCATTCCAGAGACTTACACGGTCAAAAGTACGGTCGTGGAAATCATGTGAGACCGTAACCCATTCCACACCCTAAACCACGGTCGTGGAACCCCTTAAGACCGTGATTTAGGCAATCTTTTGACGTATTAATTATTGCCACGATAATTTACGCAATGGGCAGGACGGTTATTTTATTCTTCCTTATAAAAAGGATGGAGAAGAGAGAATTGGACACACGTGCTTAGGGCTAGATATCACGCTTTAGCCGGAGATCGACGCTTAACACTTAGACATCGTTCAGCCCTGCGGAAGACGGTTGAGGGAAGGAATTGTGGAAGCGCCGGCAATTTGGATTGCGGAAGTTGCACCTTTCTAGGATTTTGATATTGAAGACGGTTTGACATCCCGTTCTTCATACTTTCCTTAGGGTTTGTGAGGTTTTGTGTTTCTATTCCGAATCCATTAACTATTCCGATTTGTGTTTCGGATTTGAGATAAATTTTGAGTTATATTTGAGTTTCGAAGGTTTTTCATCTTTCATTCTTCTTAAATTGATTATTGATATCATAATGATGGTTATTGGCTAAAACCCTTTTGCAATTCTAAGGTGAAGGGTTGATAGTTGTGGCTTAGATGATGATAGATTGATCGTAAATTGATTTGACCCTGAGAGTTAGAGAGATTTCGCCGACGAACCAAAATCACGGTGTGTTCTTGAAATTCCACGGCCGTGGAACTCAAGATCTACCCGTAATTTATATAAGTTTACGAACCTTGCTTTTACTTTGATCCGTGGAACTCAAGATGTGCCCGTAATTTATATAAGTTTACGAACCTTGCTTTTACTTTGATCCAAGGTTAAAGATTAACTTTAATCTAGTCTAGGTTTGTCCTTTTCTAGGTAGTAGTGAAGCCTCAACAACCTCTACTTCGATTTCGAGTGTCACAACCTTAATTGGTTTAGTTAGTCTTGATCCTTGGGTTACAAGTTTGGGTATTTGAGATTAATTCTTGTGTTTAGATCCTTTCTATACTGAAGCCTCAACAACCTTTATAGAGAGTGTCCTTAGATAAGTCATATAAAGTCTTCGAACTTCACCGTACATTGCTTTACCTTAGCATACCTTTGCAACTCTTAACGCTGTCCTTAGTTCTTTAGTATATCTTGAATCGATTGCCACAATTAGATACCAGGATCTTTAGGGTTGCTGTTTTCCCCAATATTTTCAAAGCCTATTACATTTCTTGCTTGACAGTTTGCAAACTGAATTTGTTCCCCCCAAATCCCTGAGTTTGACACTCTGGAATTCTTGCTTTACTACGCCGATCCGTACACTGCGGGTTCGCTTGCTTGATTCTAATTTTTATAAATTTAAAGCTTGATTACACGCACGCTTCGAGGCGAACAATTCCTTGCTTAAAATTTTGATTATTGTTATCATGATGATTATTGGCTAAGTTTATTATGCGATTCTAGGGTGATTGGCTATAAAAGTTGTGTGAAAGACGATGATAGAATGATCTTAATCCCAGCAGGACCCTGAAAGCTCGAGCCTTTATCTTAACCATAGAACACCTCGGTCAGCCATTGAAAATCTCGGCCGGGATGGAATATAACTGAACGAGGTGAATCTTTTCCTGAACCATATCTGAGTTAAGATTCCAGTTTGACAAATCCTACTCTTATTACACCTTTCCTGGTTCAACGCAAGCATAGGATGAGGCTTACCCAGTGATTCCTTTGCTTGTATACCTAAGATCATGAATGTAGGTAATAAAGGTTTATCCTTTTTTAGGGTTTGAGTGTGCCTTCATCCCATCTTTCAGAGTTAGCGTGAGACTTACCCGATAAAGGTTGATTATATTCCCTTGGGTGGTGTGTTGGTTTGAAATTATAGTTCCTTTCCTTAGTACCTTGATACTTACCCGGTGATAGGATCTTTGGTTTTGGATATTGAGTAGTGAGACTTATCCGGTGATCTATTCCCACCTTAGAAATACATTCCCTTAGCAAACTTCAACTTTGTCCACGATACCCTTTTGAGATCTTGAATCGGAACCACAACTGGATGCTTTAATCTCTAGAATCCGCATCCCCTTTATCTAACTTTGTATCATCTTTGATTTCTTTAATTCGTGGTCATTAGTTAATCGCCAACCTGATTTCCGTGCTTTGTTTCACCATAGTTCCTGTGTTCGACCCCTGGAATTCTTGCTTTTATTACAATTGATCCGTATACTACGGGTTCGCATATTGTTCAAGAATACTTCTTGGGTTATAAATATTAAAGGTTGCACACACCTTTTGGAGCGAACAAGTTTTTGGCGCCGTTGCCGGGGACTTGGTCTAGGGCAAGTTCGGTTTCGGTTGTCTTTCGGGGCTATTGCACTTGTTGCTATTGACTACTTTACTTGAGTATTTTTGCAGGATCTTTCCTTAGGTTTATGAGAAGAACTCGTGCTGGAAAGGAAATTGTTCCCTACGATCCCGAACCAGAAAAGACTTACAAAAGAAAATTGAAAGAAGTTAAGATGGTCAATCAAGAAAATCGCGATCTTGAAGCCAAATTGAAGGAGGCATTGGAACAACTATGTCTCAGTGAGGAAGAAGTGCACTGAGAGAGAGACGAGACTCGCGCAAGAACAGAAGGAATTGAAGCTGATATGGCCGCTCTAAGGGCCCAGTTTCTGCCTCGACCGATCCTAGATCCTCGACTGAGGCAAGACCCATCCCTAGTTGCCCCGGTCGAGATACACCTACCACGTCGGATGCCTATCCGAGATGTTCCTTTGGCTAAAGTTCCACAATCCCTAGGACAGAGGATGGATCCTAATCAGCAAGTCAGGCATCCAAGAGTCAACCTAGGAGATCCAGCTGAGAATGATTATGAATTTTGACCGCAAGTTCTAACTATGATCCAACAATGTCAATTTAGAGGTTTGGAGAGAGAGTCTCCGCACCAATATTTGCAAAACTATGAGATTCTAAAGGAGACTTTTAGACCATCAAGATTGGAGAATAACAACTTCAAGTTAAGGCCTTTCTATTTCTCTTTGAAAGACAAGGCGCTTGTTTGGTATCAATCTCTTCCGGCCGGAAAAATCAACACTTGGGAAGAGATGACGACGGAGTTTCTTACTAAATCCTATCCTCCCTCTAAGACCGCTGAATTGAGGGGAAAGATCAATGCTTTTATTATGAAGGACAAGGAAAGTTTGTCCAAGTCATGGGAAAGATTCAAGGATCTTTTGTTGGATTTCCCACATCATGGGATTCCAAAGATCGAGTTGCTGGAGACTTACTTCAAAGGTTTGGATGGAGATACACAATTCAAACTCCAATTACTTTCGTCCGGCACCTTCATGGATATGCAGATAGATGAAGCTTGGGATTTCATTGAAAAGCAAGCTTTACACATGGAGAAGCATTCCCATCAAGGAACTGAAAATGGAGCAAGGAGAGTTAGCTTCCAAGACACATCGTCAAATGGAGCTCAACTCACCTCGCTTAGAAATGACGTGAAGCAATTGAAGGAGCTCTTAGTAGCTAAAACAAAGAAGGAGCATGATGGTAGATACTAAGGAAGAAACAACTATCAAGGGCCGCGAAACAACAACTAAAACAACAGAAACTCCAACAACAACAATTGGAGATCTAATCAACAAAATTCCGGTAACCCTTTTTCTCATGTTGAAAATACTTCTCATTCCCCTTCTTCTTCTTCTACTCCATTGAGAAGCCAAAAGCCTGCATCAAGCTCGTCCCAGCCACCAAAGAAAGACGTTGTGTTGGAGGCAATATTGATCAAGCTCAACGCTTTCGAGAAAACGATGAATTAATTTTCAAAGGCACAAAAAGCCTTAGACAATAATTTTTCAAAAAAACGAATGAAGCGCCAAGAGATCCAGGGAAGCTCCCAGCAAGGACACAGAGCAACCCTAAAGGACAGATAATGGCTATTGCAACACGTAGTGGATTGAAAACTGTAGATCCAGTACCTCATTCGAGCCATGACCAGACAAACACTTCAGTCGAGGTGCCAACCGAGGAGGAGCCCCAGAAAGCGAAAGATAAATCTGAAGTTTATGTTCCACCTCCTGCCTATAAACCACCACTTCCATTCCCTCAGTCAAGGGCGAGGGAACATCTAGACAAGCATTTTAGTAAGTTTATAGACCTAATTAATAAACTACAAATTAACATCCCTTTCCTTGATGCCATTTTAGGGATGCCCACCTATGGGAAATTGTTAAAAGAAATCTTATCAAGAAAGAGGAAGCTGAAGGATTTTGGGGAAGTAAGGATGACATCTAAGTCTTTGCAACTCATTCAAATCATGAAGGAGAAGATGCAACCTAAATTAAGAGATCCCAGTTCATTTTGCATTCCCATTCAAGTTAAGGATGTAACCTATGATGCATTATGTGATCTAGGAGCCAGCGTGAGCATCATTCCGCTGGAGCTATGTGAAAAAGTCGGACTTGGAGAGCCCAAGCCAGTAAAGATAATGCTATACATGGAGGATCGCTCTATTACCCGTCCCATTTTTATTTTGGAGGACGTTCCCATCAAGTTAGGTAATTTCTACTTGCCTATATACTTTGTTGTACTTGTAAGAACGCCAAGTTCAAATTCAATATTGGTCGAGATTATGTGGAGTTTGCATTGCTCGCTGCAATGAAGGGAGAGCCGTTGGAGGATGATATCTTCAACATCTATGATGAAGAAGTATAGAGAGAATTGGTGAGCTCTATCCTTATTAACGATCCTCTTGAAAGAGTACTTGGTTTTAGTTTAATGAAGGAAGGTATAGATGTAAGAGCCTTAAGTCTTTGGAGCCTAGATGAGCTAGAGTGCCTTAGCCTTGACCAGTCAGCCGCCCTTGCACAGCTCTTGGGCCGCCCCTGCGTCATAAAGGAGCATCCCCTGCGCCTAGGCTGGCCGCCCCTGCGGCTATTTGGCTGGTGCAGCTTTTTTTGTTGACTCTTGACCTATGCTTTGCGGTTGACTTCTCTTATAAGCTTCCTTAGACTTCTGAAGAGAGGTTTCTACATCTGTCCAGCCTCTCTCTTCCTCCTCACGTCCTTCATCTCCTTCTTCTTCCCCTTTGATCTTCTTTACTTCTTCTTGATCTTGTAAGTGAGTTCTTGAGAGTTTGAAGTGTTCTTTGGCCTTGGATGCTCTTGGAGCTGTTGCTGTGTGTTGTTGTTAATGTGTCGGAACAAACTCTTTGCACAGTTGGCCGCCCCTGCGCCTGTCCTGAGCCGCACCTGTGCCTGTTGTGGACTGCCCCTGTGCCTTTGGTTAGCCGCCCCTACGCCTCACTAGGCTGGCTGGTGTGATCTTGCCTCTATTGGTGCATACCTTGTTGGTATGTCCTCCTTCCTTCCTTTCCTTTGGCCTTGGCTTAGTTGTTAGCTAGGTTAGGATGGTTAGGATGAGTTGTATGTTAGAGATGTGCCTTAGGCACCTGTGTTGATGTTGAGAGTATGCTATAGGCATATTTGAGCTTGTGTTGACCTTGAGGTTGTAAGTTGGTTCTGGTTTGGGAGACGAGTCTCCTAACCCCTTTCAGGTTGTGATGTTGTGTGCCTTGCTCTTGCAGGTGTTGGTTTCTTCCCCGAGGGGAAGCTGTGACGTGGTAGAGGATACGAGAGTATCAGGTAAGTCTATAGGACTTACTTAGTGTACGGTTGTGGATTTTATGATTGTAATAGTTGTGTGTGTTCATATGGTTGTGCATTTATAACTTAAACCGGACTAGGACGACCTTTCATTACATTTATATGGCCCAAGTATATTATAACGGGCGTTAACCACCGGTCTCCGCCTGCTAGGTTAGGAGGAGGTGCCCTGAAGATGATCTCACAAGAGAGGACGAGTTACTGTCTCCCCCATGCAAAACTCTTGTGTTACGTTTGATGGGGCGGGGTTCTTGAGGCTCCTCGTGTTACAAAAGAACTTGAATTAGTAATGGTATAACGTAATTAAAGATAATAAATGAATGTGTGTGGCATTGCATGTATGAGATGTTGTGGTGTGTTTGTGCTATTATTATTATTCTTATCTATTGTTGTAGCTAACGGTGTATACCGTGTTGTAGATGATCCACATGTTAGGAAGACTGCAGGGTGAGCCAGATGGTGTGAACATCCGAGGACTTATGTACATTAGGATTCGTGGGTTGGGGATCTTTTGTACCAGTATTATTGTTATGGTTTTGTACTCGGCTTTTAGTTTGTAAACTCTTTTGGATGTATCATACAACTTTTATGTATTTGTTTTTACTCTACTTGTGCCTTGTTGTAAGATTCAGTGAGCTTGTTGTCAGGCTAGGGTCAGGATCCATTGTGAGATCCTAGCCCAATGTAGCATTCCTAGTCTAACGGATTCGGAGTGTTACAGAGTTGGTATCAGATCCTTAGGTTGAAAACAATGGCACTTGCTATCTGCAATAAAGGTAGAGTGTGTACAAAAGTCGTCACCCGTCTAAGGATCTCGATAGTATATATATATATATATATATATATATATATATATAGATAGATACCTTTTATGTGATGATATGTATGCATGTGTTATTAAGTATTATATATATATCTATACATATGGCCTATATAGAACCTTATACGTTAGGTGTGCATACCCCGCAGATGGCTCGGACTAGAGCAACTGCTGCAGACAGAGGTAGAGGTAGACCACCTCTTCCTCCAGGAGAGAGGAGACAGGGACCAGCTCCCGCTGCAAATCCACTAGTGGTGGAGGAGGCTCATAGGAGGTTCTTGAGAGCTTTGTTCCTGCTACAAGGAGTGCTGGGTCCAGGACACAACATACCCATCCAGGCCAATCCAATGGCTTAGATTGTGTTTCCATGGGAGGATCTAGGTTTAGAGAGTATCTCAGGCAGTTTGAGGAGGCCATCAGAGCAGGTCGACGAGCCCCAAACTTACCAAGGCAAGAGGGATTATGTGAGGAGTCCCTTGGAGCTACTCAGGTGCCAACTGCACCTGTTCGTGTAGCTGAGCCAGCTCGGGTTGTGGAGGAGACTAGAGGGCCTCGACCAGATACTTGGTTGAAGGCATTCCACCAGCAGGGAGTACCATACTTCTTTGGGGAGATCGGCCTAGAGACTGAGGTGTGGATTGGGCATGTAGACTCAGCTTTAGAGTCTATTCGTTGCCTAGAGGACAAACGGATAGAACTAGTACAGTCTCTATTCCGTGACCTGGCACATCAGTGGTGGAGGACAATTAGAGCACAGGTCACCACCTATGAGCAGATGAGGACTTTGCTGAGGGAGCAGTTCTGCCCTGCCTCACCGAGGAGGGAGAAGCTGCAGGATTTTGTTAAAGTAGGCTTTTAGGATGTGCCTATTAATGATGCCATTTGCCGCTTCCGGACTGAGTTAGCCTTGTTGGGTCCAGCTGCACCTTATGAGGACCAGCATGTATACTTATTCTCCCGACGTCTGAGGGAGAATACGCGTTCATATATGGCGGGATTTCATTGTGACTGATTGGCAGACTACCAGGATCGGGCTTCTGCTTATGAGAGAGAGAGGGCTAGCGAGAGGAGGACCTCTCAGACCGGACAGCCTGAGAAGAGACAGCGTACAACACCGACTAGTGCAGGAGCATCTGGATTCGGGAGAGGTCAGACTCAGGGCTACTCGAGTATTCGAGTGTCTGCACAGACTACTGACAGAGGCCGACAATGTTACAACTGCGAGGCTTGTGGACATATGAGGGTTGATTGCCCTAGAGCACCGTTGACTTGCTTCTCGTGCTGGAAGCCAGGACATATAGCTACGTTTTGCCATCAGGGCAAGGCGCCATCACAGCAGGGTTCTTCCCATGCAGGTGTAGCAGGAGGTGGGTAGAGACCGCCTTAGCATCAGGGACAGTAGAGGGTCCCAAGGACACCTGCTACTCAGGGTTCAGCTCTTGGACCGAGTAGGGGTAGAGGTAGAGAGGCTAGCACTAGTGATGCTCGAGGAGTTCGAGGCCGTGCTTTTGAGTTGAGGAGTGTTGAGGAGCCGCCAGCACCAACTGCTACAAGTACCATTCTGTTACATGGTTTACCTGTTAGAGTTTTATTTGATACTGGTTCTACGCATTCATTTTTTTCTGCTTCTTGTGTTGAGCATTTGAGTTTGTCTACCATAGAGGGGGCACCCGTTACTATAGGGTTACTTGATGGTAGTAGGGTCAGAGATACCTAGGAGATACGTAGTTGTCCCCTACGCTTAGGGACTCGTGTACTACTTGTTGACTTCTTAGTCATGCCTTTGATGCATGAAGAAGTCATATTAGGTATGGATTGGATGCGTAGACACCGTGCGGTGTTAGATGTGTGTAAGAGGATTGTTATAGTCTCTACCGACTTAGGTCCGATAGAGGTTTTCCGGGGTTGGGACCTTGGGAAGACAGGATCTGTCATCATTGTTGTACGAGCAGCTAGATTTATTACACAGGGATGTGATGCCTTCTAGTGCTACGCCATGAAGGATGGAGAGAGTCCAGCTTTGGAGGACATACTGGTGGTTTGTCAGTTCACAGACTTTTTTGCCGAGCCGTCTAGCTTGCCACCTCAGAGGAGCGTAGATTTCGGTATTGATTTAGAGCCTGGCACGAGATTGATAGCATGAATTATAGTCTATATTTTGGGGTTTGTTTGGACGTTTTATCTTCAATAATCTGTATGTTAGTATGTATAATATATGATTATATTACCATTTCATCTACCTTTGCGGGAATCGAGGTCTACACCTAGTTTTGTTGTAATCGTATGTAAAATGGCACATTTTGCATCAAAAAGGAGCTATGGAGTCATTGGAGCTACATTCAGGAACATAAGGAACCATCCAGGAAGCATAGCCATGGATTAGAGATTCACTTTGGACCAGATTTGAGAGATTTCACATTCAATTATGACTCACCTCGGTTGATCACCGATTCACCTCGACCGAGGTGACCCAGGGAAGTCGACTCGACCGAGGCGAACACGTGGGACGCAGCGAGAATATTTTATTTTTGGCTGAGATCTTTTATCTTTGGAAAGAGATCTTATATTTTTGGGCTTGGCTCCTGGAAGGAAGAAGATATGCTAGATCATATATTTTACCTATTTTTATGGGAAGAGATCTTTCTAAGATATCTTATCTTTGGAGAGTAATTTTCCTATAAAAAGGGTCGGATTTTCCACAAATCCGATCGTGCTTAGACATCCGCTATCACCTCGCTTACACCTACTATACCGCAACAACCATACTCCAGTTGGGAGATTTGAAGAACCTTATTAAAGGTTGAAGGAAGAAAGTCTATAGCTTTTATAGCTTTTGAAGGGTTTTTATAAGATTACCTTAGATTCCCTTCCTTATTGTCTTTCTTGTTGGATTACTATCCAAGGAACGCCTTTGTTGTGATATTTGATTCAATTATTGAAGTCTTTTCATTAAATTCTTCTTGTTCAAATATTCACCTTCTTCCCATATACTTGATTAATACTTTCAAGATGATGAGTGGCTAATCTCTTTGTGTGATGCTAGGGTGATTGGCTGAAGGTTGTGGGAAAAACAATGATAGAATAATCTTAGATTCCAGTAGGATCCTGAAAGTTCGAGTCTTTAACCTTAACCCTAAGCATCTCGTTCAGTCGATGAACATCTCGGCCGGGGTGGAATTTGGCTGACCCAGGTGACTTATCTGATCCTAAACTGAGAGTTAAGTGTTAGAGTTTGCCAAATCCTATTCTTATTACACCTTTCCTGGTTCAATGCAAGCCTAGGATGAGACTTACCCGGTAATTCCTTAGTTTGTTTACCTAAGATCATAAGTGTAGGTAATAAAGGTTTGTCCTTTATTGGGGTTTGAGTATGCTTTCATCCCATCTTTGTGAGTTAGCCTGAGACTTACCCGTTAAATGTTGATTCTATTCCCTTAGATGGGGTGTTAGTTTGAGATTATAGTTCTTTATCTTGATTCCTTGAGACTTACCCGGTAATAGGAGTTACGGTTTTGGATTAGTGAGTAGTGAGACTTACCCGGTGATCTATTCCACTTTAGTAACACCTTCCCTATGCAAAAACCTCAGCTTTGTCCGCTTAGCTATAGATCTTGAGTTGGAACCACAACTAGATGCTTTAATCCCTAGAATTGCATACTTCCTTTATTGACTTTTATCATCTTTGATTGTTTTAATAACTTGTGGTTAGTAATTGCTTAAGCATACCGTAATTGGACTTTGTTTCACTAAGTCCCAGTGATCGACCCCTAGAATTCCTTGCTTTTTACTACGATTGACCCGTACACTGCGGGTTCGCATCCTTGTTTTAAGCTTACATCTAGGGTTATAAATTTAAATCTTGCAACACCGTTTGGAGCGAACAAGTTTTTTGCGCCGTTGCCGGGGATGGAACCCGGGTCACCCGCGTGACACGCAGGAATACTTGCCGGGGATTGAACCCAGGTTCTTTCTTAGGTTTATGCGAAGAACCCGCACTGGGGAGGAAATCGTTCCGTACGATCCTGAACCAGAAAAGGCGTATAAACGACGCTTAAGAGAAGTGAAGATGGCCAACCAAGATAACCGCGATCTTGAGGCCAAGTTGAAAGAAGCGCTGGAACAGCTCCGCCTCAGCCAGGAAGAATTGAGGCAGGAAAGAGAAGAAACTCGCACCAGGACTAAAGCGATCAAAGCTGATATGGCAGCTTTACGAGACCAGTTTCTACCTCGACCGAGGGAAGATCCTGTTCCAGATCCTCGACCGATCCAGGTCCTAGTCGCTGACCCTCGACCGAGGCAGGTCCCAGTACCTGACGCCCCGGCCGAGGTACTTCCACCTCGGATACCAGTCCGAGGTACTTCCACCTCGGATACCAGTCCGAGGTGCTCTTTTTGCAGGAATCCCACAAACTCTAGGTCAAAGGATGGACCCCAATCAACAACTGAGGCGTCCAGGAGTTAACCTAGGAAATCCAGCGGACCATGACTACGAACTTCGACCGCAAGTTCTATCTATGATTCGCCAATGCCAGTTCGGAGGGGTAGAAGAGGAATCACCGCATTAACATCTTTAAAACTATGAGATCTTGATGGAGACCTTGAGACCCTCAAGAATTGAAAATAACAACTACAAGCTAACTCCTTTTTACTTTTCTTTAAAAGATAGAGCTCTTACTTGATATCAATCTCTTCCTCTAGGAAAAATTAGCACATGGGAGGAGATGACTACAAAATTCTTCACCAAATTCTTTTCCCCCTCAAAGACCGCTGAAATGAGAGGGAAGATCAATGCTTTCATTATGAAGGACAAGGAGAGCTTGTCCAAGTCATGGGAGCGGTTCAAGGACATTCTTTTGGATTGCCCACATCATGGGATTCCGAAGATAGAGTTATTGGAGATATACTTCAAGGGACTGGACGGAAACACCCAGTTCAACCTCCAACTACTCTCCGCCGGTACCTTTATGGACATGGCGATTGATGAAGCTTGGGACTTCATCGAGAAGCAAGCTTTGCATATGGAGAAGTACACCCATCAAGGAGCTGAAGGTGGAGTTAAAAGAGTTAACTTCCAAGAAACTCAGCCCGACAACAATCAACTCACGTCTTTGAAGAATGACGTGAAGCAATTGAAGGAACTCTTGGTTGCTCAAACCAAGAAGGAAGATCAAGGACAAAGGAATAACAACAATGGATACCGTAACAACAACAACGGTTCCCGGAACCACAACTACAACAACAACAATAGAGGATCCAATAGCAACAATTGGAGGGCGAACAACCAAAATTCTGGTAACAATCATTCTAACTCCAATTCTAACGATTCCTCTAATCCTTTCCTCTCTTCCCCTTCTTCTTCTTCTACTCCATTAAAGAGCCAGGGGCAAGGATCAAGTTCGTCTCAGCCAGAAAAGAAAGACGCAGTTCTGGAGGCTATCTTGATCAAGCTAAATGCTATGGAGACTTCTATGACTTCATTTTCGAAGGCCCAAAAAGCCTTTGAACAACAACTTGCAAGTAGGGCGAATGAAGCGCCAAGAGATCTAGGGAAGCTTCCAGCAAGGACGGAAAGCAACCCTAAGGGCCAGATCATGGCCATAACTACGAGGAGTGGACTGAAAACTGCAGATCTAGTGCCTCGGTCGGTGTCAGAACCGACAAAGACCACCTCGGTCCAGATGTAGTCGAAGAACACTTCGACCGAGATGCCAACCGAGGTGGAACCACAGAAAGCGGAGGGGAAAACTGAAGTTTATGTTCCACCTCCTACATACAAACCACCACTTCCATTCCCCCAGTCAAGGGCCAGAGCACATCTAGACAAACACTTTGGTAAGTTCCTTGACTTGATGAATAAACTGCACATTAACATTCCTTTCCTTGATGCTATTCTAGGGATGCCCGCCTATGGGAAGTTCTTGAAGGAGATCCTACCAAGGAAGAAGAAACTGGAAGATTTTGGTGAAGTTAGGATGACATCTAAATCCTTGGAGTTCATTCAAATCATGAAGGAGAAGATGCCACCTAAATTGAGAGATCCCGGCTCATTTTGCATTCCCATTCAAGTTGGGGATGTCACTTGTGAAGCCCTTTGTGATCTAGGAGCCAGCGTGAGCATCATCCCGCTAGAGCTATGTGTGAAGATCGGACTTGGAGAGGCCAAGCCGGTCAAGATTCGACTATACATGGCGGATCGCTCCATCACCCATCCCATGGGAATTTTGGAGGACGTTCCGGTCAAGTTAGGGAACTTCTATTTACCTATAGATTTTGTTGTACTTGACATTCCCGCAGATTATCCTGTTCCTATTATTCTCGGGAGGCCATTTCTAGCAACTTTGGGTTGCAACGTGGTTTGCAAGAACGCCAAGTTGAAATTCAACATTGGTGGCGACGAAGTGGAATTCGCACTACTTGCAGCCATGAAAGGGGAGCAGCTAAGCGATGATATCTTCAACATCTACGATGACGAAAAATCAAGAGAATTGGTGAGCTCTATCCTTATTAACGATCCACTCGAAAGAGTTATTAGTTTCAGTTTAATGGAGGAAGGTATAGATGCTTCTTGTGATACAGATATACAGAGCTTAAAAGCACTGGAAGAGGATCCAAGAGCTAAAACTGAGAAGCTAATCTAGGAGACGAAGATCTCCAGTTTCGGTTCCAGTTGCAGTACCTCGACAGAGGCACTATCTGGACTGAGCGAGGTGACTGAAGAACATCTCGGTCAACGCCTCTATGCCTCGACCGAGGTCGATGGCAAGATGATGTCAACTGAGAGTGCCGAGAATAACAAACTTCTTACTCCTTTCTCTGACATTCATCCTCAGTTGGTGGAACATTCTATCACCAACTTTCTGATAATAATGGACCTTGGTATGCTGATATTGTAAATTATCTTGTTTTCCAGGAAATACCGCCCGGATTGACGTACTCTCAAAAAAAGAGATTCTTCAAGGAAGTATGCCATTACTACTGGGATGAACCGCTGCTATTCAAGCGCGGGCCAGATGGGATGCTTCGAAGATGCATTCCGGAAGATGAAGTTAATAGCGTCATACGACATTGTCATTAACCTCCTTGTGGAGGACATGCTAGCACCGATAAAACATGTGCTAAGGTATTACGTTCCGGTTTCTTTTGGCCTACATTATTTAAGGATGTGCAATTATTTGTTGTCTCTTGTGATGCATGCCAAAGAACAAGAAATTTATCAAGGAGGAACGAGATGCCACTTAATAACATTCAAGAGGTGGAAATCTTTGATGTATGGGGGATAGACTTCATGGGACCTTTCCCATCCTCCGGAATAAACCTCTATATCCTTCTTGTAGTTGATTACGTCTCTAGATGGGTTGAAGCCATTGCTTCTCCCACTAATGACGCCAAGGTGGTTGTGAAGTTCTTAAACAAAACTATCTTTCCATGTTTTGGAACTCCACGCATCATCATCAGCGATGGAGGAACGCATTTCATCAACCGGAAGTTTAAGGCACTTTTATCGAAGTATGGGGTAACCCACAAGGTATCAACCCCTTATCACCCCCAAACTAGTGGACAGGTCGAGATCTCGAATAGAGAAATCAAAGCAATTTTGGAGAAGACCGTCTCTAGGACGGGGAAGGATTGGTCCATGAAATTGGACGATGCTCTTTGGGCCTACAGGACCGCATTTAAGACTCCCATAGGTACCACCCCTTATAATTTGGTATATGGGAAGTCTTTCCATTTGCCCGTTGAGTTAGAAAACAAAACATATTGGGCGATCAAATGGCTGAACTTCGACATTAAGGAGGCGGGCGAAAAGCGGCTATTGGATATCAACGAGCAAGAGGAGCTGCGTTTGAACGCTTACGAGAATGCCAAAATCTATAAGGAAAGGACAAAGAAATGGCATGACAAGCGTATCTTCCCAAAGGAGCTTAACGAAGGAGACTTAGTTCTCCTCTTCAACTCCCGCCTCCACCTCTTTCCAGGTAAGTTAAAATCTAGATGGACCGGACCTTATGTTGTGAAATATGTTTTTCCTCATGGTGCAGTTGAGATATGGGGCGAAACGAGCGGAAGCTTCAAGGTCAACGGTCATAGACTCAAGAAATACAAACCGGAAACTCCGGTTGAGGAGGTTGCACCAATATACCTCGTTTGAGACACATCTTGGTCCAGCTAGCGACCTTAAACCAAGCGCTTCTTGGGAGGCAACCAAAGGTATTGCTTTCTTTTCCCTTTCTATCATAGATACCTTTGCTTTTGCTTTGCTTTGTTTTGTTTTTGGAGTTCTAGACAGATAACAGGTGACATCTAAGGAAGGAGCATAACTAGAAGGACAGAAGATCGAGAATATGAGAAGACGAAGTTTGACTGAGGCACATCTCGGTTGCTGCCAGAGCACCTCGACCGAGATGATTCTTGAGCAACCGAGGCGACTAGGGTTTCTGAAGATCCACCTCGGTCCGTACCACCTCGGTCCAGTCGAGACCACCTCGACCGAGGTGATAGCAGTTCCAAAAAGCGTATAAAAAGGGGAAAATTTTCTCTTTCCTCTCTTTTACCCTTCCTTGACCGCGGCAGCCCCCTTCACCTCGCCTCGTTGATTCTCGCTCATTTTCGAAGATTTTCGCTTCGAAACTGCGATTAAAGTATAGAGGATCCCAGTGCATCGTCGATCTACAAGGAAATCGAACCGAAACGGCCGAACGAGGTAAATCGAACCGAAACCCTAACTTCGCTGATTTCGCTTCAATTCGGGCCTGGATTGCCCTACATTTGCTGAGAAAAGGATTAAGTACCCCATAGGAAGCAGTTGTAGTAATTTTGGGGGAAAAGAACTGGAATTTTCGAAGAAATTAGTACGTAGTTTTTCGCCTCGGTCCAGACGTGCTGTGTCTCGGCCGAGGTGTTCTTGAGTTTTGTTAGCCGACCGAGGTGACCTGACAGTGGAGATTTGAGAATGAGTTCTGAGAGACGTCTAGCCATTAGGGATAGATCTTCCCCTTCTCCTTCTTCCTCTTCTTCCCGACCTTATCGCCCGGTGATCCGCGAGCGACACCGGGTCGATTACGACCGTATTTCCGGCCGTCTAGTGATTG
Organism: Fagopyrum esculentum; assembly: GCA_033239045.1. Taxonomy (NCBI): domain Eukaryota; kingdom Viridiplantae; phylum Streptophyta; class Magnoliopsida; order Caryophyllales; family Polygonaceae; genus Fagopyrum; species Fagopyrum esculentum. The sequence goes on from BSUD01000006.1 coordinate 111,043,432, forward strand.
CACCTCGCTTCTTGGACGTGTCAGCCTTTGATTGTCTCCATGTATATGGAGACCTTAGACGGATGATATCGACAATAGGGCTAGATCAGTTTACAGAGATCCGAGCCCCTGCCTATTTGGAGCCCACCTTAGAGTTTATTAGCTCCTTCACCTACCTCCCCATAGAGCGTTCTGTGAAGTATCGGTTGATGAACCGGAACTTCATAGTTCCACTAGAGTATTGGAGAGAGATTTTTGGTTTTCCTGCCCCGACAGCTGTTGACTTCCCTTTACTATCTGTAGCTAGGGAGTTTTGGGGACAGATTGCTCACGTGGTTGAGCACGCAGATAGGTGGCGCCCTGGAGATTCCAGGGAGAAGGTCATCTTTCACTTAGCTTTTATGTTAGCCCACCGCATTTTCAGCGAGACGCTTCTGGCGCGTACTGAGACGCCCCAGAAGGTCCAACAGGGGGAGCTGTTCAGCCTATATTGCATGGTGACTGGAGGGATCCCTGACTTTGGCTTGATGCTGGCAGAGGATCTGCACAAGATCAAGGCTAAGGCGAAGTGGGACATCTGCTGCGGAGGACTTGTCACCCACATCGCCAGCTACTAGGATATGGATCTCAGCGCTTGCGCTATGGTGGCGGCTCCCAAGCCGCTTGGGCTGCAGGAGATGATCACTCGGCGGATTCTGGTTCACCGAGGATTGACTACACCATACGTGGCTATGCCATGGGAGTTGACTACACCGCAGGGGATCAGGTGGTCAGCACAATTTACAGTTTATGACCCTCATTATTGGCAGACCGCCTGGGCCCCACTGATGGAGGATTATAGAGAGGCAGCAGCTGCCCCAGCTGAGGAGGAGGTAGATGATGAGGAGACTGCTGATGACAGGGATGATGGAGTTCCGATGGATACAAGGACAGATACTGCCGGGACGAGTGCGCCGGTTATTGATCTTGATGATGATGATACTGAGCCGGCACCTGCCACATCTCCAGTGAGACCTGCTAGGCGTAGAGCACGCCGACACAGAGATCCAGAGGCTCACCGTCGGATCGATAATCTGACGGATTAGATGATTGATTCATATGCCGCTTTGTCACTGGATATCCGCGAGATGCAGGAGCGGCAGCATTACCAGCACATGATGGCCCAGATCCAGTTTGAGCACATCATGGGTTATCCATTTGACCCGTCTTAGTATCCATATGTGCCACCACCACCACCACCGGATCGTGACTACTGAGAGCTGCAGGATTTTCTTTCTTATTTTTATGCAGTTCAGCTTATTATCCGGTGAGTATTTTATTTCTTAGACTTATTTTGACCCACTGGGACAGTGTGTCCCAAGTATGGGGTATTTGTGTATTATTTGACACTTATGAGATGTATGACTCTACTTGATCGGATCTTTATTTATATTTATGCTCCAGTTGCACCTATGTGTTTATATGAGACTACATGCATACATACAGGTTATTTGATTGAGAAAAACGTCGAAACTGAAAGAAAATGGCACGTTTTAAAAAATAATTTTTTTTTTTGACCTCGACCGGGGCAGTTCTGGACGAACGAGGTGTTTCACCTCGGTTGACCTAAGAACACCTCGACCGAGGTGGGTTAACTGAGGGTTTTCGAAAACGATTTTTGTGCTTCTTATCTGGATATGATCTCAGTGAAGATTTTGCTTACTGACTGGTTTTGAATTCTTTATGTGTTTGAAAGGTTTTATAATGTGTTTAAGTTGCTAAATGCTTTGTTTGAAATTATTGGTATGTTTAATACTTTGTTTTTGTCTAAATTCTGTTGAATTTGAAGGTTGACACCACATTATGAGTTCTCTCACTTTCTTCGTGGAAAGACAAAGGCAATTCATTCTTCTCTCTTCTTCTTCTTGATCATGCTTAGCCCCTCATATACATTTTGCCTCCCTTTACCTATCCGGGAATTTGGAAGCAAGCGAAGTGGTGAAAGCAAGTAAAAGTTGAAAAGTTGGCTGGAAGGAAAGTGTTAGAAAGAAATAAATAGGTTTGGGGAAGTAAATCAAGATGATGAGTAACTCGGCACCATTCACATAGCCGGGTGTTTGTGTCTTGCCAAAGTCGGATTGAGCGATATTCCTAACGGGTCATGGTATGTGCATCAAGGGTTTGATGCATTTCAAGAAATTGATGATTGCTGATTTCCTAGGCTTCGGTTATTGTGCACCTCTGTCCATGCATCCCAAAAAGTAAAGTAAAAAGAAAAAGTGTGAAATAAACAAAGCTTATTGGTGGAAGATGTTGAAAGTCAAAGTGAAAGTGAAGTATATCCTTTTCCCGGATTCTAGCACCACATTATCTTACATTCATCCCTACCCTACACGTTTCTTGACCTTTCTTTTGGGAAGCCCTTGAGACCTTGAGCTTGTTGATTGACTTAGTGGTTTAAATTGTATTATGCATGATTAATTTCGATGATTATGACTTATTATGCATTCTATGATTTTATGCAAAGATGAACAACTTTCTTATATTTATAAAATGTTTTGATCATGTTTTGATTTCAAATTCTATGAAGTATTATCTTAGAGTGATCTATGATTGTAGCACACCATCAAAAATGTTTTTGAAAAACTTTTCATCGATTTTCTTGACTTATAATCCATTCTATCTTGCCTTTTATATGCAGAACTTGCTTGGGGACAAGCGAAGGCTAAGTATGGGGTATTTTGATAGCATGAATTATAGTCTATATTTTGGGGTTTGTTTGGACGTTTTATCTTCAATAATCTGCATGTTAGTATGTATAATATGTGATTATATTACCATTTCATCTACCTTTACGGGAATCGAGGTCTACACCTAGTTTTGTTGTAATCGTAGGTAAAATGGCACATTTTGCATCAAAAAGGAGCTATGGAGTCATTGGAGCTACATTCAAGAACATAAGGAACCATCCAATAAGCATAGCCATGGATTAGAGATTCACTTTGGACCAGATTTGAGAGATTTCACATTCAATTATGACTCACCTCGGTTGATCACAGATTCACCTCGACCGAGGTGACCCAGGGAAGTCGACTCGACCGAGGCGAACACCTGGGACGCGGCGAGAATATTTTATTCTTGGATGAGATCTTTTATCTTTGGAAAGAGATCTTATATTTTTGGCCTTGACTCTTGGAAGGAAGAAGATATGCTAGATCATATATTTTACCTATTTTTATGGGAAGAGATCTTTCTAAGATATCCTATCTTTGGAGAGTAATTTTCCTACAAAAAGGGTCGGATTTTCCACAAATCCGATCGTGCTTAGACATCCGCTATCACCTCGCTTACACCTACTACACCGCAGCAACCATACTCCAGTAGGGAGATTTGAAGAACCATTTTAAAGGTTGAAGGAAGAAAGTCTATAGCTTTTATAGCTTTTGAAGGGTTTTTGTAAGATTACCTTAGATTCCCTTCCTTATTGTCTTTCTTGTTGGATTTTTATCCAAGGAACGCTTTTGTTGTGATATTTGATTCAGTTATTGAAGTCTTTTCATTAAATTCTTCTTGTTCAAATGTTCACCTTCTTCCCATATACTTGATTAATACTTTCATGATGATGAGTGGCTAATCTCTTTGTGTGATTCTATGGTGATTGGCTGAAGGTTGTGGGAAAAACAATGATAGAATAATCTTAGATTCCAGTAGGATCCTGAAAGTTCGAGTCTTTAACCTTAACCCTAAGCATCTCATTCAGTCGATGAACATCTCGGCCGGGGTGGAATTTGGCTGACCCATGTGACTTATCTGATCCTAGACTGAGAGTTAAGTGTTAGAGTTTGCCAAATCCTATTCTTATTACACCTTTGTTGGTTCAATGCAAGCCTAGGATGAGACTTACCCGGTAATTCCTTAGTTTGTTTTCCTAAGATCATAAGTGTAGGTAATAAAGGTTTGTCCTTTATTGGGATTTGAGTGTGCTTTCATCCCATCTTTGTGAGTTAGCCTGAGACTTACCCGGTAAAGGTTGATTCTATTCCCTTAGATGGGGTGTTAGTTTGAGACTATAGTTCTTTATCTTGATTCCTTGAGACTTACCCGGTAATAGAGTTACGGTTTTGGATTAGTGAGTAGTGAGACTTACCCAGTGATCTATTCCACTTTAGTAACACCTTCCCTATGCAAAAACCTCAGCTTTGTCCGCTTATCTATAGATCTTGAGTTGGAACCACAACTAGATGCTTTAATCCCTAGAATTGCATACTTCCTTTATTGACTTTTATCATCTTTGATTGTTTTAATAACTTGTGGTTAGTAATTGCTTAAGCATACCGTAATTGGACTTTGTTTCAATAAGTCCCTGTGATCGACCCTTGAAATTCCTTGCTTTTTACTACGATTGACCCGTACACTGCGGGTTCGCATCCTTGTTTTAAGCTTACGTCTAGGGTTATAAATTTAAAGCTTGCACACACCGTTTGGAGCGAACAGAGACCCATCTCGAAGGCCTCATACCGTATGGCACCTGTCGAGATGTTGGAGCTGAAGAAGCAACTCGAGGAGTTGGCTGATAAGGGCTTCATACGCCCTAGAATTTCACCATGGGGTGCACCTGTCCTCTTCGTGCGGAAGAAGGACGGATCGTTGAGACTGTGCATTGATTACAGAGAGCTGAACAAGGTGACCATCAAGAACAGGTATCCACTACCTCGTATTGATGATCTACTTAATCAGCTGTAGGGAACGACAGTCTTCTCCAAGATTGACTTGCGTTCAGGGTATCACCAGTTGAGGGTGTGAGGGGAGGATGTGCACAGGACGGCATTTCGTACCCGTTATGGACACTACGAGTTTTTAGTGATGCCATTTGGGTTGACGAATGCCCCGGCAGTTTTCATGGAGTTGATGAACATCATCTTCATCGACTTCCTGGATCAGTTTGTGGTGGTTTTCATTGACGACATTATGGTATACTCTCGTAGCAGAGAAGAGCATGCGGGACACCTGAGGACGTTATTACAAATTTTGAGGGATAAAGAGTTGTACGCCAAGCTCTCTAAGTGCGAGTTTTGGATGTCTGATGTTGCTTTCCTTTAACATATTGTCTCTGCCGATGGGATCATTGTTGACCCAATAAAGATCGAATCTGTTGCTGCATGGACGACACCGACAAACGTCAAGGAAGTGCGAAGTTTTCGTGGCTTAACCGGATATTATAGCCGCTTTGTGGAGGGATTTCATGTGATTACCCACCCACTGAATAGTCTTTTGACGATGACTAGTAGATTTGTATGGACCGACCAGTGTGCTCAGAGTTTTGAGGAGTTGAAGAGGCGTTCGACTTCTGCTCTTGTCTTAGCACAGCCAGAGGGTTTTGAGGATTTTGTCGTCTACAGTGATGCATCCAAGCTAGGCTTGGGATGTGTATTAATGCAAAGGGGCAGAGTGATTGCATATGCGTCTATACAACTGAAGACGTATGAGGAGAACTACCCGACTCATGATCTGGAGTTAGCAGCGGTAGTTCACGCTTTGAAGATCTTGAGACATTACCTGTATAGTGCTACATGCCAGATCTTCACAGACCATAAGAGTCTGAAGTATATTTTCACGCAGCGGGAATTGAATAACCGCCAACATCGATGGCTTAAGTTGATCAAGGACTTTGATCTTGATATTTTGTATCATCCTGGCAAGGCGAATGTGGTAGCTGACGCCATGAGCCGGAAGACGCCTCGAGAGAAGGCGATTGCTAGCATTACTATACAGCCTCAACTTTAGAGGGATCTAGCTTGGCCAGAGATGGACATCCGGTTTCCTGATGAGGATGCCCAGTTGTTTACTTTAGAGGTTCTACCTGGTCTGTTGGATGTGATCGAACAGAAGCAGGGGACCTGCCCGACCTTGGTGAAGATTAGAGATAGGATGTGTCGTGGAGAGGCACCCCAGTTCACCTATGGGGAAGATGGAGTTATGAGGTGACATGATCGTATCTATGTTCCTGCAGATACAAAGTTGAGACAACGGATTTTACAAGAGGCACACTGTACATTTTACTCAGTACACCCTGGTACGATTAAGATGTACCATGATGTGAGACGTTCATTTTGGTGGGGAGGGCTGAAGCCCGACGTAGCCAGATTTGTGGCTCAGTGTGCGACCTATCAGCAGATCAAGATACATCACTTCAGACTTGGAGGTGAGCTCCATCCACTGCTAGTACCACAGTGGAAGTGGGAAGACGTCAACATGGATTTCATGGCTGGTTTGAAGACCAGTAGGAGCTTTGATGCCATATGGGTAGTCGTTGACAGATTGACGAAGACGGCACGTTTCATCCCTATCAGAGAGACGTGGCCAGTGAGTAGATTAGCTGAGGAGTACACTAGGCAGATAGTGAGACTCCATGGAGTACCGAGGACGATCGTTTCTGATCGTGATGGACGATTTAATCGAGATTCTGGTAGCAGATTCAGACTGCTTTGGGAACGAGTCTACACTTCACGACTGCGTTTCACCCCCAAACAGATGGTCAGTTAGAGAGGACCATCCAGACCATAGAGGACATGCTACGAGCTTGTGTGTTGGATTGGGGACAGGGATGGTCTAATTACCTCCCACTCGTTGAGTTCTCATACAACAACAACTAGCATGCATCTATAGAGATGGCTCCTTATGAGGCATTGTATAGACGTAGATGCCATACACCGTTATGTTGGGATGAGCCTAGCAGTATCAGTGGGATAGCGCCAGAGTAGATTCAGGATGATATGGCTCGAGTAGCGCTGATCAGAGAGAGGATGCTGGTTGCACAGAGTCGCCAGAAGTCGTATGCAGACAAGAGGCATCGACCTCTAGAGTTAAGAGTAGGAGCTCATGTCTGGTTGAGATTATCCCCGACGCGAGGCGTCAGACGTTTTGACATAAAGGGGAAATTGAGTCCCCGATATGTAGGCCCTTTCGAGATACTAGATAGAGTTGGACGAGCAGCTTACAGATTAGCTTTGCCACCGAGGTTAGAGGGTGTTCACCCTGTCTTTCATGTGTCTCAGGTGAGGGAGTACATACCAGATCCGAGGCACATCGTGAGTTATGATGATCTGGTGGTTGAGCCGGACCACACGTTTGTAGAGCACCCTATCGCAGTCTTAGAGCGAGGTGTGAGACGCCTGCGTTCGAAGGACATTCCTATGTTGAGGATACAGTGGTCGAGACGAGGACCAAATAAGGCTACCTTGGAGACAGAGGATAGTATCCAAAGGAACTATCTAGAGTTTTATGCAGAGTTAGAGGCACCAGTAGGGTCTATGAGTAGATCTTAGCGCCTTCTTGGTGAGTGCTTGTTTGTTATGTGCTTATGTGATATGTTATGTTTCCGTGCTAGTAGTGTGTGCATATTATTTGTTAGATCCTGGTTGCTAGCACAAGATAGGTATAGTTGGAGATGGTTCTTTCCTCCATGCTATGGTGTATGTGTTAGGATTAGCAGGAGACGGTTCTTTCCTCCATGCTACCTTTGATGGACATAGTGTGAGTGGACATGGTTTTCCTCCACATAGTAGTGTTATGTGTACGTAGTGGCTGGAGACGGTTTTCCTCCATGCCTGTGTGTTGTGGTTAGTATGTGGCTAGAGATGATCTTCCTCTAGGACTTGTGTAGAGTTGTGATGCTGGAGTTTTGATACCTCCATGCTGTGTTGAGGATATAGAATGTTTTAGGTTTTGACCTGATGTTTTCAGGAGAGTGTGTTACCTCGGCTTACAGGTCCGAGAGGTTTTGGGATCCTGCAAGTTTCGAGACGAAACTTGTTTTTAGGAGGGTGAGATGTAAGAACCTTAAGTCTTTAGAGCCTAGATGAGCTAGAGTGCCTTAACCTTGACCACTCACCCCTTGGGCTGCCCCTGCATCATAGAGGAGCCGCCCCTACGCCTAGGCTGGCCGCCCCTGCGGCTTTGTGGCTGGTTCAGCCGTTTTTCTTGACTTTTGACATATGCTTTGTGGCTGGCTTCTCTTATAAGCTTCCTTAGACTTCTAAAGAGAGGTTTCTACATCTGTCCAGCCTCTCTCTTCCTCCTCACGTCCTTCATCTCCTTCTTCTTCCCCTTTGATCTTCTTTACTTCTTCTTGATCTTGTATGTGAGTTCTTGAGAGTTTGAAGTGTTCTTTGGCCTTGGATGCTCTTGGAGTGGTTGTTATGTGTTGTTGTTAATGTGCTGAAGTGGTGAGGAGTGTGGATGCTCCTTAGTTGCAGCCTAGGTTGTGTGGTAAGTTCTTCTCTTCATCTTTCTTTCTTTCTTCATTCTCCTTTGCTTCTTATCTCTTTCTTTAGCTTAGGAATCACAAGTTGGACTTGTTTGGATCCTTTCTGGATGTTTTGATGATCATATGTGTGTATATATGCATATGTGTTGTTGTAGTGTGTTGAGGACGTATAGAAAATCGAGAAAGGAGTCGAAGAGAAGCCGGAACCAACTCTCTACACAGTTGGCCGCCCCTGCGCCTGTCCTGAGCCGCACCTGCGCCTGCTGTGGACCGCCCTTGCGCCTTTGGTGAGCCGCCCCTGCGCCTCACTGGGCTGGCTGGTGTGATCTTGCCTTTGTTGGTGCATACCTTGTTGGTATGTCTTCCTTCCTTCCTTCCTTTCCTTTGGCCTTGGCTTAGTTTTTAGCTAGGTTAGGATGAGTTGTATGTTAGAGATGTGCCTTAGGCACTTGTGTTGATGTTGAGAGTATGCTATATGCATATGTGAGCTTGTGTTGACCTTGAGGTTGTAGGTTGGTTCTGGTTTGGGAGACGAGTCTCCTAACCCCTTTCAGGTTGTGATGTTGTGTGCCTTGCTCTTGCAGGCATTGGTTTCTTCCCCGAGGTGAAGGTGTGATGTGGTAGAGGATACGAGAGTATCAGGTAAGTCCATAGGACTTACTTACTGTACGGTTGTGGATTGTATGATTGTAATGGTTGTGTGTGTTCATATGGTTGTGCATTTATAACTTAAACCGGACTAGGACGACCTTTCATTACATTTATATGGCCCAAGTGTATTATAACGGGCGGTAACCACCGGTCTCCGCCTGCTGGGTTAGGAGAAGGTGCCCTGAAGATGATCTCACAGGAGGGGACGAGTGACGGTCACCCCCATGCAAAACTCCTGTGTTACGTTGGATGGGGCGGGTTCTTGAGGCTCCTCGTGTTACAAAAGAAGTTGAATTGGTAATGGTATAACGTAATTAAAGATAATAAATGAATGTGTGTGGCATTGCATGTAGGCGATGTTGTGATGTGTTTGTGCTATTACTATCATGCTTATCTATTTCTCTAGCTAAGGTTGTATACCGTGTTGTAGATGATCTCTGATAGGTGATGGAATCTCTATCAATTAGGGTAGTTTTTAGAGTCTTTTTATTGCATTAGTATCGGTTTATGCTACTAACTCCTTGGTCCATAAGAAGAAGATCAAAAGAAGTTAAAGAAGGAGTCATAAGCAGTTAGGAGTGAAGATCGATCACTAAGCAAAGCTTCTGTTGCCTCACCGCCCCTGTGGGTCCTTGCAGCCGCCCCTGCGGATGACGTTTTCACTGGAATGCTCACTACGCCTTCACCAGCGCCGGCCATGAAGTGTGTCACCGCCCCTGCGCCACTCCTTGGCGCCCCTGCGGTGACCTGCTCCGAAGATATGAAGACCAGCTCCCCTGCGTCTCCCACTGCGCCCCTGCCTGCGCCCTAACCTGGGAGCTGGAAGACGAAGAGGCTATGTCGACGCCCCTGCGTCGACATAGGGACGCCCCGGCGGCTTGACATCGGAAACGTCAGGAAGACGAAAGGTCAGACGTTGAAGTGCATTAAAGATCCCCCTCAGCGGAATTGTGTAGCCCCCCCAGCGGCTCTGAAGAAGATCAACCGATTCTGCCTAAACCGCCCATGCGGTTCCTGAAGGCCGCCCCTACGGTTTAACGCCAGGAGCTTTACTCCGGCTGTTTACACCACCTTTATGGCATTTAAGGTGGTTGTTTTAGGCCGGCAATTTACTCCTAATTAAGTGTCTTTTGTAGTATAAATAGTCCATGGCTGATTGCTAGAATCATCCATGCTTTTCCTCACAAAATCCATTTTAGACTTGAGTTTTCCATTGTGATGAGTTGCTAATTCCCTTGCTACATTGGGTTGGTTTGAAGATGCTTTGTTGCTTTGGTTGTAAATGCTTTATAATATAAGTTTTCATTCAGTAATGCTTTGTGTTTCCTTGATCTCCATTTTCTAATTGCATGTTTACTATTGCTTGAGATTGATCACCTTAGGTTCTAAAGTGCATGCAAACAACTAGGATTATTAGGTTCCGGGTTTGGGTCTTTAATCAAGTAGCAACTTTAAGTAATAACGGTCAACTTTGAGCTGAAGCCGGGCCTCATTCACTTGCTCTCATCCTTCCATGGGCTAAGTGGTGAAGACCCCATCAAGCACCTTGGGAAGTTCCATACTCTGTGTATGAGCATGAAGCCGGCCAACATTACCGAAGAACATATCAAGATGAGGGCATTCGGCTTCACACTCAAGGATTCGGCGGATGATTGGTATTACCACCTTCCATCCGGGAGCATTGACACTTGGGAGAACCTTCACAAAGCGTTCTTGGAGAAATACTTTCCAGCTAAAAAGGCCAATAGCTTCAAGAAAGTTATAAGCAATATCGAGCAAGAGGCAACCGAAACTCTCTACAAGTACTTCGAATAGTTTGCACGCCTCCGATCCAGCTGTCCTTTCCACGGATATTCAACTCAAGATCTAGTCTTGTACTTGTACAATGGCTTGTTAGACAATGAAAGGAGGATCGTCGATACGGCTTGTTGAGGTAGTATTCTTAACTCTACTCCTGACCTTGCTTTGGAAAAGATACAAGAACTAGCGGAAGGAACTAGGAACTTTTGGAGGACCCCGACTAAGAAAGGAGTTCATGCTGTGAGTTCCGGGAAGAGTGAAATTTCCACCGAGCTCGTAGAATTAAAGGAGATGGTGAAGAGACTAACACTTATTGGAACACCGCAACAACTCAAAGCTTGTGGAGTTTGTGCAGACCCGAATCATCAAACGGACATGTGTACACAAGTTCAAATTGATGATGTTGAAGTAAACGCAATGGGTTATGGACAACCACAGTAGCAAATACCTAGGAACGATCCCTATGCACAGAATTTCGTGTCAAATTGGCGTGACCAACATAATTTCCGTTGGAGGGATCAACAAAACCAACAACAACAACCCCGCCAAGGTAAGTATCACTCAATTGAAGATATGTTGTAGGTTTTGACTAAACAATTTGCTAATCATTTCCAAATAACAGAATCTAGCATCAAGAACCTTGAGCAACAGGTTAGTCAAATGGCGGAAGCTATTTCAAGGACCGAATCAAGGCTTTCCGGAGGATTTCCTTCCCAGACGTTTATAAACCCCAAGGAGAGTGTTAGTGCCCTAATATTAAGGAGCGGGAAGCAAATCCAACAAGAACAAACAAAAGAATCACAAAGCGAACCTTTTGTCGTTATTTCCGCACCCATAGCCGCCCCTGCGGCTGCAGCTGCGCCCAGCACAGAACGAACAACGCCTCTGCGGCTGGCTACCCCCGCCCCTGCGGTGACAACTCCTGTGCCACCCCTGCGCCTTTAAACTGGCGCCCCAGCGGAAAACACAACACAAGGTCCTGCTGAAAAGGATTCTTACGTCCGGCCTAGCTTTACGCCACTTTACTAAGAAAAACCACCGGCTCCTTTTCTTGAATCCTTGAAGGAGAGAAGAATCATAGAGGACAAGGACCTCTTTGAGACTTTCTATAAATGCGAGGTAAACATTCCCCTCCTTAAGTTGGTGAAAAGTATCTCTAAGTATGCTCATTTTTTGAAGGAACTTTGCACCATCAAGAGGAATCAAAAGCTAAAGGGGAAATAGAAAGTACAAGTGAGTGAACATGTGTCGGCAGTTTTTCAACGGAGAATGCCCAAGAAGTGCAGCGATCCGGGCATGGTAAGCATTCCTTGTGTTATAGGGGAAACCCGCTTTGACAAAGCAATGCTTGATCTCGGTGCTTCTATTAATGTCTTGCCATATTCGATTTACAAATCACTTGGACTTGGGCCACTAATGGAAACTAGGATTGTAGTACAACTTGCTGATAGATCTAATGTATACCCAAAAGGGATAATTGAAGATGTATTAATGATGGTAGACAACCTAATTTTTCCTATTGATTTCTTTGTAATTGATATGGAAAATGACTCACATGCTGCACCCATTCTGTTAGATAGGCCATTTCTGAAAACGGCTAGGACTAAAATTAGTTATGTTAGTGGTAAATTGACCATGGAGTTTGATGGAGAAGTAGTGGAATTTGACATCTATGATGCAATGTAATTTTCTAGCGATGATCATTCTCTATGTGCTATTGACATTGTTGAACCTTTTGCGCAAGATGTTTTTGATAACTCTGACGTGGATGGATTAAGAAATGTGATTGAGCATGAAATTGATGGTTCAAATCAGATTATGTGTTAGCATCTAGCATGAAAGAGGTCCTAGCCCAATTAGATGGGCATACAAGGCTATCTATCTCCAATTTGGCCATTGGGCCCACTTTACTAACCCCCAGCGAGAAGCTTGTTTTGTCCATAGTGCAGGCACCGGTAATAGAATTGAAGGACCTTCCGTCACACCTCGAGTACGTTTTCCTTGGAGCACACAATACCTTGCCGGTGACCACCGGACAAGAAGTTAAGTTGGTGAACGTACTAAATGAGCACAAGACCGCCCTTGGATGGACTATTGCGGACATCAAAGGGATAAGTCCTTCCACTTGCATGCATAGGATTTTACTTGAGGACGAAGCCAAGACCTCTAGGAAACCTCAAAGGAGGTTGAACCCACCAATGATGGATGTGGTCAAAAAGGAAGTGTTGAAGCTCCTCCAAGCAAACATGATCTTTCCTATCTCGGATAGCACTTGGGTTAGCCCGACCCAAGTAGTTCCAAAAAAGGGAGGCATCACTTTGGTGGAAAATCAACATGGAGAGATGGTCCCAAGCAAAACACAAACCGGATGGAGAGTTGGCATTGACTATCGCAAGCTCAATAAGGTAACATGAAAAGACCATTTCCCATTACCTTTTATTGATCAAATGTTGGAACGCCTTGCGGGTCATCAATACTACTGTTTCCTGTATGGATATTCGGGTTATTTCCAAATAGCCATCGCACCAGAAGATCAAGAGAAGACGACATTCACTTGCCCATTTGGCACTTTCGCATATCGCAGAATGCCATTTGGACTTTGCAACCCACCAGGCACTTTCCAACGGTACATGATAAACATTTTCTCCAAATATATAGAAAATTTCATTGAAGTCTTCATGGATGATTTTACCGTCCATGGAGACAGTTTTGACGCATGTTTAGGGCATTTAAAACTTGTTCTTGAAAAACGTGTTGAAACCAATTTAGTTCTTAATTCGGAAAAATGTCATTTCATGGTCGAACAAGGAATTGTACTAGGACATGTAATATCCTCAAAAGGGATAGAGGTAGATAAGGCAAAGGTTGATGTTATTCAAAATTTACCTTATCCTACTAATGTTCGGGAAATCCGGTCTTTTCTTGGTCATGCAGGTTTCTACCGACGGTTCATCAAAGATTTCTCAAAGATCTCCACACCCTTGTGTGAATTGCTCAAGAAAGACGTCACCTTCATAGTGGATGAGGATTGCAAGAAGGCTTTCGACACTTTGAAGGCTTGTCTGACCACCGCACCGATCATCCGTTCTCTGGATTGGGAGAAACCTTTTGAAATCATGTCTGACGCCACTGACAACGCCGTCGGAGCTGTCTTAGGACAAAAAGATGGACGGGCCTCCCATGTGATCCATTATGCGTCTATGACACTCAATGGAGCACAAAGGAATTACTCTACCACCGAGAAGGAGATGTTAGTGGTAGTTTTTGCCCTAGAGAAATTCCGGCAGTACCTACGTGGCGTAAAGGTAATTATCTTCACGGACCATGCGGCTCTTAGGTACCTCATGGCAAAGAAGGAGGCAAAGCAACGATTTATCCGTTAGGTGCTTCTTCTAAGCGAGTTTAACCTAGAGATAAGGGACAAGAAGGGATCTGAGAACCTGGTGGCCGATCATTTGAGCAGACTAGTGGAAGAGGAGGAAGATCCAGGAAAAAGAGAGATAGCCAGAAGTTTTCCAGACGATACATTCTACACAACTCTCTGTTGTGTAACCGCCCTAGCGCCTCACACCAGCCGTCCCTACGGCCAGCCGCCCCTGCGGCTCAGTCTAGGCGCCCATGCGGAATTGTCAAAAGAGGTTTGTCTTAAGCTTCAGTCTTTTAAGCCTTGGTTTGCTGACATGTTGAATTTCATTGTCAGGAAGGAGTATCATCCAGACTTCACCAAGGCACAACGAGAGAAAGTAAAAGCTGAAGCTTGACACTACGTTTGGGACGATCCTTACCTTTGGAAGCATTGTAGTGACCAAGTGATCCGGCGTTGCATTCCGGAGAATGAGGTACAATCCATCCTAACTTTCTGTCATGATGAAGCATGTGGGGGGCACTTTGGGGCAAACAAAACTGCAAGAACGGTTTCTTTTGGCCACACATTTTTCGAGACGCTTTTGCGTTTTGTAAAGTGTGTGATAGATGCCAAAGGTTAGGAAATCTTTCAAGGAGACATGAAATGCCCCAATCCTCTCTTATATTTTGTGAAATATTTGATGTTTGGGGAATTGATTTCATGGGGCCGTTTCCTAATTCATTTGGGACACATATATTTTGCTTGCGGTGGACTATGTTTCCAAGTGGGTGGAAGCAAAGGCCACCAAAACATGATGATTCAAAAGTAGTTTCAGCCTTTCTGAAGGAAAATATCTTTGTAAGATTTGGAATTCCAAAAGCTTTAATCAGTGATAGGGGTACCCATTTTTGCAATAAGATGATCACGGCTCTCCTTAAGAAGTACCATGCTCACCAAAGAGTATCAACAACTTATCATCCACATACAAACGGCCAAGCTGAGGTGTCCAACCGGGAAATAAAGACCATCCTTGAAAAGACGGTTTCTCCCGGGAGGAAAGATTGGAGTGCAAGGCTAAATGACGCCCTATGGGCATATCGGACAGCCTACAAAACTCCCATCGGAATATCCCCTTTTAGGCTCGTCTTTGGGAAAGCTTGCCACCTACCGGTGGAGTTAGAGCACAAAGCTTCGTGGGCGGTAAAGAAGTGCAACATGAACATAGAAGAAGTGGGAGAATTCCGGAAGCTCCAATTGCAAGAGTTGGAGGAACTAAGGCTAGATGCATATGACCATGCTACCACATACAAAGAAAAGACCAAAGCATGGCATGACCAGAACATTCTCCGGAAGGATTTCAAGGTAGGTAATAAGGTACTTCTCTTTCAATCCCGTTTGGAACTCTTTGCAGATAAGTTGCGTTCAAGGTGGACAGGGCCGTTCATAGTAGCCGAAGTACACCCCCACGGGGCTGTGGATCTCTATGACCCCCAAACGCACAAGGTGTTTAAGGTGAACGGACAAAGGCTAAAGCTTTACCTTGAAAGAGTCAAGAACGATCCGATTGACGAGATGGTACTAGAGGAGGCACAGTCAGAGAAGTCGAGATCTTACGTCGAGCCAACGACATAAAAAAAAGGTGCTTCTCGGGAGGAAACCCGAACGAATAAAAAGAGGAGCTTCTGTCAATGAATCCACCCCTGCGGTTTTATATCCCGCCCCTACAGTGACACTCAAACTAGCGCCGCCCCCGGCGCAGGGCCTGCGCCTGCAAAACGCCTGTCACCGCCCCCGCGGTAACATCCCCACGTCCTTGCGGCGGCCATCCTTGACACAAATTCCCAGCGCCACCCCGGCGCTGGGCGTGCGTGCCCCTCTCCCTTGTCGCCGCCCCTGCGGTGTCAAACCCCCGCCCTTGCGGGTTTACCCAGAAAAGAAAAAAAAGAGGATCTCGAAAAACGCCTACACCTACCACGCACCAACCACCAACCTTCTTCACAAAACACAAACCCTCTAAACTCCCCTCCTTCAGAAACACCCTCAACGCTCCTGCGCCCTCTGCCCACAAACAATCTCACCGACGCCCCTGCGCCACCTCCGACAACTAGCCACCAGTCGAAACACCCCTGCACCACCTTCTCCCACTACCCACGTACTCTCTCACAGCCCTAAAGCCTTCCTCCTCACCCACTTCATATATTCCACTCCAGCTACATCGCCGGCGAGGCTACACAACCAAGGACGTCACCGGAGCAACCTCTGAAACACCCTTTCCATCGCTCCTCAGAAATCTCCTCTGCACTTCTCCCACACCTGCGGCTGCAAGCATCCGCCCCTGCGCCTCACCGCCCCTGCGCCTGCACAGCCGCCCCTGCAGAAATCATAACAAAAAGGTCGTTTTCTTTCCCTCATTTCAACATTTGCTAATCCTTTGCTTCAAATACTTTCAAGAATGGAAGCCCCAAGGAAATACAAGATGAACAACGCAAAGAAGGATCGTTATAGGATTGTGCAGGATCGAGTTGTGTATTTAACTCGATTTCTGCATATTCCGACTTTGGAGAAACTGGGCATGCTAGAGAGCATGCAATTGTTTTTGGCGAATGCCGGGCTTGGAGATTTCCTCTAGAAGAGTGCTCCGACATATCCGGAGCTTAAAAGAAAGTTTATCTCCACTTTCACAATGGAGAAGGAAGACCACGTGTGTATCGGCCTCACCTTCAAGTTCAACAAGGTGAAATACACTCTCGACTACGCCGATCTACAGGAAGCTTTTGGGTGACTCCGAACCCCTCTGAGAACTGGTGGGATCCAGTTCCGGCCCCAGACATGTGCGAGTTCTGGCAAGCAGCTCCGTGTCGGAATTCCATGCTGGGGGTGAGTACTCCAACAAACTCACTCACCCCAGTTTGAGGTTGATTTCAAAGATGCTCATTAGTGTCTTTTGTGGACACAAAGAGGAAAACAAGGTCGCTCTCAAGGACCTCCCACTACTCTACACCTGCCTTCCACAAAGCGAGAAGGTGAGGGATTGGCCCTCTCTTTTCCTTGCCGCTTTGAAGCGGATCAGAAGGGATGAGCCGAGGGATATTGTCGGCGGTGGGTGATCTCTTTGATCGCCTCACAAGTGATGGACCTGTCCGAGTTAGAGGACGGGATGGCGGCTCCTCTCTATACTGAGGGGATGCTTAGGAGGTGCAAGCTCCTCCGGCGGGACGGGGAGAACCTATTTTGGGTCTCCCTTGCAGATGGGAGCCACCTAACCTACCTTCCTCGGCCTTTACCTTTAGGAGGTGAGCTCTCCGAGGTCTACATTCCGGCGGATCCTTTCGTGCCGAGGAGGCCACTAGTGGCCATTGTGAAGAGGCATGCTGCCAGCTCAAGCCGGGCCCATCAGGAGGAAAACCTGCCCATCCCGGATGATGAGGAGATGCCCACGACGGCACTAGAGGAGGACCCGGCCGTTGCGAGCCTTCAGGCTTAAATAGCGGCTATGACGACCCAACACCGGACATGGCAGTCCGATTACCAACGAACTATGCTGGAGCAACAGCAAAGCTGGCAGGACAGTTCTGCCACCTCCATGACCTCACACTTCGACCAACAGCAGCAGCAGCTGGAGGTTTGGCAGGCAGCCGAGCAGCAGCAGCTGGAGGCTCAGCAGCTGGCTTGGCAGGCTAGTTTTGAGATCTCTTTTGGTCGCCAGATGACTGCCCAACAGGACCGCATTGATGACATCTACCACCGGCAGAAGTATTTCTTCCACCAGTTCCCTTACCCACCGGAGGAGGGTCTTGGTGGTCCATCCGGACTACCCCAGTGAGGGGTACATTTCTTTCCCTTCTCCCACATTTATCTTTGACTCATTTCCACTTTGATGACAAAGTGTACTTCAAGTATGGTGGATGGATATATCATTGCTTGTACAGTTCATTGAGTTGTTTTTGGCATTTGTCTTTGCATTGTTGAATTAAGTTTCATTCAAAAAAAAAAAGAAAAAAGCCATGGAAGTGAAAAAAGGCATGAAAATCCTTGGATAAACTGAAAACGAAAAAGGGCGGTTTAGGTAAAAAGAAGGTAGTCCGACCAACCTTAGGTTGGTGCAAAATTGGACTTGAGGGATGTGAGTTAAAGTGAGAAAAGAAGAAGAGTGGCAAGGTGAAAACCCGAAAGGGCGCCTTGGAAAAATGAGAGACACGGAGTGTAGGTTTTCCTTCCGGCGTTTTGGCGACATAAGAAGGGGAGTCATAAGGAGGTTGTCCGGGTAGGCCACTCTTGGAGCGATAAGGATGGTAGTATTTCTTTTTCTCACATTCTTTCTCTTTTCTTTCCTTCTTTCTTGGTTTTTCTCTTGTTTTCCATTATCTTTCTGCTTACTCATGCTTCCTGAGGCCTTTGAGTCTAGTTGATGACATTTGTTTTTATTCGGGACGAGTAAAAGGTCTAAGTATGGGAGAGTTTGATAGGTGATGGAATCACTATCAATTAGGGTAGTTTTTAGAGTCTTTTTATTGCATTAGTGTCGGTTTATGCTACTAATCCTTGGTCTAGAAGAAGAAGATCAAAAGAAGCTAAAGAAGGAGTCATAAGCAGTTAGGAGTGAAGATCGATCACGAAGCAAAGCTTCAATTGCCTCACCGCCCCTACGGGTCCTTGCAGCCGCCTCTACGGATGACGTTTTCATTGGAACGCTCCCTCCACCTTCACCAGCGCCGGCCATGAAGTGTGTCACCGCCCCTGTACCACTCCTTGGCGCCCCTACAGTGACATGCCCTAAAGATATGAAGACCAGCTCCCCTGCATCTCCCACTGCGCCCTTGCCTGTGCCCCAACCTGGGAGCTGGAAGACGAAGATGCTATGTCGACGCCCCTACGTCGACATAGGGACGCCCCGGCGGCTTGACATTGGAAACGTCAGGAAGGCGAAAAGTCAGACGTTGAAGTGCATTAAAGATCCACCCCAGTGGAATTGTGTAGCCGCCCCAGCGGCTCTGAAGAAGATCAACCAATTCTGCCTAAACCGCCCCTGCGGTTCCTGAAGGCCGCCCCTGCCGTTTAACGCCAGAAGCTTTACTCCGGCTGTTTACACCACCTTTATCGCATTTAAGGTTTTTGTTTTAGGCCGGCTATTTATTCCTAATTAAGTGTCTTTTGTAGTATAAATATTCCATGGCTGATTGCTAGAATCATCTGTTACGCTAGGAAATAGCACAAAAAGCTTTACATTTATAAACTCGAACTAAATCCTAAACTACCTAGCGAACCCGCAGTGTACGGGACGTTTGTAGAAAGGTAAGTATTCCGAGGTCGACACAAAGACTAAGGTGAAATCGAGTCAAGCAATGATCAAAGATAGTGTGAATCTAGACTAAGATAAGATGAGAAACAAAGAAAATGGAAAACTCAATGTTTTTGTTGGTTTTTATGGTGATCAAACAAAGATCACAAGTCAAGCAAGATAATAAAACAACTAACAACTCAAGCCAACAAAGGAACAAGTAACACAAAGCACAAGTATATGATCAAGAGAGAAAAGTAGATTCTAGAGGTCAAGATTTCCGGTTATGGCATAGGATTCAAGGTTCTAAGGATTCTAAGGACAAGTTGCGGTGTTGGGGAAAAGTGTTTCACTAATGGGAGCAATTACCGGGTAGGTCTCTCGCTTCACTAGTCCCGCATCTAACTCCTATTACCGGGTAGGTCTCAAGGGGTTAGAGTAAGGAATTCCGCACAAACTAGATGCTACTTAAGGGTAACCCTCTCCTTACCGGGTAAGTCTCGGAATAGGGAAATCTCAAGTACTAATCCTAGCACACTCGATCCAATAGCGGCTTATGAGGCTCACTACTACCTAGCATTCATCATCTTAGGTATCTAAGATCGGAAATCATCGGGTAGATCTCTTCCCTCACTTAGGTTGATAGCATTAGGTGATCCTAAGCTAAATTAGGCTTAATAAACACTAGGATTTAAACAACCAAGGACCCCAGCATACAGATTTATCATTTAAAGAGCAACAGGAGAATAAATCGGGCTGTTCTACAGATAAATCGGCCGATTTATCTGATGAACAGGTCGATTTTTCTTCCTGGGATGGGTTTTGTGCATACAAATCATCCTAAACTAACATATAAGTTCATCCTATCATCACCCTAGCCATAACCATCAATCCATCACTCCAGAATCACAACAAACTAGCCAATAACATGCATATTAAGATCCAAAATCATCAAACAAGCATACATGGTGTTCATAGATGGATAATGAAAGATAAGCAAGTAGAATCAATAAATCTCAGCCAAATCCAAGTTGTAGCAGGACTTACAAACTCTTAAATGAAGATTCAAAACGTTCCTAACAATCCTTGCAATCGTTCTTCAATCCAAGACTACAAAAGTAACTCAAAATCACTCAAAACCTCACTATTCTCCTAGAATGGT
Organism: Fagopyrum esculentum; assembly: GCA_033239045.1. Lineage (NCBI taxonomy): Eukaryota > Viridiplantae > Streptophyta > Magnoliopsida > Caryophyllales > Polygonaceae > Fagopyrum > Fagopyrum esculentum. The sequence continues at coordinate 111,063,893 of BSUD01000006.1, forward strand.
GTTCTTGTTCTTCCTTAAATCTTTGAGAGCTTTTCTTCTCCTCCAATCTTTCCCCCAAATTGATGAGCTGTGAATGAGAGTGTGGGAGAGGAGAGATGCTCAGCAACCACCTGCAGGACCACTTATATTCTCCACCAAGAGCAAGGACGGACAAGAGATCGTGGGACACGTGGCTTAAGCTGTCAAAGGCCCAAAAATCGACCCAGAGGAAAAATTCGGCCGATTTTCCTGGGTGTAGGTCGATTTTCTTCAACAGAAGCATGCTATGATCATCTAGCCATGAGTTGCTCCATTGCTTGCACCAATAGTGGTCTTTGTGTCCTTTGTTGCTCCAATTATGCTCCTCCAAGGCTTTGGATGTGTACCACCATGAGGCTTGGCCCTCAAATGTATCGATTAACGTCCAATAGATCCCCGAATTACCTACAAAACCGATAAAAGGTAGTGTAGACGTCTTTTCTAGAAATGTGCATGAATTGAGCGAAGACGTCATGAACCAATGCCAAAACGTGCATGAATGAGTGAGAAATCTATCTAATTGATTACCTAATCCTAAGTCATAAATCTTGTTATCAAAAATACCCCATACTTAAGGTTTGCTCGTCCCCGAGCAAATTCTCAACTATAGACTAAGAGATGACATGATTTATGTATGCAGAAAAATGGCAAAATCTTTTTGGGTTTGTGCTTCTAATATTGGATCACCTTCATAGACATGTTTCATGGCAATGGACAAGCAATTATGCATAAAATGAATGAAGGCATGGAAAGACAATTATACTTAACTAGAAAGCATGCATGAGAGGTGAAAATGAAGAAGTCAAGATGATCATGAGTATGTCCAATCTAGATCACTAAGTCTTACACACATGCATTTAGGTCACAAGGACTTAGGAAAGAAAAGGCTAAGAAACGTTGTGATTAGGTGGGAATTTTCTAGGCTATGTGATGCTAATCCGGGAAAGGAACTAAACAACCACAACTTCAAATTTTCTTATCAACTTCCCTCAAGTGTATATTTTTCTTCATTTTCTTTTCTTTCTTTTATTTTTTAGACAATGGCATTGGTGTACAAAAGCCGAAACCTCGGTGATTAGCCATTCTCGGGTTTTTTCTATTTTTCGAGATGCATCCACACCGGGCACACATACCAAAGCTCGTTAGGACTATCGGTTTATTTGACTTTGGCAAGGCACCAACACCCGATTATGTGAAGTGTACCGAGTTACTTGTCATTTAAACCAACGTCCCCAACCCTATATTTTTGCCTACACTTTCACAACAATTTCAGCATTTCATTCACATCATTCTTCATCAACAACTTCACCCCACACTTGCTTTTCACACACATCAACACACTAGCATGCTCCTATTCCCGGATGGGTCAAAAGAGGTCAATTTATATCAATTGAGGTGCTCAAACAACATGATCAAGATGAGGAGTAGAGAAAAATGAATTGCCTTAATCACTCCTAGATGGTGTGCAAGAACTATCATGCAATTTCGACTTTCAATACTCAATTCAATCAAGGCAAACATTCATGATCACAAATCATTCATGGGATTCAAGGTAAGTACTTCAAGTCCACATATGCTATCATCAATTCAACACATAAGGTTATCCATAGCCAATTCACAAGACAATTTTTCATCATAAGGGTCATTCCCAAGCTTTAGAAGCACTAAAATTTTTAAATTTTCTGACTTTTTTGGATTTTTTCGAAATATGTATGTACAATGCAAGACATAATGAAACATGTGACAAAATTAAACTATCCTAGATGCTAATCATGCAAGTGATCATGAAAACCCCACCCCATACTTAGAAACACATTGTCCCCAATGTGGAAGCTAGATAAAGAAGTGAAAGAGAGTCCTCACAATGTAAAATTGGTGATGCTTTGGTATTTCGGTTCACATCGAATGATGATGGTGGATGATCGATCAAGGATGGTAGAGAGCTCTTGATGTTCATTATGGTGTCGGAACCCGCGCTTGGCACCGCAAGCCGTCCAAGTTCCACGTCCGCTCCACCCATGCTTGATTGGAGATCATCACTTCCTTGTATACAGAGGAAAAATCGGCCCAGTTGCCCAGAAAATCGAACGATTTTATGCATGAACAGTCCGATTTTTCTGGGTGCTTTTCTCCTCGTCTATGTGCTTGGATCTTGTCCATTCAATAGCTCCATGAGGCTTTCACATGACCTTCAATGTCTCATAACTCATGACAATCAACAAGATCTAGCACCCAAAAACACAAAAGAAAAACAAAGCACACCAAGAGTGAGATTAAACAAAAGCAAGAAAAAGAAAGGGAAAAATATGTACCAATGGGTTGCCTCCCATTAAGCGCTTCTTTAAGGTCATTAGCTTGACCAAATTCAGGAGCGTTTTAATCAAGGTGAAGTGGGGCAATCACTTCCACCGGGGCTTCCGGGATGTACTTCTTCAATCGATGCCCATTCACCTTGAAGTTACCACAATGATCTCCTCCTATCTCCACCGCTCCATGAGGGAAAACTTTCTTCACCACATATGGCCCGGTCCACCTTGATTTGAGCTTTCCGGGGAATAGGCGCAGCCTTGAGTTGAAGAGAAGGACAAGGTCTCCTTCAATCAACTCTTTCGGGATGATCCTCTTGTCATGCCATCGCTTGGTTCGCTCCTTGTAGATCCGAGCATTCTCGTAAGCATCCAACCGGATCTCTTCAAGAGCATTTATATCAAGCAAACGCTTCTCACCGGCTTCTTTGAGGTCAAAGTTTAACCACCTTATAGCCCAATATGCTCTATGCTCCATCTCTACCGGAAGGTGGCAAGACTTGCCATAGACCAACTTGTAAGGAGTGGTGCCAATTGGTGTCTTGAAAGTGGTCCTATATGCCCACAAGGCATCATTGAGCTTCATAGCCCAATCCTTTCTCGTCCTTGATACCGTCTTCTCAAGAATGGCCTTGATCTCCCGGTTGGAGATCTCCACTTGGCCACTAGTTTGGGGATGGAAAGGTGTTGCCACCTTATGAGTCACCCCATACTTAGCCAAAAGTGCTCCAAAATTCCTATTTGTGAAGTGCTTCCCTCCATCGCTTATGACCACCCTAGGTGTTCCAAACCTAGGAAAGATCACTCGGTTGAAGAACCGCACCACAACCTTGGCATCATTTGTAGGAGAGGCGATTGCCTCCACCCATCTTGAAACATAGTCAACCGCCAATAGGATGTAGAGGTTGCCACATGAAGAAGGGAATGGTCCCATGAAGTCCACACCCCATACATCAAATATCTCTACCTCTTGTATGTTGTTCAATGGCATCTCATTCCTCCTTGAGATGTTGCCCGTCCTTTGGCAAGCATCACAAGCTACCACAAAGCCTTGCACATCCTTGAACAAACTTGGCCAAAAGAAGCCCGATTGCAACACCTTAGCACATGTCTTGTGTGCACTAGCATGCCCTCCACATGGCAAGGAATGACAATGGCGGATCACACTCTCCACCTCATCCTCCGGTATACATCTTCTGAACATTCCATCCGGCCCTCTTTTGAACAAAAGTGGCTCACTCCAATAGTAGTGCCTCACATCCTTGAAGAACTTCTTCCTTTGGGCATATGTTAATCCGGGAGGCACTTCTTCACACACCAAGTAGTTCACTATGTCGGCATACCATGGCTCGGTTCCTCTAGACACTTGGAACAAGCACTCCTCCACCATTTGCAATTGCTCATCCCGGAATGAGTCATCAATCGGGATGTCATCTCTCTCAATCTCTAAGGGAGGTAGTCTACTAAGGTGATCCGCCACGGAGTTCTCGGATCCCTTCTTGTCCCGGATTTCCAAATCAAACTCTTGAAGAAGAAGGATCCACCGAATCAACCTAGGTTTGGCATCCTTCTTTGTAAGGAGATAACGGATCGCAGCATGATCCGTATAGACTATGACCTTTGCTCCAACAAGGTATGACCGAAACTTCTCAAAGGCATACACTACCGCTAGCAACTCTTTCTCGGTTGTGGCATAGTTAAGTTGGGCATCATCTAGCGTCTTGCTAGCATAATAAATGGCATGAGTGCGCCCATCTTTCCTTTGCCCCAAGACAGCCCCAACGGCTACATCGCTTGCATCACACATGATCTCAAACGGTAAACTCCAATCCGGAGGTTGCATGATAGGTGCGGAGATCAAAGCGTTCTTCAACCTACAAAAAGCCTCAAGACAATCTTTGGAGAAAACAAATTCAATATCCTTCATTAGTAGGTTAGTAAGGGGCTTAGAAATTTTAGAGAAGTCTTGAATGAACCTCCGGTAAAAACCGGCATGCCCTAAGAAACTCCTTACCCCTTTCACCGAGGTAGGTGGTGGCAACTTCTCTATCGTCTCAATCTTGGCCCTATCAACCTCAATGCCACGGTTAGACACCAAGTGTCCTAACACAATACCTTTACTTACCATGAAGTGGCATTTTTCCCAATTTAAGACAAGATTTGTCTCCTCACATCTTTGCAATACTAAGGACAAGTTAGCCAAGCAATCATCGAAAGAAGAACCATAAACAGAGAAATCATCCATAAACACTTCCATGATATTTTCTATGTATTCCGAAAAGATAGCCATCATACACCTTTGGAAGGTGGCGGGTGCATTACACAACCCAAATGGCATCCTCCTATATGCAAAAGTACCCCATGGACATGTAAAGGTTGTTTTCTCTTGGTCATCGGGGTGGATAGGGATTTGGAAGAATCCACTATAGCCATCTAGGTAACAAAAATGGGAATGTTGAGCTAACCTCTCTAGCATTTGGTCAATGAAGGGGAGAGGGAAGTGATCTTTCCTAGAGGCCATGTTAAGCTTTCTATAATCAATACACATCCTCCATCCCGTAACCGTTCTAGTGGGGATTAGTTCATTGTTCTCATTAGTCACTACGGTCATCCCGCCCTTCTTAGGTACTACATGAACGGGACTAACCCACTTACTATCCGAGATAGGGTAGATAATTCCCGCATCTAGCAACTTTATGATCTCCTTCTTAACTACCTCTTTCATTATAGGATTTAGTCTTCTTTGATGTTCAATAGAGGGTTTATGATTATCTTCCATCATTATCCTATGCATGCACAAAGAAGGTTTGATGCCAACAAGATCATCAATGGTGTATCCTATTGCCTTTCTATGCAGTTTCAATTCATTCAACAATCTATTAAGCTCATCATCATTCAAAGATGCATTCACAATCACCGGATAAGTAGAATTTGAACCAAGGAAAGCATACTTTAAATGATAAGGAAGAGGTTTAAGATCAAGTTGAGGAGGACCTTTTTCGGTTGGAGACGATCCATACAATGTAGGTTGAGATGATTGCAAAGCCATGGAGGCCTCCTTGAAGTCCCTTGATGATTGCTCATACTCAAGTGGTTGATGCTGAAAAGACTCAGGAAAATCGACCCAGGAAGAAAAATCGGACGATTTTTCTGAAGGGGGGTCGATCTGAGTTTCTGTTTTGGCAAAACTGGCTGAAATTTCAGCATAAGTACAAAAATCGGCCGATTTTTGCCCTTCAGTCCGATTTTTCTGGCAGTTTTCCTCTTCTTCTAGCACTTCAAATCCAACACTTGGTAGCTCGTCCAATGCATTCAAGGCCTTGATTACTTCATTGCTACTCTCCTCAACTCCTTCCTCCATCAAGCTTGAGCTAAGAACTCTCTCAAGTGGATCCTTGAGCAAGATTGAGCTCACAACCTCTCTAGACTCCTCTTCTTCAACTATGTTGAACACATCCTCATCAAGGGTTGGCCCTTTCATCATTGTGGATAGCTTGAACTTGATGTTTTCTTCTCCAATGTTGAAGGAGAGGGTCCCATTCTTGCAATCTACTAGACATCCGGAAGTAGCTAGGAAAGGTCTCCCCAAGATGATAGGAACCGGATAGTCCGCCGGGATGTCCAAAACAACAAAGTCTATGGGCACATAGAACTTCCCTAATTGCACCGGAATGTCCTCCAAGATCCCAACCGGATGAGTGATTGAGCGGTCCGCCATGTAAAGGGTCATCTTGACCGGCTTCGGCTCTCCTAGCCCAACCTTGTTGCAAAGTGCAAGCGGGATGATGCTTACACTTGCCCCAAGATCACATAGGGCGTCATACTTCACTTCTCCTACTCCGATTGGCACACAAAAGGATCCCGGATCCCTTAGCTTGGGAGGCATCTCTTCCTTCATCGTTTGAATCAACTCCGATGATCTCTTAGTCATCCTTATCTCACCATACTCCTCCAACTTCCTTTTGTTGGAGAGTATTTCCTTCAAGAACTTGCCATATGCCGGCATCCCTAAAATAGCATCCATGAACGGAATGTTAATATGCAATTTAGACATTAGTTCAAGGAACTTACCAAAGTGATTGTCCAAGCGAGCTCTTGCTCGTGATTGAGGGAACGGTAGTGGTGGCTTGTATGGAGGCGGTGCCACATAGGTTGGCTCTACATCCTTGCTCTTGCCTCCATCTCCTTGCAAAGTCTCTTCCTCTATCACCACTTGCTTCCCTTTAGCATTCTCCTTGGGCAAAGGATCCTTCATGCTTAACCCACTTCTTGTTGTAATAGCCAACACTTGGCCTCTTGGGTTTTCTTCGGTTCTTCCGGGGAGCTTTCCCGGATCTCTATGTGCTTCACCCGCCTTTTGGAACACTTGTGCTTCCAAAACCTTTTGAGCCTTTGAGATAGAAGTCACCGTGCTCTCAAGACCACTCAACCTTCCAAGCAATTGCTCAAACATCATTTCGGTTCTATCCTTTGGAGGTTGAGTGAATCCGGGTGGAGGTTCTTGTGAAGCTCTTGGTGGTGGAGTTGTGCTTGTAGAAGCGGGAGGGTTCAAGGCTCCATCCGGGTTAGAGTAAGAAAACCCGGGATGGTTATGGTTGGGCCGGTAATTGTTGAATTGCCGGTTGTTGTTGAAGTTCCTTGGGCCTTGGTAGTTGTTGTAATTGCCCCTTCCCATGTAGTTCACATCCTCCTCCTTGGAAGACAAGTTAGCTTGTGGAAGCACTTGAGGAGTTGCTTGGTTCTTCAAAGTTGTAGCACACAACTCCCTCAAGGACTTTAGCTCGTTGTTGATGGCATCGAGCTTGAAGTTGCTCATGGTGACCTCACTCACCTCATATGCTCCCGCCTTTCTCCCTTCACTCTTCCTATGGGAGTATTTCTCAATCACTAGAGCTTGCTTCTCCACAAACTCCCAAGCATCATCCACATGCTTCTCCATGAAAGTCCCACCGGAAAGGGATTGAAGCTTGAATTGGCTATCTTCATCAAGTCCCTTGAAGTAGATCTCCAATAGCTCAATTTTCGGTATGCCATGGTGTGGACAATCTAGGAGAAGATCTTTGAATCTCTCCCAAGACTTGAACAAACTCTCTCTATCCTTCATCACGAAGGCGTTGATCTTCCCTCTTAACTCGGTAGTCTTGGAAGGTGGGAAGAACTTAGTCAAAAACTCGGTTGTCATCTCCTCCCAAGTACCAACTCGCCCTTGTGGAATAGATTGATACCAAGCCAAGGCCTTGTCCTTAAGAGAGAAGGAGAAAGCCCTTAGCTTATGGTTGTTGCTCTCCAATCTTGGCGGTCTAAGAGTCTCCATCAAAATCTCGTAGTTCATCAAATGTTGGTGAGGAGACTCTCCTTCCATCCCTCCAAATTGATTATGCCGGATCATTTGTAGAACTTGAGGGCGGAGCTCATAGTTGTGGGTTGCGGGATCTCCTAAGTTCACACCCGGACGGTGTGCTCTTTGTGCCGGATCCATACGTCTACCCAAAGTTTGTGGCTCTTCAATGGCAATGGGCGCAACCCTATCATTAACCGCCGGCTGCGGTTGTACCACCGGTGGTGGAGGAGGTGGAGGTTGTCGGCGATTAAGCTCTCCTTGAACAAGGGCTTGCCTAATCTCCTCAATCTCCCTCCTAGTTTCCTCTTGCCTCTCATTGGCAAGTCTCCTTTCTTCCTCCAAGAGCTCATCTCTTAGCCTTATTTGCTCTAAGGCTTCATCCAACTCAGCTTGGAGGTTTCTTCCGGCCATCTCTTTCTCTTTTCGGATGTTCTTGGATCTAGATCGAAGGGTTTTCTCCGGTTCGGGATCGAATGGAGCTAAATCCTTGCCACGAGATCTTCGCATACACCTAAAGAGTAAGAGATGCCCTGAAAAGCAAAGACACACACCAAAGAGAGATCAAAAGCAACAAGAAAGATCTACACTATAAACAATCACAAAATGACTCAATCTAGACCTAGTCCCCGGCAACGGCGCCAAAAACTTGTTACGCTAGGAAATAGCACAAAAAGCTTTACATTTATAAACTCGAACTAAAATCCTAAACTACCTAGCGAACCCGCAGTGTACGGGACGTTTGTAGAAAGGTAAGTATTCCGAGGTCGACACAAAGACTAAGGTGAAATCGAGTCAAGCAATGATCAAAGATAGTGTGAATCTAGACTAAGATAAGATGAGAAACAAAGAAAATGGAAAACTCAATGTTTTTGTTGGTTTTTATGGTGATCAAACAAAGATCACAAGTCAAGCAAGATAATAAAACAACTAACAACTCAAACTAACAAAGGAACAAGTAACACAAAGCACAAGTATATGATCAAGAGAGAAAAGTAGATTCTAGAGGTCAAGATTTCCGGTTATGGCATAGGATTCAAGGTTCTAAGGATTCTAAGGACAAGTTGCGGTGTTGGGGAAGAGTGTTTCACTAATGGGAGCAATTACCGGGTAGGTCTCTCGCTTCACTAGTCCCGCATCTAACTCCTATTACCGGGTAGGTCTCAAGGGGTTAGAGTAAGGAATTCCGCACAAACTAGATGCTACTTAAGGGTAACCCTCTCCTTACCGGGTAAGTCTCGGAATAGGGAAATCTCAAGTACTAATCCTAGCACACTCGATCCAATAGCGGCTTATGAGGCTCACTACTACCTAGCATTCATCATCTTAGGTATCTAAGATCGGAAATCATCGGGTAGATCTCTTCCCTCACTTAGGTTGATAGCATTAGGTGATCCTAAGCTAAATTAGGCTTAATAAACACTAGGATTTAAACAACCAAGGACCCCAGCATACAGATTTATCATTTAAAGAGCAACAGGAGAATAAATCGGGCTGTTCTACAGATAAATCGGCCGATTTATCTGATGAACAGGTCGATTTTTCTTCCTGGGATGGGTTTTGTGCATACAAATCATCCTAAACTAACATATAAGTTCATCCTATCATCACCCTAGCCATAACCATCAATCCATCACTCCAGAATCACAACAAACTAGCCAATAACATGCATATTAAGATCCAAAATCATCAAACAAGCATACATGGTGTTCATAGATGGATAATGAAAGATAAGCAAGTAGAATCAATAAATCTCAGCCAAATCCAAGTTGTAGCAAGACTTACAAACTCTTAAATGAAGATTCAAAACGTTCCTAACAATCCTTGCAATCGTTCTTCAATCCAAGACTACAAAAGTAACTCAAAATCACTCAAAACCTCACTATTCTCCTAGAATGGTGTTCTTGTTCTTCCTTAAATCTTTGAGAGCTTTTCTTCTCCTCCAATCTTTCCCCCAAATTGATGAGCTGTGAATGAGAGTGTGGGAGAGGAGAGATGCTCAACAACCACCTGCAGGACCACTTATATTCTCCACCAAGAGCAAGGACGGACAAGAGATCGTGGGACACGTGGCTTAAGCTGTCAAAGGCCCAAAAATCGACCCAGAGGAAAAAATCGGCCGATTTTCCTGGGTGTAGGTCGATTTTCTTCAACAGAAGCATGCTATGATCGTCTAGCCATGAGTTGCTCCATTGCTTGCACCAATAGTGGTCTTTGTGTCCTTTGTTGCTCCAATTATGCTCCTCCAAGGCTTTGGATGTGTACCATCATGAGGCTTGGCCCTCAAATGTATCGATTAACGTCCAATAGATCCCCGAATTACCTACAAAACCGATAAAAGGTAGTGTAGACGTCTTTTCTAGAAATGTGCATGAATTGAGCGAAGACGTCATGAACCAATGCCAAAACGTGCATGAATGAGTGAGAAATCTATCTAATTGATTACCTAATCCTAAGTCATAAATCTTGTTATCAAAAATACCCCATACTTAAGGTTTGCTCGTCCCCGAGAAAATTCTCAACTATAGACTAAGAGATGACATGATTTATGTATGCAGAAAAATGGCAAAATCTTTTTGGGTTTGTGCTTCTAATATTGGATCACCTTCATAGTATGTTTCATGGCAATGGACAAGCAATTATGCATAAAATGAATGAAGGCATGGAAAGACAATTATACTTAACTAGAAAGCATGCATGAGAGGTGAAAATGAAGAAGTCAAGATGATCATGAGTATGTCCAATCTAGATCACTAAGTCTTACACACATGCATTTAGGTCACAAGGACTTAGGAAAGAAAAGGCTAAGAAACGTTGTGATTAGGTGGGAATTTTCTAGGCTATGTGATGCTAATCCGGGAAAGGAACTAAACAACCACAACTTCAAATTTTCTTATCAACTTCCCTCAAGTGTATATTTTTCTTCATTTTCTTTTCTTTCTTTTATTTTTGAGACAATGGCATTGGTGTACAAAAGCCGAAACCTTGGTGATTAGCCATTCTCGGGCTTTTTCTATTTTTCGAGATGCATCCACACCGGGCACACATACCAAAGCTCGTTAGGACTATCGGTTTATTTGACTTTGGCAAGGCACCAACACCCGATTATGTGAAGTGTACCGAGTTACTTGTCATTTAAACTAACGTCCCCAAACCTATGTTTTTGTCTACACTTTCACAACAAATTCAGCATTCTTATTCATGACATTCTTTCATCAACACCTTCACCCCACACTTGCTTTTCACACACATCAACACACTATCATGCTCCTATTCCCGGATGGGTCAAAAGAGGTCAATTTTTATCAATTGAGGTGCTCAAACAACATGATCAAGATGAGGAGTAGAGAAAAATGAATTGCCTTAATCACTCCTAGATGGTGTGCAAGAACTATCATGCAATTTCGACTTTCAATACTCAATTCAATCAAGGCAAACATTCATGATCACAAATCATTCATGGGATTCAAGGTAAGTACTTCAAGTCCACATATGCTATCATCAATTCAACACATAAGGTTATCCATAGCCAATTCACAAGACAATGTTTCATCATAAGGGTCATTCCCAAGCTTTAGAAGCACTAAAATTTTTAAATTTTCTGACTTTTTTGGATTTTTTCGAAATATGTATGTACAATGCAAGACATAATGAAACATGTGACAAAATTAAACTATCCTAGATGCTAATCATGCAAGTGATCATGAAAACCCCACCCCATACTTAGAAACACATTGTCCCCAATGTGGAAGCTAGATAAAGAAGTGAAAGAGAGTCCTCACAATGTAAAATTGGTGATGCTTTGGTATTTCGGTTCACATCGAATGATGATGGTGGATGATCGATCAAGGATGGTAGAGAGCTCTTGATGTTCATTATGGTGTCGGAACCCGCGCTTGGCACCGCAAGCCGTCCAAGTTCCACGTCCGCTCCACCCATGCTTGATTGGAGATCATCACTTCCTTGTATACAGAGGAAAAATCGGCCCAGTTGCCCAGAAAATCGAACGATTTTATGCATGAACAGTCCGATTTTTCTGGGTGCTTTTCTCCTCGTCTATGTGCTTGGATCTTGTCCATTCAATAGCTCCATGAGGCTTTCACATGACCTTCAATGTCTCATAACTCATGACAATCAACAAGATCTAGCACCCAAAAACACAAAAGAAAAACAAAGCACACCAAGAGTGAGATTAAACAAAAGCAAGAAAAAGAAAGGGAAAAATATGTACCAATGGGTTGCCTCCCATTAAGCGCTTCTTTAAGGTCATTAGCTTGACCAAATTCAGGAGCGTTTTAATCAAGGTGAAGTGGGGCAATCACTTCCACCGGGGCTTCCGGGATGTACTTCTTCAATCGATGCCCATTCACCTTGAAGTTACCACAATGATCTCCTCCTATCTCCACCGCTCCATGAGGGAAAACTTTCTTCACCACATATGGCCCGGTCCACCTTGATTTGAGCTTTCCGGGGAATAGGCGCAGCCTTGAGTTGAAGAGAAGGACAAGGTCTCCTTCAATCAACTCTTTCGGGATGATCCTCTTGTCATGCCATCGCTTGGTTCGCTCCTTGTAGATCCGAGCATTCTCGTAAGCATCCAACCGGATCTCTTCAAGAGCATTTATATCAAGCAAACGCTTCTCACCGGCTTCTTTGAGGTCAAAGTTTAACCACCTTATAGCCCAATATGCTCTATGCTCCATCTCTACCGGAAGGTGGCAAGACTTGCCATAGACCAACTTGTAAGGAGTGGTGCCAATTGGTGTCTTGAAAGTGGTCCTATATGCCCACAAGGCATCATTGAGCTTCATAGCCCAATCCTTTCTCGTCCTTGATACCGTCTTCTCAAGAATGGCCTTGATCTCCCGGTTGGAGATCTCCACTTGGCCACTAGTTTGGGGATGGAAAGGTGTTGCCACCTTATGAGTCACCCCATACTTAGCCAAAAGTGCTCCAAAATTCCTATTTGTGAAGTGCTTCCCTCCATCGCTTATGACCACCCTAGGTGTTCCAAACCTAGGAAAGATCACTCGGTTGAAGAACCGCACCACAACCTTGGCATCATTTGTAGGAGAGGCGATTGCCTCCACCCATCTTGAAACATAGTCAACCGCCAATAGGATGTAGAGGTTGCCACATGAAGAAGGGAATGGTCCCATGAAGTCCACACCCCATACATCAAATATCTCTACCTCTTGTATGTTGTTCAATGGCATCTCATTCCTCCTTGAGATGTTGCCCGTCCTTTGGCAAGCATCACAAGCTACCACAAAGCCTTGCACATCCTTGAACAAACTTGGCCAAAAGAAGCCCGATTGCAACACCTTAGCACATGTCTTGTGTGCACTAGCATGCCCTCCACATGGCAAGGAATGACAATGGCGGATCACACTCTCCACCTCATCCTCCGGTATACATCTTCTGAACATTCCATCCGGCCCTCTTTTGAACAAAAGTGGCTCACTCCAATAGTAGTGCCTCACATCCTTGAAGAACTTCTTCCTTTGGGCATATGTTAATCCGGGAGGCACTTCTTCACACACCAAGTAGTTCACTATGTCGGCATACCATGGCTCGGTTCCTCTAGACACTTGGAACAAGCACTCCTCCACCATTTGCAATTGCTCATCCCGGAATGAGTCATCAATCGGGATGTCATCTCTCTCAATCTCTAAGGGAGGTAGTCTACTAAGGTGATCCGCCACGGAGTTCTCGGATCCCTTCTTGTCCCGGATTTCCAAATCAAACTCTTGAAGAAGAAGGATCCACCGAATCAACCTAGGTTTGGCATCCTTCTTTGTAAGGAGATAACGGATCGCAGCATGATCCGTATAGACTATGACCTTCGCTCCAACAAGATATGAGCGGAACTTCTCAAATGCATACACAACCGCTAGCAACTCCTTCTCGGTGGTAGCATAATTGAGTTGGGCATCATCTAGCGTCTTGCTAGCATAATAAATGGCATGAGTACGCCCATCTTTCCTTTGCCCCAAGACAGCCCCAACGGCTACATCGCTTGCTTCACACATGATCTCAAACGGTAAACTCCAATCCGGAGGTTGCATGATAGGTGCGGAGATCAAAACGTTCTTCAACCTACAAAAAGCCTCAAGACAATCTTTGGAGAAAACAAATTCAATATCCTTCATTAGTAGGTTAGTAAGGGGCTTAGAAATTTTAGAGAAGTCTTGAATGAACCTCCGGTAAAAACCGGCATGCCCTAAGAAACTCCTTACCCCTTTCACCGAGGTAGGTGGTGGCAACTTCTCTATCGTCTCAATCTTGGCCCTATCAACCTCAATGCCACGGTTAGACACCAAGTGTCCTAACACAATACCTTTACTTACCATGAAGTGGCATTTTTCCCAATTTAAGACAAGATTTGTCTCCTCACATCTTTGCAATACTAAGGACAAGTTAGCCAAGCAATCATCGAAAGAAGAACCATAAACAGAGAAATCATCCATAAACACTTCCATGATATTTTCTATGTATTCCGAAAAGATAGCCATCATACACCTTTGGAAGGTGGCGGGTGCATTACACAACCCAAATGGCATCCTCCTATATGCAAAAGTACCCCATGGACATGTAAAGGTTGTTTTCTCTTGGTCATCGGGGTGGATAGGGATTTGGAAGAATCCACTATAGCCATCTAGGTAACAAAAATGGGAATGTTGAGCTAACCTCTCTAGCATTTGGTCAATGAAGGGGAGAGGGAAGTGATCTTTCCTAGAGGCCATGTTAAGCTTTCTATAATCAATACACATCCTCCATCCCGTAACCGTTCTAGTGGGGATTAGTTCATTGTTCTCATTAGTCACTACGGTCATCCCGCCCTTCTTAGGTACTACATGAACGGGACTAACCCACTTACTATCCGAGATAGGGTAGATAATTCCCGCATCTAGCAACTTTATGATCTCCTTCTTAACTACCTCTTTCATTATAGGATTTAGTCTTCTTTGATGTTCAATAGAGGGTTTATGATTATCTTCCATCATTATCCTATGCATGCACAAAGAAGGTTTGATGCCAACAAGATCATCAATGGTGTATCCTATTGCCTTTCTATGCAGTTTCAATTCATTCAACAATCTATTAAGCTCATCATCATTCAAAGATGCATTCACAATCACCGGATAAGTAGAATTTGAACCAAGGAAAGCATACTTTAAATGATAAGGAAGAGGTTTAAGATCAAGTTGAGGAGGACCTTTTTCGGTTGGAGACGATCCATACAATGTAGGTTGAGATGATTGCAAAGCCATGGAAGCCTCCTTGAAGTCCCTTGATGATTGCTCACACTCAAGTGGTTGATGCTGAAAAGACTCAGGAAAATCGACCCAGGAAGAAAAATCGGACGATTTTTCTGAAGGGGGGTCGATCTGAGTTTCTGTTTTGGCAAAACTGGCTGAAATTTCAGCATAAGTACAAAAATCGGCCGATTTTTGCCCTTCAGTCCGATTTTTCTGGCAGTTTTCCTCTTCTTCTAGCACTTCAATCCCAACACTTGGTAGCTCGTCCAATGCATTCAAGGCCTTGATTACTTCATTGCTACTCTCCTCAATTCCTTCCTCCATCAAGCTTGAGCTAAGAACTCTCTCAAGTGGATCCTTGAGCAAGATTGAGCTCACAACCTCTCTAGACTCCTCTTCTTCAACTATGTTGAACACATCCTCATCAAGGGATGGCCCTTTCATCATTGTTGATAGCTTGAAATTGATGTTTTCTTCTCCAATGTTGAAGGAGAGGGTCCCATTCTTGCAATCTACTAGACATCCGGAAGTAGCTAGGAAAGGTCTCCCCAAGATGATAGGAACCGGATAGTCCGCCGGGATGTCCAAAACAACAAAGTCTATGGGCACATAGAACTTCCCTAGTTGCACCGGAATGTCTTCCAAGATCCCAACCGGATGAGTGATTGAGCGGTCCGCCATGTAAAGGGTCATCTTGACCGGCTTCGGCTCTCCTAGCCCAACCTTGTTGCAAAGTGCAAGCGGGATGATGCTTACACTTGCCCCAAGATCACATAGGGCGTCATACTTCACTTCTCCTACTCCGATTGGCACACAAAAGGATCCCGGATCCCTTAGCTTGGGAGGCATCTCCTCCTTCATCGTTTGAATCAACTCCGATGATCTCTTAGTCATCCTTATCTCACCATACTCCTCCAACTTCCTTTTGTTGGAGAGTATTTCCTTCAAGAACTTGCCATATGCCGGCATCCCTAAAATAGCATCCATGAACGGAATGTTAATATGCAATTTAGACATTAGTTCAAGGAACTTACCAAAGTGATTGTCCAAGCGAGCTCTTGCTCGTGATTGAGGGAACGGTAGTGGTGGCTTGTATGGAGGCGGTGCCACATAGGTTGGCTCTACATCCTTGCCCTTGCCTCCATCTCGTTGCAACGGCTCTTCTTCAATCACCACTTGCTTCCCTTTAGCATTCTCCTTTGGCAAAGGATCCTTCATGCTTAACCCGCTTCGTGTTGTAATAGCCAACACTTGACCTCTTGGGTTTTCTTCGGTTCTTCCGGGAAGCTTTCCCGGATCTCTATGTGCTTCACCCGCCTTTTGGAACACTTGTGCTTCCAAAACCTTTTGAGCCTTTGAGATAGAAGTCACCGTGCTCTCAAGACCACTCAACCTTCCAAGCAATTGCTCAAACATCATTTCGGTTCTATCCTTTGGAGGTTGAGTGAATCCGGGTGGAGGTTCTTGTGAAGCTCTTGGTGGTGGAGTTGTGCTTGTAGAAGCGGGAGGGTTCAAGGCTCCATCCGGGTTAGAGTAAGAAAACCCGGGATGGTTATGGTTGGGCCGGTAATTGTTGAATTGCCGGTTGTTGTTGAAGTTCCTTGGGCCTTGATAATTGTTGTAATTGCCCCTTCCCATGTAATTCACATCCTACTCCTTGGAAGATAGGTTGGCTTGTGGAAGCACTTGAGGAGTTGCTTGGTTCTTCAAAGTTGTAGCACACAACTCCCTCAAGGACTTTAGCTCGTTGTTGATGGCGTCAAGCTTGAAATTGCTCATGGTGACCTCACTCACCTCATATGCTCCCGCCTTTCTCCCTTCACTCTTCCTATGGGAGTATTTCTCAATCACTAGAGCTTGCTTCTCTACAAACTCCCAAGCATCATCCACATGCTTCTCCATGAAAGTCCCACCGGAAAGGGATTGGAGTTTGAATTGGCTATCTTCATCAAGTCCCTTGAAGTAGATCTCCAATAGCTCAATTTTCGGTATGCCATGGTGTGGACAATCTAGGAGAAGATCTTTGAATCTCTCCCAAGACTTGAACAAACTCTCTCTATCCTTCATCACGAAGGCATTGATCTTCCCTCTTAACTCGGTAGTCTTGGAAGGTGGGAAGAACTTAGTCAAAAACTCGGTTGTCATCTCCTCCCAAGTACCAACTCGCCCTTGTGGAATAGATTGATACCAAGCTAAGGCTTTGTCGTTAAGAGAGAAGGAGAAAGCCCTTAGCTTGTGGTTGTTGCTCACCAATCTTGGCGGTCTAAGAGTCTCCATCAAAATCTCGTAGTTCATCAAGTGTTGATGAGGAGACTCTCCTTCCATCCCTCCAAATTGATTATGCCGGATCATTTGTAGAACTTGAGGGCGGAGCTCATAGTTGTGGGCTGCGGGATCTCCTAAGTTCACACCCGGACGGTGTGCTCTTTGTGCCGGATCCATACGTCTCCCTAGGGTTTGTGGCTCTTCAATGGCAATGGGCACAACCCTAACATTAGCCGCCGGCTGCGGTTGCTCCACCGGTGGTGGAGGAGGTGGAGGTTGTCGGCGATTAAGCTCTCCTTGAACAAGGGCTTGCCTAATCTCCTCAATCTCCCTCCTAGTTTCCTCTTGCCTCTCATTGGCAAGTCTCCTTTCTTCCTCCAAGAGCTCATCTCTTAGCCTTATTTGCTCTAAGGCTTCATCCAACTCAGCTTGGAGGTTTCTTCCGGCCATCTCTTTCTCTTTTCGGATGTTCTTGGATCTAGATCGAAGGGTTTTCTCCGGTTCGGGATCGAATGGAGCTAAATCCTTGCCACGAGATCTTCACATACACCTAAAGAGAGAGATGATGTCCTGAAAAGCAAAGACACACACCAAAGAGAGATCAAAAGCAACAAGAAAGATCTACACTATAAACAATCACGAAATGACTCAATCTAGACCTAGTCCCCGGCAACGGCGCCAAAAACTTGTTACGCTAGGAAATAGCAGAAAAAGCTTTACATTTATAAACTCGAACTAAATCCTAAACTAATGGGAGCAATTACCGGGTAGGTCTCTCGCTTCACTAGTCCCGCATCTAACTCCTATTACCGGGTAGGTCTCAAGGGGTTAGAGTAAGGAATTCCGCACAAACTAGATGCTACTTAAGGGTAACCCTCTCCTTACCGGGTAAGTCTCGGAATAGGGAAATCTCAAGTACTAATCCTAGCACACTCGATCCAATAGCGGCTTATGAGGCTCACTACTACCTAGCATTCATCATCTTAGGTATCTAAGATCGGAAATCATCGGGTAGATCTCTTCCCTCACTTAGGTTGATAGCATTAGGTGATCCTAAGCTAAATTAGGCTTAATAAACACTAGGATTTAAACAACCAAGGACCCCAGCATACAGATTTATCATTTAAAGAGCAACAGGAGAATAAATCGGGCTGTTCTACAGATAAATCGGCCGATTTATCTGATGAACAGGTCGATTTTTCTTCCTGGGATGGGTTTTGTGCATACAAATCATCCTAAACTAACATATAAGTTCATCCTATCATCACCCTAGCCATAACCATCAATCCATCACTCCAGAATCACAACAAACTAGCCAATAACATGCATATTAAGATCCAAAATCATCAAACAAGCATACATGGTGTTCATAGATGGATAATGAAAGATAAGCAAGTAGAATCAATAAATCTCAGCCAAATCCAAGTTGTAGCAAGACTTACAAACTCTTAAATGAAGATTCAAAACGTTCCTAACAATCCTTGCAATCGTTCTTCAATCCAAGACTACAAAAGTAACTCAAAATCACTCAAAACCTCACTATTCTCCTAGAATGGTGTTCTTGTTCTTCCTTAAATCTTTGAGAGCTTTTCTTCTCCTCCAATCTTTCCCCCAAATTGATGAGCTGTGAATGAGAGTGTGGGAGAGGAGAGATGCTCAACAACCACCTGCAGGACCACTTATATTCTCCACCAAGAGCAAGGACGGACAAGAGATCGTGGGACACGTGGCTTAAGCTGTCAAAGGCCCAAAAATCGACCCAGAGGAAAAAATCGGCCGATTTTCCTGGGTGTAGGTCGATTTTCTTCAACAGAAGCATGCTATGATCGTCTAGCCATGAGTTGCTCCATTGCTTGCACCAATAGTGGTCTTTGTGTCCTTTGTTGCTCCAATTATGCTCCTCCAAGGCTTTGGATGTGTACCATCATGAGGCTTGGCCCTCAAATGTATCGATTAACGTCCAATAGATCCCCGAATTACCTACAAAACCGATAAAAGGTAGTGTAGACGTCTTTTCTAGAAATGTGCATGAATTGAGCGAAGACGTCATGAACCAATGCCAAAACGTGCATGAATGAGTGAGAAATCTATCTAATTGATTACCTAATCCTAAGTCATAAATCTTGTTATCATCATCCATGCTTTTCCTTACAAAATCCATTTTAGACTTGAGTTTTCCATTGTAATGAGTTGCTAACTTCCTTGCTACATTGGGTTGGTTTGATGTTGCTTTGTTGCTTTGGTTGTAAGTGCTTTATATATAAGTTTTCATTCAGTAATGCTTTGTGTTCCTTGATCTCCATTGTCTAATTGCATGTTTACTATTGCTTGAGATTGATCACCTTAGGTTCTAAAGTGCATGCAAACAACTAGGATTATTAGGTTCCGGGTTCGGGTCTTTAATCTAGTACCAACTTTAAGTAATAACAGGTTGTGATTACTTAAAGAAAAGGAACACAATTATAAAGATAAGTTTAACGGTTTTAATCTTCTCTTTATATCCCTTAGTTTTTGTTTGAAAGCTAACCTGTTATTTGTTCTTGTAGGTTTACGGAACTTTAATAGGTTAAGTTTTGTTGATGCCGGTTGGCTCAACACATATATACGATCGAGACGGGAGATTACTTGAGAACTTGTAAAAGGAACTCACCAAAGTAGCAATTGCATGCTTAGAATCAACCTAGTGTAAATTCATCCATCATTGTCTTACTTGTCGCATTAATCATTTTCATGAGTTTTTGTGCATCAATTCAACCAAACCCCCTCCCCCTTTGTGTCACTTGTCATTATAATCGGTAATCGCATCTAAAACACCTTAACTCTCTTGGGTTCGACCCTTACTTAATAACTATAATTGTTCTTAGTGCTAAGTCGGGATTTACTTTTGATTGGGTTTAGATGACCATAGAAATACCATCGGTCAAATTTTGGCGCCATTGCCAGGGAGTTTTAGTGTTTTATTGTTATTATTGATTATTGGTTTGAACCATTTTTATGGTTCAAACCCGTGCTACTAATTCCGGCATTGCTTCTTTTCATCCAGAAATTGAGAGGATGCACATCCGGCAACGAAGACAACAACAACTTCAACAAGAGATGGCTGACCGTACTCTTCGTCCACTTACGCAGCCCACCTTGGCTCAAAACCCTATTAGTGTCGTTATACCGGCACTAGGAGAAGGAGTCAACTTTGAGCTCAAGCCGGGCCTCATTCACTTGCTCCCATCCTTCCATGGGCTAAGTGGTGAAGACCCCATCAAGCACCTTGGGAAGTTCCATACTGTGTGTATGAGCATGAAGCCGGCCAACATTACCGAAGAACAGATCAAGATGATGGCATTCGGCTTCACACTCAAGGATTCGACGGATGATTGGTATTACCACCTTCCATCCGGGAGCATTGACACTTGGGAGAACCTTCACAAAGCGTTCTTGGAGAAATACTTTCCAGCTAAAAAGGCCAATAGCTTGAAGAAAGCTATAAGCAACATCGAGCAAGAGGCAACCGAAACTCTCTACGAGTACTTCGAAATGTTTGCACCCCTCCGATCCAGCTGTCCTTTCCACGGATATTCAACTCAAGATCTAGTCTTGTACTTGTACAATGGCTTGCTAGACAATGAAAGGAGGATCGTCGATGCGGCTTGCGGAGGTAATATTCTTAACTCTACTCCTGACCTTGCTTTGGAAAAGATACAGGAACTAGCGGAAGGAACTAGAAACTTTGGGAGGACCCCGGCTAAGAAAGGAGTTCATGCTGTGAGTTCCGGGAAGAGTGAAATTTCCACCGAGCTCGCGGAATTAAAGGAGATGGTGAAGAGACTAACACTTATGGGAACACCGCAACAACTCAAAGCTTGTGGAGTTTGTGCAGACACGTATCATCCAACGGACATGTGTCCACAAGTTCAAGATGATGATGTTGAAGTAAACGCAATGGGTTATCGACAACCACAACAACAAAGACCTACGAATGATCCCTATGCACAGAATTTCATGCCAAATTGGCGTGACCAACAGAATTTCCGTTGGAGGGATCAACAAAACCAACAACAACAACCCTACCAAGGTAAGTATCACTCAACTGAAGATATGTTGCAGGTTTTGACTAAACACTTTGCTACTCATGTCCAAACAACAGAATCTAGCATTAAGAACATTGAGCAACAGGTTAGTCAAATGGCGGAAGCTATTTCAAGGACCGAATCAAGGCTTTTAGGAGGATTGCCTTCCCAGACGTTTATAAACCCCAAAGAGAAGGTTAGTGCCCTAACATTAAGGAGCGGGAAGCAAATCCAACAAGAACCAACAAAAGAATCACAAAGCGAACCTTCTATCGTTTTTTCCGCACCCACAGCCGCCCCTGCGGCTGCAGCTGCGCCCAGCACAGAACGAACGACGCCTCTACGGCTGGCTTCCCCCGCCCCTGTGGTGACAACCCTTGAGCCGCCCCTGCGCCTTCAAACTGGCGCCCCTGTGCAAAACACAACAGAAGGTCCTGCTAAAAAGGATACTTACGTCCGGCCTAGCTTTCCGCCAATTTACTCTGAAAAACCACCGGCTCCTTTTCCTGAAGCCTTGAAGGAGAGAAGAATCATAGAGGACAAGGACCTCTTTGAGACTTTCACTAAATGCGAGGTAAATATTCACCACCTTAAGTTGGTGAAAAGTATCCCTAAATATGCTCGTTTTTTTAAGGAACTTTGCACCATCAAGAGGAATCAAAAGCTAAAGGGGAAACAAAAAGTACAAGTGAGTGATCATGTGTCGGCACTTATTCAACGGAGAATACCCAAGAAGTGCAGCGATCCGGGCATGGTAAGCATTCCTTGTGTTATAGGGGAAACCAACTTTGACAAACCAATGCTTGATCTCGGTGCTTCTATTAATGTCTTTCCATATTTGATTTACAAATCACTTGGCCTTGGGCCGCTAATGGAAACTAGGATTGTAGTACAACTTGCTGATAGATCTAATGTATACCCAAAAGGGATAATTGAAGATGTATTAGTGATGGTAGACAACCTAATTTTTCCGATTGATTTCTTTGTAATGGATATGGAAAATGACTCACATGCTGCACCCATTCTGTTAGATAGGCCATTTCTGAAAACGGCTAGGACTAAAATTAGTTATGTTAGTGGTAAATTGACCATGGAGTTTGATGGAGAAGTAGTTGAATTTGACATCTATGATGCAATAAAATTTTCTATCGATGATCATTCTCTATGTGCTATTGACATTGTTGAACCTTTTGCGCAAGATGTTTTTGATAACTCTGACGTGGATGGATTAAGAAATGTGATTGAGCATGACATTGATGGTTTCAAATCAGATTATGTGTTAGCATCTAGCATGAAAGAGGTCCTAGCCCAATTAGATGGGCATAAAAGGCTACCTATCTCCAATTTGGCCATTGGGCCCACTTTACTAACCCCCAGCGAGAAGCTTGTTTTGTCCATAGTGCAGGCACCGGTAATAGAATTGAAGGACCTTCCGTCACACCTCAAGTACGTTTTCCTTGGAGCACACAATACCTTGCCGGTGACCACGGGACAAGAAGTTAAGTTGGTGAACGTACTAAAGGAGCACAAGACGGCCCTTGGATGGACTATTGCGGACATCAAAGGGATAAGCCCTTCCACTTGCATGCATAGGATTTTACTTGAGGACAAAGCCAAGCCCTCTAGGCAACCTCAAAGGAGGTTGAACCCACCAATGATGGATGTGGTCAAAAAGGAAGTGTTGAAGCTCCTCCAAGAGGACATGATCTTTCCTATCTCGGATAGCACTTGGGTTAGCGCGACCCAAGTAGTTCCAAAAAAGGGAGGCATCACTTTGGTGGAAAATCAACATGGAGAGATGGTCCCAAGCAAAACACAAACCGGATGGAGAGTTTGCATTGACTACCGCAAGCTCAATAAGGTAACACGAAAAGACCATATCCCATTACCTTTAATTGATCAAATGTTGGAACGTCTTGCAGGTCATCAATACTACTGTTTCCTTGATGGATATTCGGGTTATTTCCAAATAGCCATCGCAATAGAAAATCAAGAGAAGACGACGTTCACTTGCCCATTTGGAACTTTCGCATATCGCAGAATGCCATTTGGACTTTGCAACGCACCAAGCACTTTCCAACGGTGCATGATAAGCATTTTCTCCAAATACATAGAAAATTTCATTGAAGTCTTCATGGATGATTTTACCGTCCATGGAAATAGTTTTGACGCATGTTTAGGGCATTTAGAACTTGTTCTTGAAAAATGTGTTGAAACCAATTTAGTTCTTAATTCGGAAAAATGTCATTTCATGGTCGAACAAGGAATTGTGCTAGGAAAAGTAATATCCTAAAAAGGGATAGAGGTAGATAAGGCAAAGGTTGATGTTATTCCAAATTTACCTTATCCTACTAATGTTCGGGAAATCCGGTCTTTTCTTTGTCATGCAGCCGCCTTCGTTGACCTTTGACTCATGCTTTGCGGTTGGCTTCCTTTATAAGCCTCCCATTGCTTCAGATGAAGGGTTTCTTCATCTCTCCAGCTCCTTTTGCCTCCTCATGTTCATCTTCTTCTCTACTTTCTCTTCCTTGAATCTTCTTCTTGTTTTCTTGAGTTGTGAGTGGAAAGAGTGTTGCTTTGATCTTGGATGATGATCGAACTAATGTTGAGTGTTGTTGTTGATGTGCTAAGGTGTTGTAAGGTGGTATTGGTGTTGTTCTTCCTTGCTGCTTAGGGTTCTTGTTGTGGTAAGCCAGCTTTCCTTCCTTTCCTTCCCTTTCTTTCTTCTTTGCTTCTTCCTTCCTTCATTAGATTAAGAATGACAAGCTAGGCTTGTGTTAGATCTTTCCTGGACGTTTTGATGTTCATAGATGTGTGTATATGTATGTGGTATGTTGTTGTGTGATGAAAAAGTGAAGAGAGTAAAGAGAAGGATCAAAGAGAAGCCGGGATCAACTCACTACTATCCAGCCGTACCTGCGCCTGAGCTAGGCCGCCCCTGCTTCTGTTTGTGAGCCGCCCCTGCGTCCAGAGTGAGCCGCCTTGCTCCTCTTGTTTCCGCTGGTGCGTCTAGGGCATACCTAGTTGGTATAATTCCTTCTTTACTTTCCTTTGGCCTTGCCTTTAGTTGATGGCTAGGCTAGCATGGTTAGGTTGAGCTTGATGAGTTGTATGATGGATATGTGCCTTAGGCACTAATGTTAATATTGAGGATATGCCTTAGGTATTTGTGAGTATGATATGATCTCGAGGTTTAGATCCGAGTCATAAGTTGGTTGTGGTTATGGAGACGAGTCTCCATAGTACTTACTGTTAGCATGAAATATTGTGATATTCTAGGCACTTATTTTGGTTGTTTTTCACTTATTATTGTGTACATGGATGAAGTTTAGAAGCAATTGTTAGCTTGTTCGTCTATTTTGTCGATATAGATGTCTACACTAGCTTTGTGTTGATTGTAGGTGAAAAGGAGCTAAAAAAGAGAAATTGAGAGAGAAAAGAGAGTAATCGATCATGTTCGAGGATTAGGAACACATCAAGGAAGCTAAGGAAGGAGCTAGGATGAAGAATGTCACGACAAAAAGGAAACCACAAGCATTTTACACTTCCACGCCCTAAATTACGGCCGTAGAAGAGTCCACGCTCTAAACCACGGCCGTGGATCTTGGCATCATGAACGTGGAGCACTCTAGTAGGTTACACGGCCTAAAGTACGGTCGTGGAAGTCACAAGACACTGTAACCCTTTTCCACATGAGACCATGATTTAGGCAATCTTTTGACGTGTCTTTATTTGCCACGTTATTTACGTAATGAGCCTGGACGGTTATTCTGTCTCGTCTTATAAAATGGTTGGAAAAGAGAGTTTTAGGGATCCCTTCTTATCACCGCTTGGACGCCACACACGTCTCGCATACACTTCGGGATAAACGGCCACTTATCTTGCTGGGAGAATTTTCGCCTAGGGTTGATTGAAGATCGCCGAAGGTTTAGCCTCTTTCTTAGGTTTTGATATTGAAGACAGATTGACAACCTGTTCTTCATACTTACCTTAGATCATTGTAAGGTTTTGTGTTATACATTCTGAATCCATTAAACATTTCCTTCTTGTGTTTCGGTTTAGAGAATTGGTTTTGAAGTCTTATTGAGTATTCGAGGGTTTTAATCTTTCATTCTTTTTAATTTGAATATTGATATAATGATAATGATTATTGGCTAAAACTCTTTAGCAATTCTAAGTTGAAGGGTTGATAGTTGTGGCTTAGATGATGATAGATCGATCGTCATTTGATTGGACCCGGAGAGTTAGAGAGATCTCGTCGACGAACCTTAATCACGGCCTGTTCTTAGGTTTCCACGGACGTGGTTCTCAAGACCTGACCGTGATTCACTTCAGTTTACGAACTTTGATTTTACTTTGATCCAAGGTTAAAGATTAGCTTTAATCTAGTCTTGGCTTGCCCTTTTCTAGGTAGTAGTGAGACTCAACATCCTCTATTTCGGTTTCGAGTGTCACAACCTTAATCGTTTAAGTTTATCCTGATCCATGGGTTACAAGTTTGGGTATTTGAGATTAATTCTTGTCCTTAGATCCTTTCTATACTGCAGCCTCAACAACCTTTATAGAGAGTGTCTTTAGATAAGTCATATAAAGTCTTGGAACTTCACCATACATTACTTTACTTTAGCATACCTTTGCAACTCTCGACTCTGTCCTTAATTCCTTAGTATATCTTGAATCGATTGGCACAATTAGAATATCTGGATCTTTAGGGTTGCTGTTTCCCAAATATTCGCAAAGTATTACATCTTATTTGCTTGACAATTTGAAATTGGATTTTGTTTCACAAATCCTTGTGATCGATACTCTGGAATACTTGTTAATCTACGCCGATCCGTACACTGCGGGTTCGCTTGCTTTTATTCTAGTTTTACAAATTTAAGACTTGATTGCACATAAGTTTTAGGACGAACACTTATTTAGCGTTCAGTTGTGGATTTGTGTGATTGTAATGGTTGTGTGTGTTCATATGGTTGTTGCATTATAACCAAAACCGGACTAGGATGACCATTTATTACTTTAAATGGGCCAAGTGTATTATAACGGGTCGTGACCACTTGCCGCCGCCTAAGGGTAGGAGGAGGTGCCTGGAAGCCAGTAACTGATAGCATGAATTATAGTCTATATTTTGGGGTTTGTTTGGACGTTTTATCTTTCATAATCTGCATGTTTGTATGTGCATTATGTGATTTTACTACCATTTCATCTACCTTTGCGAAAATCGAGGTCTACACCTAGTTTCGTTGTAATTGCAGGTAATATGGTACGTTTTGCATCAAAAAGGAGCAAAAGGAGTCATGAGTCATTTGGAGCTACATCCAGGGTGCATAGCCATGGATTAAAGATTTACTTTAGAGCAGATTCGAGAGATTTCACATTCTGTTTTGAATCACCTCGGTTGACTAGAGATTCATCTCGACCGAGGCGATCCTGAGACACCGACTCGACCGAGGCGAACACCTAGGACGCGGCGAGAATATTTTATTCTTGGAAGAGATCTTTTAAAAGTGGAAAGTGATCTTATATTTTTGGGCTTGGCTCCTGGATGGAAGGAGATATGCAGAATATATATTTTACCTATATTTATGGGAGAATATCTTTCTAAGATTTATTATCTTTGGAGGGTTATTTTCCTATAAAAAGGGTCGGATTTTCCACAATTCCGGCACCGGCATACATCCGCTATCAGCGCAAGAGGCCGCTTACACCGAAAATACGCTGCAGCAGCATACTCCAATTTTGGAGAGAGTTGAAGAACCTTTTTGAAGGTTGAAGGAAGATTGAAGTCCATAGCTTTTATAGCTTTATTGAAGGGTTTTGTAAGATTGTCTTCAATTCCCTCAATTGTTGTCTTGTCTTTTTGGATTGCTATCCAAGGAACGCTTTGTTGAGATATTTGATTCAGTTATTGAAGTTTTTTTCATTAAATTCTTCCTTGTTCAAATATTCACCTTCTTCCCTTATATTTAATACTTTCATAATGATGATGAGTGGCTAATTTCCTTGTGTGATTCTAGGGTGATTGGCTGAAGGTTGTGGGAAAAACAATGATAGAATAATCTTAGATTCCAGTAGGATCCTGAAAGTTAGAGTCTTTAACCTTAACCCTAAGCATCTCGTTCGGTCGATGAACATCTCGGCCGGGGTGGAATTCTTCTGACCGAGGTGACTTATTTGATCCGTAACTGAGAGTTAAGTGTTAGAGTTTGCTAAATCCTATTCTTATTACACCTTTCTGGTTCAATGCAAGCTTAGGATGAGACTTACCCGGTAATTCCTTAGTTTGTGTATTAACGATCATAAGTGTAGGTAATAAAGGTTTATCCTTTATTGGGGTTTGAGTGTGCTTCCATCCCATCTTTGTGAGTTAGCCTGAGACTTACCCGGTAAAGGTTGATTCTATTCCCTTAGGTGGCATGTTAGTTTGAGGTTATAGTTCTTTATCTTGATTCCTTGAGACTTACCCGGTAATAGGAGTTACGATTTTGGATTAGTGTGTAGTGAGACTTACCCGGTGATCTACTCCACTTTAGAAACACCTTCCCCACGCAAAAATCTCAGCTTTGTCCGCTTATCTATAGATCTTGAGTTGGAACCACAACTAGATGCTTTAATCCCTAGAATTGCATGTTTGCTTTATTGACTTCTTATTCATCTTTGATTGTGTTAACTGCTCTTGTGGTTAGTATTGACATTAGCATACCGTATTGACTCTGTTTCACCGAGTCCCTGTGATCGACCCCTAGAATTTTCTTGCTTTTACTACGATTGACCCGTACACTGCGGGTTCGCATCCTTGTTTTAAGCTTAAGTCTAGGGTTATAAATTTAAAGCTTGCACACACCGTTTGGAGCGAACAAGTTTTTGGCGCCGTTGCCGGGGACTTGGTCTAGACCGAGCCGGTACGGTTTGCTCTTGGGGCATTTGCCCCGTTTTGTCTAACCACTCTACTTGAGTGACTTTTGCAGGTTCTTTCTTAGGTATATGCGAAGAACCCGCGCTGGGAAGGAAATCGTTCCTTACGATCCCGAACCAGAAAAGACATACAAGCGACGCTTAAGAGAAGCGAAGATGGCCCAACAAGACGATCGCGATCTTGCGGCCCAATTAAAAGAGACGCAGGAGCTGCTACGTCTCAGCGAGGATGAACTCAGGCAAGAGAAAGAGGAGAATCGCACCAGGACTGCAGCAATCGAAGCTGAGATTGCTGTCATTCGGAACCAGATTCTACTTCGACCGATGCAGGATCCAGTAGTTGATCCTCGACCGAGGCAGATTCCAGTACCTGACGCCCCGGTCGATGTACTTCCACCTCGGATGCCAGTCCGAAATGTTCTTCTTGCAGGAATCCCGCAAACCCTAGGTCAAAGGATGGACCCTAATCAACAGCTGAGGTGTCCATGGGTGAACCTAGGAGATCCAGAAGATCATGACTACGAACTTCGACCGCAAGTTCTATCCATGATTCGCCAATGCCAATTCGGAGGGCTAGAGAAGGAGTCGCCACATCAACATCTTCAAAACTACGAGATCTTGATGGAAACCTTGCGACCTTCCAGAATTGAAAATAACAATTACAAGCTAAGACCTTTTTACTTTTCTTTAAAAGATAGAGCTCTTACTTGGTATCAATCTCTTCCTCCAGGAAAAATCAGCACATGGGAGGAGATGACTACGGAATTCTTAACCAAATTCTTTCCCCCCTCGAAGACCGCCGAAATGAGAGGGAAGATCAATGCTTTCATCATGAAGGACAAGGAGAGCTTGTCCAAGTCTTGGGAGCGGTTCAAGGATATCCTTTTGGATTGCCCACATCATGGGATTCCAAAGATCAAGTTGTTGGAGATCTACTTCAAAGGGCTGGACGGAAGCACCCAGTTCAATCTCCAACTACTCTCCGCCGGTACCTTCATGGACATGGCGATTGATGAGGCTTGGGACTTCATTGAGAAGCAAGCCTTACACATGGAGAAATATACCCACCAAGGAGCTGAAGGTGGAGTTAAAAGAGTCAACTTTCAAGAGACTCAACCCAACAACAATAAACTCACGTCATTGAAGAATGACGTGAAGGAATTAAAAGAGCTCTTGATGGCTCAAACTAAGAAGGAAGAGCAAGGGCAAAGGAGCAACAACAACAACGGGTACGGTAACAACAATAACGGTTCCCGAAACAACAACTATAACAACAATAGAGGATCCAACAACAACAACTAGAGGGCGAATAACCAAAATCACGGTAACAATCATTCAAACTCCAACTCTAATGATTCCTCTAATCCTTTCCTCTCTTCCCCTTCTTCTTCTTCTACTCCATTGAAGAGCCAAGGGCAAGGATCAAGTTCGTCTCAGCCGGAAAAGAAGGACGCAGTTCTGGAGGCAATCTTGGTCAAGCTTGGCGCTATGGAGAATTCTATGACTTCATTTTCGAGGGCCCAAAAGTCCTTCGAACAACAACTTGCTAATAGGGCGAATGAAGCGCCAAGAGATCCAGGGAAGCTTCCAGCAAAGACGGAAACTAACCCTAAGGGCCAGTGCATGGCCATAACGACGAGGAGTGGACTCAAAACTGCAGATCCAGTACCTCGCTCGATGCAGACCACCTCGGTCCAGATCCAGTCGAAGAACACCTCGACCGAGATGCCAACCGAGGCGGAGCAACATAAAGCAGAAGAAACACAGAAACTTATGTTCCACCTCCTGCATATAAACCACCACTTCCATTCCCTCAGTCCAGAGCCAGAGCACATCTAGACAAGCACTTTGGTAAGTTTCTTGACTTGATGAATAAGCTACATATTAACATTCCCTTCCTTGATGCCATTCTAGGTATGCCCGCCTATGGGAAGTTCTTAAAAGAAATCTTATCAAGGAAGAGGAAACTGGAGGATGTTGGTGAAGTTAGGATGACATCTAAATCTTCGGAGCTTATCAAGATTATGAAGGAAAAGATGCCACCTAAGTTGAGAGATCCCGGCTCATTTTGCATTCCCATTCAAGTTGGGGATGTCACTTGTGAAGCCCTTTGCGATCTAGGAGCCAGCGTGAGCATCATCCCGCTGGAGTTATGCACTAAGATCGGTCTTGGAGAGCCCAAACCGGTCAAGATTCGACTTTACATGGCGGATCGCTCCATTACCCATCCCGTGGGCATCTTGGACGACGTTCCGGTCAAGTTGGGTAATTTCTATCTACCTATAGATTTTGTTGTACTTGACATTCCCGCAGATTATCCAGTACCTATTATTCTCGGGAGGCCATTTCTAGCAACTTCGGGTTGCAACGTGGATTGCAAGAACGCCAAGTTGAAATTCAACGTTGGTGGCGATGAGGTGGAATTCGCACTACTTGCAGCCATGAAGGGGGAGCAACTAACTGATGATATCTTCAACATCTACGATGAAGAAGAATCAAGAGAATTGGTGAGCTCTATCCTTATTAACGATCCACTCGAAAGAGTTATAAGTTTCAGTTTAATGGAGGAAGGTATAGATGCTTCTTGTGATGCAGATATACGGAGCTTGAAGGCACTGGAAGAGGATCCAGGAGCTATAACAGAGAAGCTGATCTAGGAGACGAAGATCTCCAGTCTCGGTTATAGTAGCAGTACCTCGACCGAGGCACTTTCTGGACAGAGCGAGGCGTCTGAAGAACACCTCGGTCAACGCCTTTGCGCCTCGACCGAGGTCGACAGCGAGATGATGTCAACTGAGATTGCTGAGAATAACAATTTTCTTACTCCCTTCTCTGACATTCACCCACAGTTGGCGGATCATTCCCTCCACCAACTTTCTGATAATAAAGGTCCTTGGTATGCTGATATTGTGAATTATCTTGTTTGCCAGGAAATACCACCCGGATTGACGTACTCTCAAAAGAAGAGATTCTTCAAGGAAGTACGACATTACTACTGGGATGAGCCGTTGCTATTCAAGCGCGGACCGGATGGGATGCTTCGAAGGTGCATCCTGGAAGATGAAGTTAATAGCGTCATAAGGCATTGTCATTCACTTCATTGTGGAGGGCATGCCAGCACTGATAAAACATGCGCTAAGGTATTACGTTCCGGTTTCTTTTGGCCTACATTATTTAAAGACGTGCAATCTTTTGTTGTCTCTTGTGATGCATGCCAAAGAACAGGGAACTTATCAAGAAGGAACGAAATGCCACTTAATAACATCCAAGAAGTGGAAATCTTCGATGTATGGGGGATTGACTTCATGGGACCTTTTCCATCCTCCGGGGGAAACCTCTACATTCTCCTTGCGGTTGATTACGTCTCTAGATGGGTTGAAGCCATTGCTTCTCCCACTAACGATGCCAAGGTGGTTGTGAAGTTCTTGAATAGAACTATCTTTCCACGGTTTGGAACTCCACGCATCATCATTAGCGATGGAGGAACGCATTTCATCAACCGGAAGTTTAAAGCACTTCTATCGAAGTATGGGGTAACCCACAAGGTATCAACCGCTTATCACCCTCAAACTAGTGGACAGGTCGAGATCTCGAATAGAGAAATCAAGGCAATTCTGGAAAAGACCGTCTCTAGAACAAGGAAGGATTGGTCCATGAACTTGGACGATGCTCTTTGGGCGTACAGGACCGCATTCAAGACTCCCATAGGAACCACCCCTTATAATCTGGTATATGGGAAGTCTTGCCATTTGCCCGTTGAATTGGAGCACAAGGCGTATTGGGCTATCAAATGGTTGAACTTTGACATCAAGGAGGCTGGTGAGAAGCGATTATTGGAACTTAACGAGCTGGAAGAGCTGCGTTTGAACGCCTATGAGAATGCCAAAATCTACAAGGAAAGGACGAAGAGATGGCATGACAAGCGTATCGTTCCAAAGGAGCTTAACGAGGGAGATTTAGTTCTACTCTTCAACTCCCGCCTCCGTCTTTTTCCAGGTAAGTTGAAATCTAGATGGACCGGGCCTTACGTTGTGAAACATGTTTTCCCTCATGGTGCAGTTGAGATATGGGGCGAAACTAGCGGAAATTTCAAGGTCAACGGTCATAGACTTAAGAAGTACCAACCGGAAACGCCGGTTGAGGAGGTTGCACCGATCTACCTCGTTTGAGACGCATTATGGTCCAGCTAGAGACCTTAAATCAAGCGCTTCTTGGGAGGCAACCCAAGGTATTGCTTTCTTTTCCGTTTTCTAGTCTAGCTCAGATAGTCTTTGTTTTTGCTTTGCTTTGCTTTGTATTTGGCGTTCTGGACATACAACAGGAAGGAGCACATCTGGAAGGACAGAAGTTCGAGATTCTGAGAAGACAGAAGCACCTCGGTTACTGTCAGAGCACCTCGACCGAGTTGATTCTTGAGCAACCGAGACGACTAGGGTTTCTACAAAACCACCTCGATCCATACCACCTCGGTCCAGTCGAGACCATCTCAACCGAGGTGACAGCAGATCCAGTAACAGTATAAAAAGGGGAAAAATTACTTTTCACATTTTTTTTACCTACCTCGACCGCGGCGACAGATCCATTTCGCTCACTCCCAAATCTTGCTCGTTTTCGACGTTTTCTGCTTCCAAACCGAGATTGAAGGGTAGAGGAATCGATTGCAACTACAGATCTGCGAGAAATTTGAGCAACTCGGCCAGAACGAGGTAAAAACGATCGAAACCCTAAACTCGTTCGTTTACTGCAAGTTGGGCTTTGGTTGCCCTTGATTCTGTTGAGGAAAACCTTAAGTACCCCTTAGGAAGCATCGGTAGTGATTTTTGGGGGAAAAGAACTGAAATTCAGAGAGTTGAAATCGCGACTGTCTTCGCCTCGGTCCAGTCGACCTGCACCTCGGTCGAGGTGATTCTTGGAGTTTGTCAGTCGACCGAGGTAGTCTGACAGTGCTGTTTGAAGATGAGTTCTGACAGATTGTTAGCCCTTAGAGATAGATCCTCTCCTTCCCCTTCTTCTTCCTCATCCCGACCTTCTATCCCGGTGATCCACGAGAGACACCAGGTAGATTATGAGCATATTGCTAGTCGTCCAGTCATCGCTCCTAGATTTCTGGACATTTCTGCCTTTGACTGTCTCCACGTTGATGGAGATCTCAGGAGGATGATCACCACCGTCGGGTTGGATCAGTTTACTGAGATCCGAGCCCCAGCCTACCTAGAGCCGACCCTCGAGTTTGTCAGCTCCTTCACTTACCTCCCCACAAAGAGGGCTGTGAAGTACCGGTTGATGAACCGGAACTACTTAGTACCTCTAGACCACTGGAGAGACATTTTTGGCTTCCCTGCCCCCACTGCTGTAGACTTCCCGACCCGAGTTGTAGCTAGAGAGTTCTGGGGTCAGATCGCCCACATTACAGAGCATGCAGATAAGTGGCGCCCTAGTGATTCCAGGGCGAAGCTTATCTATCATCTAGCCTTTCGATTGACACACAGGATCTTCAGCGAGACGCTTCTGGCGCGTACTGAGACGCCCCAGAAGGTCCGACAGGGGGAGCTCTTTGCACTATACTGCATGGTCACAGGTGGATACCCTGACTTTGGATTGATGCTGGCAGAGGATCTGCACAGGATCAAGGCCAAAGGGAAGGGAGATATATGCTGCGGAGGGATAGTGACCCATATCGCTAGGTATCAGGAAATGGATCTGAGTAGGTGTACCATGGTGGCGGCTGCCAAGCCCCTCGGACTTTAGGAGATGATTACTCGGAGGATTTTGGTCCCCCGAGGACTGACTACACCCTACGTCGCTATGCCATGGGAGCTGACTGCACCTCAGGGCATCAGATGGTCTGCACAGTTCTCTGTCTTTGATCCACATTTCTGGCAGACCGCTTGGGGTCCACTTATGGAGGATTACAGAGAGGGAGCAGCTGCCCCTGCTGAGGCTGAGGAGGAGGCTGAGGATGAGGATGACGATGATGATGATACAGTAGACGAGAGAGGAGGTGGCGTCCCGATGGACACAGGGACAGATACAATTGGGACGAGCGCGCCACCTATTATTGATTTGGATGATGACGAGGAGGACACTGAGCCGGCGCCAGCTGAGACTTCTCCAGTCAGACCTGCTAGACGCAGGAGGCGTGGAGTGAGAGATAGAGCTGCACACCGACGGATCGATGACCTGACGGATCAGGTTATCGACTCATATGCTGCACTTTCGCTGGATATCCGCGAGATGCAGGAGCGGCAGCATCATCAGCACATGATGGCTCAGCTACAGTTTGAGCGTATCATGGGCCATCCCTATGATCCGACTCAGTACCCCTACATACCACCACCACCACCGGATCGAGACTACTGAGGAGCTGCAGGATTTTATTATTATATCTTTTTTATGCAGTTCAGCTTTTATCCGGTGAGTTCTCTTGTTTAGACTTTTATTATACCCACTGGGACAGTGTGTCTCAAGTATGGGGTGTTTGTTATTTGACTATGTGGCTACCTTTGATGTATTTGATACCTTTGATGTATTTTATTTATCGGATATTTTCGTATTTATGTTTCATTTGCCTTTATATGATTATCTGATATTACATGCATACCTACAGGTTATTTGATTGAGAAAAACGTCGAAACCGAAAACAATGGTTTTAAAATTTTTTTTTTTTTTTTTTTTTTGACCTCGACCGGGGAGATTTTGGCCGAACGAGGTATTTCACCTCGGTTGAACCAAGAACACCTCGACCGAGGTGCGTAACAGAAAGTTTTCGAGAACGATTTTGTGTTAGTTATGTGGATATGATCTCAGTGAAGATCTTGTTTACCTACTGGTTTTAAATTCTTTATGTGTTTAAAAGGTTTTATGATATGTTTAAGTTGCTAAATGCTTTGTTTGAAATTATTGGCATGTTTAATACTTTGTTTTTATCCAAATTATGTTGAATTTGAAGGTTGACACCGGAGGTTAAGTTCTCTCACGTTCTTCTTGGAAAGACCAAGGCAATTCATTCTCTTCTTCTTCTTCTTAATCATGCTTAGCCCCTCATATACATTTTGCCTCCCTTTACCTATCCGGGAATTTGGAAGCAAGCGAAGTGGTGAAAGCAAGTTAAAGTTGAGAAGTGGGCTGGAAGTGGAAGTGTTAGAAAGCAATAATAGGTTTGGGGAAGTCAATCATGAAGATGAGTAACTCGGCACCATTCACATAGCCGGGTGTTTGTGTCTTGCCAAAGTCGGATTGAGCGATATTCCTATCGGGTCATGGTATGTGCATCAAGGGTTTGATGCATCTCAAGAAATTGATGATTGCTGATTTCCTAGGCTTCGGTTATTGTGCACCTCTGTCCATGCATCCCAAAAAGTAAAGTAAAAAGAGAAAAAGTGTGAAATAAGCAAAGCTTATTGGTGGAAGGTGTTGCAGGTCAAAGTGAAAGTGAAGTTCATCCTTTTCCCGGATTCTAGCACCACATTACCTTACATACATCCCTACCCTGCACGTTTCTTGACCTTTTCTTTTGGGAAGCCCTTGAGACCTTGAGCTTGTTGATTGACTTAGCGGTTTAAACTGGATTATACATGATTAATTTCGATGATTATGATTTATTATGCATTCTATGATTTTATGCAAAGATGAACAACTTTCCTATATTTATAAAATGTTTTGAGCATATTGAGTTTTTTAAATTCCAGGAAGTATTCTCTTAGAGTGATCTATGATAGTTGCACACCATAAAATGTTTTTGAAAGGCTTTCTCATGATTTTCTTGACTTATAATCCATTCTATCTTGTTTTCTATATGAGGAACTTGCTTGGGGACAAGCAAGGGCTAAGTATGGGGTATTTTGATAGCATGAATTATAGTCTATATTTTGGGGTTTGTTTGGACGTTTTATCTTTCATAATCTGCATGTTTGTATGTGCATTATGTGATTTTACTACCATTTCATCTACCTTTGCTAGAATCGAGGTCTACACCTAGTTTCGTTGTAATTGCAGGTAATATGGTACGTTTTGCATCAAAAAGGAGCAAAAGGAGTCATGAGTCATTTGGAGCTACATCCAGGGAGCATAGCCATGGATTAAAGATTTACTTTAGAGCAGATTCGAGAGATTTCACATTCTGTTTTGAATCACCTCGGTTGACTAGAGATTCATCTCGACCGAGGCGATCTTGAGACACCGACTCGACCGAGGCGAACACCTAGGACGCGGCGAGAATATTTTATTCTTGGAAGAGATCTTTTAAAAGTGGAAAGTGATCTTATATTTTTGGGCTTGGCTCCTGGATGGAAGGAGATATGCAGAATATATATTTTACCTATATTTATGGGAGAATATCTTTCTAAGATTTATTATCTTTGGAGGGTTATTTTCCTATAAAAAGGGTCGGATTTTCCACAATTCCGGCACCGGCATACATCCGCTATCAGCGCAAGAGGCCGCTTACACCGAAAATACGCAGCAGCAGCATACTCCAATTTTGGAGAGAGTTGAAGAACCTTTTTGAAGGTTGAAGGAAGATTGAAGTCCATAGCTTTTATAGCTTTATTGAAGGGTTTTGTAAGATTGTCTTCAATTCCCTCAATTGTTGTCTTGTCTTTTTGGATTGCTATCCAAGGAACGCTTTGTTGAGATATTTGATTCAGTTATTGAAGTCTTTTTCATTAAATTCTTCCTTGTTCAAATATTCACCTTCTTCCCTTATATTTAATACTTTCATAATGATGATGAGTGGCTAATTTCCTTGTGTGATTCTAGGGTGATTGGCTGAAGGTTGTGGGAAAAACAATGATAGAATAATCTTAGATTCCAGTAGGATCCTGAAAGTTAGAGTCTTTAACCTTAACCCTAAGCATCTCGTTCAGTCGATGAACATCTCGGCCGGGGTGGAATTCTTCTGACCGAGGTGACTTATTTGATCCGTAACTGAGAGTTAAGTGTTAGAGTTTGCTAAATCCTATTCTTATTACACCTTTCTGGTTCAATGCAAGCTTAGGATGAGACTTACCCGGTAATTCCTTAGTTTGTGTATTAACGATCATAAGTGTAGGTAATAAAGGTTTATCCTTTATTGGGGTTTGAGTGTGCTTCCATCCCATCTTTGTGAGTTAGCCTGAGACTTACCCGGTAAAGGTTGATTCTATTCCCTTAGGTGGCATGTTAGTTTGTGGTTATAGTTCTTTATCTTGATTCCTTGAGACTTACCCGGTAATAGGAGTTACGATTTTGGATTAGTGTGTAGTGAGACTTACCCGGTGATCTACTCCACTTTAGAAACACCTTCCCCACGCAAAAATCTCAGCTTTGTCCGCTTATCTATAGATCTTGAGTTGGAACCACAACTAGATGCTTTAATCCCTAGAATTGCATGTTTGCTTTATTGACTTCTTATTCATCTTTGATTGTGTTAACTGCTATTGTGGTTAGTATTGACATTAGCATACCGTATTGACTCTGTTTCACCGAGTCCCTGTGATTGACCCCTGGAATTTTCTTGCTTTTACTACGATTGACCCGTACACTGCGGGTTCGCATCCTTGTTTTAAGCTTAAGTCTAGGGTTATAAATTTAAAGCTTGCACACACCGTTTGGAGCGAACAGTAACACGGGGGGACGAGTGATGACCACCCCCACTCAAAACCCCTGTGTTAACGGGGGAAGGGACGAGGTTCTTTAGGCTCCTCGTGTTACAAAAGTAGTTGAATTAGTAATGAAACAACGGATCTAAAGATAATAATTGAATGTGTGTGACATTGCATGTGTGATATGTTGGTGTGTGTATGTGTTGTTACTTCATTCTTATTCATTGTTGTAGCTAACGGTGTATACTGTGTTGTAGATGATTTTCAGGTTAGGAAGACTGGACAGTGAGCCAGATAGGGTGACCAGCCGAGGACTTTTGTACATTAGGATGCTTATGGGATATTGGATTTTGTATCTGGATTTTGTGAACATTGTTTGGTACTCATTTTTGATGTTGTAAAACCCTTTTGATGTATATTATACAATTTTATGTATTTGGTTTAATCTATCTGTGCCTTGTTGTAAGATTCAGTGAACTTGTTGTCAGGCTAGGGTCAGGATCCATAGTGAGATCCTAGCCGAATGTGGCATCACGAGTCCCGTGGATTTGTTGTGTTACAGAGTTGGTATCAGAGCCTTAGGTTGACAACAATGACACTTCCTATCTGCAATAAAGGTGGAGTAGATAATTAAACAGAACCCGAAAGGGGTTTGACTTTTGAAAAGGATTTGGTTTTAAAAGCGAGTACAGATGTTTTGGGATAGTGCATACATAAGCCGTCACCCTTCTGAGGATCTCGACAGTATAGATATATATATATATATATGTGTGTGTGTGTGTGTGTGTGTGTGTGTATATATATACCTACTATGTGTTGATATGTATGCATGTAGTATTACGTATTATATATATATTTATACATATGACCTATATAGAGCCTTATAAGTTAGGTGTGCATACCCCGTAGATGGCTCGGACTAGAGCAAATTCTGCCATGGGTTGAGGGAGGGGTAGACCAACTCTTCCTCCAGTTGTTTTGTTTCAGTTTTTCGTTTGTTGTGTTGCCTACGCTTTTTGTGATGTTTTGAGTTACATGCCTTGAGTGGGAATATATGAGTTCTTTTCAGTTCTATGTGTTATATGTAATCGTTCGGGCATTTACATGTTTCGGGACAAAACTTCTTTTTAGGGTGATTTGATGTAAGATCCAAGTTTTTTACCTTCACCGCCTCCGCGGTGAAGAAGACCGCCCCAGCAGCCTTGGTGTCTATCACCGCCCCCACGGTGACAAGGGGCCGCCCCTGCAGCTGAGGCGATCTGCCCCTACGGATGCGCTGCAGATCGCGTCCAATCTATTTTCGTCCGTTTTTTCTTTCTTCCCCTGTGATCTTGTTTCTAACCCTAGACGTCCTTTCCATCTATCTTTCCAGCCCGCCTCTATATACTCCCGGCTTTTCTTCTTTTCCCCGTTTTTTGCATTCGTTATTCAACCTTGAGAGCTACACCCGTTTCCTTGCTTCCCCTATGATCTTGTTTAACGTGTAAGTTCCTTCTTATCTATTTCTTCCTCATGTTCATGTGATGCTGCAGTTGCTTTCCCTTCTGCTTGTTTCTCTTCTTCGTTCTTCCCTTTTCTTCTTCTCCAAGGATCAAGCTTGAGCCTTGATTCTTGTGGAGTGTTCCGTTGTTGATCATTTGATGTTCACATACACCCTTGGTTGAGTTGTGAAGTGAGATAGTGTTGGAAGAACAAGCTTTGGCCTTGTCGTGGTTCTTATTGTCGTCGAGAAATCGATAGTTCCTCTACAGTAACTCCCGTTCTTGAGAGTTACTTCCTTCCTTCCTTTGCTCGTTCCTTTCCATGTTCTGTCTAGATGTTCCTTGCCCCTGAGTATGCTGTAAGACTAAGGTTGAGCCCTTAGCTTGTGGAGATCTCTTAGAGATCATTGAGACTAGAAGTTATAGACTTCTAGCAACCGTTTTGCTCCGGATTCGGGATGCTTGTGTGAACAGGCTTTCCTTGCTCATTTCCTGAGGGAAACTAAGCCGTTCTTTGAGTGTGTGTAGTGTGTTGAGTGTTCCTTCGAGTGAGGTAAGTCCCTTGGACTTACTTAGCTTCATTCCGTATAATGGTTTGAGTGTTTTGGCTTGTTTGTGTTGTTTATCATGTAACAACGGATAACCGGAATAGGACTCACCCTTTATAACCTTAATTGGCCCAAGTGTATGATAACCGGGCGGTGACCACTTGTCTAGCTCTTCAGGAGACTAGAATGTGCTCTTGCAACCCAGGCTTGTAGGTAACGGATAGTACTGATCTATTCCTATTCGTAGACGGAAGCGGAGGCGAGTTTTTGGATATTCTCGTGTGACAAAAGAAGTTGAATTAGTAATGGGTAACTTTAAGAAAGATAATAACCGGTTGTGTGCGAGCATGCTATATGCTTACTTTACCCTATGTGTGTTTGTGCCTTTACGTTCTCTCCGATATCAAGAATGTTAGCTAACGGTTTATACCATCATTGTAGATGTTCCGTAGGTTCAGGATGTTGTTGAGTGATCCGGCTGGTGTGGTCACCCGGGGTTCCCGTACATGATAGGACGGGATCGGATTTATGTTATGTTGCTACTGCTTTTCCCTTTTGTGTTGAACTTGGTTGCGAGTCTTTTACACTTTATTTTGTCCAAACGTTTGGTTTTATATTGAGTTTTGGTTTTCATTCGTCTCTGCTTTGTTGTAAGATCCGTTGTGTTGTTGCTACTCTGAGGATTGGGACCCATTCTCCGGTCCTAACTCGTACCGCTTCTAGTTCCCACATTTCGGGGTGTTACATATCGATAGAAAATTAAACTACTATGCTACAACAAAGCAAACACGAGTAGAAAAACGACACATAAAAAAACATAAGGCTTAGCACAAAAGAAGAAAACAAACAAGAGTCACCCATTTATAAAAATGAATATACATGCAATCCGAAAATGAAAATATGAAAGCTTTGGAAATGAACAGAGTATGACGATAACACGAGATAGAAAAACTAATGCGGAGTCTCGTCGTTGGATACAAAAAAGACTTTTATACACCAATTATCTCGAATTTTAACGTGTCATCGTTCTTGGTGTTGAAACTTTGAGATTATGATACGAGTGTTGTAGAAAAGTTAAAATAAAACTCAGAATATCAATATAAATTAATATTAAATGTGATTATGATTAAAAAAGAATAACTAAACTTAACATCCTTGTTATGTCCACCTTACATGCTCAAATGCCTAAAATTACATGTCAAAATTCAAACATCACCATAAGTGCAGTTTTCGGATAAATAAATTGTATTATTTTATTTTTGATAAATATAATAGATTAGGTACAATAGATATTAATGTATCGAGAAGTCGAATAAATCGATAGAAAAATAAACTGCTATGTTACAACAAAACAAACAAGAGTAGAAAAACGACACATAAAAAAGCTTAAGGCATAGCATAAAAAAAAGAAAACAAACAAGAGCCACCCTTATATTGTAACCGTCCGTTACTCTTAAGCCAAATATGTAGGTCGGTCGATAATTAATAATAAGTATAATTATAAACACATCATTCAAACACCACTATCATTATTCACACTCATATCCAAAAGGTAGCTAAGTAAGACCAAAGGACTTACCTGAATCGAAACTCGATTCTCGTTATCTCAACTTGGTCCGCAACGGTTGGACTCAATTGCCTGTCATAAGGGCAAGTGGATCAAAATACGTCTCATATTCTTAGATGTCTATAATTTCTAAGATGTACAATCACTTCAAGTTAAATTACTAAAATGCCCTCCTAAGGTAAAATGACCGTTTTACCCCTAGTCCCGAAACACTCAAAAAATCCAATAATATATGCCCAAACCTTTCTTTGGGACTTAATTCTATAATCTAACTCTTAAGAGTTAGTTTCGGTAGAAGTTATAGGTTACACATTTTTCTTAACTTTTAAAAAGGTCACAAAGGTCCAACTTTAGCCT
The DNA here is from genome assembly GCA_033239045.1 of Fagopyrum esculentum. NCBI lineage: Eukaryota > Viridiplantae > Streptophyta > Magnoliopsida > Caryophyllales > Polygonaceae > Fagopyrum > Fagopyrum esculentum. Next base: position 111,105,595 of record BSUD01000006.1, read on the forward strand.
ATAATACGAGACTCAAATAAATTTAAAAAATTCTAAGCAAATTACCCAAATCTTCTATGATATGCATACAAATCATAATTTCAAAGATCTCCCAAAAATACTCAGTCCTGAATCGTACATAAATTCCCAAAGTTTTGTCCAACATCCATAAATCCCATACTTAGCCAAAATTCGTGTAATTTCCTAACTACACCATCAATCCAGTCTGGACCTTCATAAATCTAAATCTAACCGTTGGATCAACCTCAACTTGTGATACATCACCCTATGCATGATACTTTATAACATACGAAAAAGTGAACGTTGTATTATAATTCTAAGGTATCTAAACGAAAGTTCAAACATGACTGCACATCACAAAATGTCTCCAGCACTTGGAGAATTTCAGCAACTTACAGAAAACTGCTTACAGCCTCGACTTCGAAAAATCATAACTACTAAACCTTTTGATGAAATCTTCTCAAATTTTGATATATTCTAGTATGTAATCCTAACTATTACAGATCCAAAATTCTAGTATGTAATCCTAACTGAGTGTTGAGAAAAACTTCATCACAAGCAGTTTTCCCAACACATAGAATATTCAGCACACTTACAAAACTACGTGAGAAACCAACTTTAGGACACCATAACTCTCAAACCGTAGCTCGGATTCCTCTCAAATTCCCTTCATGACCGTTTTACCCCTGGTCTCGAAACCCTAAAAAAATCCCTTTAATATATGCCCAAACCTTTCTTTGGGACTTAATTCCATAATCTAACTCATAATGTCAAAGATCTCCCAAAAATACTCAGTCCTGAATCATACATAAATTCCCAAAGTTGGGTCCAACATCTATAAATCCCATACTTAGCCAAAATTTGTTTAATTTCCTAACTGTAGTATCAGTGTAGTCTGGACCTTTATAAATCTAAGCTAACCGTTGGATCAACCTCAACTTGTTTTACATCACCCTATGCATGATACTTTATAACATACGAAAAAGTGAACGGTGGATTATATTTCTAAGGTATCTAAACAAAAGTTTAAACATGACTGTACATCACAAAATGTCTCCAGCACTTGGAGAATTTCAGCAACATCCAGAAAACTACTTACAACCTCGACTTCGAAAAATCTTAACTACTTAACCTTTTGATAAAATCTTCTCAAATTTTGATATATTCTAGTATGTAATCCTAACTATTACAAATCCAAAATTCTAGTATATAATCCTAACTAAGTGTTGAGAAAAACTACATCACAACCAGTTTTCTCAACACTTAAAATATTCAACACACTTACGAAACTACATGAGGAACCAACTTTAGGACACCATAACTCTCAAACCGTAGCTCGGATTTATCTAAAATATTTGGATGATCTACTATGCATTACTAGCTACAACATATCCGAAATTCAGCCACAAAAGACGAGTCTAACTTACCCAAATCTGGACTCCAGATCGGCCGTTTGTAACCTTACAACCCTGAAAAATCATCCGCTTTCATGCTATCTTTTAGGGCTGCTTTGGAAGGGTCTTGGTTACAAATGAGGCTTTGATCAGCACATAAGTACAGAGCGGGACCAGAGCCCGCACCAGACAATAGCGACTTGATGTGCTCCCGTGTACGGAAGCAAAGATGAAGGCGGATCCAATCAACAAAACAACACCAACGGCTGGGAAAGGCTGCACTAGCGGGACCAGAGCCCGCACCAGCGGATCGACACCTCCGCTCCTGTAACATCCGTAATTTTTATTCCGGATTGTTAGAGAGTTACTGACCTTTCCGCAGGCGCGCCTTAGTCTTCCCGCAGGCACGAGGCGCTGAGTATCGGGATTATCCCAAAATCTCGTTCCGACCTCTTGTTTGACCCTCTTGCTTTTGTACCCCTCGGTTCCTAGCGTAAATGAGATGAAGGGTCAGCTGACCTTTGGTTTCCCTCTTTTGTGGCAGCCATGGCACTTCTCTCTCTCCCTTCCTCATTCACGTGAAACTCTTCTCCCACTTCCCTCTTTTGCTCTTTTCTTCCATACTTGACCTTGGAGGAGCTCTTGATGATCTTTCCTTCTCCTCTTCTCTTGTAAGTGTCCAACAAGGAGGTGGTGTGCAATCCGAGTCCAACAGTAAGCTTCTTCTCCCCCTTCATCTTCTTCATCTTCCTCAAGCTGCAATGGTGGAAGCCTTAGATTCATCTTGTTTTCGTTCCTTTAGCTTGCATGTTTTTTGAATCGAGTTTGGGATGCCTTGTGTGATGCTATTGTGTGTGGAGAACATCTATGGTGGAGCAAGGAAGCTAGGAGTCATCAACACATCAAGGATCCAGCGAAGAAACAATGGCGGAATCGACCACTGCAGTTCGACCGCGGGGGCGGCCAGCCTGAGCCGTAGGGGCGGCCAGCCCAGGCCGCAGAGGCGGCCAGCCCAGGCCGTAGGGGCGGCTGCAACTTTTGTCGGCCTCCCCTTGCGGTCTTCTTTCCCCTTTCGCGGCCGCTCTTCTTCCTTCCGACCCCGTGACTTTTCTTGGTGAGTTCCTGATAGCATGAATTATAGTCTATATTTTGGGGATTGTTTGGACGTTTTATCTTCAATAATCTGCATGTTTGTATGTATATTATGTGATTATATTACCATTTCATCTACCTTTGCCGGAATCGAGGTCTACACCTAGTTTTGTTGTAATTGTAGGTAAAATGGCACGTTTTGCATCAAAAAGGAGCAAAAGGAGCTATGGAGTCATTGGAGCTACATTCAGGAACATAAGGAAACATTCAGGAAGCATAGCCATGGATTAAAGATTCACTTTGGACTAGATTTGAGAGATTTCACATTCTGTTGTGACTCACCTCGGTTGACTACAGAGTCGCCTCGACCGAGGTGATCCAGAGAAGTCGACTCGACCAAGGCGAACACCTGGGACGCGGCGGAAATATTTTATTCTTGGCTGAGATCTTTTATCTTTGGAAAGAGATCTTATATTTTTAGGCTTGGCTCCTGGAAGAAAGAAGATATGCTAGATCATATATTTTACCTATTTTTATGGGAAGAGATCTTTCTAAGATATCTTATCTTTGGAGAGTAATTTTCCTATAAAAAGGGTCGGATTTCCCACAAATCCACAGCATGCTATACCACCGTTCAGGGTTTACACACCGCTGCAGCCATACTCCAGTTGGGAGATTTGAAGAACCTTTTTGAAGGTTGAAGGAAGAAAGTCTATAGCTTTCATAGCTTTTGAAGGGTTTTTATAAGATTATCTTAGATTCCCTTCCTTGTTGTTTGTCTTGTTGGATTTCTATCCAAGGAACGCTTGTGTTATATAATTGATTTAGTTATTGAAGCCTTTCTCTTAAGGTTTTCTTGTTCAATTATTCTCTTTCTTCCCATATACTTGATTAATTCTTTCATGATGATGAGTGGCTAATCTCTTTGTGTGATTCTAGGCTGATTGGCTGAAGGTTGTGGGAAAAACAATGATAGAATGATCTTAATCACAGTAGGACCCTGAAAGTTCGAGTCTTTAACCTTAACCCTAAGCATCTCGCTCAGTCGATGAACATCTCGGTCGGGGTGGAATTCGTCTGACCGAGGTGACTTATTTGATCCGAAAGTGAGAGTTAAGTGTTAGAGTTTGTCAAATCCTATTCTTATTACACCTTTCCTGGTTCAATGCAAGCCTAGGATGAGACTTACCCGGTAATTCCTTAGTTTGTTTACCTAAGATCATAAGTGTAGGTAATAAAGGTTTATCCTTTATTGGGGTTTGAGTGTGCTTTCATCCCATCTTTGCGAGTTAGCCTTAGACTTACCCGGTAAAGGTTGATTCTATTCCCTTGGATGGTGTGTTAGTTTGAGGTTATAGTTCTTTATCTTAATTCCTTGAGACTTACCCGGTAATAGGAGTTACGGTTTAGGATTAGTGAGTAGTGAGACTTACCCGGTGATCTATTCCACTTTAGTAACACCTTCCCTATGCAAAAACCTCAGCTTTGTCCGCTTATCTTTAGATCTTGAGTTGGAACCACAACTAGATGCTTTAATCCCTAGAATTGCGTATTTCCTTTATTGACTTTTATCATCTTTGATTGTTTTAGTTACTTGTGGTTAATATTTGCTAAAGCTTACCGTAATTGGACTTTGTTTCACTAAGTCCCTGTGATCGACCCCTGGAATTCCTTGCTTTCTACTACGATTGACCCGTACACTACGGGTTCGCATCCTTGTTTTAAGCTTACGTCTAGGGTTATAAATTTAAAGCTTGCACACACCGTTTGGAGCGAACAAGTTTTTGGCGCCGTTGCCGGGGACTGGGTCTAGACCGAGCCGGTTGCGGTTTGCTTTCGGGGCACTTGCCCCTGTTGCTACTAATTACTCTTTCTATGAGTTTTGTAGTTTTTAGGATTTCCGATGACTATATTTGATCCAGCCTGGATAGCAAGACAAAGTGCTAGGGCGGACCATTATGAATACTTGGAGGAGAAGTACTCCTTCTATTGATTCAACAATGAATGGGAAAGAGAAGAAGCCATTCAGCATGAACTTGCAATGTGGGATGAACTGAATATCCCTAAAAAGATTTGTGAGCAACCCCTTGAAGATTCTCTTGAATCAAGATGGGAGAGGTTGATGAAGGAGGTGGAGGAGCTCAAGGAAAGCACCCCATCCTATGCTAAGCCGGAAGAGGAGCATAAGGAGGTGCTGCAAGTTCCAAGCACCCCTCCAATCAAACCAGAAGTTTCTCCTGAGGCTTTTGAGGGAGAAGAAGATTTGAAAATTTTCGATCTAACGGTTGAGGCCTCGGTCGAGGTGAAAGAGAGATCGGCCGAGGTGGAGGAAAAATCTGTAGAACTGCAACATATGGAGAACCTTGGCCAAATTGTTGAGATTATGGTCAAGGTGGAAGAAAGACCAGCTGAGTTGGGAGGGATTTCGTGTGTGGGTTATCAAACCAACATGAAACTTGTCTCAAGCTTTGGAGAACTTTACAAGGTACATTCTCCTACTTCATTTGAAATCCCTATTAAAATTTCTGATTTTTTCAGGAATGCACCGGAGAGTTGGAGGTCTCTTCCGAAAGAACCTCCTAAGATCAAGATGAAACCTTTCTTGAAACTGTTGGAAGAAGATACTCCTTGGATTATAAGGAGTGAAGTTTTCAAGCACTACACCGTTAAGGCGATGAAGTGTCTCTTGTTCAAGTATGGGGTCCCTCGCATGCTAAGGACCTTGAACCATCCCCAAGCTAGCGATGGGGAAGCCACTAGGATTCTCGAGAAGCTGTTTTCTCGATCAAGGAAAGGATGGGACGAAAGACTAAGTTATGTCCCACGGGAAAAGAGGAAGACTGGTAGGATTCCGGTGAGAACCAAACCGTACAAGCTTGTACGTGGGAGATTCTACCATTTGCCGGTGAAGTTAGGAACCGGAACCTTTTTGGGAGAGTTTCATTATGGATACAATGAGCACTTGCACTTGTTGGAGCATTTGATAGACTTACTTACTTAACCCCATGATGGAGGTGAAGTATGGGGTGAGGGCTCCTCACATCACGCGTAGAGACGCACTTTGGTCCAGCTAGCGACCTTAAACCAAGCGCTTCTTGGGAGGTAACCCAAGGTATTGCTTTCTTTTCCCTTTTTCTAGTCTAGCTTAGATAGTTTTGCTTTTGCTTTGCTTAGTTTGGTTTTTGGCGTTCTAGATATACACCAGGTGACATCTAAGGAAGGAATACAAACAAGGAGCATAACTGGAAGGACAAAAGATCGAGAATTTGAGAAGACGGAGTTTGACCGAGGGACATCCCGGTTGCTATCAAAGCACCTCGACCGAGGTGATTCTTGAACAACCGAGGCGACTAGGGTATCTGAAGAGCCACCTCGGTCCGCACCACCTCGGTCGAGTCGAGACCACCTCGACCGAGGTGACAACAGTTCCAGAAAGGGTATAAAAGGGGTGAAATTTCTCTCTCCTCATTTTACCTAAACCTCCTCGACCGCGGCAGCCCTTTCACCTCGCCTCTTCGATTCTTTCTCGTTTTCGACGATTTTCTCTTCCAAACTGCGATTAAAGCGTAGAGGATCCCAGTGCAAGCGTCGATCTGCGAAGAAATCGAACCGAAATGGCCGAACGAGGTAAAAATAGAACAAAACCCTAACCTCACTGTTTTTGCTTCGATTTAGGCTTGGATTGCCTTGCATTTGCTGAGAAACAAATTAAGTACCTCATAGGAACCAGTTGTAGTGATTTTGGGGGGAAAAGAACTGGATTTTTGAGGAAATTAGTCGCGCAGTTATTCGCCTCGGTCCAGTCGTGATGTGCCTCGGCCGAGGTGTTCTTGAGTTTTGTCAGGCCGACCAAGGTGATCTGACAGAGAGAGTTTAGAAATTGAGTTCTGACAGACAGCTTGCCATTAGGGATAGATCCTCCCCTTCTCCTTCTTCCTCTTTTTCTAGACCTTATCGACCGGTGATCCACGAGCGACACCAGGTCGATTATGACCTTATAGCAGCCCGTCCAGTGATTGCACCTCGCTTCCTGGACGTATCAGCCTTTGATTGTCTCCATGTGGATGTAGATCTTAGATGTATGATATCGATGGTAGTACTGGATCAGTTTACTGATATCCGCGCACCTGCCTATCTAGAGCCCCCCCTAGAGTTTGTTAGCTCCTTCACCTACCTCCCCACAAAGCGTTCTGTGAAGTACCGGTTAATGAACCGGAACTTCATAGTTCCTTTAGAGTATTGGAGAGATATTTTTGGTTTCCCAGCCCCGACCGCTGTTGATTTCCCTTCCCGGACTGTAGCTAGGGAGTTTTGGGGTCAGATTGCTCACGTAGTTGAGCACGTAGACAGGTGGCACCCTGGAGACTCCAGGGAGCGCATCATATTTCACCTAGCCTTTAGGTTAGCTCACCGCATTTTCAGCGAGAAACTTCTGGCGCGTACTGAGACACCCCAGAAGGTCCGACAGGAGGAGCTTTTCAGCCTTTACTGCATTGTGACTGGAGGGATCCCCGACTTTGGCTTGATGCTGGCAGAGGATCTACACAGGATCAAGACCAAGGTGAAGGGGAACATCTGCTACGGAGGACTTGTGACCCACATCGCCAGCTATCAGGATATGGATCTCAGCGCTTGCACTATGGTGGCGGTTGCCAAGCCGCTAGGGCTGCAAGAGATGATTACCCGGCGGGTTTTGGTTCCCCGAGGACTGACTACGCCATATGTAGCGATGCCATGGGAGCCGACTACACCACAGGGGATCAGGTGGTCAGCCCAGTTTACAGTTTATGATCCTCATTCTTGGTAGACTGCTTGGGTCCCACTGATGGAGGATGCGAGAGAGGCAGTAGTTGCAACAGCTGCACCAGCTAAGGAGGAGGATGAGGAGGAGACTGCTGATGCTGATGATGACAGGGACGATGGAGTTCCGATGGATACAGGGACAGATATTGCCGGGACGAGTGCGCCGGTTATTGATATTGATGATGATGGTCCTGAGCATGCACCAGCCACATCACCAGTGAGACCTGCTAGGCGTAGGGCACGCAGACACAGAGATCCAAAGGCTCACCGTCTGATCGATGATTTGACGGATCAGATGATCGATTCTTATGCTGCCTTATCACTGGATATCCGCGAGATGCAGGAGCGACAACATTACCAGCACATGATGGCTCAGATTTAGTTTCAACACATCATCGGCTACCCGTTCGACCCATCTCAGTATCCATATGTGCCACCACCACCACCACCACCGGATCGTGACTACTGAGAGCTGCAGAATTTTCTTTCTTATTTATTATGCAACTCAGCTTTATGTCCGGTGAGTATTTTATTTCCTTAGACTTATTTTGACCCACTAGGGACAGTGTGTCCCAAGTATGGGGTGTTTATTGATGTATTATCTGACTCTTATGGATGTATGACTCGACTTTAAATGATATTTATGTTTTATTTATGCTTCATTTTGCTTCTATATGTTTATCTGAGATTGCATGCATACATACAGGTTATTCGATTGAGAAAACGTAAAAAAAATGGTTTTAAAAAAAAATTTTTGACCTCGACCGGGACAGTTATGGCCGAACGAGGTGTTTCACCTCGGTTGACCTAAGAACACCTCGACCGAGGTGGTTTAACTGAAAGTTTTTGAAACGTTTTGTGCTTCTTATCTGGATATGATCTCAGTGAAGATCTTGCTTACTGACTGGTTTTGAAATCTTTATGTGTTTGAAAGGTTTTATAATATGTTTAAGTTGTTAAATGCTTTGTTTGAAATTTTTGGCATGTTTAATACTTTGTTTTTATCCAAATTATGTTGAATTTGAAGGTTGACACCACGTTATGAGTTCTCTCACTTTCTTCCTGGAAAGACCAAGGCAATTCATTCTTCTCTCTTCTTCTTCTTGATCATGCTTAGCCCCTCATATACATTTTTGCCTCCCTTTAACTATCCGGGAATTTGGAAGCAAGCGAAGTGGTGAAAGCAAGTGAAGTAAAAGTTGAGAAGTTGGCTGGAAGTGAAAGTGTTAGAAAGAAAGAAATAGGTTTGGGGAAGTCAATCATGATGATGAGTAACTCGGCACCATTCACATAGCCGGGTGTTTGTGTCTTACCAAAGTCGGATTGAGCGATATTCCTAACGGGTCATGGTATGTGCATCAAGGGTTTGATACATCTCAAGAAATTGATGATTGCTGATTTCCTAGGCTTCGGTTATTATGCACCTCTGTCCATGCATCCCAAAAAGTTAAGTAAAAAGAAAAAGTGTGAAATGAGCAAAGCTTATGAGTGGAAGATGTTGAAAGTCAAAGTGAAAGTGAAGTATATCCTTTTCCCGGATTCTAGCACCACATTACCTTACATACATCCCTACCCTACACGTTTCTTGACCTTTCTTTTGGGAAGCCCTTGAGACCTCGAGCTTGTTGATTGACTTAGTGGTTTAAACTGGATTATGCATGATTAATTTCGATAATTATGACTTATTATGCATTCTACGATTTTATGCAAAGATGAACAACTTTCTTATATTTATAAAATGTTTTGATCATATTTTGATTTTAAATTCCATGAAGTATTCTCTTAGAGTGATCTATGATTGTTGCACACCATAAAAATGTTTTTGAAAGACTTTTTCATTGATTTCTTGACTTATAATCCATTCTATCCTGCCTTTTATATGCGGAACTTGCTTGGAGACAAGCAAGGGCTAAGTATGGGGTATTCTGATTGCATGAATTATACTCTATATTTTGGGGATTTTTTGGACGTTTTATCTTCAATAATCTACATGTTTGTATGTATATTATGTGATTATATTACCATTTCATCTACCTTTGCGGGAATCGAGGTCTACACCTAATTTTGTTGTAATCGTAGGTAAAATGGCACGTTTTGCATCAAAAAGGAGCAAAAGGAGCTATGGAGTCATTGGAGCTACATTCAGGAACATAAGGAAACATCCAGGAAGCATAGTCATAGATTAAAGATTCACTTTGGACCAGATTTGAGAGATTTCATATTCAGTTGTGACTCACCTCGGTTGACTATAGAGTCACCTCGACCGAGGTGATCCAGAGAAGTCGACTCGACAGAGCCGAACACCTGGGACGCGGCGAGAATATTTTATTCTTGGCTAAGATCTTTTATCTTTGGAAAGAGATCTTATATTTTTGGGCTTGGCTCCTGGAAGGAAGAACATATGCTAGATCATATATTTTACCTATTTTTATGGGAAGAGATCTTTCTAAGATATCTTATCTTTGGAGAGTAATTTTCCTATAAAAAGCGTCGGATTTCCCACAAATCCACAGCATGCTATACCACCGATCAGGGTTTATACACCGCTGGTGCCATACTCCAGTTGGGAGATTTGAAGAACCTTTTTGAAGGTTGAAGGAAGAAAGTCTATAACTTTTATAGCTTTTGAAGGGTTTTTGTAAGATTATCTTAGATTCCCTTCCTTGTTGTTTGTCTTGTTGGATTTCTATCCAAGGAACGCTTGTGTTATATAATTGATTTAGTTATTGAAGCCTTTCTCTTAAGGTTTTCTATTTCAATTATTCTCTTTCTTCCCATATACTTGATTAATTCTTTCATGATGATGAGTGGCTAATCTCTTTGTGTCATTCTTGGGTGATTGGCTGAAGGTTGTGGGAAAAACAATGATAGAATGATCTTAATCATAGTAGGACCCTGAAAGTTCGAGTCTTTAACCTTAACCCTATGCATCTCGCTCAGTCGATGAACATCTCGGTCGGGGTGGAATTCGTCTGACCGAGGTGACTCATCTGATCCGGTAAAGGTTGATTCTATTCCCTTGGATGGTGTGTTAGTTTGAGGTTATAGTTCTTTATCTTAATTCCTTGAGACTTAACTGGTAATACGAGTTACGGTTTATGATTCGTGAGTAGTGAGACTTACCCGGTGATCTATTCTACTTTCGTAACACCTTCCCTATGGAAAAACCTCAGCTTTGTCCGCTTATCTTTAGATCTTGAGTTGGAACCACAACTAGATGCTTTAATCCCTAGAATTGCATATTTCCTTTATTGACTTTTATCATCTTTGATTGTTTTAATTACTTGTGGTTAGTATTTGCTTAAGCTTACCGTAATTGGACTTTGTTTCACTAAGTCCCTGTGATCGACCCCTGGAATTCCTTGCTTTCTACTACGATTGACCCGTACACTGCGGGTTCGCATCCTTGTTTTAAGCTTACGTCTAGGGTTATAAATTTAAAGCTTGCACACACCGTTTGGAGCGAACAACTTTTTGGCGCCGTTGCCGGGGACTTGGTCTAGACCGAGCCGGTTGCGGTTTGCTTTCGGGGCACTTGCCCCTGTTGCTACTAATTACTCTTTCTATGAGTTTTGTAGTTTTCAGGATTCCCGATGACTACATTTGATCCAGCCTAGATAGCAAGACAAAGTGCTAGGGCGGACCATTATGGATACTTGGAGGAGAAGTACTCCTTCTATTGGTTCAACAACGAATGGGAAAGAGAAGAAGCCATACAGCATGTACTTGCAATGTGGGATGAACTGAATATCCCTAAAAAGATTTGTGAGCAACCCCTTGAAGATTCTCTTGAATCAAGATGGGAGAGGTTGATGAAGGAGGTGGAGGAGCTCAAGGAAAGAACCCTATCCTATGCTAAGCCGGAAGAGGAGCATAAGGAAGTGCTGCAAGTTCCAAGAACCCCTCCAATCAAACCAGAAGTTTCTCCTGAGGCTTTTGAGGGAGAAGAAGATTTGAAAAATTTCGATCTAACGGTTGAGACCTCGGTCGAGGTGAAAGAGAGATCGGCCGAGGTGGAGGAAAAATCTGTAGAACAGCAAGATACGGAGAACCTTGGCCAAATTACTGAGATTATGGTCAAGGTGGAAGAAAGACCAGCTGAGTTGGGAGGGATTTTGTGTGTGGGTTATCAAACCAACATGAAACTTGTCTCAAGCTTTGGAGAACTTTACAAGGTACATTCTCCTACTTCATTTGAAATCCCTATTAAAATTTCTGATTTTTTCATGAATGCACCGGAGAGTTGGAGGTCTCTTTCGAAAGAACCTCATAAGATCAAGATGAAACCTTCCTTGAAACTGTTGGAAGAAGATGCTCCTTGGATTATAAGGAGTGAAGTTTGCAAGCACTACACCGTTAAGGCGATGAAGTTTCTCTTGTTCAAGTATGGGGTCCCTCGCATGCTAAGGACCTTGTACCATCCCCAAGCTAGCGATGGGGAAGCCACTAGGATTCTCGAGAAGCTGTTTTCTCGATCAAGGAAAGAATGGGATGAAAGACTAAGTTATCTCCCACGGAAAAAGAGGAAGACCGGTAGGATTCCTCTTTATCTTAATTCCTTGAGACTTACCCGGTAATAGCCTGAGATTTACCCGGTAAAGGTTGATTCTATTCCATCTTTGTGAGTTATCCTTTATTGGGGTTTGAGTGTGCTTTCATCCCATCTTTGTGAGTTAGCCTGAGACTTACCCAGTAAAGGTTGATTCTATTCCCTTGGATGGTGTGTTAGTTTGAGGTTATAGTTCTTTATCTTAATTCCTTGAGACTTACCCGGTAATAGGAGTTACGGTTTAGGATTAGTGAGTAGTGAGACTTACCCAGTGATCTATTCCACTTTAGTAACACCTTCCCTATGCAAAAACCTCAGCTTTGTCCGCTTATCTTTAGATCTTGAGTTGGAACCACAACTAGATGCTTTAATCCCTAGGATTGCATATTTCCTTTATTGACTTTTATCATCTTTGATTTTTTTAATTACTCGTGGTTAGTATTTGCTAAAGCTTACCGTAATTGGACTTTGTTTCACTAAGTCCCTGTGATCGACCCCTGGAATTCCTTGCTTTTTACTACGATTGACCCGTACACTGCGGGTTCACATCCTTGTTTTAAGCTTACGTCTAAGGTTATAAATTTAAAGCTTGCACACACCGTTTGGAGCGAACAGTTCCCTACCTTGAGTATGTATTCTTAGATGATCTTAGAGAGTGTTGATAACACGATTTATGACTTAGTTTTAGGCAATCATTTAGGTAGATTTCTCACTCATTCATGCATGGTTTAGCACTAGTTCACGACGTTTGCATTCAATTCACGTACTTTGTCGAGATAGACGTCTACACGGACTCGTGCGTTGCTTTGTAGGTATTTCGGGAGATTTAAGAGCTAAAACGATGCGTTTGAGGATTGTTCATAAAGATGACACACCCTCGGACTAATTAGGATGCAAACTAAGGGCCAAGGAGGGCTCATGGAACCTTGCCAACACAAGCCATGCACCAAATCATGACTTAACGAGCATAGGAGAAGTTTCTGCAGCAAATCAAGGTCTAGACCAAGACCACGACCGTGGTTCTACCCGTGGATTTTGCCAGATTCTTGTGACAGCTGTGCCACGACTCTCATGGCCAGCTCATGCAAGTTTGTTATAAAAGTGGTCCTTCAGGGGCTGTGAGGGGTATCTTGGAGCAGCTCTCCATTATCCATTTCCTCTAACAAAAATATTATAAAAACAAGAACATTTTCTAGGAAGGAAAGTGTCAAAAAGGAAGAAGAAGAAGAGCTCCATTGAAGAGGAGAAGAAGAACACACACCATTACCACACCTTGATAATTTTTGTAGTGAAGAATTCCGGATTCTATTTCTAGAAGTTGTATGAACCATTTGAACCTTCTTTAAGAAGGATTGTGAGTTACTCTAATTCTATTTTCAGCTTGGATTGTATTAGTTCACTTGTTCATTTTCCTTCTCTTCATTATCTTGCAAATGGATGTTATGATTTTATGTTTGGTTGTTTCGATTTCTATTATGAATGTTGTAGGCTAAATAGATGAGGTTCTATGGCAAGGAAATGATGGTTATGGCTAGGGCTATGATAGGATGAACTTAGATTTACCTTTGGATGACTTTTGTGCTTGAACGTATCCTCTGTTAGGAATCACGGCCGGATCTTGCCAAACCACGGCCGTGGTTTAGGTAGAACAAACCGTGATTTTCCCTGGTTCGGTGAATCTAGTCTTAGATTGTTAGAATGTTGAAATCCTAAGTGTTTGTTTAGTTAAATCTATCCTAGGGTGACCTAGTGTTAGCAACTATGTGTTAGGAGAGACTTACCCGGTAATCTTTACTCTTAGATTCCAAAGATAACAAACCTTAGGTAGTGGTGAGCCTAATAAGCCGCCATTGGATTAAGTGTGCTGGATGGTAGTTTAGGACTAACCCTTCCGAGACTTACCCGGTAAGGATAGGTTGGATCTTTAGGGTTATAAATCTATCCTAGGGTGTTAGATTGTTAGAATGTTGAAATCCTAAGTGTTTGTTTAGTTAAATCTATCCTAGGGTGACCTAGTGTTAGGTTCTTAGAGACTTACCCGGTAATGAGACCTAGGGAATGGACTAGTGGATCATGAGACCTACCCGGTAATTGATCATAATCTAGAAACACTTAACCCCAACATAGTTAATCCAAGGAATGAATAGATAGCTTGAGTCCTATGCCATAACCGGAACTTTCAACCCTTAGAATCTGTCTTTTCTTTCTTTGATCTATATCTTGTTTAGTTTGTTTATTTGTGTTGATTCATAGTTTAGTTGATTGTTTATTTTGCATGAATTGTGATCTTTGATTGATCACTAAAATCCAACCAAAAACATTTGAGATTTTCACTTCTTATTTCCTTCTCTTTTCTTAACATAGATCTTCACTAGACTTAATCATAAATTGAATCAATTTCACCTTAGTCTTTGTGTTCGACCTCGGAATACTATCCCTACTACGAACGTCCCGTACACTGCGGGTTCGCTAGGAGTTAGGAGAAATATAACGAGTATAAATTTAAAACCCAATTGCGCATCACACGATCTTAGCGTAACAAGTTTTTGGCGCCGTTGCCGGGAACTAGGTCTAGATTGAGTCTATTTTGTGATTGTTTATAGTGTAGATCTTTCTTGTTGCTTTTGATCTCTTTTTGGTTTGTGTCTTTGCTTTTCAGGACATCTTTTACTCTTTAGGTGTATGCGAAGATCTCGTGGCAAGGATTTAGCTCCATTCGATCCCGAACCGGAGAAAACCCTTAGATCTAGATCGAAGAGCATTAAAAAGGGAAAAGAGATGGCCGGAAGAGATCTCCAAGCTGAATTAGATGAAGCCTTAGAGCAAATAAGGCTAAGAGATGAGCTCTTGGAGGAAGAAAGGAGACTTGCCAATGAGAGGCAAGAAGAAACTAGGAGGGAGATTGATGAGATTAGGCAAACCCTTGTACGGAGAGAGCTTAATCGTCAACAACCTCCACCTCCTCCACCACCACAACCGCAGCCGGCGGCGAATATTAGGGTTGTTCCTATTGCATTTGAGGAACCACAAACCCTAGGGAGACGTATGGATCCGGCACAAAGAGCACACCATCCGGGTGTGAACATAGGAGATCCCGCAACCCACAACTATGAGCTCCGCCCTCAAGTTCCTCAAATGATCCGGCATAATCAATTTGGAGGGATGGAAGGAGAGTCTCCTCATCAACACTTGATGAATTATGAGATCTTGATGGAGACTCTTAGACCGCCAAGATTGGAGAGCAACAACCATAATCTTAGGGCTTTCTCCTTCTCTCTTAAGGACAAAGCATTAGCTTGGTATCAATCTATTCCACAAGGGTGAGTTGGTACTTGGGAGGAGATGAGAACCGAGTTTTTGACTAAGTTCTTCCCACCTTCCAAGACTACCGAATTAAGAGGGAAGATCAATGCCTTCGTGATGAGGGATAGAGAAAGTTTGTTCAAGTCTTGGGAGAGATTCAAAGATCTTCTCCTAGATTGTCCACACCATGGCATACCAAAAATTGAGCTATTGGAGATCTACTTCTAGGGACTTGATGAAGATAGCCAATTCAAGCTCCAATCTCTTTCCGGTGGGACTTTTATGGAGAAGCATGTAGATGAAGCTTGGGAGTTTGTGGAGAAGCAAGCTCTAGTGATTGAGAAGTACTCCCATAGGAAGAGTGAAGGAAGAAAGGCGGGAGCATATGAGGTGAGCGAAGTCACCATGAGCAATTTCAAGCTTGACGCCATCAACAACGAGTTGAAGTCCTTGAGGGAGTTGTGTGCTACAACTTTGAAGAACCAAGCAACTCCGCAAGTACTTCCACAAGCCAACTTATCTTCCAAGGAGGAGGATGTGAATTACATGGGAAGGGGCAACTACAATAACTACCAAGGCCCAAGGAATTTCAACAATTACCGGCAATTCAACAATTACCGGCCTAAACACAACCATCCCGGGTTTTCCTACTCTAACCCGGATGAAGCCTTGAACCCTACCGCTTCCACAAGCACATCTCCACCGCCAAGAGCTTCACAAGAACCTCCGGCGGATTTTAGAAGACATCCCGGTGCAATTAGGAGGATTCTATGTGCCAATCGACTTTGTCGTCTTGGACATTCCGGCGGATTATCCGGTTCCCATCATCTTAGGAAGACCTTTCCTAGCCACCTCCGGATGCCTAGTGGATTGCAAGAACGGGATTCTCTCCTTCAACATTGGAGAAGAGAGCATCAAGTTCAAGTTGTCCACAATGATGAAAGGGCCAACCCTTGATGAAGATGTCTTCAACATAGTCGAGCAAGAAGAATCTAGAGAAGTTGTGAGCTCGATCTTGATCAAGGATCCCTTGGAAAAGGTTCTTACCTTAAGTATGATGGAGGAAGGTGTTGAGGAGGCTTGCAATGAAGAGATCAAGGCCTTGAAAGCATTAGAAGAGGAGCCAAGAGTTGGATTTGAAAGCCACGAAAAGGTGTTGAACAACTGCAAATTCCACGGTCGAGATTTATGTTCCACGGCCGTCAAACTCTCTGGACAACTCCGGGAAGCAGGCTTGGCAAGAACCACAGTCGTGGAAGTTGAGCAAACCGTGATTCCAACCGTGATTTTCCCTGAATCAGCTCTTGATGACCAAGCTTCTAGGAGCCATGGAGAGTCTTATTTTGCTTTGGATTCATCTCATCCAACCTTATTTGGATCGTCTCCAACCGATAAAGGTCCTCCTAAACTTGAACTCAAACCCCTCCCCTCTCATTTGAAGTATGCTTTTCTTGGTGAAAATTCTTCGTATCCGGTGATTGTTAATGCATGCTTAAGTGATGATGAACTTGCTAAGTTGTTGCATGAACTAAGATTGCATAGGAAAGCCATTGGTTATACTATTGATGATTTGGTTGGCATTAAGCCTTCTTTGTGCATGCATAAGATAATGATGGAAGGTAATCATAAACCCTCTATTGAACATCAAAAGAGATTGAATCCTATAATGAAAGAGGTAGTCAAAAAAGAAATCATTAAATTGTTAGATGCGGGGATAATCTACCCTATCTCGGATAGTAAGTGGGTTAGTCCCGTTCATGTAGTACCTAAGAAGGGTGGGATGACCGTAGTGACCAATGAGAACAACGAACTAATGCCGACTAGGACTGTTACGGGGTGGAGAATGTGCATCGATTATAGAAGTTGAACATGGCCTCTAGGAAAGATCACTTCCCTCTCCCCTTCATTGACCAAATGCTAGAGAGGTTAGCTCAACATTCTCATTTTTGCTACCTAGACGGCTATAGTGGATTCTTCCAAATCCCTATCCACCCCGATGACCAAGAGAAAAAAACCTTTACATGTCCATGGGGTACTTTTGCATATAGGAGAATGCCATTTGGGTTGTGTAATGCAGCCGCCACCTTCCAAAGGTGTATGATGGCTATCTTTTCGGAATACATAGAAAATATCATGGAAGTGTTCATGGATGACTTCTTTGTTTATGGTTCTTCCTTCGATAATTGCTTGGCTAACTTGTCATTAGTATTGCAAAGATGTGAGGAGACAAATCTTGTCTTAAATTGGGAGAAATGCCACTTCATGGTAAGTGAAGGCATTGTGTTAGGACACTTGGTGTCTAACCGTGGCATTGAGGTTGATAGGGCCAAGATCGAAACAATAGAGAAGTTGCCACTACCTACCTCGGTGAAGGGAGTAAGGAGTTTCCTAGGGCATGCCGGTTTCTACCGGAGGTTTCTTCAAGATTTCTCTAAAATTTCTAAGCCCCTCACTAACCTACTAATGAAGGATGTTGATTTTATCTTTTCCAAAGATTGTCTTGAAGCCTTTTGTAAGTTGAAGAACACCTTAATCTCCGCACCTATCTTGCAACCTCCGGATTGGAGTCTACCATTTGAGATCATGTGTGATGCAAGCGATGTAGCCGTTGGGGCTGTTTTGGGGCAAAGGAAAGAAGGGCGCACTCATGCTATTTATTATGCTAGCAAGACGCTAGATGATGCCCAACACAACTATGCTACCACCGAGAAGGAGTTGCTAGCGGTTGTGTACGCATTTGAGAAGTTCCGCTCATACCTTGTTGGAGCGAAGGTCATAGTTTATACGGATCATGCTAAGATCCGTTATCTACTTACAAAGAAGGATGCCAAACCAAGGTTGATTCGGTGGATCCTTCTTCTTCAAGAGTTTGATTTGGAAATACGGGACAAGAAGGGATCCGAGAACTCCGTGGCGGATCAACTTAGTAGACTCCCACCATTGGAGCTTGAAAGAGACGACATCCCTATTGATGCCTCATTCCGGGATGAACAATTGCAAATGGTGGAGGAATGCTTGTTCCAAGTGTCTAGAGGAAGTGAGCCATGGTATGCCGATATCTTGAACTACTTAGTGTGTGAGGAAGTGCCTCCCGGATTGACATATGCACAAAGAAAGAAGTTCTTCAACGATGTGAGGCACTACTATTGGAGTGAACCACTTCTATTCAAGAGAGGGCCGGATGGGATGTTTAGAAGATGCATACCGGAAGATGAAGTGGAGAGTGTGATCCGGCATTGTCACTCCTTACCATGTGGAGGCCATGCTAGCTCACACAAGACGTGTGCAAAGGTATTGCAATCCGGTTTTTATTGGCCTAACTTGTTTAGAGATGTGCAAGGTTTTGTAGCGGCATGTGATGCTTGCCAAAGGACAGGAAACATCTCAAGGAGGAATGAAATGCCCTGGAACAACATCCAAGAAGTCGAGATATTTGATGCGTGGGGTGTGGATTTCATGGGACCATTCCCTTCTTCATGTGGGAATCTCTACATCCTATTGGCGGTGGACTACGTTTCAAGATGGGTGGAAGCAATCGGCTCTCCTACAAATGATGCCAAGGTGGTGGTGCGGTTCTTCAACCGAGTGATCTTTCCTAGGTTTGGAACACCAAGGGTGATCATAAGCGATGGAGGAAAACACTTCACAAATAGGAACTTTGGAGCACTTTTGGCCAAGTATGCGGTGACTCATAAGGTGGCAACACCTTACCATCCCCAAACTAGTGGCCAAGTGGAGATCTCCAACCGGGAGATCAAGGCCATCCTTGAGAAGACGGTGTCTAGGACTAGAAAGGATTGGGCTATGAAGCTCAATGACGCATTGTGGGCATGTAGGACCGCCTTCAAGACACCAATTGGAACCACTCCTTACAAGTTAGTCTATGGCAAGTCTTGCCATCCTCCGGTGGAAATGGAGCATAGAGCTTATTGGGCCATTAAGTGGCTAAATTTTGACCTCAAGGAGGCGGGAGAGAAGAGGCTACTTGATATTAACGCCCTTGAGGAGATCCGGTTGGAAGCTTATGAGAATGCCCGGATCTACAAGGAGAGGACCAAAAGATGGCATGACAAGCGCCTCATCCCGAAGGAGTTGAGTGAAGGCGACCTTGTCCTTCTCTTCAACTCAAGGCTGCGGCTCTTTCCCGGAAAGCTCAAATCAAGATGGACCGGGCCATATGTGGTAAAGAAGATCTATCCCCATGGAGCTATTGAGATAGGTGGGGAACATTGTGGGAACTTTAAGGTGAATGGGCACCGGTTGAAGAAGTATATCCCGGGAGCTCCGGTGGACATGATTGCTCCACTTCACCTAGAGTGAGACATCCTGAGTTTGGTCAAGCTAATGACCTTAAAGGAGCGCTTGGTGGGAGGCAACCCATTGGTAACGTTTTTCCTTTTCATTTTTCGTTTTTGCTTAGTTTTTTTCTGTTTTTGTGTGCTTTGTGTGTTTGGTTTGTTTTGTATGAACCATTGAGTAGCATTGGAAGCCTTGCTTGGTATATGAATGATGAAGATGAACCCCTCATCAACTATGGGTGGAGCGGACGCGGAACTTGGACGGCTAGCGGTGCCTAGCGAGGGTCCCGAAGCTTTGATGAATGCTTAGAGCTCTCTACCATTGTTGATAGGATCATCCACCATCCATTCACTTAAGAATCCCAATACCGAAGCAAACCATTTTACATTGTGTGAACCTTCTTTCACTCTCTTTGCTTCATTTACACATTGGGGACAATGTGTTTCTAAGTATGGGGTGGGGTTTGCATGATCTTTTACATGATGAGCATCTAGGATAGTTTAAATTTTTCACATGTCTTGCATTGTATATACATATTTCGAAAATCCCATAAAAATCCAGAAAATTTTAAAAAATTTTGTGCTTTCTAGGCTTGGATATGATCCTAATAATGAATCTTGTCTTGTGGATTGGCTATGAATGGCCTTATGTGTTAAATTGATAAATGCATATGTGGACTTGAACTACTTCTCTTAAATTCTATAAATGATTTGTGATCATGATGTTTGCCTAGAATGGATTGAGTATTGAAGGTCGAAATTACATGATAGTTCTTGCATACCATCTAGGAATGAATGAGGCATTTCATCTTTCTCTACTTCTCATCTTGATCATGATTGCTTGAGCACCTCAATTGATATAAAATTGACCTCTTTTAACCCATCCGGGAATAGGAGCATGCCAGTGTGTTGAAGTGTGTGAAAAGCAAGTGTGGGGTGAAGTTGTTGATGAAAGGAATGTCAGGAATGAAATGCTGAAATTATTGTGAAAGTGTAGCCGAAAATATAGGTTTGGGGGCGTTGGTTTAAATGACAAGTAACTCGGTACACTTCACATAATCGGGTGTTGGTGCCTTGCCAAAGTTAAATAAACCAATAGGCCTAACGAGCTTTGGTATGTGTGCCCGGTGTGGATGCACCTCGAAAAATAGAAAAAGCCCGAGGATGGCTAATCACCGAGGTTTCGGCTATTGTACACCAATGCCATTGTCTCAAAAATAAGACAAAGAAAAAGAAAATAAAGAAAGATAGGAAAAAATATACACTTGAGGGAAGTTGATCGAGGACAAGGATGTGGAGTTAGTTCCATTCCCGGATTAGCATCACATAACCTAGAAAATTCCCAACCTAATCACAACGTTTCTTGGCCTTTTATGTCACAAGACCTTATGACCTATTTACATGTTTGTAAGACTTAGTAATCTAGATTGGATATACTCTTGATCTTCTTGACCTCTTCATCTTTACATCTCATGCATGCTTTTGAGTTAAGTACAATTGTCTTTCCATGCCTTCATTTATTTAATACATAATTGCTTGTCCATTGCCATGAAACATGACTATGAAGGTGATCTAATAGTAGAAGCACAAACCCAAAAAGATTTTACCATTTTTCTGCATACATAAATCATGTCATCTCTTAGTCTATAGTTGAGCATTTGCTCGGGGACGAGCAAACCTTAAGTATGGGGTATTTTGATAACACAATTTATGACTTAGTTTTAGGCAATCATTTAGGTAGATTTCTCACTCATTCATGCATGCTTTAGCACTAGTTCACGACGTTTGCATTCAATTCACGTACGTTGTCGAGATAGACGTCTACACGGACTCGTGCGTTGCTTTGTAGGTATTTCGGGAGATTTATGAGCTAAAACGATGCGTTTGAGGATCGTTCATAAAGATGACACACCCTCGGACTAATTAGGATGCAAACTAAGGGCCAAGGAGGGCTCATGGAACCTTGCCAACACAAGCCATGCACCAAATCATGACTTAACGAGCATAGGAGAACTTTTTGGAGCAAATCACGGTCTAGACCAAGACCACGACCGTGGTTCTACCCGTGGATTTTGCCAGATTCTTGTGACAGCTGTGCCACGACTCTCATGGCCAGCTCATGCAAGTTTGTTATAAATGTGATCCTTCATGGGCTGTGAGGGGTATCTTGGAGCAACTCTCCATTATCCATTTCATCTAACAAAAATATTATAAAAACAAGAAGATTTTCTAGGAAGGAAAGTTTTAAAAAGGAAGAAGAAGAGCTCCATTGAAGAGGAGAAGAAGAACACACACCATTACCACACCTTGATAGTTTTTGTAGTGAAGAATTCCGGATTCTATTTCTAGAAGTTGTATGAACCATTTGAACCTTCTTTAAGAAGGATTGTGAGTTACTCTAATTCTATTTTCAGCTTGGTTTGTTTTATATCACTTGTTCATTTTCCTTCTTTTCATTATCTTGCAAATGGATGTTATGATTTTATGTTTGGTTGTTTCGATTTCTATTATGAATGTTGTAGGCTAAATAGATGAGGTTCTAGGGCAAGGAAAGGATGGTTATGGCTAGGGCTATGATAGGATGAACTTAGATTTACCTTTGGATGACTTGTGTGCTTGAACGTATCCTCTGTTAGGATTCACGGCCGGATCTTGCCAAACCACGGCCGTGGTTTAGGTAGAACAAACCGTGATTTTCCCTGGTTTGGTGGATCTAGTCTTAGATTGTTAGAATGTTGAAATCCTAAGTGTTTGTTGAGTTAAATCTATCCTAGGGTGACCTAGTGTTAGCAACTAAGTGTTAGGAGAGACTTACCCGGTAATCTTTACTCTTAGATTCCAAAGATAACAAACCTTAGGTAGTGGTGAGCGTAATAAGCCGCCATTGGATTAAGTGTGCTGGATGGTAGTTTAGGACTAATCCTTCGAGACTTACCCGGTAAGGATAGGTTGGATCTTTAGATAACAATCCGGTTTGAGTAGAATTCCGCCCCTTAGATTCTTAGAGACTTACCCGGTAATGAGACCTAGGGAATGGACTAGTGGATCACGAGACCTACCCGGTAATTGATCACAATCTAGAAACACTTAACCCCAACATAGTTAATCCAAGGAATGAATAGATAGCTTGAGGCCTATGCCATAACCGGAACTTCCAACCCCTAGAATCCGTCTTTTCTTTCTTTGATCTATATCTTGTTTAGTTTGTTTATTGTTCGCTCCAAACGGTGTGTGCAAGCTTTAAATTTATAACCCTAGACTTAAGCTCAAAACAAGGATGCGAACCCGCAGTGTATGGGTCAATCGTAGTAAAAAGCAAGGAATTCCAGGGGTCGATCACAGGGACTTGGTGAAACAAAGTCAGTAACGGTATGCTTAAGTGAATACTAACCACAAGAGCAATTAACACAATCAAAGATGAATAAGAAGTCAATAAAGCAAACATGCAATTCTAGGGATTAAAGCATCTAGTTGTGGTTCCAACTCAAGATCTATAGATAAGCGGACAAAACTGAGATTTTTGCATAGGGAAGGTGTTACTAAAGTGGAATAGATCACCGGGTAAGTCTCACTACTCACTAATCCTAAACCGTAACTCCTATTACCGGGTAAGTCTCAAGGAATCAAGATAAAGAACTATAATCTCAAACTAACATACCATCTAAGGGAATAGAATCAACCCTTACCGGGTAAGTCTCAGGCTAACTCACAAAGATGGGATAGAAGCACACTCAAACCCCAATAAAGGATAAACCTTTATTACCTACACTTATGATCGTTAATACACAAACTAAGGAATTACCGGGTAAGTCTCATCCTAAGCTTGCATTGAACCAGAAAGGTGTAATAAGAATAGGATTTAGCAAACTCTAACACTTAACATTCTGTTTAGAATCGGATAAGTCACCTCGGTCAGAAGAATTCCACCCCAGCCGGGATGTTCATCGACTGAACGAGATGCTTAGGGTTAAGGTTAAAGACTCGAACTTTCAGGATCCTACTGGAATCTAAGATTATTCTATCATTGTTTTTTCCACAACCTTCAGCCAATCACCCTAGAATCACACAAGGAAATTAGCCACTCATCATCATTATGAAAGTATTAAATATATGGGAAGAAGGTGAATATTTGAACAAAGAAGAATTTAATGAAAAAACTTCAATAACTGAATCAAATATCACAACAAAAGCGTTCCTTGGATAGCAATCTAACAAGACAAGACAACAAGGAAGGGAATTGAAGACAATCTTACAAAACCCTCAAAAAGCTATAAAAGCTATGATCTTCAATCTTCCTTCAACCTTCAAAAAGGTTCTTCAAATCTCTCCCAAATTGGAGTATGCTACTACTGCGTTGTAAGCGGGGTATGTGACGTAAGCGGCCTCCTCGATTTGTGGAAATCTAACCCTTTTTATAGGAAAATAACCCTCCAAAGATAATAAATCTTAGAAAGATATTTTCCCATAAATATAGGTAAAATATATGATTCTGCATATCTCCTTCCTTCCAGGAGCCAAGCCCAAAAATATAAGATCACTTTCCAATTTTAAAAGATCTCATCCAAGAATAAAATATTCTCGCCGCATCCTAGGTGTTCGCCTCGGTCGAGTCGGCGTCTCCGGATCACCTCGGTCCAGGTGAATCAATGGTCAACCGAGGTGAGTCACAACAAAATGTGAAATCTCTCGAATCCAAAGTAAATCTTTAATCCATTGCTATGCTCCCTAGATGTAGCTCCAAATGACTCATGACTTCTTTTTGCTCCTTTTTGATGCAAAACATGCCATATTACCTGCGATTACAACAAAACTAGGTGTAGACCTCGATTCTCGCAAAGGTAGATGAAATGGTAGTAAAATCACATAATATACACACAAACATGCAGATTATGAAAGATAGAACGTCCAAACAAACCCCAAAATATAGACTATAATTCGTGCTATCAAAATACCCCATACTTAGCCCTTGCTTGTCCCCAAGCAAGTTCCTCATATAAAAGACAAGATAGAATGGATTATAAGTCAATAAAATCAATGAAAAGTCTTTCAAAAAATATTTTATGGTGTGCAACTATCATAGATCACTCTAGAGAATACTTCATGGAATTTAAAAACTCAATATGATCAAAACATTTTATAAATATAGTAAAGTTGTTCATCTTTGCATAAAATCATAGAATGCATAATAAATCATAATCATCAAAATTAATCATGTATAATCCGATTTAAACCACTAAGTCAATCAACAAGCTCAAGGTCTCAAGGGCTTCCCAAAAGAAAGGTCAAGAAACGTGTAGGGTAGGGATGTATGTAAGGTAATGTGGTGCTAGAATCCGGGAAAAGGATGAACTTCACTTTCACTTTGACTTGCAACATCTTCCACCAATAAGCTTTGCTTATTTCATACTTTTTCTTTTTACTTTACTTTTTGGGATGCATGGACAGAGGTGCACAATAACCGAAGCCTAGGAAATCAGCAATCATCAATTTCTCGAGATGCATCATGATAACACGATTTATAGCATAGTTTTAGGGTAACATTTAGATAGAATCGCCGCTCAATCATGCATGATCTAGCACTAGTCCAATACGTTTTGCACTTAAAACATGTATTTTGTCGAGATAGACATCTACACGGACTTGTGTGCGTTTTGTAGGTATTTCGGGAAGTTTAGAGCTAAAACGATGCGTCAAGGGATCGTTCATTTAGATGACACATCCCCGGACTCATTACAACACAAACAAGGGCTGAGGAGGACTCATGGAACCTTGCCAACACAAGCCATGCACCAAACCACAGCCTAATGATCCAAAACGAAGTTTCTGCACAGAATCACGGTTCTCTGAAGAACCACGGCCGTGGAAACGACCGTGGATTTTGCCAGATTCTCGTGACAGCTGTGCCACGACTCTCATGGCCAGCTCATGCACAATTTGTTATAAAAGTGGTCCTTGATGGGTTGTTTGAGGCAGCTGGGAATTGGGGTAGTTTGGGAGCAGCTCATACATTCTTTATTTCTTTAACAAAATATATTCCAAGAAGAAGAAGGATTTTTCTAGGAAGGAAAGTGCAAAAAGAAGAAGGAAGGAGCCATTGAAGAGGAGAGGAGAAGACACACTTAGCTCTTGTATTTTCGGATTTATTTCTAGAGATTTATGAACTCTTGAACCTTCCTTTGGAAGGGTTGTAAGTCGTTCTAATTTCATCTTCAGATTTGGATTGTGTTTGATGTTCATTTGTTCATCTTCTTTCTCTCATTTTCTTGCAATAGAGGTTATGAATCTATGTTTGTTTGTTTTGATTTCCATTATGAATGTTGTAGGCTAAATTGATGCGATTCTAGGGTAAGGAAAGGATGGTTATGGCTAGATCTATGATAGGACGGATTTAGTTTTACTTTTGGATGATTTTCGTTTATGAACGTAGCTGCTGTTAGGAATCACGGGTAGTTCTTGAAGAACCACGGTCGTGGTTTCTGAAGAACAAACCGTGCTTTTTCCTGGTTCGAAGGATCTTACCTTAGATTCATAAAACTGTTGAAACCCTAAGTTTTTGCTGAGTTTAACCTACTCTAGGGTATCCTAGTGTAGCGACTAAGTGTTAGGAGAGACTTACCCGGTAATCCTTTCCCTTAGAATCTAAAATAGCGAAACCTTAGGTAGTGGTGAACCTAACAAGTTGCCATTGGATTAGATGTGCTAGGAATGTTGATTAAGACTTCCCTCTCCAAGACTTACCCGGTAAGGATATGTTAGATCCCTAATTGACAATCCCGGTTTGTGAGAAATTCCTAACCTTAGGTTCTTAGAGACTTACCCGGTAATGAGACCTTAGGTGTGGACTAGTTGGATCATGAGACTTACCCGGTAATTAATCCCAATTTAGAAACACTTAATCCCAACACATCATAATCAATCCAAAGAATGAATAGATAACTTGAGTTCTATGCCATAACCGGAATTTCCAACCCTTAGAATCCGTCTTTCCTTTTCCTTGATCAATATCCTGTTTGATTTGTTTATTTGTGCTGATTTTTGGTTTAGTTTGATTTATTGCTTTGCATGAATTGTGATCTTTGATGTGATCACCTAAAACCAACCAAAACAATTGAGATTTTCTTCCTTTATTTTCTCTTTCCCTTTAGACTTAGATCTTGCTAAATTCAATCACAACTTAAATCAATTTCACCTCAGTCTTTGTGTTCGACCTCGGAGTACTTATCTTGCTACATACGTCCCGTACACTGCGGGTGTGCTAGAAGTTAGGATAATTATAACGAGTATAAATTTAAGGCTTATTGCGTGCACACTTTTTAGCGTAACAAGTTTTTGGCGCCGTTGCCGGGGACTAGGTCTAGATTGAGTCTATTTTGTGATTGTTTCTAGTGTAGATCTTTCTTGTTTCTTTTGATCTCTTTTTGGTTTTTGTCTTTGCTTTTCAGGACATCTATTACTCTTTAGGTGTATGCGAAGATCTCGTGGCAAGGATTTAGCTCCATTCGATCCCGAACCGGAGAAAACCCTTCGATCTAGATCTAAGAACATCCGAAAAGAGAAAGAGATGGCCGGTAGAAATCTTCAAGCTGAATTGGATGAAGCCTTAGAGCAAATAAGGCTAAGAGATGAGCTCTTGGAGGAAGAAAGGAGACTTGCCAATGAGAGGCAAGAGGAAACTAGGAGGGAGATTGAGGAGATTAGGCAAGCCCTTGTACAAGGAGAGCTAAATCGCCGACAACCTCCACCACCTCCACCACAACCGCAGCCGGCGGCTAATGTTAGGGTTGTTCCCATTGCTATTGAGGAGCCACAAACCCTAGGGAGACGCATGGATCCGGCACAAAGAGCACACCGACCGGGTGTGAATCTAGGAGATCCCGCAACCCACAACTATGAGCTCCGCCCTCAAGTTCTTCAAATGATCCGGCATAATCAATTTGGAGGGATGGAAGGAGAGTCTCCTCACCAACATTTGATGAACTATGAGATTTTGATGGAGACTCTTAGACCACCAAGATTGGAGAGCAATAACCATAAGCTAAGGGCCTTTTCCTTCTCTCTTAAGGACAAAGCCTTGGCTTGGTATCAATCTATTCCACAAGGGCGAGTTGGTACTTGGGAAGAGATGACAACCGAGTTCTTGACCAAGTTCTTTCCACCTTCCAAGACCACCGAATTAAGAGGAAAGATCAATGCCTTTGTGATGAAGGATAGAGAAAGTTTGTTCAAGTCTTGGGAGAGATTCAAAGACCTTCTCTTAGATTGTCCGCACCATGACATACCAAAGATTGAGCTATTGGAGATCTACTTCAAGGGGCTTGATGAAGATAGCCAATTCAAGCTTCAATCTCTTTCCGGTGGGATATTTATGGAGAAACATGTAGATGATGCTTGGGAGTTTGTGGAGAAGCAAGCTCTAGTGATTGAAAAGTACTCTCATAGGAAGAGCGAAGGAAGAAAGGCGGGAGCATATGAGGTGAGCGAAGTCACCATGAGCAATTTCAAGCTTGACGCCATCAACAATGAGTTGAAGTCCTTAAGAGAGTTATGTACTACCACCTTGAAGAGCCAAGCAACTCCTCAAGCACCTCCACAAGCTAACTTGTCTTCCAAGGAGGAGGATGTGAATTATATGGGAAGGGGCAACTTCAACAATTACCAAGGCCCAAGGAATTTCAACAACAACCGGCAATTCAATAATTACCGGCCAAACCACAACCATCCCGGATTTTCTTACTCTAATCCGGATGGAGCCTTGAACCCTCCCGCCTCCACAAGCACAACTCCACCACAAAGAGCTTCACAAGAACCTCCACCCGGCTTTACTCAACCTTCAAAGGATAGAACCGAAGTCATGTTTGAACAATTCCTAGGAAGATTGAGTGGACTTGAGAGCACCGTTACTTCAATCTCTAAAGCTCAAAAGGTCTTGGAAGCACAAGTCTTTCAAAAGGCGGGTGAGGCACATAGAGATCCGGGAAAGCTTCCCGGAAGAACCGAAGACAACCCAAGAGGCCAAGTTTTGGCTATCACAACAAGGAGTGGGTTGAGTATGAAGGATCCTTTGCCCAAGGACCAAGCTAAGGGAAATCAAGTAGTGGTAGAAGAGGGAAGAAGGCATGAAGATGGAGGGAAGAGCAAAGATGTAGAGCCAACTTATGTGGCACCGCCTCCATACAAGCCACCACTACCGTTCCCACAATCAAGAGCAAGAGCTCGTTTGGACAATCACTTTGGTAAGTTCCTTGAACTAATGTCCAAGTTACATATTAACATTCCGTTCATGGATGCCATCTTAGGAATGCCGGCATACGGAAAGTTCTTGAAGGAAATACTCTCCAACAAAAGGAAGTTGGAAGAGTATGGGGAGATTAGGATGACCAAGAGATCCTCGGAGTTAATCCAAACAATGAAGGAAGCAATGCCTCCCAAGCTAAGGGACCCGGGTTCTTTTTGCGTTCCAATAGGAGTGGGAGATGTGAAATACGAGGCCCTTTGTGATCTTGGGGCGAGTGTAAGCATCATACCGCTTGCACTTAGCAACAAGGTCGGGCTAGGAGAGCCAAAGCCGGTCAAGATGACCCTCTATATGGCGGACCGTTCTATCACTCATCCAGTTGGGATTCTAGAGGATTTTCCGGTGCAATTGGGAGGATTTTACGTGCCTATTGACTTTGTAGTGTTGGACATTCCGGCGGATTATCCGATTCCCATCATCCTAGGAAGACCTTTCTTAGCTACCTCCGGATTTTTAGTGGATTGCAAGAACGGGACTCTCTCCTTCAACATTGGAGAAGAGAACATCAAGTTCAAGCTGTCCACAATGATGAAAGGGCCAACCCTTGATGAAGATATCTTCAACATAGTCGAGCAAGAAGAATCTAGAGAAATAGTAAGCTCGATCTTGATCAAGGACCCCTTGGAGAAGGTTCTTACTTTGAGCATGATGGAGGAAGACATTGAAAAGGAATGCAATGAAGAGATCAAAGCCTTGGAGGCCTTGGAAGAGGAGCCAAGAGTTGGATTTGAGAGCCATGAAGAAATTGTGAACAACTGCAAGTTCCACGGTCGAGATTTAGGTTCCACGGCCGTCAAACTCTCTGGACAACTCCGAGAAGCAAGCTTGGCAAGAACCACGGCCGTGGAAGATGAGCAAACCGTGCTTCCAACCGTGGTTTTCCCTAAATCAGCTCTTGATAATGATCAAGCTTCTAGGAGCCATGGGGAGTCTTCACTTGCTTTGGACTCATCTCACCCAATCCTATTCGGATCGTCTTAAACCAATAAAGGTCCTCCCTCACTTGAACTCAAACCCCTCCCCTCTCATTTAAAGTATGCATTCCTTGGTGATAATTCTACATATCCGGTGATTGTTAATGCATGCTTGAGTGATGATGAACTTGCTAAATTGCTGCATGAACTAAGATTGCATAGGAAAGCCATTGGATACACTATTGATGATTTGGTTGGCATTAAGCCATCTTTGTGCATGCATAAGATAATGATGGAAGATAACCACAAACCCTCTATTGAACATCAAAGGAGATTGAACCCTATAATGAAAGAGGTGGTCAAAAAGGAAATCATTAAGTTTCTAGATGCGGGGATTATCTACCCTATCTCGGATAGTAAGTGGGTTAGTCCCGTTCATGTAGTACCTAAGAAGGGTGGAATGACGGTAGTAACTAATGAGAACAATGAACTAATACCAACTAGGACGGTCACGGGATGGAGAATGTGTATAGATTATAGGAAATTGAACATGGCCTCTAGGAAAGATCACTTTCCCCTCCCCTTCATTGACCAAATGCTAGAAAGATTAGCTCAACACTCTCACTTTTGCTATCTAGATGGGTATAGTGGATTCTTCCAAATCCCTATCCACCCCGATGATCAAGAAAAAACAACTTTTACATGTCCATGGGGTACCTTTGCATATAGGAGAATGCCATTTGGGTTGTGCAATGCACCCGCCACCTTCAAAAGGTGTATGATGGCTATCTTTTCGGAATACATAGAAAATATCATGGAAGTGTTCATGGATGATTTCTCTGTTTATGATTCTTCTTTCGATGATTGCTTGGCTAATTTGTCATTAGTGTTGCAAAGATGTGAGGAGACAAATCTTGTCTTAAATTGGGAGAAATGCCACTTCATGGTAAGTGAAGGTATTGTGTTAGGACACTTGGTGTCTAACCGTGGGATTGAGGTTGATAGGGCTAAGATTGAAACGATAGAGAAGTTGCCACCACCTACCTCGGTGAAGGGGGTAAGGAGTTTCTTAGGGCATGCCGGTTTTTACCGGAGATTTATCCAAGATTTCTCTAAAATTTCTAAGCCTCTCACTAACCTACTAATGAAAGATGTTGATTTTGTCCTTTCCAAAGATTGTCTTGAAGCGTTTTGTAGGTTGAAGAACGCCTTGATCTCCGCACCTATCATGCAACCTCCGGATTGGAGTTTACCGTTTGAGATCATGTGCGATGCCAGTGATGTGGCCGTTGGGGCCGTTTTGGGGCAAAGAAAAGAAGGGCGCACTCATGCTATTTATTATGCTAGCAAGACGCTAGATGATGCCCAACTCAATTATGCTACTACCGAGAAGGAGTTGTTAGCGGTGGTGTATGCATTTGAGAAGTTCCGCTCGTACCTTGTTGGAGCAAGGGTCATAGTCTATACAGATCATGCGGCGATCCGTTATCTACTTACAAAGAAGGATGCCAAACCAAGGTTGATTCGGTGGATCCTTCTTCTTCAAGAGTTTGATTTGGAGATACGAGATAAGAAGGGATCCGAGAACTCCGTGGCGGATCACCTTAGTAGACTCCCACCATTGGAGCTTGGGAAAGACAACATCCCGATAGATGACTCGTTCCGGGATGAACAATTGCAAATGGTGGAGGAATGTTTGTTCCAAGTGGCTAGAGGAAGTGAGCCATGGTATGCCGACATTGTGAATTACTTAGTGTGTGAGGAAGTGCCTCCCGGATTAACATATGCACAAAGGAAAAAGTTCTTCAACGATGTAAGGCACTACTATTGGAGTGAGCCACTTCTATTCAAGAGAGGCCCGGATGGGGTGCTTAGGAGATGCATACCGGAAGATGAAATGGAAAGTGTGATCCGGCATTGTCACTCCTTACCATGTGGAGGCCATGCTAGCTCACACAAAACGTGTGCCAAGGTATTGCAATCCGGTTTTTATTGGCCTAACTTGTTTAGAGATGTGCAAGGTTTTGTAGCGGCATGTGATGCTTGCCAAAGGACGGGCAATATTTCAAGGAGGAATGAAATGCCCTTGAATAACATCCAAGAAGTTGAGATTTTTGATGTGTGGGGTGTAGACTTCATGGGACCACTCCCTTCTTCATGTGGCAATCTCTACATCCTATTGGCGGTGGACTATGTGTCAAGATGGGTAGAGGCCATCGCCTCTCCTAGAAATGACGCCAAGGTGGTGGTGCGGTTCTCCAACCGAGTGATCTTCCCTAGGTTTGGAACACCAAGGGTTATCATTAGTGATGGATGGAAGCACTTCACAAATAGGAACTTTGGAGCACTTTTGGCCAAGTATGGGGTGACTCATAAGGTGGCAACACCTTACCACCCCCAAACTAGTGGTCAAGTGGAGATCTCCAACCGAGAAATCAAGGCCATCCTCGAGAAGACGGTGTCTAGGACAAGGAAGGATTGGGCTATGAAGCTCAATGACGCACTATGGGCATATAGAACCGCCTTCAAGACACCTATTGGCACCACTCCCTACAAGTTGGTCTATAGCAAGTCTTGCCATCTCCCGGTGGAAATGGAGCATAGAGCTTATTGGGCCATTAAGTGGCTAAATTTTGACCTCAAGGAGGCGGGAGAGAAGAGGTTGCTTGATATCAATGCCCTTGAGGAGCTCCGGTTGGAAGCCTATGAGAATGCCCGGATCTACAAGGAGAGAACCAAAAGGTGGCATGACAAGAGGATCATTCCAAAAGAGTTAAGTGAAGGAGATCTTGTCCTTCTCTTCAACTCGAGGCTAAGGCTCTTTCCCGGAAAGCTCAAGTCAAGATGGACCGGGCCATATGTGGTAAAGAAGATCTTTCCCCATGGAGCTATTGAGATAGGAGGGGAGCATTGTGGAAATTTCAAAGTGAATGGGCATCGCTTGAAGAAGTATATTCCGGGAGCCCCGATAGACATGATTGCCCCGCTTCACCTTGAATAGACGCTCCCGAAGTCTGGTCAAGCTAGTGACCTTAAAGAAGCGCTTGGTGGGAGGCAACCCATCGGTAACATTTTTCCTTCATTTTTGCTTAGATTTTTCTGTTTTTGTGTGCTTTGTGTTTTGTCTACTTCATGTGTATGCTAGAAGCATTAATGGCGTTGGAAGCCTCTCTCGGAAATGATAATGATGAAACCCTCACCAATTATGGGTGGAGCGGACGCGGAACTTGGACGGCTACCGGTGCCTAGCGCGGGTTTCAAAGCTTGAAAGATGCTTAGAGCTCTCTACCATGGTTGAAAGGATCATTCAACATCAATTCACTTGAGATTTCCCAAATACCATAGCAAGCGCTTTTACATTGTGAGAACCTTCTTTCACTCTCTTTACTTGTATACCACATTGGGGACAATGTGTTTCTAAGTATGGGGTGGGGTTCGCATGATCCTTTGCATGATGAGCATCTAGGATAGGTTAATATTTGCACATGTCTTGCATTGTACATACTTAAACCGAAAATCCCATAAAAATCAGAAAATTTAAAAATTTTTGTGCTTTCTAGGCTTGGATATGATTCTAATGATGAAACTTGTCTTGTGATTGGCTATGAATGGCCTTATGTGTTGAATTGATAAATGCATATGTGGACTTGAACTACTTCTCTTAAATTCCATGTATGACTTGAGATCATGATGATTGCCTAGAATGGATTGAGTATTGAAAGTCGAAATTACATGATAGTTCTTGCATACCATCTAGGAATGAATAAGGCATTTCATCTTTCTCTACTTCTCATCTTGATCATGATTGCTTGAGCACCTCAATTGATATCAAATCAAACCTCCTTTTAAACCCATCCGGGAATAGGAGCATGCTAGTGTGTTTGAATGTGTAAAAAGCAAGTGCGGGGTGAAGATGTAATGAAAAGAATGTCGTGAATGGAATGCTGAAATTATTGTGGAAGTGTAGCCAAAATAGGTTTGGGGGCGTTGGTTTAAATGATAAGTAACTCGGTACACTTCACATAATCGGGTGTTGGTGCCTTGCCAAAATCAAATGAACCAATAACCCTAACGAGCTTTGGTATGTGTGCCCGGTGTGGATGCACCTCGAAAAAGAGAAAAAGCCCGAGGATGGCTAATCACCGAGGTTTCGGCTATTGTACACCAATGCCATTGTCTCAAAAATGAGTTAAAGAAAAAAGAAAAGAAAGCAAGATAGGGAAAAATATACACTTGGGAGAAGTTGATCGAGGACAAGGAAGTGAAGTTAGTTCCATTCCCGGATTAGCATCACATACCTAGAAAATTCCCCTCCCCAATTGAAACGTTTCTTAGCCTTTTATGTCATAAGTTCTTATGACCTACTTGCATGTTTGTAAGACTTAGTAATCTAGATTGGATAGACTCTTGATCTTCTTGACATCTTCGTCTTCCCATCTCATGCATGCTTTTGAGTTAAGTACAATTGTCTTTCCATGCCCTTATTTTTTGATACATAATTGCTTATCAAATTGCCATTGATCATGACTATGAAGGTGATCCATTAGTAGAAGCACAAAACCCAAAAAGATTTTTGCACTTTTCTGCATACATAAATCGTGTCGTCTCTTAGTCTATAGTTAGGAATTTGCTCAGGGACGAGCAAACCTTAAGTATGGGGTATTTTGATAACACGATTTATAGAATAGTTTTAGGGTAACATTTAGATAGAATCGCCGCTCAATCATGCATGATCTAGCACTAGTCCAATACGTTTTGCACTTAAAACATGTATTTTGTCGAGATAGACATCTACACGGACTTGTGTGCGTTTTGTAGGTATTTCGGGAAGTTTAGAGCTAAAACGATGCGTCAAGGGATCGTTCATTTAGATGACACATCCCCGGACACATTACAACACAAACAAGGGCTGAGGAGGACTCATGGAACCTTGCCAACACAAGCCATGCACCAAACCACAGCCTAATGATCCAAAACGAAGTTTCTGCACAGAATCACGGTTCTCTGAAGAACCACGGCCGTGGAAACGACCGTGGATTTTGCCAGATTCTCGTGACAGCTGTGCCACGACTCTCATGGCCAGCTCATGCACAATTTGTTATAAAAGTGGTCCTTGATGGGTTGTTTGAGGCAGTTGGGAATTGGGGTAGTTTGGGAGCAGCTCATACATTCTCCATTTCTTTAACAAAATATATTCCAAGAAGAAGAAGGATTTTTCTAGGAAGGAAAGTGCAAAAAGAAGAAGGAAGGAGCCATTGAAGAGGAGAGGAGAAGACACACTTAGCTCTTGTATTTTCGGATTTATTTCTAGAGATTTATGAACTCTTGAACCTTCCTTTGGAAGGGTTGTAAGTCGTTCTAATTTCATCTTCAGATTTGGATTGTGTTTGAAGTTCATTTGTTCATCTTCTTTCTCTCATTTTCTTGCAATGGAGGTTATGAATCTATGTTTGTTTGTTTTGATTTCCATTATGAATGTTGTAGGCTAAATTGATGCGATTCTAGGGTAAGGAAAGGATGGTTATGGCTAGATCTATGATAGGACGGATTTAGTTTTACTTTTGGATGATTTTCGTTTATGAACGTAGCTGCTGTTAGGAATCACGGGTAGTTCTTGAAGAACCACGGTCGTGGTTTCTGAAGAACAAACCGTGCTTTTTCCTGGTTCGAAGGATCTTACCTTAGATTCATAAAACTGTTGAAACCCTAAGTTTTTGCTGAGTTTAACCTACTCTAGGGTATCCTAGTGTAGTGACTAAGTGTTAGGAGAGACTTACCCGGTAATCCTTTCCCTTAGAATCTAAAATAGCGAAACCTTAGGTAGTGGTGAACCTAACAAGTTGCCATTGGATTAGATGTGCTAGGAATGTTGATTAAGACTTCCCTCTCCAAGACTTACCCGGTAAGGATAGGTTAGATCCCTAATTGACAATCCCGGTTTGTGAGAAATTCCTAACCTTAGGTTCTTAGAGACTTACCCGGTAATGAGACCTTAGGTGTGGACTAGTTGGATCATGAGACTTACCCGGTAATTGATCCCAATTTAGAAACACTTAATCCCAACACATCATAATCAATCCAAAGAATGAATAGATAACTTGAGTTCTATGCCATAACCGGAATTTCCAACCCTTAGAATCCGTCTTTCCTTTTCCTTGATCAATATCCCGTTTGATTTGTTTATTTGTGCTGATTTTTGGTTTAGTTTGATTTATTGCTTTGCATGAATTGTGATCTTTGATGTGATCACCTAAAACCAACCAAAACAATTGAGATTTTCTTCCTTTATTTTCTCTTTCCCTTTAGACTTAGATCTTGCTAAATTCAATCACAACTTAAATCAATTTCACCTCAGTCTTTGTGTTCGACCTCGGAGTACTTATCTTGCTACATACGTCCCGTACACTGCGGGTGCGCTAGAAGTTAGGATAATTATAACGAGTATAAATTTAAGGCTTATTGCGTGCACACTTTTTAGCGGAACACATCAAACCCTTGATGCACATACCATGACCCGTTAGGAATATCGCTCAATCCGACTTTGGCAAGACACAAACACCCGGCTATGTGAATGGTGCCGAGTTACTCATCTTCATGATTGACTTCCCCAAACCTATTTCTTTCTTTCTAACACTTTCACTTCCAGCCCTTTTTTCAACTTTAACTTGCTTTCACCACTTCGCTTGCTTCCCAATTCCCGGATAGGTAAAGGGAGGCAAAAATGTATATAAGGGGTTAAGCATGATCAAGAAGAAGAAGAAGAAAAGAATGAATTGTCTTGGTCTTTCCAGGAAGAAAGTGAGAGAACTCATAACGTGGTGTCAACCTTCAAATTCAATATAATTTGGATAAAAATAAAGTATTAAACATGCTAATAATTTCAAACAAAGCATTTAGCAACTTAAACATATTATAAAACCTTTCAAACACATAAAGAATTGAAAACCAGTAGGTAAACAGAATCTTCACTGAGATCATATCTAGATAAGTAGCACAAAATCGTTTTCGAAAACTTTCTGTTACCCACCTCGGTCGAGATGTTCGTAGGTCAACCGAGGTGAAACACCTCATTTGGCGAGAATCTCCCCGGTCGAGGTCAAAATTTTTTTTTTTAAAACCATTTTTTTTTTTCGGTTTCGACGTTTTTCTCAATCAAATAACCTGTAGGTATGCATGTAATATCAGATATTCATATAAATGCAGAAGTGAAGCATAAATAAAATATCCGATAAGATAGAATGTGCGTCATACATCAAAGGTAGTCAAATAAGTACATCAAGTAGTCAAATAAATACGAACACCCCATACTTGGGACACACTGTCCCAGTGGGTCAATATAAGTCTGGAAATAAGAGTACTCACCGGATAAATATCTGAACTGCATAAAAAATATAATAAAGAAGATCCTGCAGCTCCTCAATAGTCCTGGTCCGGCGATGGTGGTGGTGGCACGTATGGATACTGAGTCGGATCGAAAGGATAGCCCACAGTCTGCTGGAACTGTAGCTCCATCATCCTACGCTGATAGTGCTGCCCCTCTAACATCTGATGAGTCCAGCTGTCAAGGTGTCGGTGCTGGGCAGCAAATCTCTCATGCATGTCCACAGTAAGGGCAGCATAAGAATCTATCATCTGCTCTGTCAGATCGTCGATCGGACGATGAGCCTCTGTATCTCTATGACGGCGTGGCCGACACCTAGCAGATCTAGCAGGAGGTGCAGCAGGTGCAGGCTCAGTATCCTCCTCATCATCCAAGTCAATGATCGGTGGCGCGCTCGTCCCTGCAGTATCTGTCCCTGTATCCATCGCGACTCCACCGTCTCTCTCATCCACTGTGTCCTCGTCATCGTCAGCCTCCTCCTCCTCAGCTGGGGCAGCTGCTGCCTCCCTATGATCCTCCATCAGTGGAGCCCAAGCTGTCTGCCAATAATGTGGATCGAAAACTGTGAACTGGGCAGACCAGCGGATCCCTTGTGGCGCAGTCCGCTCCCATGGCATAGCAACATATGGAGTGGTCAGACCTCGGGGAACTAGAATCCTCCGAGTGATCATCTCCTGTAATCCAAGCGGCTTTGGAGCCGCCGCCATCGTACAAACACTGAGGTCCATCCCGTGAAAAGCAGCAATGTGGGTGACTAGACCTTCGCAGCAA
Source organism: Fagopyrum esculentum (assembly GCA_033239045.1). Taxonomy (NCBI): domain Eukaryota; kingdom Viridiplantae; phylum Streptophyta; class Magnoliopsida; order Caryophyllales; family Polygonaceae; genus Fagopyrum; species Fagopyrum esculentum. The sequence goes on from BSUD01000006.1 coordinate 111,143,395, forward strand.
ATGTCTCCCTTCGCCTTGGCCTTGATCCTGTGCAGGTCCTCTGCCAAGATCAAGCCAAAGTCTGGGAAACCCCCTGTAACCATACAGTATAAACTGAAAAGCTCGCTTTGTCGGATCTTCTGGGGCGTCTCAGTACGCGCCAGAAGTGTCTCGCTGAATATCCTATGGGCTAGTTTGAAGGCTGGATGGAAGATGACCCTCTCCCTGGAATCTCCAGGGCGCCATCTATCTGCATGCTTAGTAATATGGGCAATATGCCCCCAGAACTCCCTAGCTACAGATCGGGAGGGAAAGTCAGTGGCGGTGGGCTCAGGAAAGCCGAAAATCTCTCTCCAGACCTCTAAAGGAACTATGAAGTTCCGGTTCATCAACCGGTACTTCACAGACTGGTCTGTGGGAAGGTAGGAAAAGGAGCTAACGAACTCTAGGGTCGGCTCCAAGTAGGCTGGGGCTCGGATCTCAGTAAACTGATCCAGCCCGACTATGGTGATCATCCTCCTAAGGTCTCCATCTAACCCTAGGCAATCGAAAGCTGACACGTCCAGGAAACGTGGTGCAATCACTGGACGGCTTGCTATACGCTCGTAGTCTACCCGGCATCTCTCGTGGATCACCGGGCGGTATGGTCGGGAAGAAGAGGAAGGAGGGGAAGGTGTGGATCTATCTCTGAGGGCAAGGCGACGATCGGAACTCATTTTCTTTTAGCTACTGTCAGATCACCTCGGTCACTGACAATACTCAAAAATCACCTCGGTCGAGATGTAGTTCGACTGGACCGAGGCGTAACAGCTTGCGATTCAAATCTCAAAAATCCAGTTCTTTTCCCCCAAAAATCACTACAATTGCTTCCTATGGGGTACTTAAGCCTTTTCTCAGCAGATTCAGGGGCAACCAAAGCCCAAATCGAAACGAATGAACGAGTTAGGGTTTCGAGTGTTTTTACCTTGTTTCGGTCGATTCGTTCGATTTCTTCACAGATCTGCACTTGTAATGGAATCATCTGCCCTTCAATCGCAGTTTGGAAGCGGAAATCTTTGAAAACGAGCAAGATCTGAGAGAGCGAGGTGGGAAGGGCGCCGCGGTCCAGTTGAATAAGGTAAAAAAAGTGAAAAATAAAATTTTCCCCTTTTTATATTGTTCCTGGAACTGCTGTCACCTCGGTCGAGATGGTCTCGACCGGACCGAGGTGGTATGGACCGAGGTGGTTTTGCAGAAAACCCTAATCGCCTCGGTTGCTCAAGAATCGTCTCGGTCGAGGTATTCTGACAGTAACCGAGACGGCTTCGTCTTCTCAATTTCTCGAACTTCTGTACTTCCAATTATGCTTCTTCCTTAGGTATCTCCTGTTGTGTGTCTAGGACGCCAAAAACAAACAAAACAAAGCAAAAGCAAACTATCTAAGCTAGACTAGAAAACGGGAAAAGAAAGCAATACCTTGGGTTGCCTCCCAAGAAGCGCTTGATTTAAGGTTGCTAGTTGGACCATGCTGCGTCTCAAACAAGATGGGAGGTATCCTCACCCCATACTTCACCTCCATCATGGGGTGAAGTAAGTAAGTCTATTAAACGTCCCAACAAGTGTAAGTGCTCATCGGGGAACGAATCGTCTATGGGTGGATTGTCTCTCTCACGTAGAGACGCGGGTAGCCGGCTGAGGTGATCCGCAACAGAATTCTTGGATCCCTTCTTATCGCGGATCTCTAGGTCAAACTCTTGAAGCAAGAGAATCCATCGAATAAGGCGTGGCTTGGCGTCTTTCTTAGCCAACAAGTAACAAATGGCTGTGTGGTCGGTGTAGACAATGACTTTCGCCCCTACTAAATAGGAAAGAAACTTCTCGAAAGCATATACAACTGCTAACAGCTCCTTCTCGATAGTAGCGTAGTTGCGTTGTGCTTCATCTAGCGTCTTGCTAGCATAATAAATGGCGGTGGTCCGTCCATCCTTTTTCTGTCCAAGCACCGCTCCGGAGGTTGGATAATAGGAGCAGAGATCAACGCTTCTTTAATCCTGTAAAAAGCATCAAGACACTCCTGCGAAAACTCAAACACAACATCTTTTTTCAAGAGGTTAGTTAGAGGTTTAGAAATCTTAGAGAAGTCCTTGATGAATCTCCTGTAGAAACCTGCATGCCCGAGAAAACTCTTCACACCTTTACCAGAAAAAGGGGGAGGGAGTTTCTCAATAGTCTCGATCTTGGCTCGATCGACCTCAATCCCTCGATTAGAAACGAGGTGTCCTAGCACAATGCCTTCACTAACCATAAAATGACACTTCTCCCAATTCAAAACGAGATTAGTGTCTTCACATCTTTCAAGCACTAGCGAAAGGTTAGATAAGCAATCATCAAAAGAGGAACCATATACAGAAAAATCATCCATAAATACCTCCATGATCTCCTCTATGTATTCGGAAAAGATGGCCATCATGCATCGCTGGAATGTGGCGGGTGCATTGCATAATCCGAATGGCATCCTTCTATAAGCAAATGTCCCCCATGGACAAGTGAAAGTGGTCTTCTCCTGATCATCTGGATGGATAGGAATCTGGAAGAATCCACTATAACCGTCTAAGTAGCAAAAGTGTGAATGCTGGGCCAACCGCTCGAGCATCTGATCAATGAAGGGAAGTGGAAAATGGTCCTTCCGTGTGGCCGTGTTCAACCTCCTATAATCGATGCAGACTCTCCATCCCGTAACGGTTCTAGTTGGGATCAACTCGTTGTTCTTATTCGTCACAACGGTCATTCCCCCTTTCTTCGGAACTACATGCACCGGGCTAACCCACTTGCTGTCCGAGATAGGATAAATAATACCTGCATCCAACAACTTAAGAATTTCTTTCTTCACAACCTCTTTCATGATCGGATTTAACCGTCTTTGAGGTTCCCGTGAAGTCTTATGATCATCCTCCATTAAAATTCTATGCATGCAGAAAGAAGGCTTAATGCCAATAAGATCATCTATAGTGTAACCCAAAGTCTTTTGATGCTTTCTCAGGACATGCATTAACTTAGATAATTCAGATTCGGAAAGGGAAGCACTAACAATAACGGGATAAGTGGAATCCGCTCCAAGAAAGACACACCTCAAGTGATTTGGGAGTTGTTTAAGCTCCACTACTGGGGGTGCTTTCTGAGGATGATCCTTGCTTCCTTCTTCCAGTGGAGTAGATCCAGAAACTGGACTTTCAGAAGTCTCAGTTAAAATCATCTCGCCGTCGACCTCGGTCGAGGCGTAGAGGCGTTGACCGAGATGTTCTTCAGTTGCCTCGCTCATTCCAGAAAGTGCCTCGGTCGAGGTACTGCTACTGGAACCGAAACTGGAGATCTTCGTCTCCTGGATTAGCTTCTCTGTTTTGGCTCCTGGATCCTCTTCCAATGCCTTTAAGCTCCGTATATCTGCATCACAAAAAGCATCTATACCTTCCTCCATTAAACTGAAGCTAATAACTCTTTCGAGTGGATCGTTGATAAGGATAGAGCTCACCAATTCTCTTGATTCTTCTTCATCGTAGATGTTGAAGATATCATCAGTTAGTTGCTCTCCTTTCATGGTTGCAAGTAGTGCGAACTCCACCTCATCGCCACCAACGTTGAATTTCAACTTGGCGTTCTTGCAATCCACGTTGCAACCCCAAGTTGCTAGAAATGGCCTCCCGAGAATAATAGGAACAGGATAATCTGCGGGAATGTCAAGTACAAAAAATCTATAGGTAGATAGAAGTTACCTAACTTGACCGGAACATCCTCCAAGATGCCCACGGGATGGGTAATGGAGCGATCCGCCATATAAAGTCGGATCTTGACCGGCTTGGGCTCTCCAAGACCGATCTTCACACATAGCTCCAGCGGAATGATGCTCACGCTGGCTCCTAGATCGCAAAGGGCTTCACAAGTGACATCCCCAACTTGAATGGGAATGCAAAATGAGTCGGGATCTCTCAATTTAGGTGGCATCTTCTCCTTCATGATTTGTATGAGTTCCGAAGATTTAGACGTCATCCTAACTTCACCAACATCTTCCAGCTTCCTCTTCCTTGATAGGATCTCCTTTAAGAACTTCCCATAGGCGGGCATACCTAAAATGGCATCAAGGAAAGGAATATTAATATGTAGCTTATTCATCAAGTCAAGGAACTTACCGAAGTGCTTGTCTAGATGTGCTCTGGCTCTGGACTGAGGGAATGGAAGTGGTGGTTTGTATGCAGAAGGTGGAATATAAATTTCAGTCTTCCCCTCCGCTTTCTGTTGCTTCACCTCGGTTGGCGTCCCGGTCGAAGTGTTCTTCGATTGGATCTGGACCGAGGTGGTCTGCGTCGGTACTATCACCGACCGAGGTAATGGATCTGCAGTCTTGAGTCCACTCCTCGTAGTTATGGCCATGCACTGGCCCTTAGGGTTGCTTTCCGTCCTTGCTGGAAGCTTCCCTGGATCTCTTGGCGCTTCAATCGCCCTACTTGCAAGTTGTTGTTCGAAGAACTTTTGGGCCCTCGAAAATGAAGTCATAGAAGTCTCCATAGCACTAAGCTTGATCAAGATAGCCTCCAGAACTGCGTCTTTCTTTTCTGGCTGAGACAAACTTGATCCTTGCCCCTGGCTCTTTAATGGAGTAGAAGTAGAAGAGGGGGAAGAGAGGAAAGGGTTAGAGGAATCGTTAGAGTTGGAGTTTTAATGATTACCTGAATTTTGGTTATTCGCCCTCCAATTGTTTCTATTGGACCCTCTATTGTTGTTGTAATTGTTGTTACGGGGACCGTTGTTGTTGTTACGGTACCCGTTGTTGTTGTTCCTTTGCCCTTGCTCTTCCTTTTTGGTTTGAGCAACCAAAAGTTCCTTCAATTGCTTCACGTCATTTGTCAAAGACGTGAGTTGATTGTTGTTGGTTTGAGTCTCTTGAAAGTTGACTCTTTTAACTGCACCTTCAGCTCCTTGGTGGGTGTATTTCTCCATGTGCAAGGCTTGCTTCTCGATGAAGTCCCAAGCCTCGTCAACCGCCATGTCCATAAAGGTGCCGGCGGAGAGTAGTTGGAGATTGAACTAGGTGCTTCCGTCCAGCCCTTTGAAGTATATCTCCAATAACTCTAGCTTTGGAATCCCATGATGTGGGCAATCCAAAAGAATGTCCTTGAACCGCTCCCATGATTTGGACAAGCTCTCCTTGTCCTTCATAATGAAAGCATTAATCTTCCCTCTCATTTCAGCTGTCTTTGAGGGGGGAAAGAATTTCGTCAAGAACTCCGTTGTCATCTCCTCCCATGTGCTTATTTTTCCTGGAGGAAGAGATTGATACCAAGTAAGAGCTCTATCTTTTAAAGAAAAGTAAAAAGGTCTTAGCTTGTAGTTGTTGTTTTCAATTCTTGGAGGTCTCAAGGTCTCCATCAAGATCTCATAGTTTTGAAGATGTTGATGTGGTGATTCCTTTTCTAGCCCTCCGAATTGACATTGGCGAATCATAGATAGAACTTACGGTCGAAGTTCATAATCATGGTCCGTTGGATCTCCTAGGTTCACTCCTGGACCCCTTAGCTGTTGATTAGGGTCCATCCTTTGACCTAGGGTTTGTGAAATTCCTGCAAGAAGAACATCTCGGACTGGTCTCCGAAGTGGAAGTACATCGGCCGGGGCGTCAGGTACTGGAATCTGCCTCGGTCGAAGGTCAACTACTGGGTCCTGCATTGGTCGAGGATCAACAGGAGGATCTTCCCTCGGTCGAAGTAGAATCTGGTCACGTATGACTGCCATCTCCGCCTCGATTGCTTCTGTTTTGGTGCGAGTTTCTTCCTTCTCTTGCCTTAGTTCTTCCCTGCTGAGACGTAGCAGCTCTAACGCCTCATTCAATTCGGCCTTAAGATCGCGATTGTCTTGTTGGGCCATCTTCGCTTCTTTCAAGCGTCTTTTGTATGTATTTTCTGGTTCGGGATCGTAAGGAACGATTTCCTTCCCAGCGCGGGTTCTTCGCATATACCTAAGAAAGAACCTGCAAAAGTCACTCAAGTAGAGTGATTAGTAGACACGGGGGCAAGCGCCCAAAAAGGGCAAACCGTACCGGACTCGGTCTAGACCAAGTCCCCGGCAACGGCGCCAAAAACTTGTTCGCTCCAAACGGTGTGTGCAAGCTTTAAATTTATAACCCTAGAATTAAGCTTAAAACAAGGATGCGAACCCGCAGTGTACGGGTCAATCGTAGTAAAAAGCAAGGAATTCTAGGGGTCGATCACAGGGACTTGGTGAAACAAAGTCAGTAACGGTATGCTTAAGTGAATACTAACCACAAGAGCAATTAACACAATCAAAGATGAATAAGAAGTCAATAAAGCAAACATGCAATTCTAGGGATTAAAGCATCTAGTTGTGGTTCCAACTCAAGGTCTATAGATAAGCGGACAAAGCTGAGATTTTTGCATAGGGAAGGTGTTACTAAAGTGGAATAGATCACCGGGTAAGTCTCACTACTCACTAATCTTAAACCGTAACTCCTATTACCGGGTAAGTCGCAAAGAATCAAGATAAAGAACTATAATCTCAAACTAACATACCATCTAAGGGAATAGAATCAACCCTTACCGGGTAAGTCTCAAGCTAACTCACAAAGATGGCATAGAAGCACACTCAAACCCCAATAAAGGATAAACCTTTATTACCTACACTTATGATCGTTAATACACAAACTAAGGAATTACCGGGTAAGTCTCATCCTAAGCTTGCATTGAACCAGAAAGGTGTAATAAGAATAGGATTTAGCAAACTCTAACACTTAACTTTCTGTTTAGAATCGGATAAGTCACCTCGGTCAGAAGAATTCCACCCCGGCCAAGATGTTCATCGACTGAACGAGATGCTTAGGGTTAAGGTTAAAGACTCGAACTTTCAGGATCCTACTGGAATCTAAGATTATTCTATCATTGTGTTTCCCACAACCTTCAGCCAATCACCCTAGAATCACACAAGGAAATTAGCCACTCATCATCATTATGAAAGTATTAAATATATGGGAAGAAGGTGAATATTTGAACAAAGAAGAATTTAATGAAAAGACTTCAATAACTGAATCAAATATCACAACAAAAGCTTTCCTTGGATAGCAATCTAACAAGACAAGACAACAAGGAAGGGAATTGAAGATAATCTTACAAAACCCTCAAAAAGCTATAAAAGCTATGATCTTCAATCTTGCTTCAACCTTCAAAAAGGTTCTTCAAATCTCTCCCAAATTGGAGTATGCTACTGCTGCGTTGTAAGCGGGGTATGTGACGTAAGCGGCCTCCTCGATTTGTGGAAATCTAACCCTTTTTATAGGAAAATAACCCTCCAAAGATAATAAATCTTAGAAAGATATTTTCCCATAAATATAGGTAAAATATATGATTCTGCATATCTCCTTCCTTCCAGGAGCCAAGCCCAAAAATATAAGATCACTTTCCAATTTTAAAAGATCTCATCCAAGAATAAAATATTCTCGCCGCGTCCTAGGTGTTCGCCTCGGTCGAGTCGGCGTCTCCGGATCACCTCGGTCGAGGTGAATCAATGGTCAACCGAGGTGAGTCACAACAAAATGTGAAATCTCTCGAATCTGCTCCAAAGTAAATCTTTAATCCATTGCTATGCTCCCTAGATGTAGCTCCAAATGACTCATGACTTCTTTTTGCTCCGTTTTGATGCAAAACATGCCATATTACCTGCGATTACAACAAAACTAGGTGTAGACCTCGATTCTCGCAAAGGTAGATGAAATGGTAGTAAAATCACATAATATACACACAAACATGCAGATTATGAAAGATAGAACGCCCATACAAACCCCAAAATATAGACTATAATTCATGCTATCATTTATTTGTGTTGATTCATAGTTTAGTTGATTGTTTATTTTGCATGAATTGTGATCTTTGATTGATCACCAAAATCCAACCAAAAACATTTGAGATTTTCACTTCTTATTTCCTCCTCTTTTCTTAACATAGATCTTCACTAGACTTAATCATAAATTGAATCAATTTCACCTTAGTCTTTGTGTCCGACCTCGGAATACTATCCCTACTACAAACGTCCTGTACACTGCGGGTTCGCTAGGAGTTAGGAGAAATATAACGAGTATAAATTTAAAACCCAATTGCGCATCACACGATCTTAGCGTAACAAGTTTTTGGCGCCGTTGCCGGGGACTAGGTCTAGATTGAGTCTATTTTGTGATTGTTTATAGTTTAGATCTTTCTTGTTGCTTTTGATCTCTTCTTGGTTTGTGTCTTTGCTTTTCAGGACATCTTTTACTCTTTAGGTGTATGCGAAGATCTCGTGGCAAGGATTTAGCTCCATTCGATCCCGAACCGGAGAAAACCCTTAGATCTAGATCGAAGAGCATTAAAAAGGGAAAAGAGATGGCCGGAAGAGATCTCCAAGCTGAATTAGATGAAGTCTTAGAGCAAATAAGGCTAAGAGATGAGTTCTTGGAGGAAGAAAGGAGACTTGCCAATGAGAGGCAAGAAGCAACTAGGAGGGAGATTGATGAGATTAGGCAAACCCTTGTACGGGGAGAGCTTAATCGTCAACAACCTCCACCTCCTCCACCACCACAACCGCAGCCGGTGGCGAATATTAGGGTTGTTCCTATTGCATTTGAGGAACCACAAACCCTAGGGAGACGTATGGATCCGGGACAAAGAGCACACCGTCCGGGTGTGAACTTAGGAGATCCCGCAAGCCACAACTATGAGCTCCGCCCTCAAGTTCTACAAATGATCCGGCATAATCAATTTGGAGGGATGGAAGGAGAGTCTCCTCATCAACACATGATGAATTATGAGATCTTGATGGAGACTCGTAGACCGCCAAGATTGGAGAGCAACAACCATAAGCTTAGGGCTTTCTCCTTCTCTCTTAAGGACAAAGCATTAGCTTGGTATCAATCTATTCCACAAGGGCGAGTTGGTACTTGGGAGGAGATGACAACCGAGTTTTTGACTAAGTTCTTCTCACCTTCCAAGACTACCGAATTAAGAGGGAAGATCAATGCCTTCGTGATGAGGGATAGAGAAAGTTTGTTCAAGTCTTGGGAGAGATTCAAAGATCTTCTCCTAGATTGTCCACACCATGGCATACCAAAAATTGAGCTATTGGAGATCTACTTCAAGGGACTTGATGAAGATAGCCAAGTCAAGCTCCAATCTCTTTCCGGTGGGACTTTTATGGAGAAGCGTGTAGATGAAGCTTGGAAGTTTGTGGAGAAGCAAGCTCTAGTGATTGAGAAGTAATCCCATAGGAAGAGTGAAGGAAGAAAGGGGGGAGCATATGAGGTGAGCGAAGTCACCATGAGCAATTTCAAGCTTGACGCCATCAACAACGAGTTGAAGTCCTTGAGGGAGTTGTGTGCTACAACTTTGAAGAACCAAGCAACTCCGCAAGTACTTCCACAAGCCAACTTATCTTCCAAGGAGGAGGATGTGAATTACATGGGAAGGGGCAACTACAACAACTACCAAGGCCCAAGGAATTTCAACAACAACCGGCAATTCAACAATTACCAGCCTAACCACAACCATCCCGGGTTTTCCTACTCTAACCCGGATGGAGCCTTGAACCCTACCGCTTCCACAAGCACAACTCCACCGCCAAGAGCTTCACAAGAACCTCCACCCGGATTTACTCAACCTCCAAAGGATAGAACCGAAGTCATGTTTGAGCAATTGCTAGGAAGGTTGAGTGGTCTTGAGAGCACCGTGACTTCAATCTCTAAAGCCCAAAAAGTTTTGGAAGCACAAGTGTTCCAAAAAGCGGGTGAAGCGCAAAGAGATCCGAGGAAGCTTCCCGGAAGAACCGAAGACAACCCAAGAGGCCAAGTGTTGGCCATTACAACGAGAAGTGGGTTGAGTATGAAAGATCCTTTGCCCAAGGACAATTTTAAAGGAAAGCAAGTAGTGGTAGAAGAGGGAAAGTTGCAAGGAGTTGGAGGCAAGAGAAAGGATGTTGAGCCAACCTATGTGGCATCGCCTCCATACAAACCACCACTACCGTTCCCACAATCAAGAGCAAGAGCTCGCTTGGATAATCACTTTGGTAAGTTCCTTGAACTAATGTCCAAATTACATATTAACATTCCGTTCATGGATGCCATTTTAGGAATGCCGGCATATGGCAAGTTTTTAAAAGAGATACTCTCCAACAAAAGGAAGTTGGAGGAGTATGGGGAGATAAGAATGACCAAGAGATCCTCGGAATTGATCCAAACAATGAAGGAGGAGATGCCTCCCAAGCTAAAAGATCTGGGCTCTTTTTGTGTCCCAATTGGAGTGGGAGATGTGAAATACGAGGCCCTTTGTGATCTTGGAGCGAGTGTAAGCATCATACCGCTTGCACTTTGCAACAAGGTCGGGTTAGGAGAGCCAAAACCGGTCAAGATGACCCTCTACATGGCGGACCGTTTTATCACTCATCCGGTTGGGATTTTAGAAGACATCCCGGTGCAATTAGGAGGATTCTATGTGCCAATTGACTTTGTCGTCTTGGACATTCCGGCGGATTATCCGGTTCCCATCATCTTAGGAAGACCTTTCCTAGCCACCTCCGGATGCCTAGTGAATTGCAAGAACGGGACTCTCTCCTTCAACATTGGAGAAGAGAGCATCAAGTTCAAGTTGTCCACAATGATGAAAGGGCCAACCCTTGATGAAGATGTCTTCAACATAGTCGAGCAAGAAGAATCTAGAGAAGTTGTGAGCTCGATCTTGATCAAGGATCCCTTGGAAAAGGTTCTTACCTTAAGTATGATGGAGGAAGGTGTTGAGGAGGCTTGCAATGAAGAGATCAAGGCCTTGGAAGCATTAGAAGAGGAGCCAAGAGTTGGATTTGAAAGCCACGAAGAGGTGTTGAACAGCTGCAAATTCCACGGTCGAGATTTATGTTCCACGGCCTTCAAACTCTCTGGACAACTCCGGGAAGCAGGCTTGGCAAGAACCACGGTCGTGGAAGTTGAGCAAACCGTGATTCCAACCGTGATTTTCCCTGAATCAGCTCTTGATGACCAAGCTTCTAGGAGCCATGGAGAGTCTTATTTTGCTTTGGATTCATCTCATCCAACCTTATTTGGATCGTCTCCAACCGATAAAGGTCCTCCTAAACTTGAACTCAAACCCCTCCCCTCTCATTTGAAGTATGCTTTTCTTGGTGAAAATTCTTCATATCCGGTGATTGTTAATGCATGCTTAAGTGATGATGAACTTGTTAAGTTGTTGCATGAACTAAGATTGCATAGGAAAGCCATTGGTTATATTATTGATGATTTGGTTGGCATTAAGCCTTCTTTGTGCATGCATAAGATAATGATGGAAGATAATCATAAACCCTCTATTGAACATCAAAGGAGATTGAATTCTATAATGAAAGAGGTAGTCAAAAAGGAAATCATTAAATTGCTAGATGCGGGGATAATCTACCCTATCTCGGATAGTAAGTGGGTTAGTCCCGTTCATGTAGTACCTAAGAAGGGTGGGATGACCGTAGTGACCAATGAGAACAACGAACTAATCCCGACTAGGACGGTTACGGGGTGGAGAATGTGCATCGATTACAGGAAGTTGAACATGGCCTCTAGGAAAGATCACTTCCCTCTCCCCTTCATTGACCAAATGCTAGAGAGGTTAGCTCAACATTCTCATTTTTGCTACCTAGACGTCTATAGTGGATTCTTCCAAATCCCTATCCACCCCGATGACCAAGAGAAAACAACCTTTACATGTCCATGGGGTACTTTTGCATACAGGAGAATGCCATTTGGGTTGTGTAATGCACCCGCCACCTTCCAAAGGTGTATGATGGCTATCTTTTCGGAATACATAGAAAATATCATGGAAGTGTTCATGGATGACTTCTCTGTTTATGGTTCTTCCTTCGATAATTGCTTGGCTAACTTGTCATTAGCATTGCAAAGATGTGAGGAGACAAATCTTGTCTTAAATTGGGAGAAATGCCACTTCATGGTAAGTGAAGGCATTGTGTTAGGACACTTGGTGTCTAACCGTGGCATTGAGGTTGATACGGCCAAGATCGAAACAATAGAGAAGTTGCCACCACCTACCTCGGTGAAGGGAGTAAGGAGTTTCCTAGGGCATGCCGGTTTCTACCGGAGGTTTATTGAAGATTTCTCTAAAATTTCTAAGCCCCTCACTAACCTACTAATGAAGGATGTTGATTTTGTCTTTTCCAAAGATTGTCTTGAAGCCTTTTGTAGGTTGAACAACACCTTAATCTCCGCACCTATCATGCAACTTCCGGATTGGAGTCTACCATTTGAGATCATGTGTGATGCAAGCGATGTAGCCGTTGGGGCTGTTTTGGGGCAAAGGAAAGAAGGGCGCACTCATGCTATTTATTATGCTAACAAGACGCTAGATGATGCCCAACACAACTATGCTACCACCGAGAAGGAGTTGCTAGCGGTTGTGTACGCATTTGAGAAGTTCCGCTCATACCTTGTTGGAGCGAAGGTCATAGTTTATGCGGATCATGCTGCAATCCGTTATCTACTTACAAAGAAGGATGCCAAACCAAGGTTGATTCGGTGGATCCTTCTTCTTCAAGAGTTTGATTTGGAAATACGGGACAAGAAGGGATCCGAGAACTCCGTGGCGGATCACCTTAGTAGACTCCCACCATTGGAGCTTGAAAGAGACGACATCCCTATTGATGACTCATTCCGGGATGAACAATTGCAAATGGTGGAGGAATGCTTGTTCCAAGTGTCTAGAGGAAGTGAGCCATGGTATGCAGACATCTTGAACTACTTAGTGTGTGAGGAAGTGCCTCCCGGATTGACATATGAACAAAGAAAGAAGTTCTTCAACGATGTGAGGCACAACTATTTGAGTGAACCACTTCTATTCAAGAGAGGGCCGGATGGGATGTTTAGAAGATGCATACCGGAAGATGAAGTGGAGAGTGTGATCCGGCATTGTCACTCCTTACCATGTGGAGGCCATGCTAGCTCACACAAGACGTGTGCAAAGGTATTGCAATCCGGTTTTTATTGGCCTAACTTGTTTAGAGATGTGCAAGGTTTTGTAGCGGCATGTGATGCTTGCCAAAGGACGGGCAACGTCTCAAGGAGGAATGAAATGCCCTTGAACAACATCCAAGAAGTCGAGATATTTGATGCGTGGGGTGTGGATTTCATGGGACCATTCCCTTCATCATGTGGGAATCTCTACATCCTATTGGCGGTGGACTACGTTTCAAGATGGGTGGAAGCAATCGCCTCTCCTACAAATGATGCCAAGGTGGTGGTGCGGTCCTTCAACCGAGTGATCTTTCTTAGGTTTGGAACACCAAGGGTGATCATAAGCGATGGAGGAAAACACTTCATAAATAGGAACTTTGGAGCACTTTTGGCCAAGTATGGGGTGACTCATAAGGTGGCAACACCCTACCATCCCCAAACTAGTGGCCAAGTGGAGATCTCCAACCGGGAGATCAAGGCCATCCTTGAGAAGACGGTGTCTAGGACTAGAAAGGATTGGGCTATGAAGCTCAATGACGCATTGTGGGCATATAGGACCGCCTTCAAGACACCAATTGGAACCACTCCTTACAAGTTAGTCTATGGCAAGTCTTGCCATCTTCCGGTGGAAATGGAGCATAGAGCTTATTGGGCCATTAAGTGGCTAAATTTTGACCTCAAGGAGGCGGGAGAGAAGAGGCTACTTGATATAAACGCCCTTGAGGAGATCCGGTTGGAAGCTTATGAGAATGCCCGGATCAACAAGGAGAGGACCAAAAGATGGCATGACAAGCGCCTCATCCCGAAGGAGTTGAGTGAAGGCGACCTTGTCCTTCTCTTCAACTCAAGGCTGCGGCTCTTTCCCGGAAAGCTCAAATCAAGATGGACCGGGCCATATGTGGTAAAGAAGATCTATCCCCATGGAGCTATTGAGATAGGTGGGGAACATTATGGGAACTTTAAGGTGAATGGGCACCGGTTGAAGAAGTATATCCCGGGAGCTCCGGTGGACATGATTGCTCCACTTCACCTAGAGTGAGACATCCCGAGTTTGGCCAAGCTAATGACCTTAAAGGAGCGCTTTGTGGGAGGCAACCCATTGGTAACGTTTTTCCTTTTCATTTTTCGTTTTTGCTTAGTTTTTTTCTATTTTTGTGTGCTTTGTGTGTTTGGTGTGTTTTGTATGAACCATTGAGTAGCATTGGAAGCCTTGCTTGGCATATGAATGATGAAGATGAACCCCTCATCAACTATGGGCGGAGCGGACGCGGAATTTGGACGGCTAGCGGTGCCTAGCGCGGGTCCCGAAGCTTTGATGAATGCTTAGAGCTCTCTACCATTGTTGATAGGATCATCCACCATCCATTCACTTAAGAATCCCAATACCGAAGCAAACCACTTTTACATTGTGAGAACCTTCTTTCACTCTCTCTACTTCATTTACACATTGGGGACAATGTGTTTCTAAGTATGGGGTGGGGTTTGCATGATCTTTTACATGATGAGCATCTAGGATAGTTTAAATTTTTCACATGTCTTGCATTGTATATACATATTTCGAAATTCCCATAAAAATCCAGAAAATTTAAAAAAATTTTGTGCTTTCTAGGCTTGGATATGATCCTAATGATGAATCTTGTCTTGTGGATTGGCTATGAATGGCCTTATGTGTTAAATTGATAAATGCATATGTGGACTTGAACTACTTCTCTTAAATTCTATAAATGATTTGTGATCATGATGTTTGCCTAGAATGGATTGAGTATTGAAGGTCGAAATTTCATGATAGTTCTTGCATACCATCTAGGAATGAATGAGGCATTTCATCTTTCTCTACTTCTCATCTTGATCATGATTGCTTGAGCACCTCAATTGATATAAAATTGACCTCTTTTAACCCATCCGGGAATAGGAGCATGCTAGTGTGTTGAAGTGTGTGAAAAGCAAGTGTGGGGTGAAGTTGTTGATGAAAGGAATGTCAGGAATGAAATGCTGAAATTATTGTGAAAGTGTAGCCAAAAATATAGGTTTGGGGGCGTTGTTTAAATGACAAGTAACTCGGTACACTTCACATAATCGGGTGTTGGTGCCTTGCCAAAGTCAAATAAACCAATAGCCCTAACGAGCTTTGGAATGTGTGCCCGGTGTGGATGCACCTCGAAAAATAGAAAAAGCCCGAGGATGGCTAATCACCGAGGTTTCGGCTATTGTACACCAATGCCAATGTCTCAAAAATAAGACAAAGAAAAAGAAAAGAAAGAAAGATAGGAAAAAATATACACTTGAGGGAAGTTGATCGAGGGCAAGGATGTGGAGTTAGTTCCATTCCCGGATTAGCATCACATAACCTACAAAATTCCCCACCTAATCACAACGTTTCTTGGCCTTTTATGTCACAAGACCTTATGACCTATTTACATGTTTGTAAGACTTAGTAATCTAGATTGGATATACTCTTGATCTTCTTGACCTCTTCATCTTTACATCTCATGCATGCTTTTGAGTTAAGTACAATTGTCTTTCCATGCTTTCATTTATTTGATACATAATTGCTTGTCCATTGCCATGAAATATGTCTATGAAGGTGATCCAATAGTAGAAGCACAAACCCAAAAAGATTTTACCATTTTTCTGCATACATAAATCATGTCATCTCTTAGTCTATAGTTGAGCATTTGCTCGGGGACGAGCAAACCTTAAGTATGGGGTATTTTGATAACACGATTTATGACTTAGTTTTAGGCAATCATTTAGGTAGATTTCTCACTCATTCATGCATGGTTTAGCACTAGTTCACGACGTTTGCATTCAATTCACGTACTTTGTCGAGATAGACGTCTACACGGACTCGTGCGTTGCTTGGTAGGTATTTCGGGAGATTTAGGAGCTAAAACGATGCGTTTGAGGATCGTTCATAAAGATGACACACCCTCGGACTAATTAGGATGCAAACTAATGGCCAAGGAGGGCTCATGGAACCTTGCCAACACAAGCCATGCACCAAATCATGACTTAACGAGCATAGGAGAAGTTTCTGGAGCAAATCACGGTCTAGACCAAGACCACGACCATGGTTCTACCCGTGGATTTTGCCAGATTCTTGTGACAGCTGTGCCACGACTCTCATGGCCAGCTCATGCAAGTTTGTTATAAAAGTGGTCCTTCATGGGCTGCGAGGGGTATCTTGGAGCAGCTCTCCATTATCCATTTCCTCTAACAAAAATATTATAAAAACAAGAAGATTTTCTAGGAAGGAAAGTGTCAAAAAGGAAGAAGAAGAGCTCCTTTGAAGAGGAGAAGAAGAACACACACCATTACCACACCTTGATAGTTTTTGTAGTGAAGAATTCCGGATTCTATTTCTAGAAGTTGTATGAACCATTTGAACCTTGTTTAAGAAGGATAGTGAGTTACTCTAATTCTATTTTCAGCTTGGTTTGTTTTAGTTCACTTGTTCATTTTCCTTCTCTTCATTATCTTGCAAATGGATGTTATGATTTTATGTTTGGTTGTTTCGATTTCTATTATGAATGTTGTAGGCTAAATAGATGAGGTTCTAGGGCAAGGAAAGGATGGTTATGGCTAGGGCTATGATAGGATGAACTTAGATTTACCTTTGGATGACTTGTGTGCTTGAACGTATCCTTTGTTAGGAATCAAGGCCGGATCTTGCCAAACCACGGCCGTGGTTTAGGTAGAACAAACCATGATTTTCCCTGGTTCGGTGGATCTAGTCTTAGATTGTTAGAATGTTGAAATCCTAAGTGTTTGTTGAGTTAAATCTATCCTAGGGTGACCTAGTGTTAGCAACTAAGTGTTAGGAGAGACTTACCCGGTAATCTTTACTCTTAGATTCCAAAGATACCAAACCTTAGGTAGTGGTGAGCCTAATAAGCTGCCATTGGATTAAGTGTGCTGGATGGTAGTTTAGGACTAACCCTTCCGAGACTTACCCGGTAAGGATAGGTTGGATCTTTAGATAACAATCCGGTTTGAGTAGAATTCCGCCCCTTAGGTTCTTAGAGACTTACCCGGTAATGAGACCTAGGGAATGGACTAGTGGATCATGAGACCTACCCGGTAATTGATCACAATCTAGAAACACTTAACCCCAACATAGTTAATCCAAGGAATGAATAGATAGCTTGAGTCCTATGCCATAACAGGAACTTCCAACCCCTAGAATCCGTCTTTTCTTTCTTTGATCTATATCTTGTTTAGTTTGTTTATTTGTGTTGATTCATAGTTTAGTTGATTGTTTATTTTGCATGAATTGTGATCTTTGATTTATCACCAAAATCCAACCAAAAACATTTGAGATTTTCACTTCTTATTTCCTCCTCTTTTCTTAACATAGATCTTCACTAGACTTAATCATAAATTGAATCAATTTCACCTTAGTCTTTGTGTTCGACCTCGGAATACTATCCCTACTACGAACGTCCCGTACACTGCGGGTTCGCTAGGAGTTAGGAGAAATATAACGAGTATAAATTTAAAACCCAATTGCGCATCACACGATCTTAGCGTAACAAGTGATGATGATAGTATCATCTAGGATTGGACCTAGGATTGATGAGATTGCCAAGTAGTGGCTTGCACCTTAGGTGAGTGTTCGAGGATCTTGTTATGTTCTCGATTGGTTGATGTATGTTCTGAGTCGACCCGTGGGACGAGTGTAGGCTGTTTCTTGTGAGACTTGTGAGTGGTGGTTGTGAGGTTGTGGGCTAGGGTATGCTTCTCCTAGCTTTGAGTGCTATCTTTGTGATCTTGGAGACTAGGTATGTTATCCTAGTGGTGTTGTGAATTTTGATCTTGCGAGATCCGAGGGCTTAGAAGCCTTAGGACTTCTAGCTTGTTGAGTGTGATGTGAGCATGAGGGATTCTAAGACGCGGTCCTAGAAATTGAGAGTCAAATGGTCTTGCTTTGACCATTTGTATAGAAGTCTTAGACTTCTATTGTGAGAGTGTTGTTTTTATATCGTTATCTTCTTGTGAGCAGGTTATGGTCTTCCTCCCCTAAGGAAGCGAGAGTGTTGTGAGATGAGTGTGATGACGAGGTAAGTCTCCGGACTTACATAGCTTGTATTCCTTGTATTAGCGTTAACGTGTGTTGGGTGGTGTGTGTTTATTAATTAATTGCTTATAACAACTAAACCGGAAATAGGAGTACTGACCTTATATGTTATTTTGGCCAAAGTGTATGATAACGGGCGGTGACATCACTGCCTAGCTCCCCGTGAGAGCTAGGAGGTTCTCGGCGACTGGCCCGTGCTGGTTAGACGGTCGGAGGCATCCGACCGTTCCATTGCCGGAAGAAGGGACCGGGGCGAGTTTCGGAGGATTCTCGTGTCACAAAAGAAGTTGAACTAGAACGGGATATGACTTAATAAATAAAGATAATAAACCGGATTTGTGTGCTTTTGAGTATGTTGTGTGTCTATGTTGAACTATTTGTGTTTCTGCCTTTCCCTTTAATTCTAATGCTTGGAATGTGAGCTAACGGTTTTATACCGGATGTTGTAGTTGCCTTGTAGGTTAGGCATGCTCCGAGAGAGCCGGAAGGGTGGGCAGCCGGGGTCCGTACATTTTAGGAAGGGTTTTGAGTTGGAGTTGTCTTGTGTTTTGACTTTCGGTTATTATGTTTCGTGTGCCGCTTGTTTGGCGTTTGGTTTGAGTTGTACCTCGGCTGAAGTTGTTGTTGCATTCTTTCGGGTTCTTATCATTTGCATTAAAATTGATTTACGATTTTGCCTATATTTGTGCCATGTTGGAAAGGTCCGGTGAAATTGTTGTCAAGCTAAGGGTCGGGACCCATTGTGAGGTCTCGCCCATAGCATCCCGATATCCCGCGGATTCGGGGTATTACAAAGTGGTATCAAAGCCCTAGGTTGACAACAATGGCACTCGCAATCTTCTAAAGGCCGAATAAGGAATAAACAGAACCCCACGGGTTCGGAGTTTTCGTTTTCAAAATTCACATGCATGAGTCGGGATAGAATGTACGGACCACCACTCGTTCCGCGGATCTCGGAAGCTTAGTTTATTGGACTTGGTATATATATCTATATATATAGACATGGATATGAGGTTTGTAGTTATGCATGTTGGACATGATTTGTGTATAGTTGTATGTGTGGATGATGATGTGTATTAGACTTTGTATTGATATGATGGCATGTTGGATGTTTATGATAGTAGAGATATGGACTTAGGACTTATATAGTTATGTATATGTAGACTTAGACTTATAGTAGTGTATGGACTTAGGGGACCTTTGAATTAAGATGATGATACGATGTCATCACTGTTAGCATGAAATATTGTGATATTCTAGGCACGTTTTCCAGATGTTTTTCAATCATTATAGTGTTCATTGATGAGGCTTTGAAGCAATTGTTAGCTAGTTTATCTACATTGTCGATATGGAGGTCTACATTAGCTTTGTGTTGATTATAGGTGAATAAGAGCTAAATCCGAACCATTTGAGAGAGAAAGGAGAAGATTTGAGCACATCCAAGGTTTAGGAACACATCAAAGGAACCAAAGTAGATGCTAGGATGAAGAATGGCATGACACAAAGGAAATCACAAGCAATTTCCACCTACACGCCCTAAAATACGGCCGTAGGGGAATCCACGCTCTAAACCACGGCCGTGGATCTTGGCATCATGAGCGTGGAGCATTCCAGAGAGTTACACGGTCAAAAGTACGGTCGTGGAAATCATGTGAGACCGTAACCCATTCCACGCCCTAAACCACGGTCGTGGAACCCCTTAAGACCGTGATTTAGGCAATCTTTTGACGTACTAATTATTGCCACGATTATTTACGCAATGGGCCGGACATTTATTTTATCCTTCCTTATAAAAAGGCTAGAGAAGAGAGAATTGGACGCACATGCTTAGGGCTATACATCACACTTTAGCCGGAGATCGACGCTTAACGCTAAGACATCGTTCAGCATTGTGGAAGACGGTTGAGGGAAAGAATTCGCGGAAGCGCCGGAAATTTGGATTGCGGAAGTTGCACCTTTCTAGGGTTTTGATATTGAAGACGGTTTGACATTCCGTTCTTCATACTTTCCTCAGGGTTTGTGAGGTTTTGTGTTTCTATTCCGAATCCATTAACTATTCCAATTTGTATTTCGGATTTGAGATTGATTTTGAGTTATATTTGAGTTTCGAAGGTTTTTCATCTTTCATTCTTCTTAATTTGATTATTGATATCATAATGATGGTTATTGGCTAAAACCCTTTAGCAATTCTAAGGTGAAGGGTTAACAATTGTGGCTTAGATGATGATAGATCGATCGTAAATTGATTGGACCCTAAGAGTTAGAGAGATTTCGCCGACGAACCGAATCACAGTCTGTTCTTGAGTTTCCACTGCCGTGGAACTCAAGATCTGCCCGTAATTTACATAAGTTAACGAACCTTGCTTTTACTTTGATTCAAGGTTATAGATTTGCTTTAATCTAGTCTAGGTTGACCCTTTTCTAGGTTTTAGTGAAGCCTCAACAACCTCTACTTCGATTTCGAGTGGCACAACCTTAATCGGTTTAGTTAGTCTTGATCCTTGGGTTACAAGTTTGGGTATTTGAGATTAATTCTTGTCTTTAGATCCTTTCTATACTAAAGCCTCAACAACCTTTATAGAGAGTGTCCTTAGATAAGTCATATAAAGTCTTGGAACTTCACCGTACATTACTTTACTTTAGCATACCTTTGCAACTCTTAACTCTGTCCTTAGTTCTTTAGTATATCTTGAATCGATTGCCACAATTAGATATCTGGATCTTTAGGGTTGTTGTTTTCCTCAATATTTGCAAAGCTTTATTACATTACTTGCTTGACAGCTTGCGAACTGAATTTGTTCCCCCTAAATCCCTGAGTTCGACACTCTGGAATTCTTGCTTTACTACGCGGGTTCGCTTGCTCGATTCTAGTTTTTATAAATTTAAGACTTGATTGCACGCACGCTTTGAGGCGAAAAAGTTTTTGGCGCCGTTGCCGGGGATTTGGTTTAGGCCGAATTCGGTTATCGGTTGTCAAGCTTGGGAGCTTTACTCTTGTTATTTGATACTCTTTTGAGTGATATTTGCACGTTATGTTAGGTATATGCGTAGGTCTAGAAACAACAAAGACCTCTTACTTCTTGATCAAGAACTTGAGAAGACTTTGAGGAAGAAACTCAAAGAAAGAAAGATGGATGAAAACAATGAGCGGGATCTTCAAGCAGAGTTGGAGGAATCCGAGGCTCAACTTAGATGGAGCGAGAAGACTCGCAAGGAAGAATCGGACCGTCATCAATTGGAAATTGATGAACTCAGGGACCAGATGCTTCAAATGAGACTGGAGATGAGCGATTCCAAGAAGAAGAAGAAGAGAAAATCGTCGAGATCGGTTAGAACCAACTCATCCGATGAGGATAACGACTCTTTCATGCCACCACTAGAGGACATTGATCCGACGATCAATGTGAATCAATATAATCCAAGACCGGCTGCCAATTATCGTGTCCCAGCTAGGGGTGCGAGAGCCGCTCGTGTAGATGAAGAGCCAAGAACTCTTGGCCAAAGGATGGATCCATTTCAGCAATCACGCCGTTTAGGTGTGAACTTTGATGCTGATGATATGCAAGGGTTTAGCTTCAACCCACAAGTCATTACCATCGTTCGTGATAACGTGATTTATGACGTTAGTATAGGCATACATTTAGATAGTTTTTCCCGTTATTCATGCACGGTTTGACATTAGTTCACGACGTTTACACTCATTTCATGCATATTTCTAGAAAAGACGTCTACACGAGCTTTTGTCGGTTTTGTAGGTATTTCGGGGATATTTTGGACATTAATCGATACATTCGAGGGTCAAGCCTCATGGTGGTACACATACAAGGCTTTGAAGGAACATAATTGGAGCAATGAAGGACACAAGGACCCTTATTGGTGCAAGCAATGGAGCAACTCATGGCTAGACGATCATAACATACCTCTGTTGAAGAAAATCGGACCATCACTCAGGAAAATCGGCCGATTTTCCTGACTGGGTCGATTTTTTGCCTTCAACAGCTTAAGCCACGTGTCCCACGATCTCTTTGTCCGGCCTTGCTCTTGGTGGAGAATATAAGTGGGCCTGTAAGTTGTTGCTGAGCATTCTCCCTCTCCCACATTCTCTCATTCACAGCTCATTCCATTGGGGAGAGACTTGGAGAAGAAGAAAAACTCTCTCAATTGGAAGGAAGAAGAAGGACACCAAACTAGAGTGATAGTGAGTTTTGGATTGATTTTGAGTGATTTTTGGAGTCTTTGATTGATGAACTATTGCAAGGATTGTTAGGAACATTTTGGAACTTCATTTGAAGGGTTGTAAGTCTTGCTAAAACTTAGATTCAGCTGAGATTTATTATTTTTACTTGCTTATCTTTCATCATCCATCTATGAAAACCATGTATGCTTGTGTGATGATTTAGGATCTTGATATGCATACTATTGGCTTGTTTATTGTGATTCTGGAGTGATGGATTGATGGTTATGGCTTGGGTGATGATAGGATGGACTTATATGTTAGTTTGGGATGATTTGTATGCACGAAACCTAACCCAGGAAGAAAAATTGGGTTGTTCTTCAATCAGATCGGCCGATTTATCCATGATCCATCCGAATTTTCTCTCTATTGCTCTTTAATTGATGAATCTGTATGTTAGGTTGTTGAAATCCTAGTGTTTATTAAGCTTAATTTAGCTTAGGATCACCTAATGCTATAAACCTAAGTGAGGGAAGAGATCTACCCGATGATTTCCGATCTTAGATACCTAAGATGATGAATTCTAGGTAGTAGTGAGCCTCACAAGCCGCTATTAGATTAAGTGTGCTAGTATTATTGCTTGAGACTTCCCTTTTTCTGAGACTTACCCGGTAAGGAGAGGGTTGCCCCTTAAGTAGAGTCCGGTTTGTGTAGAATTCCCTACTTTAACCCCTTGAGACCTACCCGGTAATAGGAGTTTGATGCGGGATTAGTGAAGTGAGAGACTTACCCGGTAATTGCTTCCATTTGAGAAACACCCTTTCCCAACACCGCAGCTTTGTCCTTAGAATCTTTAGAACCTTGAGTCCAATGCCATAACCGGAAATCTTGACCTCTAGAATCCACTCTTCTCTCTTTGATCACATATTTTGCCAACACCGCTGTTAGTTTGTTTTATTATCTTGCTTGATTCGTGATCTTTGTTTTAATCACCACAAAAACCCAACCAAAAATATCATGATCTTCATTTCTTTGTTCCTTTCTCTTTTCTTAGACTAGATTTACACTATCCATGACCATTTGTTTGACTTGATTTCACCTTAGTCTTCATGTTCGACCTCAGAATACTATCCCTACTACAAAACGTCCCGTACACTGCGGGTTCGCTAGGAGTTAGGAGAAATATATCGAGTTTATAAATTGTAAGACTTTTGCGCATCTATTCCTACACGTGACAAGTTTTTGGCGCCGTTGCCGGGGACTAGGTCTAGATTGAGTCATTTTTGTGATTGTTTATAGTGTAGATCTTTCTTGTTTCTTTTGATCTTTTTTGGTTTGTGTCTTTCCTTTTCAGGACATCTCTCACTCTTTAGGTGTATGCGAAGATCTCGTGGCAAGGATTTAGCTCCATTCGATCCCGTACCGGAGAAAACCCTTAGATCTAGATCCAAGAGCATTAGAAAGGGAAAAGAGATGGCCGGAAGAGATCTCCAAGCTGAGTTGGATGAGGCTTTAGAGCAAACTAGGCTAAGAGATGAGCTATTGGAGGAAGAAAGGAGACTTGCCAATGAGATGCAAGAAGCAACTAGGAGGGAGATTGAAGAGATTAGGCAAGCTCTTGTGCAGGGAGAGCTTAATCGTCAACAACCTCCACCTCCTCCACCACAACCGCAGCCGGCGGCGAATATTCGGGTTGTGCCCATTGCTATTGAGGAGACACAAACATTAGGGAGACGTATGGATCCGGCACAAAGAGCACACCGTCCGGGTGTGAACTTAGGAGATCCCGCAACCCATAACTACGAGCTCCGCCCTCAAGTTCTACAAATGATCCGGCATAATCAATTTGGAGGGATGGAAGGAGAGTCTCCCCACCAACACTTGATGAACTATGAGATCTTGATGGAGACTCTTAGACCACCTAGATTGGAGAGCAACAACCATAAGCTTAGGGATTTCTCCTTCTCACTTAAGGATAAAGCCTTGGATTGGTATCAATCTATTCCACAAGGGCGAGTGAGTACTTGGGAGGAGATGACAACCGAGTTTTTGACTAAGTTCTTCCCACCTTCCAAGACTACCGAGTTAAGAGGGAAGATCAATGCCTTTGTGATGAAGGATAGAGAAAGCTTGTTCAAGTCTTGGGAGAGGTTCAAAGACCTTCTCCTAGATTGTCCACACCATGGCATACCGAAAATTGAGCTATTGGAGATCTACTTCAAAGGGCTTGATGTAGATAGCCAATTCAAGCTTCAATCTCTTTCCGGAGGGACATTCATGGAGAAGAATGTGGATGAAGCTTGGGAGTTTGTAGAGAAACAAGCTTTGGTGATTAAGAAGTACTCCCATAGGAAGACTGATGGGAGGAAAGCGGGAGCATATGAGGTGAGTGAAGTCACCATGAGCAATTTCAAGCTTGATGCCATCAACAACGAGCTAAAGTCTTTGAGGGAGTTGTGTGCTACAACTTTGAAGAACCAAGCAACCCCTCAAGTACAAGTGCAAGCAAACTTGTCTTCCAAGGAGGAAGATGTGAATTACATGGGAAGGGGCAATTACAACAACTATCAAGGCCCAAGGAACTTCAACAACAACCGACAATTCAACAATTACCGGCCTAACCATAACCATCCCGGGTTTTCCTATTCTAACCCGGATGGAGCCTTGAACCCTCCCGCTTCATCAAGCACAACTCCACCACCAAAGGCTTCACAAGAACCTCCACCCGGATTTACCCAACCTCCAAAGGATAGGACCGAAATGATGTTTGAGCAATTGCTTGGAAGGTTGAGTGGTCTTGAGAGCACGGTGACTTGAATTTCTAAAGCCCAAAAAGTTTTGGTAGCACAAGAGTTCCAAAAGGCGGGTGAAGCTCATAGAGATCCAGGGAAGCTTCCCGGAAGAACCGAAGATAACCCAAGAGGCCAAGTGTTGGCTATCACAACAAGGAGCGGGTTGAGTATGAAAGATCCCTTACCTAAGGGAAATGACAAAGGGAAACAAGTGGTGGTTGAAGAAGAGCCATTACAAGAAGGTGGAGGAAAGGACAAGGATGAAGAGCCATCATATGTGGCACCACCTCCATACAAGCCACCACTACCGTTCCCACAATCACGACCAAGAGATCGCTTGGACAAACACTTTGGTAAATTCCTTGAACTTATGTCTAAATTGCATATTAACATTCCGTTCATGGATGCTATTCTAGGTATGCCAACATATGGCAAGTTCTTGAAGGAAATACTCTCCAACAAGAGGAAGTTGGAGGAGTATGGAGAAGTAAGAATGACAAAGAGATCCTCGGAGTTGATTCAAACGATGAAGGAGGAGATGCCTCCTAAACTAAGAGATCCTGGATCCTTCTGTGTGCCAATCGGAGTGGGAGAAGGGAAGTATGACGCCCTATGCGACCTTGGGGCGAGTGTAAGCATCATCCCGCTTGCACTTTGCAACAAGGTTGGGCTAAGGGAGACAAAGCCGGTCAAGATGACCCTTTACATTGCGGACCGTTCAATCACTCACCCGGTTGGAATCTTGGAAGACATTCCGGTGCAACTAGGGAAGTTCTATGTGCCCATAGACTTCGTTGTTTTGGATATCCCGGCGGATTATCCGGTTCCTATCATCTTGGGGGGACCTTTCCTAGCTACTTCTGGATGTTTGGTGGATTGCAAGAATGGAGTTCTCTCTTTCAACATTGGGGAAGAGAACATCAAGTTTAATTTATCCACAATGGTGAAGGGGCCAGCCCTAGGTGAAGATGTCTTCAACATTGTTGAGGAAGAGGAGTCTAGAGAAGACGTGAGGTCAATCTTGCTCAAGGATCCACTTGAGAAGGTTCTTAGCTCAAGTTTGATGGAGGAAGGAGTTGAGGAGAGTAGCAATGAAGTAATCAAGTCCTTGAATGCATTGGCCGAGCTACCAAGTGTTGGATTTGAAGTACTAGAAGAAGAGAGAAGCAGCCAGAAAAATCGGACAGAGAGGGCCAGATCGGCCTATTTTTGGACTTATCCTGAAGTTTCATCCAATTTTGCAAATGCAGAAACTGAGATCGACCTACACCCAGGAAAATCGGCTGATTTTCCTGACTTGGCCGATTTTCCTGAGTCTTTTGAGCATCATCCAAGTATTCGTGAGCAATCATC
The DNA here is from genome assembly GCA_033239045.1 of Fagopyrum esculentum. Classification (NCBI taxonomy): domain Eukaryota; kingdom Viridiplantae; phylum Streptophyta; class Magnoliopsida; order Caryophyllales; family Polygonaceae; genus Fagopyrum; species Fagopyrum esculentum. The sequence continues at coordinate 111,169,776 of BSUD01000006.1, forward strand.
AAGGGACTTAGGGGAGGTTTTCATGGCTTTGCAATCATCTCAACCTACATTGTATGGATCATCTCCAACCGAAAAAGGTCCTCCTAAACTTGATCTTAAACCTCTTCCTTCTCATTTAAAGTATGCTTTCCTTGGTTCAAATTCTACTTATCCGGTGATTGTGAATGCATTTTTGAATGATGATGAGCTTAGTAGATTGTTGAATGAATTGAAACTGCATAGAAAGGCAATAGGATACACCATTGATGACCTTGTTGGCATTAAGCCCTCTTTGTGCATGCATAAGATATTGATGGAAGATGACCATAAACCCTCTATTGAACATCAAAGAAGATTGAATCCTATAATGAAAGAGGTAGTCAAGAAAGAGATCATTTAGTTGCTAGATGCGGGAATCATCTACCCTATTTCGGATAGTAAATGGGTTAGTCCCGTACATGTGGTTCCTAAGAAGAGTGGGATGACCGTAGTAACTAATGAGAACAATGAACTAATCCCAACTAGGACGGTTACGGGATGGAGGATGTGTATTGACTATAGGAAACTAAATGTGGTCTCTGGGAAAGATCATTTCCCTCTTCCTTTCATTGACCAAATGCTAGAGAGATTAGCTCAACACTCTAATTTTTGTTACCTAGATGGCTATAGTGGATTCTTCCAAATCCCTATCCACCCCGATGACCAAGAGAAAACCACATTCACATGTCCTTGGGGTAAATTTGCATATAGGAGAATGCCATTTGGGTTGTGTAATGCACCCGCCACCTTTAAAAGGTGTATGATGGCGATATTTTCTGAATACATTGAGAATATCATGGAAGTGTTTATGGATGATTTTTCCGTTTATGGATCTTCTTTTAATGATTGCCTAGCTAACTTGTCTTTGGTGCTTAAGAGATGTGAGGAGACAAATCTTGTCTTAAATTGGGAAAAATGCCAATTCATGGTAAGTGGAGGTATTGTGTTGGGACACTTGGTGTCCAACCGTGGCATTGAGGTTGATAGGGCCAAGATTGAAACAATAGAGAAGTTGCCACCACCTACCACGGTGAAGGGGGTAAGGAGCTTTCTAGAGCATGCCGGTTTTTACCGGAGATTTATTAAAGATTTCTCTATGATTTCTAAGCCTCTTACTAACCTTCTAATGAAAGATGTTGAGTTTATTTTCTCCAAAGATTGCCTTGAAGGATTTTGTAGGTTGAAGAATGCTTTGATCTCCGCACCTATCATGCAACCTCCGGAATGGAGCTTACCATTTGAAGTGATGTGTGATGCAAGTGATGTGGCCGTTGGGGCTGTTTTAGGGCAAAGGAAATATAGGCGCACACATGCCATCAATTATGCTAGCAAGACGCTAGATGATGCCCAACTCAACTATGCCACAACGAGAAAGAGTTGCTAGCGGTAGTGTATGCCTTTGAGAAGTTCCGCTCATATCTTGTTGGAGCGAAGTTCATAGTGTATACGGATCATGCAGCGATCCGTTATCTCCTTACGAAGAAGGATGCCAAGCCTAGGTTGATTCGGTGGATCCTTCTTCTTCAAGAGTTTGATTTGGAGATCCGGGACAAGAAGGGGTCCGAAAATTCGGTGGCGGATCACCTTAGTAGACTACCTCTATTAGAGATTGAGAGAGATGACATCCCGATTGATGACTCATTCCGGGATGAGCAATTGCAAATGATGGAGGAGTATCTATTTCAAGTATCTAGAGAAAGTGAGCCATGGTATGCCGACATTGTGAACTACCTTGTGTGTGACGAAGTGCCTCCCGGTTTGTCATATGTCCAAAGGAAGAAGTTCTTCAAAGATGTGAGGCACTACTATTGGAGTGAACCACTTTTGTTCAAGAGCGGGCCGGATGGAGTCTTTAGAAGATGCATACCGGAGGATGAGGTGGAGAGTGTGATCTGCCATTGTCATTCCTTGCCATGTGGAGGGCATGCTAGCTCACACAAGACATGTGTTAAGGTGTTGCAATCGGGGTTCTTTTGGCCAAGTTTGTTCAAGGATGTGCAAAACTTTGTGGTAGCTTGTGATGCTTGCCAAAGGACGGGCAACATCTCAAGGAGGAATGAGATGCCCTTGAACAACATACAAGAGGTGGAGATATTTGATGTGTGGGGTGTGGACTTCATGGGACCATTCCCTTCTTCATGTGGCAACCTCTACATCCTATTGGCGGTGGACTATGTGTCGAGATGGGTGGAGGCAACGCCTCTCCCACAAATGATGCTAAGGTTGTGGTGCGGTTCTTCAACCGAGTGATCTTTCCTAGGTTTGGGACACCAAGGGTGATCATAAGTGATGGAGGAATGCACTTCACTAATAGGAACTTTGGAGCACTTTTGGCTAAGTATGGGGTGACTCATAAGGTGGCAACACCTTACCATCCCCAAACTAGTGGCCAAATGGAGATCTCCAACCGGGAGATAAAAGGAATCCTTGAGAAGACGGTTTCTAGAACAAGAAAGGATTGGGATATGAAGCTCGATGATGCTTTGTGGGCTTATAGAACCGCTTTCAAGACACCAATTGGCACCACTCCTTACAAGTTAGTCTATGGCAAGTCTTGCCACCTTCCGGTAGAGATGGAGCATGGAGCATATTGGGCTATAAGGTGGTTGAATTTTGACCTCAAGGAGGCCGGTGAGAAGAGGTTGCTAGACATGAACGCCCTTGAGGAGATCCGGTTGGATGCTTATGAAAATCCCCGGATCTACAAGGAGAGGACCAAGCGTTGGCATGACAAGCGCCTCATCCCAAAGGAGTTGAATGAGGGTGACTTAGTACTTCTCTTCAACTCGAGGCTGCGGCTCTTTCCCGGAAAGCTCAAATCAAGATGGACGGGTCCCTATGTTATGAAGAAAGTCTTTCCTCATGGAGCGGTGGAGATAGGAGGAGATCATTGTTGTAACTTCAAAGTGAATGGGCACCGTTTGAAGAAGTACTTCCCGGAAGCCCTGGTGGAAGTGATTGCCCCACTTCACCTTGAGTGAAACGCTCCTGAATTTGGTCAAGCTAATGACTTTAAAGAAGCACTTAATGGGAGGCAACCCATTGGTACATATTTTTCCCTTTTGTTTTTCTTGTTTTTGTTTGATCTTACTCTTGGTGTGCTTTGTTTTTCTCTTGTGTTTTTGGGTGCTAGATCTTGTTGATTGTCATGTGTGATGAGATGTTGGAGGTCATGTGAGAACCTCATGGAATGGTTGAAGGTACAAGATCCAAGCACATGGACGAGGAATAAAACACCCAGGAAAATCGGACTGTTCTTCACAGAAATCGGCCGATTTCCTGGGCAGTTGGTCCGATTTTTCCTTTTGTCAAGGAAAGTGATGATCTCCAATCAAGCATGGGTGGAGCGGACGTGGAACTTGGGTGGCTTGCGGTGCCAAGCGCAGGTTCCGACACCATAATGAACATCAAGAGCTCTCTACCATCCTTGATCGATCATCCACCATCATCATTCGATGTGAACCGAATACCAAAGCATCACCAATTTTATATTGTGAAGGACTCTCTTTCACTTCTTTATTTAGTTTGCACATTGGGGACAATGTGTTTCTAAGTATGGGGTGGGGTTTTCATGATCACTTGCATGATTAGCATCTAGAATAGTTTAATATTGTCACATGTTTCATTATGTCTTGCATTGTACATGCATATTTCGAAAAATCAAAAACAAATCAGAAAATTTTAAAACATTTTAGTGCTTCTAAAGCTTGGGAATGACCCTTATGATGAAATTGTCTTGTGAATTAGCTATGGATGGCTTTATGTGTTGAATAGATGAATGCATATGTGGACTTGATGTACTTATCTTGAATCCCATGAATGATTTGTGATCATGAATGTTTGCCTTGATTGAATTGAGGATTGAAAGTCGAAATTACATGCTAGTTCTTGCACATCATTTAGGAGTGATTAAGGCAATTCATCTTTCACTACTTCTCATCTTGATCATATTATTTGAGCACCTCAATTGATGAAAAATTTTACCTCTTTTGACCCATCCGGGAATAAGAGCATGCTAGTGTGTTGATGTGTGTGAAAAGCAAGTGTGGGGTGAAGTTGTTGATGAATGAATGATGTGAATGAAGTGCTGAATTTGTTGTGAAAGTGTAGACAAAAATATAGGTTTGGGGACGTTGGATTAAATGACGAGTAACTCGGCACCATTCACATAATCGGGTGTTTGTGCCTTGCCAAAGTCAAATAAACCGATAGTCCTAACGAGCTTTGGTATGTGTGCCTGGTGTGGATGCACCTCGAAAAATAAAAAAACCCGAGGACGGCTAATCACCAAGGTTTCGGCTTTTGTACACCAATGTCATTGTCTCAAAAATAAGTGAAAAAGAAAAGAAAACAAAGAAAAGATGGAGAAAATTATACACTTGTTGGAAAGTTGAGCAAAAACGAAATTGTGGAGTTAGTTCCTTTCCTGGATTAGCATCACATGACCTAAAAATTCCCACCTAATCACAATGTTTCTTAGCTTCTTCTTTTCTAAGTCCTTGTGACCTAAATGCATGTGTGTAAGACTTAGTGATCTAGATTGGACGTACTCATGATCATCTTGACTTCTTCATCCTCACCTCTCATGCATGCCTTCTAGTTAAGTATAATTGTCTTTCCATGCCTTCATTCATTTTATGCATGATTGTTTGTCCATTTCTATGAAACATGACTATGAAGGTGATCCAATGTTAGAAGCACAATTCCAAAAAGATTTTGTTGTTTTTCTGCATTGCATAAATCACGTCATCTCTTAGTCTATAGTTGGATCTTGCTCGGGGACGAGCAAATCTTAAGTATGGGGTATTTTGATAACGTGATTTATGACGTTAGTATAGGCATACATTTATATAGTTTTTCCCGTTATTCATGCACGGTTTGACATTAGTTCACGACGTTTACACTCATTTCGTGCATATTTCTAGAAAAGACGTCTACACGAGCTTTTGTCGGTTTTGTAGGTATTTCGGGGATCTTTTGGACATTAATCGATACATTCGAGGGTCAAGCCTCATGGTGGTACACATCCAAGTCTTTGAAGAAACATAATTGGAGCAATGAAGGACACAAGGACCCTTATTGGTGCAAGCAATGGAGCAACTCATGGCTAGACGATCATAACATGCCTCTGTTGAAGAAAATCGAACCATCACTCAGGAAAATCGGCCGATTTTCCTGACTGAGTCGATTTTTGGCCTTCAACAGCTTAAGCCAAGTGTCCCACGATCTCTTTGTCCGGCCTTGCTCTTGGTGGAGAATATAAGTGGGCCTGTAAGCTGTTGCTGAGCATTCTCCCTCTCCCACATTCTCTCATTCACAGCTCATTCCATTGGGGAGAGAATTGGTGAAGAAGAAAAACTCTCTCAATTGGAAGGAAGAAGGACACCAAACTAGAGTGATAGTGAGTTTTGGAGTGATTTTGAGTGATTTTTGGAGTCTTTGATTGATGAACTATTGTAAGGATTGTTAGGAACGTTTTGGAACTTCATTTGAAGGGTTGTAAGTCTTGCTAAAACTTAGATTCAGCTGAGATTTATTGTTTTTACTTGCTTATCTTTCATCATCCATCTATGAAAACCATGTATGCTTGTGTGATGATTTTGGATCTTGATATGCATACTATTGGCTAGTTTATTATGATTCTGGAGTGATGGATTGATGGTTATGGCTTGGGTGATGATAGGATGGACTTATATGTTAGTTTAGGATGATTTGTATGCACGAAACCTAACCCAGGAAGAAAAATCGGGTTGTTCTTCAATCAGATCGGCCGATTTATCCATGATCCATCCGATTTTTCTCTTTGTTCCTCTTTAATTGATGAATTTGTATGTTAGGGTGTTAGGTTGTTGAAATCCTATTGTTTATTCAGCTTAATTTAGCTTAGGATCACCTAATGCTATCAACCTAAGTGAGGGAAGAGATCTACCTGATGATTTCTGATCTTAGATACCTAAGATGATGAATTCTAGGTAGTAGTGAGCCTCACAAGCCGCTATTGGATTGATTGTGCTAGGATTATTGCTTGAGACTTCCCTTTTTCTGAGACTTACCCGGTAAGGAGAGGGTTGCCCCTTAAGTAGAGTCCGGTTTGTGTAGAATTCCCTACTTTAACCCCTTGAGACCTACCCGGTAATAGGAGTTTGATGCGGGATTAGTGAAGCGAGAGACTTACCCGGTAATTGCTTCCATTTGAGAAACACCCTTTCCCAACACCGCAGCTTTGTCCTTAGAATCTTTAGAACCTTGAGTCCAATGCCATAACCGGAAATCTTGACCTCTAGAATCCACTCTTCTCTCTTTGATCACATATTTTACGTTTGTGTTACTTGTTGCTTTGCTAGCTTGAGTTGTTAGTTTGTTTTGTTATCTTGCTTGATTCGTGATCTTTGGTTGAATCACCACAAAAACCCAACCAAAAATATCATGATCTTCATTTCTTTGTTCCTTTCTCTTTTCTTAGACTAGATTTACACTATCCATGACCATTTGTTTGACTTGATTTCACCTTAGTCTTCGTGTTCGACCTCGGAATACTATCCCTACTACAAAACGTCCCATACACTGCGGGTTCGCTAGGAGTTAGGAGAAATATATCGAGTTTATAAATTGTTAGACTTTTGCGCATCTATTCCTAGACGTGACAGTTCGCCAAAATCAGTTTGGAGGAACGAGTGTTGAATCTCCACATCAACATTTACAAAATTTTGAGATCTTGATGGAGATGATGAAGCCAAAGAATGCAACCACCAACAACTACAAGATCAAGCCATTCTTTTTCTCTTTGAAAGGGAAAGCTTTATCTTGAAGCTCTTCCAAATGGAAGACTCAACACATGGGAGGATCTTTCTTCGGAGTTCCTCACCAAATTCTTTCCGCCATCCAAGACGGCGGAGTTGAGAGGTAAGATTAATGCATTTTCTATGAGATCTAACGAAAGTTTGTTTCAATCTTGGGAAAGATTTGAGGATTTACTATTGGATTGTCCACACCATGGCATTTCCAAATTGGAGTTATTGGAGATATACTATAAGGGGCTGGATGTGGAAACACAATTCAAGCTCCAATCCTTTTCATGTGGCACATTCATGGATATGTGGCAAGATGACGCTTGGGACTTCATTGAGAAGCAAGCTCGAGTCATTGAGAAGTATTCTCACCGGAAGGTAGAAGAAAATCGAGGGGAGCAAGGATCAAAGCTAACACAAGCCGCTCAAACTCAAATGTTTTCTCTCAACACCGAGATTAAAGAGTTGAAGGAAGTCATAAAGGCTAGCTTTCCAAAGTCTAGTGATAAAGATGTTGGTTATTTAGGAAACAATAATAACCACAACGGGAATGAGAACACAAACCGCAACAACCGGAACAACAACTGGAACAATTGGAACAACAACAACAACAACCGGAATAGCAATTGGAACAACAATTCAGGAAATTCACTAACTCCACCTTCTTCTTCTTCCATTCCTTTCAAAATCCACGGGCAAACATCTAATAGTGGAAGCATTTCGGGGAAAGAGAAGTCCCATCCCATGTTGGAAACAATTTTGGGAAAGCTTCAAGGATTAGAGAGTCACATCACTAAGGTTGATAATCACATTACTAAGGTTGATAAAGCTCAAAAGGTTTTAGAAAACCAAATGTTTAGCAATGCTGAGGAAGTCCTAGCAATCAAGGAAAACTTCCAGGAAAGACGGAGGACAACCCGAAAGGAAGGGAGATGGCTATCAAAACTAGGAGCGGAGCAATGACCACCGACCCGCAGCCTAAGTTTGTGGAAGTTCACGTCGAGAAAGAGAAGGAAAAGTGGAAGGAGAAGGAAGACATTTACATTCCTCCTCCCGCTTACAAACCTCCCCTACCCTTTCCACAATTTAGAGCAAGAGCGCGTCTAAACAAGCAATTCGGTAAGTTCATTGAACTCATGAGCAAACTACATATTAATATACCTTTCATTGATGCAATTGTAGGTATGCCATCTTATGGAAAGTTCTTGAAGGAGATCCTCTCTAACAAGAGGAAATTAGAAGATTTTGGAGAAGTCAAAATGAGTTCGGATTCGTCGGATCTCATTAAGACTATGAAGGAAAAGATCAAAGCTGAAGGATCCGGGGTCATTTTGTGTTCCCATAGGAGTGGGAGATGTCACATATGATGCATTATGTGATTTAGGAGCAAGCGTGAGCATCATTCCGCTTGCCTTATGCAGGAAGATCGGTTTAGGCGAACCTAAACCGGTGAAGATGACATTATACATGGCGGATCGATCCATAACTCATCTCGTCGGTATAGTTGAAGATGTCCCGGTCAAGCTTGGTAAGTTCTATGTTCCTATAGATTTTGTTGTTCTTGACATTCCTGCAGATAGTCCGGTCCCGATCATACTCGGAAGACCGTTTCTTACAACATCCGGTTGTATGGTTGATTGCAAGAATGATAGACTCGTCTTCGACATAAGAGAGGAGAAGGTAGAGTTCGTTCTTTCCACTTTGATGAAAGAACCAGCTCTTGAAGAGGACATATTCAACATCCATGAGGAAGAGCTATCAAGAGAGGAAGTAAGTTCGATTCTCTTCAAAGATCCCGTGCAAAAGGTGATCACTATGAGCATTATGGACATAGGGGAAGAGGAGGAATGCAATGAGGAAATTCAAGCTTTGGAGAAGCAAAAGGAAGTGTATGAAGAAGAGTTTGAGAAACTCTACGATGGGTCAGATAATGTGAGGAATCACAGCCAAGCATGTTATTCCACGGCCGTGGTTTCTATCAACATGGCCGTAATTATCTATTCAGAGGACTCCAGTAAGTTACACGGTCAAAACAACGGCCGTGGAGAGAACAGAGGTGCCGTAATTGACTTCCACGCCCAAAACCACGGCCGTGGAGGAAGCAGAGGTGCCGTAATTTTGGGTGAATCTAAAGACAATTGTGTTCTTTCTACCACTTCTTTTGATTCTTCTCCAACAACTTTTATACCCTTATAAATTTCTAAGGAAGCATTGAACACTCCTCAAGAGCCATTAGAGAGTCCAACAGTGATGGAATTGAAACCACTTCCTGCACATCTAAGGTACGCATTTCTAGGACCTAATTCAACCTTTCTGGTAATTGTTAGTTCCGATTTAAGTATAGATGAACATAGTAAACTTATGGTTGTTCTTAAGAAACATAGGAAAGCTTTAAGTTATACTATAGAGGATCTAGTAGGAATTAAACCTTCACTATGCATGCATAACATCCTAATGGAAGAAGATTTTAGAACTTCGCGACAACCTCAAAGGCGGTTAAATCCGACCATGAAGGAGGTTGTCAAGAAGGAAATTCTTAAACTACTTAATGTAGGTATCATCTACCCTATCTCCGATAGCAAGTGGGTGAGTCCCGTACAGCTGGTTCCAAAGAAGGGAGGAATGACAGTCATTACCAACAAGAACAATGAGCTCATTCCTACACGAACCGTGACGGGATGGAGTATGTGCATAGACTACCGCAACCTAAATAACGCAACGAGGAAGGATCACTTACCACTACCATTCATCGACCAAATGCCTGAGAGGTTAGCACAACACTCGCATTTCAGATCCCAATACATCCGGACGATCAAGAGAAGACCACATTCACGTGCCCGTGGGGTACGTTCGCTTATAGGAGAATGCCGTTCGGGCTTTGCAACGCCCCAGCCACCTTTCACAGGTGCATGATGGCTATCTTCTCGGAGTATATAGAGGAAATCATGGAAGTTTTCATGGATAACTTTTCTGTTTATGGTTCCTCTTTCGATAATTGTCTTTCTAACCTTGTTCTTGTACTACAAAGGTGTGAAGACACTAACCTAGTTCTTAATTGGGAAAAGTTTCAATTTATGGTGAATTAAGGCATTGTATTAGGACACTTGATCTCTAGTAGAGGGATTGAAGTGGATAAAGCTAAGATAGAGACTATAGAAAAGCTCCCTCCCCCATCTTCGGTGAAAGGGATAAGAAGCTTTCTAGGACATGCCGGATTCTATAGACTCTTTATAAAGGATCTCTCTAAGATATCAAAACCGCTTACTAATCTATTGATGAAGGATGCAGTTTTTGATTTTTCGCAGGAATGTTTAGATGCGTTTCATAAGATTCGGGAAGCTCTACTCTTAGCCCCAATCATTCAACCTCCGGATTGGAATCTTCCGTTCGAGGTTATGTGTGATGCAAGTGACGTAGCTATAGGAGTTGTGTTTGGGCAAATGAAGGAAGGACGAACCCACGCTATCTACTATGCTAGCAAGACGCTAGACGAAGCGCAGCTCAACTACGCCACTACCGAAAAAGAATTCTTAGCAATTGTATATGCATTTGAAAAGTTTCGTTCTTATCTTCTAGGTGCGAAGGTGATTGTATACACAGATTATGCTGCGATCCGGTATCTACTTGCAAAGAAGGATGCGAAACCAAGGCTGATTAGATGGATTCTTCTCCTACAAGAATTCAATCTTGAGATCCGTGATAAGAAGGGTTCGTCAAATTCTGTCGCGGATCATTTGAGTCGTCTACCACACCTAGAAGACGACCATCTACCCATAGATGACTCCTTTCCGGATGAGCATTTACACATAATAGAGGAGTGCATCGACAAGATTAGTAAAGGTAATGAACCATGGTTTGCTGATTTTGTTAATTATTTGGTTTGCCAGGAATTACCACCCGGACTATCCTATGCACAAAGAAAGAAGTTCTTTAAGGATGTTCGGGAATACTTTTAGAATGAACCTCTCCTCTTCAAGAGAGGTCCTGACGGCATCATTCGACGATGTGTGCCGGAAGACGAGATGGAAAGTGTCATCCGTCATTGTCATTCACTACCTTGTGGAGGACACGCTAGCTCGAACAAGACTAGCGCTAAGGTATTGCAATTTGGATTCTTTTGGCCTACTTTATTTAAAGATGTGCAGACCTTTGTTTTCTGCTGCGATGCTTGTCAAAGAACAGGGAATATATCTAGGAGAAACGAGATGCCTCTTAACAACATTGAAGAGGTAGAGATCTTTGACGTTTGGGAAGTAGACTTTATGGGACCTTTCCCATCATCTTGTGGAAACCAATACATACTTCTAGTTGTAGATTATGTTTCGAGATGGGTTGAAGAAATTGCCTCTCCTACTAATGATGCCATGGTGGTGGTTAAGTTCTTTACAAGACCATTTTCCCACGATTTGGGACACCACGGACTATCATTAGTGATGGAGGCTCTCACTTCATTGCCCGACGATTCGAAGCTCTACTAGCTAAGTATGGAGTAACTCACAAGATCGCCACCCCTTACCATCCACAAACGAGTGGACAAGTGGAGATCTCAAACCGGGAGATTAAGGGAATCCTAGAGAAGACGGTTTCAAGGACAAGGAAGGATTGTGTATGGGAAGTCTTGGCACTTACCGGTAGAGCTGGAACACAAGGCGTATTGGGCAATAAAGTTGTTGAACTTCAGCATAAAGGAAGCGGGCGAGAAGCGCCTCTTGGATCTTAATGAGCTTGAAGAACTTCGCTTAAATGCCTACGAGAACGCCAAGATAAACAAAGAAAGAGCGAAGCGTTGGCATGATAAGCATATCATTCCAAAAGACCTCAAAGAAGGAGATCAAGTTCTCCTCTTCAATTCAAGGCTTCGTCTCTTTCCAGGTAAGCTTAAATCTTGTTGGACCGGACCTTATCTAATTAAACGTGTTTTCCCCCATGGTGCAGTTGAAGTATGGGGTGAAAAGGGTTGAAGCTTCAAGGTGAACGGTCAACGACTCAAGAAGTATTCACCGGAACTCCAAGATGAGGAGTTCGCGCCTACCGCACTCGAATAAGTGCGAATATGGTCTAGCTACGGACCTTAAACAAGCGCTGCTTGGAAGGCAAACCAAGGTATTGCATTATTGTTTTTGTTTGTCATTCATAGATTAGTTTAGTTTAGACGTTTTTGTTTTGTTTTTCCTTCGAGACCTCCGGTATGTTGTGTTTTTGGATGTAGGAGCAATGGAATAGGCTAAGGAGAGGAAAAAGTTGAAGGAAATTGACGAAACTTGGACTTTGGCACATTAAAGAGAGTTCCACGCCCTAAACCACGGTCGTGGAACCCTCTGAGACCGTAATTTGCAAAAGCTTGAGAAAAATCACCAAAACCACGGTTCCGTACATTTCCACGGCCGTGGAACCCCTCGAGTGACCGTGATTTTCAAAAAATTTTACGGCCACTATATAAACCACGTTCCTTCACAAACAACACTAAAACTCCCAATTCCACACCCCAAAATCGCCGAAAACGACCCTCATTCTCAAATCTCCGTTCGTGAATCATTTCGAACAATTCTTTAACCCAAAGTGAAGCAAATTCAACCATCTACAAGATCCAATCAACAATTCGAGTGGACAATCGCAGGAGAAGACGGAATTTGGATTTTAAAAATCCAAAACCTAGGTTTTCTTCTTTTTTCTTCACTTTGTCGATTTGATTCAGTTTTTGCAAGAATTTTTAGGAGAACTGATTGGAACTGGATTGGAATTAGTCTAGGGCTGCTGTCTGTTGATTTTGGTGTTGATTGAGTGAATTTTGAGAAATTACGAGCCGAATTACGGTCCCTGGGTATTCCACGGCCGTGGAAGTTCAAGAACAGGCCGTAATTTTGGACAGAAAATGGATTTTGTTAGGAGAATGTCTAATAGGAATAAGAAAAGGAAAGGTGATGCTTCCTCCTCCTCCCAAGTACCACCTAGTGAACCACCATCACCCGCACCCCCTAGAATTCCTAAGATTCATGAGGATTACCTCGATGCCTTAGAAAGGATCGAGAAGAGACCGGTCATAGGACCACGTTATTTGCTTCTTGAGGAGTTAGAGCCACTGAATGTGGTTAATGATATCACTTGGTTGTTAGATGGGGAAGGATTGATCGTCTTCTCCGCTACTAAGGAAGACGCTTATGAGGAGATCACTAGAGAGTTTGTGATCTCTTTTGAGCACAATCACATGGATAGGACTGTCTCTTTCACGCTGATGGAGGAGAACTATGAGTTCTCGATTGTAGAGTTTGGAGTCTTCTTTGGGTTCCAAGAGACCTTCAATGGTCATTTTCCTAGCGGCGTGTACGCTAATGATTTTTGGGCAGATATTGCCATGATTTACGCCAGCGAGGACCGCTGGCAACCTGCTGATACCAAGGCTAAGCTTATCTATCACTTAGCCTTGAAGATAGTCCACCGAGTACTTTATGAGTGTCTCTTCCGTAGGACTGAGACTCCTCAGAAGATCAAGACTGATGAGTTGTTTTTGTTGTATGATATGTTGCACGGTAGGCCTGCTGAATGTGCCACCCTCTTAGCTTCTACCATGAGTAAGCTAAAGAACAAGAGCTCTGGAAATATTGGATACGGTGGGATGGTCACCCACATTGCTCGACAGTTAGGGATAGACTTTTCTGCCTGTACTAGGATAGCGGCGAGGCCGTTGGGACTTCAAAGCCTCATGACTAGAGGATTGATCTTTCCTAGGCATAGAGGTCCACCTACCGTTGCCATGCCTTGGGAGGATAGAGGAGGTAAACGTGTTGTATGGCTTCCTTAGTATTCCATTATGGCTGGACGCCATAATTGGAAGGAGACATTCGCTGCTATGCATGCGAATAGATTAGTAGCACCCCCTTACGTCCTTGATGAGGTACCGACTCAAGCTGAGGAGGAGGAGAGAGGAGGAGATGACAGTTTTAAGGGAGGAGGTGAGCAGCACGACTTTGGTACTTTTCCGGATCAGCCGGACACATTTCCCGCCCTCCCTAGACATTCGACCCGCCCTACTAGACGCTCCGGTTCTTCCTCCCACCGTGCTAGCGTGAGTGAGAGGCCGACTTGGATGACGACCCCTCCAGATTGGTATAGATCACAGCCGGAGTGGATGGGAGCACCACCGACTTGGTATGCACAACCTCCATCAGCACCAGCACCGTAGGATGCACCGGCTTGGTATAGCCAGGCACCGGGATGGTACGAGCAGCTACCAAATTGGGCCACCGACCTTTCCAGGAGAGTAGGAGCTTTGGAGGTCCGGCGGGATACTAGAGATGTCCGAGCCGACAAGCACGATAGAATGATGAGGGACATCTACCGCCAGCAGTTCGGGCGGAACTTCGACTCCAGCTTCTTCCCGTTTCCACCTCCACCTCAGTGATGATCATGCACGGTTGACTGTCTTAGCCGCTCCACCGCAGTCTTGTGAGTTCATATTTTCTTTCTTTCTTTTCTTTATTTCTTTTTGAACATTAGGGACAATGTTTGTCTCAAGTATGGGGTGGGGTGTGACTATCGATTGTTATAACTCTACTCACTTTGCTTGCCTTGATTGAGAACACTTTGCATGTTCATTTCATTGTCACACGTTTCATTATTGCATTGCATGAAAAAGGTTTTGAAAAAACCCATAAAAATTGAAAAATTTTGAAAATTCTAAAAGGTTTTATGCTTCTAAGAATTGAGATGATTTCTATGATAATCACTACTTGTGAATTGAGTTTTTGATTACAATTGTATGCCTAAACAAATAATGGATTGAAAAGGGATTGAATGTGTTGATTATCCTTTCCTGCAAGTTTCATAATGTGAAGAGTTTTACCTAAATCATATTAAGAAATCGAAGTTGAAGTCACATGATAAGTTCTTATACTTCTTTATGAAATGATTAAGGCAATTCGACATTTCTTTCTCCTTTCTTTGTTCACTTAGCCCCTCAATGAAATAATTGCCTCCCTTACCTATCCGGGAATTTGGAGAAGTTAAGTTTTGGCATGTTTGATGTGGGAGGGCCATGAAAGCAAAATTTTGCATTCAAAGAATTGAAATAATAGGTATGGGGAAGTCAATCATGACGATGAGGAACTCGGCACCATTCACGTAGCCGGGTGTTTGTGTCTTGCCAAAGTCTGATTGAGCGATATTCCTAACGGATTATGGTATGTGAATCAAGGGTTTGAGGCATCTCGAAATTGAGAAACGCCAATCTCCTAGGCTTTGGTTTTTGTGCACCTCTATCCATAACTCCAAAAGTAAAGTCGAAAAATGATGTGAAAAGAAGAGAGCAAAGCTCAAAGTTGATGGTGTTACAATTCGAATAAGATTTAAAAAGAAAAGATTTAGTTGTCCACTTTCCCGGATTAATGCACCACCCTCCCTACAAGCTTCCCTCCCTTCCGCACTCTAGACCTTCTTTGAAAGTCCTTAAGATCAAAAGAACATTATTTGGCTTGGTGATCTAAATTGAAATTTCTTATGCTTGATTTTGATAATGCTTGAAGGTTATGATGTTTACATTGAAGTTTAATCAATTCATGATATTTCTTTCCTCTACATTCTTTGGTTATGTGTATGAGAGTTTCAAGAATGAATGAAGCAAGGTTTGAGAATGATCTATGAATTAGAAGCACATTTACCTAAAAGAAGTTTGTTTTTGAGTTTCCATGCATATTTCATCCTAACCTATGTTCTAAGCTTTCAAAAGACCTTGCTTGGGGACAAGCAAGTGGCAAGTATGGGGTATTTTGTTAGCATGAAATATTGTGATATTCTAGGCACGTTTTCTAGATGTTTTTCATTCAGTATAGTGTTCATTGATGAGGCTTTGAAGCAATTGTTAGCTAGTTTATCTACATTGTCGATATGGAGGTCTACATTAGCTTTGTGTTGATTATAGGTGAATAAGAGCTAAATCCGAACCATTTGAGAGAGAAAGGAGAAGATTTGAGCACATCCAAGGTTTAGGAACACATCAAAGGAACCAAAGGAGATGCTAGGATGAAGAATAGCACGACACAAAGGAAATCACAAGCAATTTCCACCTCCACGCCCTAAAATACGTCCATAGGGGAATCCACGCTCTAAACCACGGCCGTGGATCTTGGCATCATGACCGTGGAGCATTCCAGAGAGTTACACGGTCAAAAATACGGTCGTGGAAATCATGTGAGACCGTAACCCATTTCACGCCCTAAACCACGGTCGTGGAACCCCTTAAGACCGTGATTTAGGCAATCTTTTGACGTACTAATTATTGCCACGATTATTTACGCAATGGGCCGGACGGTTATCTTATCCTTCCTTACAAAAAGGCTGTAGAAGAGAGAATTGGACGCACGTGCTTAGGGCTATACATCACGCTTTAGCCGGAGATCAACACTTAACGCTTAGACATCGTTCAGCCGTGTGGAAGACGGTTGAGGGAAAGAATTAGCGGAAGTGCCGGCAATTTGGATTGCGGAAGTTGCACCTTTCTAGGGTTTTGATATTGAAGACGGTTTTATATCCCGTTCTTCATACTTTCCTTAGGGTTTGTGAGGTTTTGTGTTTCTATTCCGAATCCATTAACTATTCCGATTTGTATTTCGGATTTGAGATTGATTTTGAGTTAAATTTGAGTTTCAAAGGTTTTTCATCTTTCATTCTTCTTAATTTGATTATTTATATCATAATGATAGTTATTGGCTAAAACCCTTTAGCAATTCTAAGGTGAAGGGTTAACAATTGTGGCTTAGATGATGATAGATCGATCGTAAATTGATTGGACCCTGAGAGTTAAAGAGATTTCGCCGACGAACCGAATCACAGTCTGTTCTTGAGTTTCAACTGCCGTGGAACTCAAGATCTGCCCGTAATTTACATAAGTTCATGAACCTTGCTTTTACTTTGTTTCAAGGTTAAAGATTTGCTTTAATCTAGTCTAGGTTTACCCTTTTCTAGGTAGTAGTGAAGCCTCAACAACCTCTACTTCGATTTCGAGTGTCACACCCTTAATCGGTTTAGTTAGTCTTGATCCTTGGGTTACAAGTTTGGGTATTTGAGATTAATTCTTGTCTTTAGATCCTTTCTATACTGAAGCCTCAACAACCTTTATAGAGAGTGTCCTTAGATAAGTCATATAAAGTCTTGAAACTTCACCGTACATTACTTTACTTTAGCATACCTTTGCAACTCTTAACTCTGTCCTTAGTTCTTTAGTATATCTTGAATCGATTGCCACAATTAGATACCTTGATCTTTAGGGTTGCTGTTTTCCCAATATTTGCAAAGATTTATTACATTACTTGCTTGACAACTTGCGAACTGAATTTGTTCCCCCCAAATCCCTGAGTTCGACACTCTGGAATTCTTGCTTTACTACGCCGATCCGTACACTGTGGGTTCGCTTGCTCGATTCTAGTTTTTATAAATTTAAGATTTGATTGCACGCACGCTTCGAGGCGAACAATCACCTTTAATACGATGATGTAGCTTATGATGACGTTCATAAGTAGTAGAAGACGCTCAAATAACGAGTTGGGCATTCGTGCTAACGAACCCAACGACGTTCTTGAATTCCTTTTTAAAGGATGTCGAAGAGGAAGAAAACGAGACAACTTAAGAGAGTAACATGAAGATGTGGAAGTGGTTACCAAAGAAGGCATGAATGGAAAGATAGCATGACCAATGAAGATAACGTACATAAGTTTTCAAGAAGATGCACGGACCACTAAAGATACGAGTCAAAGAAGAGATGAGAGCATTCTAACAAGGTTAAAGGCGGTTTCTCATTACGATAAGTGAAGCTTTCCTTAGACGCTCCTAAGCTTTGAAGTCAAGATGTGCAGAATGATCGAACCCGGTGTGAAAGATGAAGGATACCGTAAGTTAAGCTTATGAAGTACAGTTAAGTGAAGAGTCAAATTACAATAGTAAGGCAAAGAATGGTATGGCAAGGATTCACTTTTAGTTGATCGATTCCCGCTATGACAATAAGGCTAAGAAACGCCAAGGAGATAGAAGTGTGAATAGATGTAATTCCGAGAAGAGGAGTGACGCAACAAGCAGCTTTAGTTGTGAAAGGACCTAAGACAACGAACAAGAGAAACGCTTGCGAGATGTTACGAGGTGTGGTTAAGCTTTTGAAGACGAGTTATGCGAAAAATGAGGCCTAGAAAAGTGTGATTACTTTATGGAAGAGGAAGAAATCACGGAGTGAAAGGAGCGAACAAAGTTGGGGGAAGAGTACCCCAAGGAGGGTATCTTCCATGAGAACCGTGACATGAAGAACTAGAGGATTGGTAAGTCGTTGACCTTGGAGAAGGTCAACCACAAGCTTATCAGTGATGACGGAGAATGCACAAACGGCGGATCACCTTTTGAGAAGTTGTAGATGGGAGGTATAACCTCAAGTGGAGGCTATAAAGGAATAATAACAAAGCTGAGAGTCTTTCCTATGGTTAGATGCCGATGGTAAGTAGTACATCAACGTAATCGTGATTGTCTTGAGAAATATAACGTTGAATGGTTTAAGCAAGTGACGGTAATAGACCTTCCAAAGAGGTACGGTAATGCCCTTTTTGCGACCTTAATAGGTCTCGAGTTTTGGAATATGGAGGAATGGCGCGGATTAGAACCATAAGGGTTTAAGCACATAAAGACCTAGTGGGATCTAGAGAAAAGTGAAGTTCCCGAGTTGCTTTGAGCAAAGGAAGAAATGAGAAGGAGATGCATGCTATTTTGTCCTTATGGAACAAATGATAAGTTATCGTGGACAAGAAATGAGTCGAAGCGGTTAGACTCACCCAAAGGAGCCATGAAAGCTACGGTGTGGAACGAAAGACCATAGCTACGGTAGTGTTGTAAGCTTGAAGCTTAAGGTGGTGGTACCGGAAGGATCATGAGTCAGAAGTTCTGTGGTAGGGGGAAGAATTCTTCTGATCTTTCCTTCAGAGCATTTTGGTATGAGTTTGGAGGAAAGATACGAGCCGGAAAGTTGCACTTTAATTTCAAAGAGATATGTATGGTGAACGGCGAGGAAGAGTATCTTCTTTGTAGTAGATTGCTCATTAAGACTAGTTGCGTGTTGTTGCGACATTTGACTAGATCGACTTGGAGTTGAGACGTCATCAGTTTTGGATGATGAGAAGAAAGGACCTTTATAAGACGGCATTTAGGGCCAATATGGTTACAACAAGGGTAGTGAAGCTTTTTGAGATCGCAAGTGCGATTAATGAGTGGAGTTTACACATAAGAGTATCCATCAAATTACGGGATCGAGTTACAATGAAGTCGCACAATTTGTGTTTTTCCGGCAGTCACAAGGTGAACCCGAACCTGAGGATTGTTATGACAGTGGTTGGTGCATGGGTTACAAGAATGATTCTTATGATTGGATTTGATGATGCCTTGTTGTACTCACAAAGTTTGAGAGGAGCGAGCTTGACTTAGGACGAAAAGGATACCGGTTATGAAGGATAAGAGGATAACTAGAGTTATCTAGATGGGTTGGGCGTCCGAGGTGACCTCCTAAGAGACATAGCGGGTTGAGAGGATCCAACAGATCAGTTGAGAATGAGATGATAGTCTCGGAAATACCATCAAGGTATGTGGAGGAGATATGACGCGCATAAATTTGTGGGCCATAACCGCCAAGTTGTGGGATGGTTTGGACAATTCCTTCCCTTCTAAAGAAGTGAATCAGTTGTGGGATCCGAGACGTATCCGTGAAGTGTTGACAAAAGCAGAAGAGGTGAGTAACCTCCGTTTGTTTTCCTTGACACAAACATAGAGTTATGGAGTGATATTATGAATATATCCTAGCGGGACTTGGGGCGTGTATGAATTAACAATAGAGGTTCCGTGGGTATGTAGACAATTGCCGGTATGTGGGAAGAATGACCGACTAAGGGTCGAAGATTAGCCACTTTGGGACGCGTGTTTTGATGGTGTCGATTTAGCTACAAAGTAACATGCTAGGCATGTATGAACAATAAGAGTATGATACGTGTATGTATACTCAGTCAACAAGAGTTGAGTACCCCGCAGAGGCAACATTTAGAGATGGTTAAGGACGTTAGTCGAATATGGTCTTTGAAGGGCTTTGAGAAGGATCCGCGATAGAAGGTTACAAGGGGAGACCCCATATTTACCTTTATGGGCTGATGGTTTGTTGAGACCATGGCATTGGTAAGAGATATCCGGTTTAGGATAAGCGAGACGGGCTTAAGGTCGAGATGTCTAAGTACATGACCCTTATGTGAACCACCACTAGGTCTGGTTGAGCACCATAAGACGAGAAAGAAGACTTCTTTCACCGCAAGTTATGCAGTAGGATTGGTAAAATACCCTTGGGGGTTTGATGCTGGGTTATGACCATGTAACGGTTGTGATGTGTTTGGGTCAATGGGACCAACCGATGGAGATAATGTACTTACACCCCATTCGGAAACAAGGCCGATAAGTCGGCTAATTAGGAAATCCTTATTGTGATAGCAAGATGTTTGGTATACTGAGTATCGTTTTCTCGGATGGAGATGAGCGTGTTGTTTCGGGAATTTGTGGGCGGCAGGATCGTGCCGCATAAGAGACCCTATGTCTTCCATGATAGTTTCATGTTGGATAATGGATCGAGTACGAAGGACCTTGGTGACTAGTCGATGCCATGTAGAGGGTATTTGTGCAAGTTAAGGGGAGGTAAAAGTAGACCTAATACTCTCCCTTGGGTTGAGCTATCGTTACGACAGTTGAGATGCACCGTTGTGAAGGTGTTGTTCGATGCAAGTTGTGGATGGAAGTGTAGTACCCTTTAATGTTAGAATTGGTGAGTACAGGTAAGTTTAGTAAAACAGGTACGTGATGACCTCGCTTGGGTAGCGGGCGGTCCAAAGGCAGACGGTAGACAAGCTAAGTCACAAGGAAGTATGCACCGAAAAGAGGTACGGACCCCTTGGGTTCAGATACGGAATGAGTCTAGATAAGAGTGTCACGGACGCGAGGCGTCATACGTGTTGGTCGTTAGAAAAGAGTGGGGTTCTAATATATCGGACCTTTTGGGAGATACCGACGCAAGTAGGAAGCGGTTTACCAGTCGCCATGACCACCGAGAGTGGAGGATGTGCACCAGGTTTCAGGTGTGAAGGCGAGAGAATAAATGTATGACTAAAGTTATGTTTTTAGTCATGTTGAACTAGTGTTAGACAAAGAGCCGATGAGGCTACTGAGAGGATGTGAGATAGTATCTTCGTAGGAGTTTACGTTGACCTAGTTACATCATGATGACCGTTGGGGCAGGTATTAGGTGCTTGTCTGATTCTATATGTTTGGTGCCCCAAGTGGGAATGTGTGTATGATTGGTTAGCTCTTGGCTTTTAGGCGCTACGCGGTTCACACGAGTGTGTATGCGGACCTTGCGAGGTCTTGACGTGGCTACCCAAGTGGGTGATGGTTATCGATTAGGGAGTTGCACGTTACGGTTTTGAGCGGTTACCGAGTTCTTACCGAGAGTTTTGCGTTATCAAAGTTTCGGGACGAAACTTGTTTTTAGGGGGACTAGTTGTAACATCCGGAATTTTTATTCCGAATTGTTAGCGAGTTACCGACCATTCCAGGCGCGCCTCAGTCTTCCCGCAGGCACGAGGCGCTGAGTATCGGGATTATCCCAAAATCTCGTTCTGACCTCTTGTTTGACCCTCTTGCTTTTGGACCCCTCGGTTCCTAGTGTAAATGAGAGGAAGGGTCAGCTGACCTTTGAGTTCCCTCTTTTGTGGCAGCCATGGCACTTCTCTCTCTCCCTTCCTCATTCACGTGAAACTCTTCTCCCACTTCCCTCTTTTGCTCTCTTCTTCCATACTTGACCTTGGAGGAGCTCTTGATGATCTTTCCTTCTCCTCTTCTCTTGTAAGTGTCCAACAAGGAGGTGGTGTGCAATCCGAGTCCAATAGTAAGCTTCTTCTTCCTCTTCATCTTCTTCATCTTCTTCCTCAAGCTTCAATGGTGGAAGCCTTAGCTTCATTTTGTTTTCGTTCCTTTGGCTTGCATGTGTTTGGCATCGAGTTTGGGATGCCTTTTGTGATGCTATTGTGTGTGGAGAACATCTATGGTGGAGCAAGAAAGCTAGGAGGCATCAACACATCAAAGATCCACCGAAGAAACAATGGCGGAATCGACCACTGCAGTTTGACCGCGGGGGCGGCCAACCTGAGCCGCAGGGGCGGCCAGCCCAGGCCGCATAGGCGGCCAGCACAGGCCGCAGGGGCGGCCCGGCGTCCCCTTGCGGTCTTCTTTCCCCTTTCGCGGCTGCTCTTCTTCCTTCCGACCCCGTGCCTTTTCTTGGTGAGTTCCCTACCTTGAGTATGTATTCTTAGATGATCTTAGAGAGTGTTGTTGATAGTGTCATGCTAGGATTGGACCTAGGATTGATGAGAATGCCAAGTAGTGGCTTGCACCTTAGGTGAGTATTCGAGGATCTTGTTATGTTCTCGATTGGTTGATGTATGTTCTGAGTCGACCCGTGGGATGAGTGTAGGTTGTTTCTTGTGAGACTTGTGAGTGGTGGTTGTGAGGTTGTGGGCTAGGGTATGCTTATCCTAGCTTAGAGTGATATCTTTGTGATCTTGGAGACTAGGTATGTTATCCTAGTGGTACTGTGAGTTTTGATCTTGCGAGATCCGAGGGCTTAGAAGCCTTAGGACTTCTAGCTTGTTGAGTGTGATGTGAGCATGAGGGATTCTAGGATGCGGTCCTAGAATTGAGAGTCAAATGGTCTTGCTTTGACCAATTGTATAGAAGTCTTAGACTTCTATTGTGAGAGTGTTGTTTTGATATAGTTATCTTCTTGTGAGCAGGTTATGGTCTTCCTCCCCTAAGGAAGCGAGAGTGTTGTGAGATGAGTGTGATGACGAGGTAAGTCTCCGGACTTACTTAGCTTGTATTCCTTGTATTAGTGTTAACGTGTGTTGGGTGGTGTGTGTTTATTAATTAATTGTTCATAACAACTAAACCGGAAATAGGATTACCGACCTTATATGTTATTTTGGCCCAAGTGTATGATAACGGGCGGTGACATCACTGCCTAGCTCCCCGTGAGATCTAGGAGATTCTCGGCGACTGGCCCGTGCTGGTTAGACGGTCGGAGGTGATAACACGATTTATGGCTTAGGATTAGGAAATCATTTAGATAGATTTTTCAATCATTCACGCATGGTTTAGCACTAGTTCACGACGTTTGCACTCAATTCACGTATTTTGTTGAGATAGACGTCTACACGGACTTTTGCATTGCTTTGTAGGTATTTTGGGAGATTTAGGAGCTTAATCGATACATTTGAGGATCGTTCGTCAAGATGACACACCTTCGGACTCATTGGGATGCAAGCTAGAGGCTAAGGAAGACCCATGGGACCTTGTTAGTGCAAGCCATGCGCCAAATTGTGACTCAACGATCCAAAGTAAGCTGAGGCACCAAAACCACAGTCACTAGCACTTCCACGGGCGTGGAACCTGACCGTGGTTTTTGTCAAACGGTTGTGACAGGTGTGCCACGATCTCATGGCCGACTCTAGCAAAGTTGTAGTATAAAAGTGGTCCTGCAAGGCTGAGAGAAGGCATCCAATCCCAATCTTCCATTCTCCCATCATCCACTCTAACTACCATACTCTCAACAAGAAGATTCTCTCAAGAGGAAGCTTGGAAAGGAGCTACCATTGAAGGAGGAGAAAAGCTCCATTGGAGAAGGAGAGAAGAAGACCTACCCGGTGAAATCCTAGAGTTTGTTGAGTTAAATCCATCCTAGGGTGACCTAGTGTTAGCAACTAAGTGTTTAGAAGAGACCTACCCGGTGATTCTTGCTCTTAGATACTAAAGATGACAAACTCTAGGTAGTAGTGAGCCTCACAAGCTGCTATTGGACTGAGTGTGCTAGGATAGGTGTTTAGGACTTGCCTTTCCGAGACTTACCCGGTAAAGAGAGGTTGGATCCCTAGAATACCATCCGGTTTGTGTATAATTCCGTCCCTTAGGCTCTTTGAGACTTACCCGGTGATGATGCCTTAGGAACGGACTAGTGGACCATGAGACCTACCCGGTGATTGATCCCAATTCTAGAAACACTCACTCCCAACATATTATAGTTGATCCAATGAATGATTAGATAGCGTGAGTCCAATTTCATAACCGGAATTTCCAACCCCTAGAATCCGCTTTTCTCTCTTTGATCTCACATCTCATGCTTAGCTTGTTTGCTTGTGTTGATTTGTTAGCTTAGTTGATTGCTTATTTTGCATGATTTGTGATCTTTGATTGATCACCATAAAAACCAAACCAAAAACGTTGAGATTTTCATTTCTTTTTTTCTTTCTCTTTTCTTGACCTAGATCTTCACTAAACTTAGTCACTAATCGATTCAATCTCACTTCAGTCTTTGTGTTCGACCTCGGAATACTATCCCTACTACAAAACGTCCCGTACACTGCGGGTTCGCTAGGAGTTAGGAGAAATATAACGAGTTATAAATTTAAGGCTTTTTGCGTGCACATATCCTAAGCGTAACAAGTTTTTGGCGCCGTTGCCGGGGAAGAATGAAGGGAGGAAAGCGGGAGCATATGAGGTGAGTGAAGTCACCATGAGCAATTTCAAGTTTGATGCAATCAACAATGAGTTGAAATATTTGAGGGAGTTGTGTGCTACAACTTTGAAGAATCAAGCAACCCCTCAAATGCAAGTGCAAACAAACTTTTCTTCCAAGGAGGAAGATGTAACTACATGGGAAGGGGCAATTACAACAACTATCAAGGCCCAAGGAACTTCAACAACAACCGGCAATTCAACAATTACCGGCCTAACCACAACCATCCCGGGTTTTCCTATTCTAACCCGGATGGAGCCTTGAACCCTCCCGCTTCCACAAGTGTAGCTCCACCGCCTAAAGCTTCACAAGAGCCTCCACCCGGATTCACTCAACCTCCAAAAGATAGAACCGAGATGATGTTTGAGCGATTGCTTGGAAGGTTGAGTGGTCTTGAGAGCACGGTGACTTCCATCTCTAAGGCTCAAAAGGTATTGGAAGCACAAGTGTTCCAAAAGGCGGGTGAAGCGCATAGAGATCCGGGAAAGCTTCCCGGAAGAACCGAAGACAACCCAAGAGGCCATGTGTTTGCCATCACAACAAGGAGGGTTGAGCATAAAGGATCCCTTACCTAAGGGAAATGACAAAGGGAAGCAAGTAGTGGTAGAGGAAGATACCTTGCAAGAAGATGGAGGCAAGAGCAAGGATGATGAGCCAACTTATGTGGCACCACCTCCATACAAGCCACCACTATCATTCCCTCAATCACGAGCAAGGGCTCGCTTGGACAAACACTTTGGTAAATTCCTTGAACTTATGTCTAAATTGCATATTAACATTCCGTTCATGGATGCTATTTTAGGGATGCCGGCATATGGCAAGTTCTTGAAGGAAAGACTCTTCAATAAGAGGAAGTTGGAAGAGTATGGGGAAGTGAGGATGACAAAGAGGTCCTCGGAATTGATCCAAACAATGAAGGAGGAAATGCCTCCTAAGCTAAGAGATCCGGGTTCCTTTTGTGTGCCGATTGGAGTAGGAGAAGTGAAGTATGAAGCCCTATGTGATCTTGGGGCAAGTGTAAGCATCATACCGCTTGCACTTTGCAACAAGGTTGGGCTAGGAGAGCCAAAGCCGGTCAAGATGACCCTTTATATGGCGGACCGTTCGATCACTCACCCCGTAGGAATCTTGGAGGACATACCGGTGCAACTCGGGAAGTTCTATGTGCCAATAGACTTCGTCGTTTTGGATATCCAGGCGGACTATCCGGTTCCCATCATCTTAGGGAGACCCTTCCTAGCTACATCCGGATGCTTGGTAGATTGTAAGAATGGAATTCTCTTC
Organism: Fagopyrum esculentum; assembly: GCA_033239045.1. Taxonomy (NCBI): domain Eukaryota; kingdom Viridiplantae; phylum Streptophyta; class Magnoliopsida; order Caryophyllales; family Polygonaceae; genus Fagopyrum; species Fagopyrum esculentum. The sequence continues at coordinate 111,195,486 of BSUD01000006.1, forward strand.
TTCAACATTGGAGAAGAGAATATCAAGTTCAAGCTGTCCACAATGATGAAAGGGCCAACCCTTGATGAAGATGTGTTCAACGTTGTCGAGCAAGAGGAGTCTAGAGAAGTTGTGAGCTCGATCTTGATCAAGGACCCCTTGGAGAAGGTTCTTAGCTTAAGTTTGATGGAGGAAGGTGTTGAGGAGGCTTGCAATGAAGAAATCAAGGCCTTGGAAGCATTAGAAAAGGAGACAAGAGCTGAACTTGAAGTCCACGAGAGTATGCTGAATTCCTGTAGGAACCACGGTCGTGAAGAGACTTCCACGGCCGTGGAACTCTTTGGAATGCTCCGAAGAGCAAGCTTTGCAAGGTCCACGGCCGTGGATGTGCCAGGATCCGTGGAGTTGCCCGTGGTTTCCCCAGAATAAGCCCTTGTTATTGATCAAGCTTCAAGGAGCCTTGGAGAGCCTTCATTTGCTTTGGATTCATCTCAACCAACGTTATTTGGATCGTCTCCACTCGATAAAGGTCCTCCTAAACTTGAACTCAAACCCCTACCCTCTCATTTGAATTATGCTTTTCTTGGTGACAATTCTACATATCCGGTGATTGTGAATGCATGCTTGAATGATGATGAACTTGCTAGGTTGTTGCATGAGCTAAGATTCATAGGAAAGCCATTGACTATACTATTGATGATTTTGTTGGCATTAAACCTTCTTTGTGCATGCATAAGATATTGATGGAAGATGACCATAAACCCTCTATTGAACATCAAAGAAGATTGAATCCTATAATGAAAGAGGTAGTCAAGAAAGAGATCATTAAGTTGCTAGATGCGGGAATCATCTACCCTATTTCGGCTAGTAAGTGGGTTATTCCTGTACATGTGGTTCCGAAGAAGGGTGGGATGACCGTAGTAACCAATGAGAATAATGAATTAATCCAACTAGAACGGTTACGGGATGGAGGATGTGTATTGACTATAGGAAATTGAACATGGCCTCTAGGAAAGATCACTTCCCCCTTCCTTTCATTGACCAAATGCTAGAAAGGTTAGCTCAACATTCTCACTATTGCTACTTAGATGGCTATAGTGGATTCTTCCAAATCCCTATCCACCCCGATGACCAAGAGAAAACCACATTTACATGTCCATGGGGTACTTTTGATATAGGAGAATCCCATTTGGGTTGTGTAATGCACCCACCACCTTTCAAAGGTGTATGATGGCTATCTTTTCGGAGTATATTGAAAACATCATGGAAGTGTTTATGGATGTTTTTTCTGTTTATGGATCTTCCTTTGATGATTGCCTAGCTAATTTGTCTTTGGTTTTGAAAAGATGTGAGGAGACTAATCTAGTCTTGAATTGGGAAAAATGCCACTTCATGGTAAGTGAAGGTATTGTGTTGGGACACTTGGTGTCCAACCATGGCATTGAGGTTGATAGGGCTAAGATAGAGACGATAGAGAAGTTGCCACCACCTACCTCGGTGAAGGGGATAAGGAGTTTTCTAAGGCATGCCGGTTTTTACCGGAGATTTATTAAAGATTTCTCTAAAATTTCTAAGCCTCTTACTAACCTACTAATGAAAGATGTTGAGTTTGTTTTCTCCAAGGATTGCCTTGAGGCTTTCTGTAGGTTGAAGAATGCTTTGATCTCCACACCTATCATGCAACCGCCGGATTGGAGTTTACCGTTTGAGATCATGTGTGACGCGAGTGATGTAGCCGTTGGGGCTGTTTTGGGGCAAAGAAAAGATGGGCGCACACATGCCATTTATTATGCTAGCAAGACGCTAGATGAAGCCCAACTCAATTATGCTACTACTGAGAAGAAGTTGCTAGCGGTGGTGTATGCATTTGAGAAGTTCCGCTCATATCTTGTTAGAGTGAAGGTCATAGTGTATACGGATCATGTTGCGATCCGTTATCTCCTTACTAAGAAGGATGTCACACCTCGGTTGATTCGGGGGATCCTTCTTCTTCAAGAGTTTGATTTGGAAATCCGAGACAAGAAAGGGTCCGAAAATTCGGTGGCGGACCACCTTAGTAGACTCCCACCATTGGAGCTTGAGAAAGATGACATCCCGATTGATGACTCATTCCGGGATGAGCAATTGCAAATGACGGAGGAGTGCTTGTTCCAAGTGTTTAGAGGAAGTGAGCCATGGTATGCCGACATTGTGAACTATCTTGTGTGTAAGGAAGTGCCTCCCGGTTTGTCATATGCCCAAAGGAAGAAGTTCTTCAAGGATGTGAGGCATTACTATTGGAGTGAGCCAGTTTTGTTTAAAAGAGGGCCGGATGGAGTGTTTAGAAGATGCATACCGGAGGATGAGGTGGAGAGTGTGATCCGCCATTGTCATTCCTTGCCATGTGGAGGGCATGCTAGCTCACACAAGACATGTGCTAAGGTGTTGCAATCGGGTTTCTTTTGGCCGAGTTTGTTTAAGGATGTGCAGAATTTTGTGGTAGCTTGTGATGCTTGCCAAAGGACGGGCAACATCTCAAGGAGGAATGAGATGCCCTTGAACAACATACAAGAGGTGGAGATATTTGATGTGTGGGGTGTGGACTTTGTGGGACCATTCCCCTCTTCATGTGGCAACCTCTACATCCTATTGGCGGTGGACTATGTCTCAAGATGGGTGGAGGCAATCGCCTCTCCCACAAATGATGCCAAGGTTGTGGTGCGGTTCTTCAACCGAGTGATCTTCCCTAGGTTTGGAACACCAAGGGTGATCATAAGTGATGGAGGGAAGCACTTCACTAATAGGAACTTCGGGACACTTTTGGCTAAGTATGGGGTGACCCATAAGGTGGCAACACCTTACCATCCCCAAACTAGTGGTCAAGTGGAGATCTCCAACCGGGAGATAAAAGGAATACTTGAGAAGACGGTCTCTAGGACGAGAAAAGATTGGGCTATGAAGCTCGATGATGCCTTGTGGACATATAGAACCGCTTTCAAGACACCAATTGGCACCACTCCTTACAAGCTAGTCTATGGCAAGTCTTGCCACCTTCCGGTAGAGATGGAGCATGGAGCATATTCTGCCATTAAGTGGCTAAATTTTGACCTCAAGGAAGCCGGAGAGAAGAGGTTTCTTGATATGAACGCTCTTGAGGAAATCCGGTTGGATGCTTATGAAAACGCCCGGATCTACAAGGAGAGGACCAAACGGTGGCATGACAAGCGCCTCATCCCGAAGGAGTTGAGTGAAGGCGACCTTGTCCTTCTCTTCAACTCAAGGCTGAGGCTCTTCCCCGGAAAGCTAAAGTCAAGGTGGACCAGTCCTTATGTGGTGAAGAAGATCTTTCACCATGGAGCGGTTGAGATAGGAGGGGAGCATTGTGGAGATTTTAAGGTGAATGGGCACCGGTTGAAGAAGTATATCACGGGAGCTCCGGTGGACATGATTGCCCCACTTCACCTTGAGTAGACGCCCCCGAGTTTGGTCAAGCTAATGACCTTAAAGAAGCGCTTGATGGGAGGCAACCCATTGGTAACATCTTTCCCTTTTCGTTTTTATTTTATCTTTGATTTTTCTGTTTTTGTGTGTTTGGTGTGCTTTGTGTGTGCTAGAGTCGTGGTAGCATGGAAGCCTTGCATGGCATGTGAATGATGATGATGAATCCCTAATCAATTATGGGTGGAGCGGACGCGGAACTTGGACGGCTAGCGGTGCCTAGCGCGGGTCCCGACGCCATGATGAACATTTAGAGCTCTCTAACATTGTTGATAGGATCATCCACCATCAATCCACTTGAGTAATCCCAAATACCGAAACAAACCATTTTTACATTGTGAGAACCCTCTTTCACTCTTCTTTACTTCATTTACACATTGGGGACAATGTGTTTCTAAGTATGGGGTAGGGTTTGCATGATCTTTTGCATGATTAGCATCTAGGGTAGTTTCTTTTTGTCACATATCTTGCATTATACATAGATAGTTCGAAAAATCCAAAAAATCAGAAAAATTTTAAAAATTTTTAGTGCTTCTAAGCTTGGGAATGATCCTTATGATGAAATTGTCTTGTGGATTGGCTATGTATGGCCTTGTGTGTGAATAGATGAATGCATATGTGGACTTGAAGTACTTATCATGAATCCCATGAATGATTTGTGATCATTTTGTTTGTCTTGATTGGATTTAGTATTCAAAGTCGAAATTACATGCTAGTTCTTACACTTCATCTAGGAATGAATGAGGCAATTCATCTTTCTCTACTTCTCATCTTGATCATGATGTTTGAGCACCTCAATCGATAAAAATTTTGACCTCTTTTGACCCATCCGGTAATAGGAGCATGTTAGTGTGTTGAGGGTGTGAAAAGCAAGTGTGGGGTAAAGATGTTGATGAAAGAATGTTATGAATGAAATGTTGAATTTGTTGTGAAAGTGTAGACAAAAATATAGGTTTGGGGACGTTGGTCTAAATGACGAGTAACTCGGCACCATTCATATAATCGGGTGTTTGTGCCTTGCCAAAGTCAAATAAACCGATAGTCCTAACGAGCTTTGGTATGTGTGCCCGGTGTAGATGCACCTCGAAAAATAAAAAAACTCGAGGACGGCTAATCACCAAGGTTTCGTCTTTTGTACACCAATGCCATTGTCTCAAAAATAAGTGAAAGAAAAAGAAAAGAAAGAAAAAATGAAGAAAATATACACTTGTGGGAAGTTGATAAAAATGCGAAGTTGTGAAGTTAGATCCATTCCCGGATTAGCATCACATAGCCTAGAAAAATTCCCACCTAATCACAACGTTTCTTGGCCTTTTATTTCACAAGCCCTTGTGACCTATTTGCATGTGTGTAAGATTTAGTCATCTAGATTGAAGATGCTCATGATCATCTTGACTTCTTCATTTTTACATTTCATGCATGCCTTCGAATTAAGTATAATTGTCTTTCCATGCCTTCACTTATTTGACACATGATTGCTTGTCCATTGCCGTGAAACATGACTATGAAGGTGATCCAATATTAGAAGCACAACTCCAAAAATATTTTCGGTTTTTCATGCATGCATAAATCATGTCATCTCTTAGTCTATAGTTGAGACTTGCTCGGGGACGAGCAAACCTTATGTATGGGGTATTTTTGATAACACGATTTATGGCTTAGGTTTAGGAAAACATCTAGATAGATTTTTCACTCATTCATGCATGGTTTAGCACTAGTTCACGACGTTTGCACTCAATTCACATATTTTGTCGAGATAGACGTCTACACGGACTTTTGCATTGCTTTGTAGGTATTTTGGGAGATTAAGGAGCTTAATCGATACATTTGAGGATCGTTCATCAAGATGACACACCTTCGGACTCATTGGGATGCAAGCTAGAGGCTAAGGAAGACCCATGGGACCTTGTTAGTGCAAGCCATGCGCCAAATTGTGACTCAACGATCCAAAGTAAGCTGAGGCACCAAAACCACAGTCACTAGCACTTCCACGGGCGTGGAACCTGACCGTGGTTTTTGTCAAACGGTTGTGACAGGTGTGCCACGATCTCATGGCCGACTCTAGCAAAGTTGTAGTATAAAAGTGGTCCTACAAGGCTAAGAGAAGGCATCCAATCCCAATCTTCCATTCTCCCATCATCCACTCTCACTACCATACTCTCAACAAGAAGATTCTCTCAAGAGGAAGCTTGGAAAGGAGCTACCATTGAAGGAGGAGAAAAGCTCCATTGGAGAAGGAGAGAAGAAGACACCATTGTTAGCCTTTGATAGATTTTAGAGTGAAGATTATCGGAATCGTTTTCTGGGGTTGTAAAAATCAATCGAACCTTCTTTTGAAGGGTTGTGAGTCTTTCTAATCTCATTTTCAGCTTGGTTTTACTTTCTTCACTTGTTCATCTCTTTCTCTTCATTATCTTGCAAATGGAAGCCATGATTTTATGTTTGATGATCTCGATTGTGATGATGTATGTTGTTGGATAAATAGATGTGATTCTAGGGTAAGGAAAGGAGGGTTATGGCTGGACAATGATAGGATGGACTTAGATTTACCCTTGGATGATTCGTTTACTTGAACAAAGCCACTGTTGGAGTCCACGGTTTGTTCTTGCCAGTCCACGGCCGTGGAAGTAGATGAACAACCCGTGGTTTGCCTGATTTGTTTGATTTGATGAGTCTAAGTTCTAGAATGTTAGAATGTTGAAATCCTAGAGTTTGTTGAGTTAAATCTATCCTAGGGTGACCTAGTGTTAGCAACTAAGTGTTTAGAAGAGACCTACCCGGTGATTCTTGCTCTTAGATACTAAAGATGACAAACTCTAGGTAGTAGTGAGCCTCACAAGCCGCTATTGGACTGAGTGTGCTAGGATAGGTGTTTAGGACTTGTCTTTCCGAGAATTACCCGGTAAGGAGAGGTTGGATCCCTATAATACCATCCGGTTTGTGTATAATTCCGTCCCTTAGGCTCTTTGAGACTTACCCGGTGATGAGGCCTTAGGAACGGACTAGTGGACCATGAGAGCTACCCGGTGATTGATCCCAATACTAGAAACACTCACTCCCAACATATTATAGTTGATCCAAGGAATGATTAGATAGCTTGAGTCCAATTCCATAACCGGAATTTCCAACCCCTAGAATCCGCTTTTCTCTCTTTGATCTCACATCTCGTGCTTAGCTTGTTTGCTTGTGTTGATTTGTTAGCTTAGTTGATTGCTTATTTTGCATGATTTGTGATCTTTGATTGATCACCATAAAAACCAAACCAAAAACGTTGAGATTTTCATTTCTTTATTTCTTTCTCTTTTCTTAACCTAGATCTTCACTAAACTTAAGCACTAATCGATTCAATCTCACCTCAGTCTTTGTGTTCGACCTCGGAATACTATCCCTACTACAAAACGTCTCGTACATTGCGGGTTTGCTAGGAGTTAGGAGAAATATAACGAGTTATAAATTTAAGGCTTTTTGCGTACACATATCCTAAGCGTAACAGGAGGCATCCGACCGTTCCATTGCCGGAAGAAGGGACCGGGGCGAGTTTCGGAGGATTCTTATGTCACAAAAGAAGTTGAACTAGAACGGGATATGACTTAATAAATGAAGATAATAAACCGGATTTGTGTGTTTTTGATTATGTTGTGTGTCTATGTTAAATTATTTGTGTTTGTGCCTTTCCCTTTAATTCTAATGCTTGGAATGTGAGCTAACGGTTTTATACCGGATGTTGTAGTTGCCTTGCAGGTTAGGCATGCTCCGAGAGATCCGGAAGGGTGGGCAGCCGGGGTCCGTACATTTTAGGAAGGGTTTTGAGTTGGAGTTGTCTTGTGTTTTGTCTTTCGGTTATTATGTTTCGTGTGCCGGTTGTTTTGCGTTTGGTTTGAGTTGTACCTCGGCTGATGTTGTTGTTGCATTCCTTCGGGTTCTTATCATTTGCATTAAAATTGATTTACGATTTTTCCTTTATTTGTGCCATGTTGGAAAGGTCCGGTGAAATTGTTGTCAAGCTAAGGGCCGGGACCCATTGTGAGGTCTCGCCCGTAGCATCCCGATATCTCGCAGATTCGGGGTGTTACAGCTCCCGCGGCCAAGACTCCAAGGCGCTCCCTACGGTCTTCCTCTAGCGCACTTGCGTCGAAATTACTGAGATGTTGCATGAACGCGATGGCTATCCCCGACTCGTTCAGAACTCGGACCTTCGTCTTCAAGTGTGTGCAGATGCATCGAGGGCCTCTAATCGTGGCTGGTATGCTGCAGCAGGAAGCCACAAGGTTACGCGACTACAGATCCGGACTGAAGAATGGGGCAAGGGAGGAGTCGATACTTGTAAATTGGCTGATGCTCGACAAAACATCGGACCTCCCTCCTCGTCTTCGTCGTGCATAGAAGGCTCCGACGCCTTCTGTGCATGACGAAGACGAGGAGGGAGGTCCGATGCTTGGTGTCGGCTGGACGCCAGAAGAGCTCGCTGGCATGGTGGTCGTTAGGGTTTGGGTAGAGAGAAGAGGGACGTGATTTCATTTCATATAAAGAAAGAAGGGGAAGGTTACAGGAGGCTGCAAAGACACTGACTTCTAACCATAATGGGCCGGGATGGTCTTTCATGACGGGCTTGGTAAGCGTGATCTTGAACTAAAACTCGAAAGAAGATTGAATCGGTCGCATTCTCGTGCACTCGGAATTATCGGAAATTAAAATTTATTTTTATTTAGGATATTAGATATATAAAAATCAAGATACATGCAATCCAAAAATGAAACTGTGAAAGCTTTGGAAATGAACTGAGTATGACGATAACATGAGATAGAAAAACTAATGCGGAGTCTCGTCGTCGGGAATGATTACACATTTTTTAGCCATGAGACATAGTGGCTTTCCTTTATGAGTAGCAATACCACGTATCGTGCTTGTGTCCATTACGTGTTTCAACATAGACACGGGCAACACCCAATCAAAAGAGCAAACCAAATTGTCGAGTGTAAGCTCCAATATAACTAGAGTCATATGCATAACCGGACAACATCTTCTTCCATACCCAAAGGGAAATAACTCGAAATATTGGCCTCGTAAATCAGGCGCTATTGTTTTGTTCAAAAATCTCTCAAGTTTGGATTCATCAGGATCTTCGCAGTATTTAGGATCTCGTCCAATGGCCCATGTGTTCACGTAAACTAGGGTTTTTTCTTTGATTTCGTACCCTTCTATGTTGTACTTTTGCATTGCTTGTTGTCTACTATGGTCGTCTGCAGAAACTTTGGGAAGATCTGAATGTTTAACTGACATATGACGCATGTACTTGTGCTTGTACATGTACTAGATTTGCAACCAGCAAAGAATTGGAGCGCTCTCATCAATTCCTCATCAGACTCGATGATAGCCTTTATTCAACTCTTTGTTCATCCATCATTGCTCAAGAACCTCTTCTCACTCTCAACAAGATTTATTCTCTCACGGTTCAGGAGGAACAAGTACGTGTAATGTCTAAATATCGTACCCCTAAGACTGATTCATTTGCTGTTGCTGCATCTCGTGGAAATCGGTCATCGAGACCAACTAGATCCACTATTTGCTCTCATTGTGAGCGTCCAGGACACGATGTTTCTTCATGCTTCAAGATAACCGGATACCTTGAGTGGAGGAACAACGGGCACGGAGTTGCAGATCCGGACACCGGAGCACCGCCATCCTCTCGGTGTCCACCTAATATTGTTGTCACAACCGGCTCCTGCAAAAATCCTCCACCGGTCGCGTGCACCTTTCGTGCTACAAGAGTTAATGCAAATTCCGCATCTCACATTACATTAGACGCTACCAGTCCTAATAACCTTGGTCCTACTATCTCCAATGATCAATGATCGTTTCTCTATCAAATGTTTTACTCTTATCCGATTTCCGGATCCGTAGAAAATCATGATGGTAATATCTCTATTCCTTCGATACTTGATAGTTATGCGTCATTTCATATGACGGGGACATATTCTTTTTTTTTCAAATATTAAATATATTCCACCTTGCACAATTAAATTACGTAATGGCTCTTTGACTATTTCTAATCAAGCCCGATCTATTAATTTTTTACTTAACTTTATTTTAAATAATGTTATGTTCGTTCCGAATTTTCATTGTAGTCTTCTTTCGGTACACTACTTAACATTTGAAAAATCTTGTGCTATAACATTTATTGACAAGTTATGTCTTCTTCAGGTCCAGAACTTGAAGACACTAATTGGATGGGGTAATGCAAAGGACGGTGTATATTGGTTGCGGTGGCGCAATCCCAAACCTCCTTACTCGGCTTTATGTCATTTTGTTACAACCAATTCGGCGGTTTTATGGCACCGGCGTTTTGGCATCCCTCTCCCCAAATTTTACAATTTATTCCTAAAATTTCTATTGCAAATTTGAATAAGTGCCAGTTTGATCCGTGTGATGTTTGTCATAGGGCAAATCAAATACAATCTTCATTTTCTATTAGTCAAACAAAAACTTCTCCTATTTTTGAACGTATTCATTGTGACATTTGGGGTCCTTATAGGATTCCCTCTAGTGGTGGTGCTTCTTTCTTTTTAACTATTGTGGATGATTGTTCTCGCACAACTTATGTTTATTTAATACGTTTTAAATCTGAAATTGAATCTATTCTTAAACAATTTTGTGCAATGACCAAAACTCAATTTTCTAAATCGATCAAATGCATCCAAAGCGACAATGGTTCCGAATTTATTCTCCTAAAACTTTTTTTTTCAAAATGAAGGCATTATTTTCGAAACATCTTGTGTTGCCACACCTCAAAAAAATTGACGAGTTAAACGAAAACATAGACATCTTTTAAATGTTGCTCGTTCTCTTTTATTTCAAGCAAATTTACCTACAAAATTTTGGAGTGAGAGCATTTTAACTGCATGTTATCTTATTACCCGGACTCCAACAAAACAGTCTTTTACGCAAGTTCGTCATTTACACAAGACCGTCATTTATGCAAGTGTGTCAATTTCCATCAGTCCGTCAATTACGCAAGTCTCTAATCAAAGCCTTGAACCTCTAGCCTCCCTCTGACTTCTCTTTGTATGCGTAGTACCTTCTCCCAATGATATAGAGTTGTAGGGGGTTCCGACGGTTATAGGCAATCGTTGCGGCGTTTTCGGCGGTTCTGTGGAGGGTTTTCGGAGTCGTCTTCTCCGACGGTTGCATGCTCGCACTTCAAAAAGATTCTCGCATATCCTCGCAGCCTTCAACAATGGTGGGTTGGGTGTTCCTCGAAAGAGAAACCTTACCAGATATGCATTCGCTCAACGACACACAAAAGACAAACCATAGACATAAGCAAAAAGAGAAGAAGCGCAATACAGAAAGAGAAACATTACCAGATTCGTGCTCAATTGAAGCCTTGTAGCAGCCTTTATCAATGGAGGTCTCTCCGTCCATACACCTTTATTCGATCTAGTTGTCTTCTCCGATCAGACGGTTTCATGCGGTTCCAAGCGATTTCTTCCAATCGAGAAACAGATGGCTTTTTGGCGAGATGACTTTCCCAAAATCCTAATTGGACGATTGAGGTGATTTTATAGGGGTTACCAAAATTTTGTTAACCGGTTTCTTTTTTTAGCATAATTAATACATTTTAATATTTAATTATCTTTCCTTAAGATCGGTAACTACATAATAAAGATCATCTTAATATCTAATTTACCTTTTATCATAATTAATATATTCTAATAATTAATTATCTCTCTTTAAAATCGGTCAATGCCAAATAAAGATCATCTTTGACAACAATTTCACCGGACCTTTCCCACATGGCACAAATAAAGGCAAAATTGTAAATCAATTTTAATGCAAATGAGAAGAAATACAAAAGAATGCAACAACAACTTCAGCCGAGGTACAACTCAAACCGAACGCCAAACACGCGGCACACGAAACGTAATAACTGAAATATCAAAACACAAGACAACACCAACTCAAAACCCTTCCTAAAATGTACGGACCCCGACTGCCCACCCTTCTGGATCTCTCGGAGCATGCCTAACCTGCAAGGCAAACTACAACATTCGGTATATAACTGTTAGCTCACATTCGAAGCATTAGAATAAAAGGGAAAGGCACAAACACAAATAATTCAACATAGTCACACAACATACTCAAAAGCACACAAATCCGGTTTATTATCTTTATTATTATTAGGTCCTATCCCGTTCTAATTCAACTTCTTTTATGACACGAGAATCTCCCGAAACTCGCCTCGGTCCTTCTTCCGGCAATGGAACGGTTCGGATGCGTTCGACCGTCTAACCAGCACGGGCCAGTCGCCGAGAACCTCCTAACTCTCACGGGGAGCTAGGCAGTGATGTCACCACTCGTTATCATACACTTGGGCCAAATAATATAAAGGTCGGTAATCCTATTTCCGGTTTAGTTGTTATAAACAATAATAAACACACACCACCCAACACACATGAATGCTAATACAAGGAATACGAGCTAAGTAAGTCCGGAGAGTTACCTCGTCACCACACTCAACTCACAACACTCTCGCTTCCTTAGGGGAGGAAGACCATAACCTGCTAACAAGAAGGTAACTATATCAACAACAACCTACTCAAAGTAGAAGTCTAAGACTTCTATACAAATGATCAACGTAAGACCATTTGACTTTCAAATTCTAGGACCGAATTCTAGAATCCCTCATGCTAACATCACACTCAACAAGCTAGAAGTCCTAAGATTTCTAATCCCTCGGATCTTTCAAGATCAAAACTCAAAACACCACTAGGATAACATACCTAGTCTCCGTGATCACAAAGATAGCACTCTAAGCTAGCATAAGCATACCCTAGCCCACAACCTCATAACCACAACTCACAAACTCACTCTCACAAGTCTCGCAAGAAATAGCCTACACTCATCCAACATGTCAACTCAGAACATACATCAACCAACCTTAGAACATAACAAGATCCTCGAATACTGACCTAAGGTGCAAGCCACTACTTGGCATTCTCATCAATCCTAGGTCCAATCCTAGCATGCTTCTATAAACAACACTCTCTAAGATCATCTAAGGATACATACATAAGGTAGGAAACTCACCAAGCAAAGGCACGGAATGAGAAGGAAGAAGAGAAGCCGCGAAAAGGGAAACAAGACCGCAAGGGAGGGCCGGCAAAGCCAGTGGCCGCCCCTACGGCCTGGCTGGCTGCCCTTGTGGCCTGGTCTGGCAGCCCCTGCGGCCCAGGCTGGCCGCACCTGCGGTTTAGTGCAAAGGCCGCCCCTGCGGCGCTGTCCAGCCGCGGGGGCGGTCGAACTCTAGTGGCTGATCCCGAACAGCTTCTTCGATGGTTCCTTGGTGTGCAATGGCCTCCTAGCTTCCTTGCTTGGCTCCTGAACAATCCCCACTTGGATCCATACTCACACAATCATTCAAGATTTGATCCGACCACATGCAACACAAGAAGAGGGAAGAACAAGGTGAATCCATGGCTTCCTTCATTGAAGCTCAAGGAAGAAGATGAAGGTGAAGGAATGAAGAAGGAAGGAAAGGACTCACCATTACCAATCCGAATCTGTAGCACATCCCACTACTGGACTTCAACAAGGAGAAGATAGGGAAGATCATCAAGGTGAGCTACCAAGTGCTTCCAAGCCAAAGAGAAGAGGAAAGGGAAAAGGGGAAAAGAATATCACGTGAGAGTGATAAGGGAGGATAGAGGGAGGGATTCAACTGAAGGGACAAGTCAAAAGGGAGGGAAACGAGGGGTCCACTTAGGGGAAACGAGGGGTCGGTGCGGGATTTTAGAATAAATCCCGTTACTCAGCGTCTCGTGCCTGCGGAAAAACTGAGGCGCTCCTACGGGAAGGTTTGTAACTTTCTAACAATCCAGAATAAAAATTCCGAATGTTACAACTAATCCCCCTAAAAACAAGTTTCGTCCCAAAACTTTGACAACGCAAAACTCTTGGTAAGAACTCGGTAACCACTCCAAACCGTAACGTGCAACGCCCACATCGATAACCATCACCCACTCGTGTAGCCACGTTAAGACCTCGCAAGGCCTACATACACACTCGTGTGAACCGCGTAGCTCATTAAAGCCAAAAGCTAACCAATCATACACACATTCCCGCTTAGGGTACCCAACACCTAAACACACACATGCACCTAAGATCTACCCCATCGGCCAACACGATGTAACTAGGTCATCGTGAAACTCCAACAAAGATACTATCTCACATCCTCATGGTAGCCTCATCGGCTCCTCATCCACCACTAGATTAACACGACTAACCCTATAACTCGAGTTGTACATGTATCCCATCGATCTTCATAACAAAACTCTTATGAACATCCTCCACTCTCGGTGGCCATGCCGACCGATAGACCACTTCCTACTTGCGTCAGTATCTCCCAAAAGGTCCGATATATTGGAACCCAACTCTTTTCTAACGACCAACACGTATGACGCCTCGCGTCCGTGACACTCTTATCTCGACTCACTCCGTATCCGAACCCAAGGGGTCCATACCTCTTTTCAGTGCATACTTCCTCGTGACTTAGCTTGTCTACCGTCTGCCTTTGAACCGCCGCTACCCAAGCGAGGTCATCACGTATCTGTTTTGCTAAACTTACCTATACTCACCAATTCTAACATTAAAGGGTACTACACTTCCGTCCACAACTTGCTTCGAACAATGCCTTCACAACGGTGCATCTCAATTGTCGTAACGATAGCTCAACCAAAGGGAGAGTATCTGGTCTGCTTTTACCTACCCTTAACTTGCACAAATACCCTCTACATGGCATCGACTGGTCACAAAGGTCCTTCGTACTCGATCCATTATCCAACGTGAAACTATCATGTAAGACATAAGGTCTCTTATGCGGCACGATCTTGCCGCCCACAAATTCCCGAAACAAAACGCTCATCTCCATCCGAGAAAACGATACTCAGTATACCAAACATCTTGCTATCACATTAAGGATTTCCCAATTAGCCGACTTATCGGCCTTGTTTCCCAATAGGGTGTAAGTACATTATCTCCATCGGTTGGTCCCATTGACCCAAACACGTCACAACCGTTACATGGTCATAACCCAGCAACAATCTCCCTAGGGTATTTTACCAATCCCACTGCATAACTCGTGGTGAAAGAAGTCTTCTTTCTCGTCTTATGGTTCTCAACCAGACCTAGTGGTGGTTCACATAAGGGTCATGTACTTAGACATCTCGACCTTAAGCCCGTCTCGCTTATCCTAAACCGGATATCTCTTACCAATGCCATGGTCTCAACAAACCATCAGCCCATAAAGGTAAATATGGGGTCTCCCCTTGTAACCTTCTATCCCGGATCCTTCTCAAAGCCCTTCAAAGACCATATTCGACTAACGTCCTTAACCATCTCTAAATGTTGCCTCTGCGGGGTACTCAACTCTTGCTGACTGAGTATACATACACGTATCATACTCTTATTGTTCATACATGCCTAGCATGTGACTCTATAGCTAAATCGACACCACCATAATCACGCGTCCCAAAGTGGCTAATCTTCGACCCTTAGTCGGTCATTCTTCCTACATACCCGCAATTGTCTACATACCCACGGAACCTCTATTGTTAATTCATACATGCCCCAAGTCCCGCTTGGATGTATTCATAATATCATTTCGTCTCCATAACTCGATGTTTGTGTCAAAGAAAACGAAGAGGAGGTCACTCACCTCTTCTGCTTCTAATAAAACTCCACGGATACGTCTCGGATCCCACGATCTCATTGACCTCTCCAGTAGGGTATAAAATGTCAAGGTCATTCCGCCGCTTGGCAGTTATGACCCACCAACTTATGAGCTTCATATCTCCCTAACACACCTTGAAGGTATTCCTGAAACCATCACCTCGTTCTCAACTGATCTACTTGATATTCTCAACCCGCTATGTCTCTTAGGAGGTTACCTCGGACATCCCAACCCGCCTAGATAACTCTAGTTATCCTCTTATCCTGATTAACCTGTAAACTTGTCGTCCCATGTCACGCTCAGTCCTCTCGATTCTGAGAGTACAACAAGGCATTATCAAATCCCATCATAAGAATCATTAGCGCAACTCATGCATCAAAACTGTCATAACACTCCTTAGGTTAGGGTCCACCTTGGAATCGCCTGAAACAACACAAATTCGCGACTATACTGTAACTCGATTATGAAAAGCGATGGATACTCATCTCTTTAAACACCAACTCATCAATCACACTTGTGATCTCAAATGGCTTCCTACACTTGTAGCAACCATATCGGCCCTAATTGCCACCTTATGATGGTCCTTTCTTCTCTTTATCCAAAACTGATGATGTCTCAACTCCAAGTCGATCTAATCAACATCGCACTCACATGTAACTAGTCTTAACGGGCCATCCACTATAAGGAGGATACCCTTACCCGTCGTTCACCATACATATTCCTTGGAAATTAAAGTGCAACTTCCCGGCTCGTATCTTTCCTCAAAACTCATACCAAAATGCTCTGAAGGAAAGATCAGAAGAATTCTTCCCCCTACCACGGAACTTCTGACTCATGATCCCTCCGGTACCACCACCTTAAGATTCAAGCTTACAACGCTACCGTAGCTATGGTCTTTTGTTCCACACCGTAGCTTTCATGGCTCCTTTGACTCAACTCTTGTTCGCGTCACTTATCATTCGTTCCTTAAGAAAAAAATATCCTACATTTATTTTCCATATCTTTCAATTTACCTTAAGGAATTCGGGAAACTTCACTTTCCTCTTGATCCGCTACGTCCTTATATGCTTAAACCTTTAAGGTTCCATACCGCTCAATTCCTCCATATGTACAAAGTCAAGACCTATTAAGGTCACTTGCTTAACCATCCCACGTTATATTGCTCCAGACAATCACCCTTCTATTGATGTAACTCTTACTATTGGCATCGAACCATAGGGAAAATCCAAGGTTTTGTTACCGTTCCATTATAGTCTCCGCTTGAGGTTATACCTCCCATCTACAACTTCTCAATAGGAAATCCACAGTTTATGCAATCTCGGTCATCACAGATAAGCTTGTGGTTGACCTTCTCTAAGGTCAATGACTTACAAATCCTCCAATACTTCATGTCACTATTCTTATGAGGGTTACCCTCCTTAGGGTACTCTACCTCAATTCCATTAGCTCCTTCCACGTTTTGTCCTTTATTCATTTTTTGTAACGTAACCACACCCTTTTAGGCCTCACGTTCTGTACAACTCACCTTCATAGGCTTAACCACACCTCATAACATCACGTCTTCTCAAAAAGTTCCGACATTATTCTACAACCGTTAGCGTGTCTCTTGGTCGTGCTCTTGAGCCTTTTCATAACTAAAGATACCTATTGCGTCACTCCCCTTCTTAGGATTACGTCTACTCGCACTTCTATCATCTTGGCGTTTCTTAGCCTTATCACCATAACGGAAGTCGGTTAACTCCAAGTGAATCCCACCCTACCATTCTGCTCATAGATCTCGTAATGTCGACTCTTCCTTTAATGGTACTTCGTAAGCTTAACTTACGGTATCTTACATCTTTCACGCCGGGTTCGATCACTCTTAACATCTCGACTCCAAATCTTAGGAGCATCTAAGAGAAACTTTACTTATCATAATGGGACACCGCCTTTAACCTTGTTAGAATGCTCCCATCTCTTTCTTGACTCACATCTTTAGTGGTCCATGTATCTTTTGAAGAAAACTTATATACGTTACCTTCATTGGTCTTGCCATCTTTCCATTCGTGCCTTCTTTGGTACCCACTTCACATCTGAATGTTACTCTCTTAAGTTGTCTCGTTTTCTTCTTTTGCTTGGTTGTCCTTCATTGACGCTGACTCCAACCTCCTCTTCGACATCCTTTAAAAGGAATTCGAGAACGTCGTTGTTTTCGTTGGCACGGAATTCCCCAACTCGATACTTGAGTGTCTTCTACTACTTATGAATGTCGTCATAAGCTACATCATCATCTTAAAGGTGATGATATCGTATCATCATCTTAGCTCAAAGGTCCTATAGTTCTACATACTACTATATGTATAAGTCTACATATACATAACTATATAAATCCTATGTCCATATCTCTACTAACATACATATCCAACATGCCATCATATCAATACAAGGTCTAAAACATATAATAGTCCACACATACAACTATACACATAAGTCATGTCCATCATACAACTACAAACCTCATATCCATATCTATATATATACATATATATACCAAGTCGAATAAACTAAGCTTCCGAGATCCGTGGAAGGAGTGGTGGTCCGTACATTCTACCCCGACTCATGCATGCGAATTTTTAAAACGAAAACTCAGAACCCGTGGGGTTCTGTTTATTCCTTATTCGGTCTTTAGAAGATTGCGAGTGTCATTGTTGTCAACCTAGGGCTCTGATACCACTTTGTAACACCCCGAATCTGCGGGATATCGGGATGCTATGGCGAGACCTCACAGTGGGTCCCGACCCTTAGCTTGACAACAATTTCACCGGACCTTTCCAACATGGAACAAATAAAGGCAAAATTGTAAATCAATTGTAATGCAAATGAGAAGAAACCCAAAAGAATGCAACAACAACTTCAGCCGAGGTACAACTCAAACCGAACGCCAAACAAGCGGCACACGAAACGTAATAACCGAAAGATTAAGACGAAAGACAACCCCAACTCAAAACCCTTCCTAAAATGTACGGACCCCGGCTGCCCACCCTTCTGGATCTCTCGAAGCATGCCTAACCTGCAAGGCAAACAACAACATTCGGTATAAAACCGTTAGCTCACATTCGAAGCATTAGAATTAAAGGGAAAGGCACAAACATAAATAATTCAACATAGTCACACAACATACTCAAAAGCACACAAATCCGGTTTATTATCTTTATTATTATTAGGTCATGTCCCGTTCTAATTCAACTTCTTTTGTGACACGAGAATCTCCCAAAACTCGCCACGGTCCCTTCTTCCGGCAATGGAACGGTTCGGATGCCTCCGACCGTCTAACCAGCACGGGCCAGTCGCCGAGAACCTCCTAGCTCTCACGGGGAGCTAGGTAGTGATGTCACCGCCCGTTATCATACACTTGGGCCAAATAATATAAAGGTCGGTAATCCTATTTCCGGTTTAATTGTTATAAACAATAACAAACACACACCACCCAACACACATCAATGCTAATACAAGGAATACGAGCTAAGTAAGTCCGGAGACTTACCTCGTCACCACACTCAACTCACAACACTCTCTCTTCCTTTGGGGAGGAAGGCCATAACCTGCTAACAAGTTATATCAACAACAACCTACTCATAGTAGAAGTCTAAGACTTCTATACAAATGATCAACGTAAGACCATTTGACTCTCAAATTCTAGGACCGAATCCTAGAATCCCTCATGCTCACATCACACTCAACAAGCTAGAAGTCCTAAGACTTCTAAACCCTCGGATCTCTCAAGATCAAAACTCACAACACCACTAGGATAACATACCTAGTCTCCGTGATCACAAAGATAACACTCTGTTACGCTAAGGTTGTGTGATGCGCAATTGGGTTTTAAATTTATACTCGTTCTATTTCTCCTAAATCCTAGCGAACCCGCAGTGTACGGGTCATTCGTAGTAGGGATAGTATTCCGAGGTCGAACACAAAGACTAAGGTGAGATTGATTCAATTTATGATTAAGTCTAGTGAAAATCTAAGTCAAGAAAAGGGGAAGAAATAAAGAAGCGAAAATCTCAAATGTTTTTGGTTGGTTTTCGATGATCAATCAAAGATCACAATTCATGCAAGTATTTAATCAACTAAACTATGAATCAACGCAAATAAACAAACTAAACAAGATATAGATCAAAGAAAGAAAAGACGGATTTTAGGGATTGGAAGTTCCGGTTATGGCATAGAACTCAAGCTATCTATTCATTCCTTGGATTAACTATGTTGGGGTTAAGTGTTTCTATGATTGGGATCAATTACCGGGTAAGTCTCATGATCCACTAGTCCATTCCCTAGGTCTCATTACCGGGTAAGTCTCTAAGAACCTAAGCGACGGAATTCTACTCAAACCGAATTATAACCTAAAGATCCAACCTATCCTTACCGGGTAAGTCTTGGAAGGGTCAGTTTTAAACTACCATCCAGCACACTTAATCCAATGGCGGCTTATTAGGATCACCACTACCTAAGGGTTGTTATCTTTGGAATCTAAGAGCAAGGATTACCGGGTAAGTCTCTCCTAACAATTAGATGCTAACACTAGGTCACCCTAGGATAGATTTAACTCAACAAACACCTAGGATTTCAACATTCTAACAATCTAAGATTAGATCAATCGAACCAGGAAAATCACGGTTTGTTCTACCTAAACCACGGCCGTGGTTTGGCAAGATCTAGCCGTGATTCCTAACAGAGGATACGTTCAAACATACAAGACATCCAAAGGTAAATCTAAGTTCATCCTATCATAGCCCTAGCCATAACCATCCTTTCCTTACCCTAGAACCGCATCTACTTAGCCTACAACATTCACAATCGAAATCGAAACAAACAAACACAAAATCATAGCATTCATTATAAGATGATGAAGGTAAAGAGATGAACAAGTGAACTTAAATCAAAACCAAACTGAAAATGGAATTAGAGCAACTTACAACCCTTCCAAAAGAAGGTTCAAAGGTTCACAAAACTCTAGAAATAGAATCCGGAATTCTTCACTACAATCTATCAAAGTGTGACAATGGTGTGTGTGTTCTTCTTCTCCTCTTCAATGGAGCTCTTCTTCTTCTCTTTGACACTTTCCTTCCTAGAAAAACTTCTTGTTTAGAGGATATTTTTGTTAGAGAGAAATGAGAAATGGATGAGCTTCTCCAAGATGCTCCCAGCTGCCCTCTCACAGCCCATGAAGGACCACTTTTATAACAAACTTGCATGAGCTGGCCATGAGAGTCGTGGCACAGCTGTCACAAGAATCTGGCAAAAACCACGGTTGATTCCACGGCCGTGGAGTGTCAGAGAACCGTGATTCTGTGCAGAAACTTCGCCTTGGATCATTAAGCTGTGATTTGGTGCATGGCTAGTGTCCTAATGAGTCCGAGGGTGTGTCATCTAGATGAACGATCCTCAAACGCGTCGTTTTGGCTTCTAATTTCCCGAAATACCTATAAAACACGCACAAGTCCGTGTAGACGTCTATCTCGACAAAATATGTGGATTGAGTGCAAAACGTCTTGAACTAATGCTAAATCATGCATGGATGAGTGAGAAATCTATCTAAATGAGTGTCTAAATCTAGATCATAAATCGTGTTATCAAAATACCCCATACTTAAGGTTTGCTCGTCCCCGAGCAAATTCCCAACTAAGATATGACATGATTTATGTATGCAGAAAAGTGGCAAAATCTTTTTGGAGTTGTGCTTCTAATATTGGATCACCTTCATAGTCATGTTTCATGGCAATTGGACAAGCAATTATGTATCAAACAAATAAAGGCTTGGAAAGACAATTGTACTTGACTCAAAAGCATGCATGAGATGTAAGGATGAAGAGGTCGAGAAGATCAAGAGTATATCCAATCTAGATTACTAAGTCTTACAAACATGCAAGTAGGTCATAAGGTCTTGTGACATGAAAGGCCAATAAATGTTTGTGATTGGGTGGGGAATTCTCTAGGTTATGTGATGTTAATCCGGGAATGGAACTAACTTCACCTCCTTGTCCTCGATCAACTTCCCCCAAGTGTATATTTTTCCCTATCTTGCTTTCTTTTCTTTTTCTTTGACTTGTTTTTGAGTCAATGGCATTGGTGTACAATAGCCGAAACCTCGGTGATTAGCCATCCTCGGGCTTTTTCTCTTTTTCGAGGTGCATCCACACCGGGCACACATACCAAAGCTCGTTAGGGCTATTGGTTCATTTGACTTTGGCAAGGTACCAACACCCGATTATGTGAAGTGTACCGAGTTACTTGTCATTTAAACCAACGCCCCCAAACCTATTTTGGCTACACTTCCACAATAATTTCAGCATTTTATTCATGACATTCCTTTCATCAACAACTTTACTCCATACTTGCTTTTCACACACTTCAACACACTAGCATGCTCCTATTCCCGGATGGGTTAAAAGGGGTCAATTTTATATCAATTGAGGTGCTCAAGCAATCATGATCAAGATGAGAAGTAGAGAAAGATGAAATGCCTCATTCATTCCTAGATGGTATGCAAGAACTATCATGTAATTTCGACTTTCAATACTCAATCCATTCTAGGCAAACATCATGATCACAAATCATTCATAGAATTTAAGAGAAGTAGTTCAAGTCCACATATGCATTTATCAATTCAACACATAAAGCCATCCATAGCCAATTCTCAAGACAAGATTCATCATTAGGATCATATCCAAGCCTAGAAAGAACAAAAAAATTTTAAATTTTCTGATTTTTATGGGATTTTCGATTTAAGTATGTACAATGCAAGACATGTGAAAATATTAGACTATCCTAGATGCTCATCATGCAAAGGATCATGCAAACCCCACCCCATACTTAGAAACACATTGTCCCCAATGTGTAAATGAAGTAAAGAGAGTGAAAGAAGGTTCTCACAATGTAAAAATGGTTTGCTATGGTATTTGGGATTTCTCAAGTGAATCGATGTTGGATGATCCTATCAACCATGGTAGAGAGCTCTAAGCATCCATCAAAGCTCCGGGACCCGCGCTAGGCAACGCTAGCCGTTCAAGTTCCGCGTCCGCTCCACCCATAATTGGTGAGGGGTTCATCATCATCATTCACATGCCAAGAAAGGCTTCCAATGCTACTAATGCTCTAGCACACACACAAAGTAGACAAAGCAAACACAAAGATAGAAAAATCTACGAAAACAAAATGAAAAAGGAAAAATGTTACCAATGGGTTGCCTCCCACCAAGCGCTTCTTTAAGGTCATTAGCTTGACCAAACTCGGGAGCGTCTATTCAAGGTGAAGTGGGGCAATCATGTCCACCGGAGCTCCCGGAATATACTTCTTCAAGCGATGCCCATTCACTTTGAAATTTTCACAATGCTCCCCTCCTATCTCTATAGCTCCATGGGGAAAGATCTTCTTCACCACATATGGCCCGGTCCATCTTGATTTGAGTTTTCCGGGAAAGAGCCTTAGCCTTGAGTTGAAGAGAAGGACAAGATCTCCTTCACTCAACTCCTTGGGGATGATCCTCTTGTCATGCCACCTTTTGGTTCTCTCCATGTAGATCCGGGCATTCTCATAAGCTTCCAACCGGATCTCTTCAAGGGCGTTTATATCAAGCAACCTCTTCTCTCCCGCCTCCTTGAGGTCAAAATTTAGCCACTTAATGGCCCAATAAGCTTTATGCTCCATTTCCACCGGAAGATGGCAAGACTTGCCATAGACTAACTTGTAAGGAGTGGTGCCAATTGGTGTCTTGAAGGCGGTTCTATACGCCCACAATACGTCATTGAGCTTCATAGCCCAATCCTTTCTAGTTCTAGACACCGTCTTCTCAAGGATGGCTTTGATCTCCCGGTTGGAGATTTCCACTTGGCCACTAGTTTGGGGATGGTAAGGTGTTGCCACCT
Organism: Fagopyrum esculentum; assembly: GCA_033239045.1. NCBI lineage: Eukaryota > Viridiplantae > Streptophyta > Magnoliopsida > Caryophyllales > Polygonaceae > Fagopyrum > Fagopyrum esculentum. The sequence continues at coordinate 111,218,574 of BSUD01000006.1, forward strand.
TATGAGTCACCCCATACTTGGACAAAAGTGCCCCAAAATTCCTATTTGTGAAGTGCTTCCCTCCATCACTAATGATCACCCTTGGTGTTCCAAACCTAGGGAAGATCACCTGGTTGAAGAACCGAACCACCACCTTAGCATCATTTGTAGGAGAGGCGATTGCCTCCACCCATCTTGACACATGGTCCACCGCCAATAGGATGTAGAGATTGCCACACGAAGAAGGGAACGGTCCCATGAAGTCCACACCCCACACATCAAAAATCTCAACTTCTTGGATGTTGTTCAAGGGCATCTCATTCCTCCTTGAGATGTTGCCCGTCCTTTGGCAAGCATCACATGCCGCTACAAAACCTTGCACATCTCTAAACAAGTTAGGCCAATAAAAACCGGATTGCAATACCTTTGCACACGTCTTGTGTGAGCTAGCATGGCCTCCACATGGTAAGGAGTGACAATGCCGGATCACACTCTCCACTTCATCTTCCGGTATGCACCTTCTAAACATTCCATCCGGCCCTCTCTTGAATAGAAGTGGTTCACTCAAATAGTAGTGCCTCACATCGTTGAAGAACTTCTTCCTTTGTGCATATGTCAATCCGGGAGGTACTTCCTCACATACTAAGTAGTTCACGATGTCGGCATACCATGGCTCACTTCCTCTAGATACTTGGAACAAGCATTCTTCCACCATTTGTAATTGCTCATCCCGGAATGAGTCATCTATCGGGATGTTGTCTTATTCAAGCTCCAATGGTGGGAGTCTACTAAGGTGATCCGCCACGGAGTTCTCGGATCCCTTCTTGTCTCGTATTTTTAAATCAAACTCTTGAAGAAGAAGGATCCACCGAATCAACCTTGGTTTGGCATCCTTCTTTGTAAGTAGATAACGGATCGCAGCATGATCCGTATAAACTATGACCTTCGCTCCAACAAGGTATGAGCAGAACTTCTCAAATGCGTACACCACCGCTAACAACTCCTTCTCGGTGGTAGCATAATTGAGTTGGGCATCATCTAGCGTCTTGCTAGCATAATAAATAGCATGAGTGCGCCCATCTTTCCTTTGCCCCAAAACAGCCCCAACGGCTACATCGCTTGCATCGCACATGATCTCAAATGGTAGACTCCAATCCGGAGGTTGCATGATAGATGCGGAGATCAAGGCGTTCTTCAACCTACAAAAGGCTTCAAGACAATCTTTGGAAAAGACAAAATCAACGTCCTTCATTAGTAGGTTAGTGAGGGGTTTAGAGATTTTAGAGAAATCTTGAATAAACCTCCGGTAGAAACCGGCATGTCCTAAGAAACTCCTTACCCCCTTCACCGAGGTAGGTGGTGGCAACTTCTCTATCGTCTCAATCTTGGCCCTATCAACCTCAATGCCACGGTTAGACACCAAGTGTCCTAACACAATGCCTTCACTTACCATGAAGTGGCATTTTTCCCAATTTAAGACAAGATTTGTCTCTTCACATCTTTGCAGTACTAAGGACAAGTTAGCCAAGCAATTATCGAAAGAAGAACCATAAACAGAGAAATCATCCATGAACACTTCCATGATATTTTCTATGTATTCCAAAAAGGTAGCCATCATACACCTTTGGAAGGTGGCGGGTGCATTACACAACCCAAATGGCATTCTCCTATATGCAAAAGTACCCCATGGACATGTAAAGGTTGTTTTCTCTTGGTCATCGGGGTGGATAGGGATTTGGAAGAATCCACTATAGCCATCTAGATAGCAAAAATGAGAGTGTTGAGCTAACCTTTCTAGCATTTGGTCAATGAAGGGGGAGAGGGAAGTGATCTTTCCCAGAGGCCATGTTCAACTTTCTATAATCAATGCACATCCTCCACCCGGTAACCGTCCTAGTCGGGATTAGTTCATTGTTCTCATTAGTCACTACGGTCATCTCACCCTTCTTAGGTACTACATGAACGGGACTAACCCACTTACTATCCGAGATATGGTAGATAATTCCCGCATCTAGCAACTTAATGATTTCCTTTTTGACTACCTCTTTCATTATAGGATTCAATCTCCTTTGATGTTCAATAGAGGGTTTATGATTATCTTCCATCATTATCTTATGCATGCATAAAGATGGCTTAATGCCAACCAAATCATCAATAGTATAACCAATGGCTTTCCTATGCAATCTTAGTTCATGCAACAACTTAGCAAGTTCATCATCACTCAAGCATGCATTAACAATCACATGATATGTAGAGTTATCACCAAGGAATGCATACTTCAAATGAGAGGGGAGGGGTTTGAGTTCAAGTGAAGGAGGACCTTTATCGGTTGAAGATGATCCAAATAAGGTTGGATGAGATGAATCCAAAGCAAAGGAAGACTCTCCATGGCTCCTAGAAGCTTGATCACCATCAAGAGCCGATCCAGGAAAAATCACGGTTGGAATCACGGTTTGCTCAACTTCCACGACCGTGGTTCTTGACAAGCTTGCTTCCCGGAGTTGTCCAGAGAGTTTGACGGCCGTGGAACATAAATTTCGACCGTGGAATTGGCAGCTGTTCAATACCTCTTCGTGGTCTTCAAAACTAACTCTTGGCTCCTCTTCTAATGATTCCAAAGCTTTGATCTCTTTATTGCAAGCCTCCTCAACACCTTCCTCCATCATACTTAAGGTAAGAACCTTCTCCAAGGGATCCTTGATCAAGATCGAGCTCACAATTTCTCTAGATTCCTCTTGCTCGACTATGTTGAAGATATCTTCATCAAGGGTTGGCCCTTTCATCATTGTGGACAGCTTGAACTTGATGTTCTCTTCTCCGATGTTGAAGGAGAGAGTCCCGTTCTTGCAATCCACTAGGCATCCGGAAGTGGCTAGTAAAGGCCTTCCTAAGATGATGGGAACCGGATAATCCGCCGGAATATCCAACACTACAAAATCAATAGGCACGTAGAATCCTCCTAGCTGCACCGGGATGTCCTCTAAAATCCCAACCGGATGAGTGATAGAACGGTCCGCCATGTAGAGGGTCATCTTGACCGGTTTTGGCTCTCCTAGCCCGACCTTGTTGCAAAGTGCAAGCGGTATGATGCTTACACTTGCTCCAAGATCACAAAGGGCCTCGTACTTCACATCTCCCACTCCAATCGGGACACAAAAAGAGCCCGGATCACAAAGGGCCTCGTACTTCACATCTCCCACTCCAAGATCACAAAGTGCAAGCGGTATGAAGGAGGAGGCATCTCCTCCTTCATTGTTTGGATCAATTCCGAGGATCTCTTGGTCATTCTTATCTTCCCATACTCCTCCAACTTCCTTTTGTTGGAGAGTATTTCCTTCAAAAACTTGCCATATGCTGGCATTCCTAAAATGGCATCCATGAACGGAATGTTAATATGTAATTTGGACATTAGTTCAAGGAACTTACCAAAGTGATTGTCCAAACGAGCTCTTGCTCTTGATTGTGGGAATGGTAGTGGCGGCTTGTATGGAGGCGGTGCCACATAGGTTGGCTCTAAATCTTTGCTCTTGCCTCCACCTTCTTGCAATCTTCCCTCTTCTACCACTACTTGCTTTCCCTTAGCATGGTCCTTGGGCAAAGGATCTTTCATATTCAACCCACTCCTTGTTGTGATAGCCAACACTTGGCCTCTTGAGTTGTCTTCGGTTCTTCCGGGAAGCTTTCCCGGATCTCTATGGGTTTCACCCGCCTTTTGGAACACTTGTGCTTCCAAAACCTTTTGAGCTTTAGAGATTGAAGTCACGGTGCTCTCAAGACCACTCAACCTTCCTAGCAATTGCTCAAACATGACTTCGGTTCTATCCTTTGAAGGTTGAGAAAATCCGGGTGGAGGTTCTTGTGAAGCTCTTTGTGGTGGAGTTGTGCTTGCGGAGGGGGAAGGGTTCAAGGCTCCATCCGGGTTAGAGTAGGAAAACCCGGGATGGTTGTGGTTGGGCCGGTAATTGTTGAATTGCCGGTTGTTGTTGAAGCTCCTTGGGCCTTGGTAATTGTTGAAGTTGCCTCTTCCCATGTAATTCACATCTTCCTCCTTGGAAGACAAGTTGGCCTGTGGAAGCACTTGAGGAGTTGCTTGGTTCTTTAAAGTTGTAGCACACAACTCCCTCAAGGACTTTAACTCGTTGTTGATGGCGTCAAGCTTGAAATTGCTCATGGTGACTTCACGCACCTCATATGCTCCCGCCTTTCTCCCTTCACTCTTCCTATGGGAGTACTTCTCAATTACTAGAGCTTGCTTCTCCACAAACTCCCAAGCATCATCTACATGCTTCTCCATAAATGTCCCACCGGAAAGAGATTGAAGCTTGAATTGGCTATCTTCATCAAGTCCCTTGAAGTAGATCTCCAATAGCTCAATTTTCGGTATGCCATGGTGTGGACAATCTAGGAGAAGGTCTTTGAATCTCTCCCAAGACTTGAACAAACTTTCTCTATCCCTCATCACGAAGGCATTGATCTTCCCTCTCAATTCGGTGGTCTTGGAAGGTGGGAAGAACTTGGTCAAGAACTCGGTTGTCATCTCCTCCCAAGTACCAACTCGCCCTTGTGGAATAGATTGATACCAAGCTAAGGCTTTATCCTTAAGAGAGAAGGAAAAGGCCCTAAGCTTGTGGTTGTTGCTCTCCAATCTTGGTGGTCTAAGAGTCTCCATCAAGATCTCATAATTCATCAAGTGTTGATGAGGAGACTCTCCTTCCATCCCTCCAAATTGATTATGGCGGATCATTTGTAGAACTTGAGGGCGGAGCTCATAGTTGTGGGTTGCGGGATCTCCTAGATTTACACCCGGTCGGTGTGCTCTTTGTGCCGAATCCATACGTCTCCCTAGGGTTTGTGGCTCCTCAATAGCAATAGGTACAACCCTAACATTAGCCGCCGGCTGCGGTTGTGGTGGCGGAGGAGGTGGAGGTTGTTGACGATTAAGCTCCCCCCGTACAAGGGTTTGCCTAATCTCATCAATCTCCCTCCTAGTTGCTTCTTGCCTCTCATTGGCAAGTCTCCTTTCTTCCTCTAAAAGCTCATCTCTTAGCCTTATTTGCTCTAAGGCTTCATCCAATTCAGCTTGGAGGTCTCTTCCGGCCATCTCTTTTCCCCTCTTTATGCTCTTGGATCTAAATCTAAGGGTTTTCTCCGGTTCGGGATCGAATGGAGCTAAATCCTTGCCACGAGACCTTCGCATACACCTAAAGAGTAAAAGATGTCCTGAAAAGCAAAAACACACACCAAAGAGAGATCAAAAGCAACAAGAAAGATCTACACTAATAAACAATCACAAAATAGACTCAATCTAGACCTAGTCCCCGACAACGGCGCCAAAAACTTGTTACGCTAAGGTTGTGTGATGCTCAATTGGGTTTTAAATTTATACTCGTTATATTTCTCCTAACTCCTAGCGAACCCGCAGTGTATGGGTCATTCATAGTAGGGATAGTATTCCGAGGTCGAACACAAAGACTAAGGTGAGATTGATTCAATTTATGATTAAGTCTAGTGAAAATCTAAGTCAAGAAAAGGGGAAGAAATAAAGAAGCGAAAATCTCAAATGTTTTTGGTTGGTTTTCGATGATCAATCAAAGATCACAATTCATGCAAGTATTTAATCAACTAAACTATGAATCAACGCAAATAAACAAACTAAACAAGATATAGATCAAAGAAAGAAAAGACGGATTCTAGGGATTGGAAGTTCCGGTTATGGCATAGAACTCAAGCTATCTATTCATTCCTTGGATTAACTATGTTGGGGTTAAGTGTTTCTATGATTGGGATCAATCACCGGGTAAGTCTCATGATCCACTAGTCCATTCCCTAGGTCTCATTACCGGGTAAGTCTGTAAGAACCTAAGCGACGGAATTCTACTCAAACCGAATTATAACCTAAAGATCCAACCTATCCTTACCGGGTAAGTCTCGGAAGGGTCAATTTTAAACTACCATCCAGCACACTTAATCCAATGGCGGCTTATTAGGCTCACCACTACCTAAGGGTTGTTATCTTTGGAATCTAAGAGCAAGGATTACCGGGTAAGTCTCTCCTAACACTTAGATGCTAACACTAGGTCACCCTAGGATAGATTTAACTCAACAAACACCTAGGATTTCAACATTCTAACAATCTAAGATTAGATCCATCGAACCAGGAAAATCACGGTTTGTTCTACCTAAACCACGGCCATGGTTTGGCAAGATCTGGCCGTGATTCCTAACAGAGGATACGTTCAAACATACAAGACATCCAAAGGTAAATCTAAGTTCATCCTATCATAGCCCTAGCTATAACCATCCTTTCCTTACCCTTGAGCCGCATCTACTTAGCCTACAACATTCATAATCGAAATCGAAATAAACAAACACAAAATCATAGCATTCATTATAAGATGATGAAGGTAAAGAGATGAACAAGTGAAATTAAATCAAAACCAAACTGAAAATGGAATTAGAGCAACTTACAACCCTTCCAAAAGAAGGTTCAAAGGTTCACAAAACTCTAGAAATAGAATCCGGAATTCTTCACTACAATCTATCAAAGTGTGACAATGGTGTGTGTGTTCTTCTTCTCCTCTTCAATGGAGTTCTTCTTCTTCTCTTTGACACTTTCCTTCCTAGAAAAGCTTCTTGTTTAGAGGATATTTTTGTTAGAGAGAAATGGGAAATGGATGAGCTGCTCCAAGATGCTCCCAACTTCCCTCTCACAGCCCATGAAGGACCACTTTTATAACAAACTTGCATGAGCTGGCCATGAGAGTCGTGGCACAGCTGTCACAAGAATCTGGCAAAAACCACGGTTGATTCCACGGCCGTGGAGTGTCAGAGAACCATGATTCTGTGCAGAAACTTCGCCTTGGATCATTAAGCTGTGATTTGGTGCATGGCTAGTGTCCTAATGAGTCCGAGGGTGTGTCATCTAGATGAACGATCCTCAAACGCGTCGTTTTGGCTTCTAATTTCCCGAAATACCTATAAAACACGCACAAGTCCGTGTAGACGTCTATCTCGACAAAATATGTGGATTGAGTGCAAAACGTCTTGAACTAATGCTAAATCATGCATGGATGAGTGAGAAATCTATCTAAATGAGTGTCTAAATCTAGATCATAAATCGTGTTATCACACTCTAAGCTAGGATAAGCATACCCTAGCCCACAACCTCACAACCACAACTCACAAACTCACTCTCACAATTCTCGCAACAAACAGCATACACTCATCCCACAGGTCAACTCAGAACATACATCAACCAACCTTAGAACATAACAAGATCCTCGAATACTCACCTAAGGTGCAAGCCACTACTTGGCATTCTCATCAATCGTAGGTCCAATCCTAGCATGCTTCTATAAACCACACTCTCTAAGATCATCTAAGGATACATACACAAGGTAGAAAACTCACCAAGCAAAGGCACGGAATCGGAAGGAAGAAGAGCAGCCGCGAAAACGGAAACCAGACCGCAAGGGAGGGCCGGCAGAGCCAGTGGCCGCCCCTACGGCCCAAGCTGGCCGCACCTGCGGTTTAGTGCAAAGGCCGCCCCAGCGGCGCTGTCCCGCCGCGGGGGCGGTCGAACCCCAGTGGCTGATCCCGAACAGCTTCTTCGATGGTTCCTTGGTGTGCAATGGCCTCCTAGCTTCCTTACTTGGCTCCAGAACAATCCCCACTTGGATCCATACTCACACAATCATTCAAGATTTGATCCGACCACATGCAACACAAGAAGAGGGAAGAACAAGGTGAATCCATGGCTTCCTCCATTGAAGCTCAAGGAAGAAGATGAAGGTGAAGGAATGAAAAAGGAAGGAAAGGACTCACCATTGCCAATCCGAATCTGTAGCACATCCCACTGCTGGACTTCAACAAGGAGAAGATAGGGAAGATCATCAAGGTGAGCTACCAAGTGCTTCCAAGCCAAAGAGAAGAGCAAAGGGAAAAGGGGAAAAGAATATGATGTGAGAGTGATAAGGGAGGATAGAGGGAGAGATTCAGCTGAAGGGACAAGTCAAAAGGGAGGGAAACGAGGGGTCCACATAGGGGAAACGAGGGGTCGGTGCGGGATTTTAGCATAAATCCCGTTACTCAGTGTCTCGTGCCTGCGGAAAAACTAAGGCGCTCCTACGGGAAGGTCTATAACTTGCTAACAATCCGGAATAAAAATTCCGGATGTTACAACCTTATGATCTAGTTTTTCTTTTTTGAAAAAATTATAAAATACTAAAGGCCTATTTAATATCTTGGATACAAAAAAGACTTTTATACACCAATTATCTCGAATTTTAACATGTTATCGTTCTTGGTGTTGAAAATTTGAAATTATGACATGAGTGTTGTAGAAATGTTAAAATTAAACTCAGAATATCAATCTAAATTAATACTAAATGTAATTATGATTAAAGAAGATAAAGTAAACTAAATATCCTTGTTATGTCAACCTCACATGCTTAAATGCCTAAAATTACATGTCACAATTCAGACATCAATATCATTGCCGTTTTCGGATAAATAAACTATTTATTTTATTTTTGATAAAGATACGAGATTCGGTACAATAGATATTAATGTATCGAAAAGTCGAATAAATTAATAGAAAAATAAACTACTATGTGACAACAAAACAAACAAGACTAGAAAAACGACACAAAAAAGGCATAAGGTATAACACAAAAGAAGAAAACAAACAAGAGTCACCCATATATTGTAACACCCCGAATTCTTGGAACTCGGGGAGCTACTGGTTAGGACCTCCCATTCTTTGTTTAACAACAACTTTCATTGGATCTTACAACAAGGCACAAATGTATTTAAATTCTTTGAAAATAACAAACAGTATTTGTATGAATGAACAACACATGACGACCTTACCGAACATATAAATATATATAACATGCATCCTGAATGGAAAAATCCCCCGTCCCGATCTAATGAGTGTGTGGACCCGGCTGACCATCTTTTCAGGATCTCTCTGCAGTTGTCTATCTCTACAAAATCTACAACACGGAATAACCGTCAGCTAACAAACCAAATATAAATAGAATAAAGATAGCACAAACACATCCCATGTAAAATAAACACTTATCATGATGTCACACAATCCGGTTATTATCTGATAGCTTAAGTGATACACTTTATTCCACTTTAAAGTTGTGGCACGAGAAATCTAAGATTTCTCGCCTCTGTTCCTTATCCAACTGGTGCGTGTCTAGCACGCCTCCACCGGTAGCATCACCACAAACCCAGTTTGGACTAGTCCCTAAATAAACCCCCACCGCCCTCGGGTTAACTGAGGAGAATGACACCGTTCGTTACTCTTAAGCCAAATATGTAGGTCGGTTGATAATTAATAATAAGTACAATTATAAACACATCATTCAAACACCACTATCATTATTCACACTCATATCCAGAAGGTAGTTAATTACGCCCAAAGGGCTTACCTGAATTGAAACTCGATTCCCGTTATCTCAACTTGGTCCGCAACTGTTGAGACTCAATTGCTTGTCATAAGGGCAAGTGGATCAAAATACATCTCATATTCTTAGAAGTCTATAACTTCTAAGATGTACAATCCCTTCAAGAGAAATTACTAAAATGCCCTCATAAAGATAAATGACTATTTTACCCCTGGTCCCAAAACTCTCAAAAAATCTTATAATATATGCCCATACCTTTCTTTGGGACTTAATTCCATAATCTAACTCTTAAGAGTTAGTTTAGGTAGAACTTATAGGTTACACATTTTTCTTAACTTATAAAAAGGTCCCTAAGGTCCAACTTTAGCCTATAATACGATACTCAAATAAATTTATAAAAATTCTAAGGAAATTACCCAAGTCTTCTATGATATGCATACAAATCATAATGTCAAAGATCTCACAAAAATACTTATTAAAGAATCCTACATAAATTTCCAAAGTTGGGTCCAACTATTACAGATCCAAGTCTTCTAGAATTTCAGTAACATCCAGAAAACTGCTTACAGCCTCGACTTCGAAAATTCATACCTACTAAACCTTTTGATGAAATCCTCTCAAATTTTGATGTACTCTAGTATGTAATCCTAACTATTACAGATCAAAAATTCTAGTATGTAAACCTAACTAAGTGTTGAGAAAAACTGCATCACAAGAAGTTTTTCTCAACACTTGGAAATATTCAGCACACTTACAGAACTACGTGAGGAACCAACTTTGGGACACCATAACTCTCAAACCATAGCTCGGATTCCTCTTCAATTTTAGTATCATCTACTATGCATTACGAACTACAACACATCAGAAATTCAGCCACAGAAGAAGAGTCTAACGTACCCAAATATGGACTCCAGATCGGCTGTTCGTCACCTTACAACCCGGAAAAATGCCTCAGCTTTCAAGTCATCTTTGAGGGCTGCTATGAAAGGGTCTAGGAGACAAATGAGGCTCTCATGAACACACAACTAGAGAGTGCAATTCAAACAAGGGAAGGGAGGTGTTTACCGGACAATAGAGACTTGATGTGCTCCCGTCTACAAAAGCAAAGATGAAGACGGATCCATTCTACAAAATAACACCAACGGCTGGGAAAGACTGCACTGGCGGGTCCTGAGTCCGCACATGCGGCTTGACACCTCCGCGCCTGCGGCCAAGACTCCAAGGCGCTCCCTGCAGTCTGATTTTGCCGCACCTTCGTCGAAACTGCGGAGGTGTTGCCTGAACACGATGGTTGTCCCCGACTCGTGCAGAACTCGGACCTTCGTCTCCAAGTGTGTGTAGATGCATCGAGGGCCTCTAATCGTGGCTTGTATGGCTGTAGTAGGAAGCCACAAGGCTAGGTTACACGACTACAGACCCAGACTGAAGAATGGAGCAAGGGACGAGACGATACTTGTAAGTTGGCTGTTGCTCGACAAAACAGAGGGGACGGATGGAGGCGCCGGAGCCTGCTGTGCACGACGAAGACGAGGAGGGAGGTTCGATGCTTTGTGGTCGCGGGGGTTTGGGTAGGGAGAAGAGGGACGTGATTTCATTTCATGTAAAGGAAGAGGGGGAAGGTTAGAGGATGCTGCAAAGACACCGACTTCTAACCCTAATGGGCCCGGATGGCCTGTTCATGACGGGCCCGGATGGCCTGTCATGACGGGCCCGGTAAGCGTGACATTGAATTAAAACTCGAAAGAAGATTCAATCGGCCGTAGTCACGTGTACTCAAAATTATCGGAAATAAATATTATTTTTATTATTGTTATTTTTATTTAGTATATTACATATATAAAACTAAAGATACATGCAATCCGATAATGAAACCGCGAAAGCTTTGGAAATGAACTGAGTATGACGATAACACGAGATAGAAAAAATACTACGGAGTCTCATCGTCGGGAATGATTACACGTTTTTTAGCCATGAGACATAGTGGCTTACCTTTATGAGCAGCAATACCACGTCTCGTGCTTGTGTCCATTACATGTTTCACCATAGACACGGGCAACACCCAATCAAAAGAGCAAACTAAATTGGCGAGAGTAAGCTCCAACATAACTAGAGCCATATGCATACCAGGACAACTTCTTCTTCCATATCCAAAGGGAATGAACTCGAAATCTTGGCCTCGAAAATCAGGCGCTTCTGTGTTTTTCAAAAACCTCTCAGGTCTGAACTCATCAGGATCTTCCCAGTATTCAGGATCTCGTCCAATGGCCCATGCGTTCACATAAACTAGGGTTTTTTCTTCGATTTCGTACCCTTCTATGTTGCACTTTTGCATTGCTTGATGTGGGAGAAGTAATGGCAAAACTGGATGCATTCTTAACGTCTCCTTCACTACTGCTTTCATATAAACTAACTTTTCAAGATCTCCCTCTTTTATTATCATGTCGCCATTTTTGTTTTCCTTAACGAAAGTTCTTGCCTCTTCTTGAATTTTCTTCATCGCGTATGGGTTCTTCATTAGCTCTGTCATCGCCCATACCACTACCACCGGACTTGTTTCTGATCCTCCTAGAAACACATTCTTTGACACATCCAAATAGTAAAAGTAATTAATCACAATATAGAATACAATCAATCACAATATATACTATCTTGAAAAAAATTCTCACTTACCAAAAGAATTCCTTTGACGTGATTCATATTCATATAGTTGTCCTCTGTTTGGAGTTTGAGAAGTATATCAACAAAATTCATATCTTGTCCAGATTCAGTTTTCTTGAGATGCTCATCAATAATTTCTTCATAGAAGCAGTCCAATTCCTTGAAAACTTTGTGAAGACGAGAAGATATCCTTGTAAGCTTATTAACCCAACCCATAAAAGGAAAAAAATCAGAATAACAATAAGTACTCAACATCTCCTGCGCATTCATAATCATGTTTTTGAAACTCCGGCCACGCTTAACATTCTCGGCTTCATAACTCCGACCAAATGCAACTCTACAAAAAACATTGCTTGAAACGTCAATCGTCAATTCAGTTAAATTTATTGGTCTACCCTCAGCGGCAAGACTCGAGATCTTTTCGGTGATCATTCGACGAACCTCCTGTTCTCGCACCGAAGAAAAGGACTGAACCTGTTGGGAAGAGCAATATAAAAAAAATTAGGGTTCAAGTTGAACAACTTTGTATTGGAAGTGCATGCATGCACTTTCTCATTTCAAATTTATTTGCAAAGTTCAGATTCTCAATCGGTAACTATGTTGCTGGATAAACCTTTACCTAGTTGTCATCCTCTTTCTAGTCCGGTGTATAGATGTCGACTTACTTAGTAGGAGCTACTCAGTTCAGATTCGACATGTGTTTTGTGAAGCTAATAGAGTTGTGGATTTCTGTGCTTCTTCTGCTTTAAACTTTCTTATTGGTTTTTTTGGATTAATGTGTGATCTACCGGAGGCTAGGGTATTAAGTCTATTATTACTAATGTATGGGTAGGGGTATCCCGTCATTACTTACTTTTTAGCCTATTGTTTTAATATATTTAAAGTATTACTAGATGGGAGAAGAATAACTAACCTTCTTAATATTGAAGAGATGGAGAATGCATTGCTTCTTGGATTCTCTCCAACGATCGCCATAGGTTGCGATACCCACATCTGATCCACCATAAGATAGCTTATGGTGAGTTGTTAGTTTTGGCCTTGTACAAAAGATATGATCCTGGGTTTTAAGGATTTGTTTGGCTAATTTCGGGGAGGAAATTACAATGGTTGGCCTAAACCCGAGCCTCAAATACATGATGGGCCCGTGGATCTTGGAGAGTTTGTAGAATGAAAGGTAAGGGAAGGAGGAATCGAATTGGTGGAGGTTTCCGATCACCGGAAGCATGCGAGGCCCTGGGGGGTGTTTTTTGGATCCATTTCTTGTAGTGTTTTGGGTGAAAAAGAAGATGGATGTGAGAATGATGAAAACAACAAGTAGCAACAAACACTCCATCAAGCTCATAGCTAGTTTTGTACCGAACTGTAGTTTGCTTAGAAACAAGAGTCGTAGCTAGTTATTACTTAGAAACATGAGGAAATTGGGCAATGTTGGAATACTTTAATTTATAAGAGAATATGCATTAGGAATAGGTATTATAAGAAAGAATATATGTATGTAATTATTATTTTGTATTCCTAGGATTATGCATAATATCTTTTGTAATAGGATAGTTTCTCTATTTGATAGGATCTCTTTTATCGTCTTCTTTGTATATTAATCTCTTTCTTTTTAATAATATTTAGAACTTTGATTCATATTTTTTAATATGATATCAGAGGAATGATCCTATCCTAATTGGTTTCTATAGAAAATGTTTCAATCTTATCCAATTTCTGGATCCTTGATAGTGAGGCGTCACCACATATTCATTTTTATCAAATATTAAATATGATCCTCCTTGCACAATTAAATAACCTAATAGCTCTTTGACTATTGACAATCAAGCCGGATCTATTAAATATTTACCTAACTTTATTTTAGACAATGTTATGTTTGTTCCGAATTTTCATTGTAATCTTCTTTCAGTACAATGCTTAACATCTAAAAAATCTCGTGCTATCACATTTATTGACAAGTTATGTCTTCTTCAGGACCACAACTTAGTGACACTGATTATATGGGGTAATGCAAAGGACGGTATCTATTGGTTGAGGTATCTCAATCTTGTAACATCCGTTATTTTTATTCCGGTTGTTGAGCGGTTTATCGACCTCCCTGCAGGCTCGGCACAGTTTTCCCGCAGGCACGATGTGCTGAGTGACGGGATTTTATCTCATTAACGTTCTGACCCTTCGTTCGGGTGAGTGACCGTTCGTTTTGGGGAAACCGACCCCTCGTTTCCCACTCCCTTGCTTACCCCTTAACCGAGTTTCCTCTCTCCCCCCATTTCACTCTCACGTGAAAGTGTTTCTCCTCTCCTCTCTCTCTTTTGGCTTGGGAGCTGTTGATGGCTTCTCCATGGGAATCACCCTTCCTCGGACTCTTGTGTAAGTGTCCAGCAAGTTTAGGGGCTGCAGATCCGATCCAGGGTAAGATCTTACCTTTCCTCCTTCTTCTTCATCTTCTTCCTTCTTCTTCCTTGAGCTTCAATGGTGGAAGCCATTGATCTCACTCAAGATCTTCCTTCAATGGCTTGCATGTGTGGATCGAGTATGGTCAGTGTCTGATGAAGATGTTGCGTGTGGGACATCCATAGTGAAGCCAGGGAGCTAGGAGATCCTCTACACTTCAAAGAACTAGTCAAAGAAGAGCTCGGAATCGCCTTTATGGAATTCTACCGCACCCGCGGATGGACAACGCCGTGGGGGCGGCCACTGCACCTGAGCCGCAGGGGCGGCATGCCTGAGCTGCAGGGGCAGCCAAGTGAGCCGCAGGGGCGGCCACTAGCTCAACCAGCCCTCCCGTGGGGCCTTGTTCTCCTCTTCGCGGTTGTGCTTCCTTCCTTCAATGCCGCGTCTTTGCCCCTATGAGTATCCTCCCTTGAGCATGTGTTGCTAGCTTATCCTAGAGTGTATTCATGTTAGAAGCATGCTAGGATGGGTTTATATAACCTTGTGGAATGCCATGTAGTGGCCTTATACCTTATATGAGAGTTTGAGGTTATCGTTGTTCTTAGACTTGTTGACTGTTGGGGCTTGAGTTGGTTATCATGTGGTGAGTGTGTGGCTATCCTTGTGAGGCTCGTGACGCTTGTGAGTTTTTGATGGTTGTGTTACACATCGGTTGAGGTTGTGGAGATTAGGACGACCGTATCCATCTTGTATTTCGGTTTTTGATCAGTAATACCCGGAATTTTTATTTTGTTTAATTCCGTAGAAAACCGGATTTCGATCTTTTGATCCTTAGATGTCTACTTAGTTGGATACAAGATCTCAAAATTTTATCATTTTATGTAATATCACTTCACATAAAATGATAAGATTTTATAGCAAACCCTAATCCAAACCCTAGTTTATAACATAACTTGTCCTTGACAAAGTCATGACGTCCTTTTGACGAGTTATGACGAGACCATGACAAACTCACGACATGGGAATGCATGGGATTGACAAAGCCATGATGAGTTTTGACAAGTTTTGACAACACAGCCCACCTTTCTTTTTTTTTAACAACTTCAACCCACTTTCTCTCTAGTTTTGTTACAGTCCATTCCCTTGCTGTGCTGGCCCAACTACCGTAACCCTCCCAAGCCAACCAGCAATTGTTTCAGCCCATAGCGTTAGTCGTACCAGCCCAGCTCAGTGAAGCCCTTGGAGCAAAAGTTGTAGCCGGATCCATCTCTCAATTTTCACGTAACAGTTGTACAGAATCAGCAACACCACATTTATTTCCTCATTCAACACCTTCCTTTCTCAACAGATTCTCCTAGCAAGAAGACGTCCAGATTCATTAGCGTTCCTTCTGCACGAAAATAGCAATAGACAGATCTTCAACTCCCTTCCTCGCGTGACATACAGAACCACAACCACACCTTGCACCCAGTAGCAGCTCCCTCGATCAAGCACTCCCACGCAGCAGCAACGACGCAAGTACCACTAGCACCAGTAACTCTCTTCTCTACACAGAAGGCTTGAGTTTTCTCTGGATCAGACAACAGACGCTAGCCCGAGGTGAGTGCAGATCTACATCTATTCTTCTATCGTACCTTACCTTCCTTCTGTAGCCGAATCCTTTGACCTCGCTCCCCACTTCACGTCCAGCCAGTGCAGACAACTCACCCCTCACTCTTCTCATCTATCTCCAGACTAGGCGCCAACAAGCCTTCGACCCCTACACACGCTCAGTTTGTCCCCAAGTCTTTGGTTCTGCACACAACCTACCCTAGGTGAGTCAAGTGGTAATGGTCTCTCACTCTCTTCACTCCCTGATTTCTCTCTTTCTGTTCAGTCATACCAAGGGCAAGAGTTGATCTCCCTTTCCTATTGTATTACAGATCAAGAGCCTTTTTGTCGCCCAGGATCTTCATTAAGTTACAACCAAAGACCTTAGTAAGGGTAATTAAATATTCTCTCCCTCCTTGGATACATAACTCTGTAATGGTGGAAGATGTTGAATTTCAAAGCAAGTGAAGTGAAGATCCTTTTCCCGGATTCTAACACCACATTCCCTATATACATCCCACCCTCACACGTTTCTTAACTTCTCTTTTGAAAGCCCTTGAAACCTCGAGCTGGTTGATTGACTTGGCGGTTCAAACTGGATTATACATGATTAATTTCGATAATAATGATTTATTATGTATTCTATGATTTTATGCAAAGATGAACAACTTTCTTATATTTATAAAATGTTTTGATCATATTTTGATTTTAATTACCATGAAACATTCTCACACCATTAAAATGTTTTGAAATACTTTTCATTGATCTCTATGACTTATAATCCATTCTATCTTGTACTTAAGATTTGGAACTTGCTTGGGGACAAGCAAGGGACAAGTATGGGGTATTTTGATAGCATGAATTATAGTCTACATTTTGGAACCTGTTTAGACGGTTTATCTTTAATAATCTGCATGTTTGAATGTATATTAGGTGATTATGTTGTCGTTTCATCTACCTTTGCGGGAATCGAGGTCTACACCAAGTTTCGTTGTAATCGTAGGTCAAATGGCACATTTTGGATCAAAATGGAGCTAAGGAGTCATTGGAGCTACATTTAGGAGCTTAAAAGAGAACCCAAGAAGCTTGGAATTAACAAAAAAGATTTACTTTGGATCAGATGTAAAAGATTTCACCTTCAGCTGAGATTCACCTCGGTCAGCAACATTACCACCTCGACCGAGGTGATCTTGAGGAGCGCCCCGACAAAGGCGAAGACTCTGACGCGGCGAGATATATTTTATTTGGCAGAGATCTTTTATTTTTGGTATGAGAAATCTTATATTTTTGGGGTGGATTTCTGGAAGGAAGATCATATATTTAGGGGACCTATTTTCTAGATATGGATATATTTTATTAGGAAATTATCTTTTTAAGATATTATTATCTTTCGAAGATAATTCTCCTATAAAAAGGGCTGGCTTTTCCTTAATTCAGCATCGTCGCATACTTGGAGATTGAAGAAGCTGTAGTTAGGAAGGATTTTTGGAAGTTTGAAGGAAGATTGAAGGAAGGAAGTGCATAGCTTGTTATAGCTTTTAAGGGGATTTGTAAGACTTTCTTAGATTCCCTTTTGTTTGATTTTCTTGTTAGATTTGTGATCCAAGGAACGTTGATTTGTGTGATATTTGATTCAGTTATTGAAGCCTTATTCTTAAGGTTTTTGTGTTCAAATATTCATTCTCTTCCCATATATTTGATTATTGCTTTCATGATGATGAGTGGCTAATTTCTTTGTGTGATTCTAGGGTGATTGGCTGATAGTTGTGGGAAAAAAAATGATAGAATAATCTTAATCCCAGTAGGACCCTGAAAGCTCGAGTCTTAACCCTATAACATCTCATTCAATCGATAAACATATCGGCCGGGGTGGAACTTGACAGACCGAGGTGACCCTTTCTGATACGAAACTGAGAGTTAAGTGTTAGAGTTTGCCAAATCCTATTCTTATTACACCTTTCCTGGTTCAATGCAAGCTTTGGATAAGACTTACCCGGTAATTCCTCGTTCAGTCGATAAACATATCGGCCGGGGTGGAACTTGACTGACCGAGGTGACCCTTTTTGATCCGAAACTGAGAGTTAAGTGTTAGAGTTTGCCAAATCCTATTCTTATTACACCTTTCCTGGTTCAATGCAAGCTTAGGATGAGACTTACCCGGTAATTCCTTTGTTTGTTTACCCAAGATCATAAGTGTAGGTAATAAAGGTTTATCCTTTATTGGGGTTTGAGTGTGCCTTCATTCCATCTTTGTGAGTTAGCCTGAGACTAACCCGGTAAAGGTTGATTCTATTCCCTTAGTTGGAGTATTGGTTTGAGATTATAATTCCTTTCCTTAGTACCTTAAGACTTACCCGGTAATAGGAGCTTTTGGTTTGGAGTTAGTGAGTAGCGAGACTTACCCGATGATCTATTCCACTTTAAAAACACTTTCCCTTTACAATACCTGAACCTTATCCGCTTATCTTGAGATCTTGAGTTAGAACCACAATTGGATGCTTTAATCCCTAGAATTTGCATATTCCCCTTATTGACCTTATTATCATCTTTGATTGCTTTAATCGATTTTGTGGTTATTAGATACATTGACAACCTATACTTGATTAGTTTCACCTAAGTCCTTGAGATCGACACCCCGGAATTCTTGCTTTTACTATAATTGATCCGTACACTGCGGGTTGGCATCCTTGTTTAAGCATATTTCCTCGGTTATAAATTTAAAGCTTGCACACACCGTTTGGAGCGAACAATTACCACCTTCCATCCGGGAGTATCGACACATGGGAGAACCTCCACAAGGCGTTTCTAGAGATATACTTCTCAGCCAAGAAGGCGAATAGCTTAAAGAAAGCTATAAGCAAAGTCGAGCAAGAGGCGGACGAAACTCTTTATGAGTACTTCGAAAGATTCGCACGCCTCCGATCCAGCTGTCCTTTCCACGGATATTCCACTCAAGATCTAGTCTTGTACTTGTACAATGGCTTGCTTGATAATGAAAGGAGGATCGTCGATGTGGCTTGCGGAGGTAGCATTCTTAACTCTACCCCTGACCTTGCTTTTGAAAAAATTCAGGAACTAGCGGAAGGGACCCGGAACTTTGGAAGGACTCCTTCCAAGAGAGGTGTTCATGTTGTGAATTCCGGGAAGAGTGAGATCTCCACTGAGCTCGCGGAACTGAAGGAAATGGTGAAGAGACTAACACTTATGGGAACCCCACATCAGATCAAAGCTTGTGGAGTGTGTGCTGACCCATATCATCCAACGGACATGTTCCCACAAGTCCAGGATGATGATGGTGAGGTAAACGCAATGAGCTATGGACAACCACAGCAGCAAAGGCCTAGGAATGATCCCTATGCACATAATTTCATTCCAAACTGGCGTGTCCAACAGAATTTCCGTTGGAGGGATCAACAAAACCAACAACAACAACCCCGACAAGGTAAGTATCAAACAACTGAAGATATGTTGCAGGTTTTAACTAAACACTTTGCTACTCATGTCCAAACAACAAAATCCAGCATCAAGAACCTTGAAAAACAAATTGGTTAAATGGCGGAAGCCATTACAAGGGTTGAAACTAGGTCCTCCGGAGGATTACCTTCATAGACGGTTATAAACCCCAAGGTGATGTTGGAGTAGGCTCAATCATAGAGGAAGAGTCCTTACGTCGAGCCAACGACATAAAACAAAGGCGCTGCTCGGGAGGCAACCCGAGGGAATAAGAAGAGGAGCCTCTGTCAAGAAAACTGCCCCTGCGGCTCAGTGTCCCTACCCCCGCGGTGACACCTATTGACCAGCTCCGCCCCCGGCGCTGGGCCTGCGTCTGCAACACACAAGCCACCGCCTCCGCGGTGAAACCCTTACGCCCCAGTCGCGGCCACCCTTGACATGTATCCTCAGTGCCACTCCCAGCGCTGAGGCTGCACCCTGGCCTCTTCATTGTCACCGCCCCCGCGGTGACAAACTCCGCCCCTGCGGTCTTATTTAGGAAAGAAAAAATTTCACTTCCCAAAAATAACCTACAACTATCGCCCCTTCACCTCGCTCTCCATTCACTCTTCGAACCCTACACCTCCTTGCCTCCCACGCCCCTGCACCCTCCGAAAGCTCTCACACGCCGCCTTGTGCAAACGCCCCCGCGCCACCTCCGGCAACCTAGCCACAACCAACACCGGACCTTGCCACCACCACACACAAACCTCATCCCCTCAAAACTCTCACTCTCCAACACCCTCACCCCGCACACTCTTCCCTCCACCGCTCAAAACTGCCGGCGACATCTACACCAACAAAGAAGTCACCGGAACAGCCCCAGCACCACCACCTTCGTAGGCTCCTAGAATCGCCCTATGCACTTCTCCCGCCCCTGCGCCTGCAAGTTGCCGCCCCTGCGCCAAGCCGTCCCTGCGCAAACTTCAGCCGCCCCTGCGGAAAACATAACAGAGGGTTTGTCTCTTACTATATTAACCGAACTTTCTAATTCCTTTCCTTGTTTACTTGCAAGAAATGGAAAAACAAAAGAAGTACAAGTTATCGGAAGCTGAGAAGGAGCGGTATAGGATTGTGCAGGGTCGGGACGTGTATGCAACTCGATTTCTGCACGTTCCTACTCAGAAAAAATTGGGCATGTTGGAGAGCATACAGCCATTCCTCAACAATGTTGGGCTCGGCGATTTCCTGGAAATGAATGCTCCAACATACCCTGAGCTCAGCCGCCAATTCATTGCCACATTCAACATGGAAACGGTGGACCACAGTTGTGTTGGACTTTCATTCAAGTTCAACAAGAGAAAGTATACATTGGACTACACCCAACTGTAGGAGGCATTAGGGGTGACTATTGGCGCCTCCGAAGACTGGTGGGAACCCATCCCGACACCTGACTTATGTGAGTTTTGGTAGGGCGCCACCAGATCCGAATTTCATGCGGGGGTGAGTATTCCAATAAATTCACTCACCCATGCTTGAGGCTCATCTCCAAGATCTTCATGAGTGTCTTTTGTGGACACAAGGAAGAGAACAAGGTCGCCCTCAAAGACCTTCCCCTGTTATACGTCTGCCTCCCCACCAACGAATGGGTACCAGATTGGCCGTACCTCTTCCTTACCGCTTTAAACCGAATTAGGAAGAATGAGCTACAAGACATTGTGGAGGTGGGGTGATCACCTTGTGTGCTGCACAGGTGATGGACCTCCCTGACTTGGAGGAAGGTTTAGAGGCCCCACTGTACACGGAAGGGATGTTGAGGAAGTGCAGGCTCTTTAGGAGAGACGGGGAGAACCTCTTTTGGCTCTCGCTGGCAGATAGGAGTCACATCACATACCTCCCCCGACCACTTCCACTTGGAGACGAGCTCTCCGAGATATACATACCAGCTGACCCCTTTGCTCCAAGACGGCCTCAGGGGGACATTGTTGGGAGATATAATGTGGGCTCCAGCTGGGCTCCTATTACTGATGAGGAGATGCCTCCTGCAGCACAGGAGGAGGATCCAGCTCTTGACCACCAAGCATCAGGCATGGCATACCGAGTACCAGCAGTCCATGCTTGAGCAGCAGTAGGCGTGACATTCCAGCTTTGACTCCTCCATGACCACCCACTTTGACCGCCGGCAGAATGCTTGGCAGGCGGCGCATCAGCAGCAATTATAGACTCAGCAGCTGGCTTGGCAAGCTAGCTATGAGACTTTATTTAGAGAGAGGTTGGATGCTTAGGAGGACCGCATCGACACGCTCTACCGCCGGCAGGAGCATTTCTACCGCCACTTTCCATACCCACCAGAGGAGGGTCCGGATGGTCCAGCAGGACCATCCCACTAGTGGTATCTTTTCTCTCCCTTTCCCACATTTATCTTTGCTTCATTTTCACTTTGAGGGCAAAGTGTACTTCAAGTGTGGGGGAGGGACATATCATTGCATGTACAGTTTCCTTTGATTTGTTTTGAGTTGTTTTGCATTGAGTCGTATGAATTGTAATTCTTATTGAAATTCGTATAAAAAAAAGAGAAAAAGCCAAGGAAAATGAAAAAAGGCATGAACAATCCTTGGATAAACCAAAAACACAAAAGGGCGGTTTAGGCAAAAAGAAGGTAGTCCGACCAAACTTAGGTTGGTGCAAAATTGGACTTGAGGGATGTGAGATTAAAGTGAGATCATCAAAGAAAAGAAGAAGAGTGGCAAGGTGAAAACCCGAAAGGGCACCTTGGCAAAATGAGCGACACCGAGTGTAGGTTTCCTTTCCGGCGTTTGGCGACATAAGAAGGGGAGTCATAAGGAGGTTGTCCGGGTAGGCCACTCTTGGAGCAATAAGGATGGTAGTTTCTCACCTTTTTCTCACATTTCCTCTCTTTTCCTTCTTTTTTCTTGGCTTTGCTTTTGTTTTCATTGCCTTTTCTGCTTGCCCATGCTTCCTGAGGCCTTTGAGTCTAGTTTGCTGTCATTTGTTTTACTCGGGATGAGTAAAAGGTCTAAGTATGGGGAGTTTGATAGGTGATGGAATCACTATCATTTAGGATAGTTTTTAGAGTCTTTTTGCTACATTGGTGTCGGTTTATGCTACTAACTCCTTGGGCCAGAAGAAGAAGACTAAAAGAAGCTAAGGAAGGAGTTATAAGAACTTAGGAGTGAAGTTCGTTCACGAAGCAAAGCTTTTGTTGCTTCACCGCCCCCGCGGAGCCTTGTCACCACCCTTGCGGGTGACGCCTTACTCCGGAGTGCTCGTTGCACCTTCGCCAGCGCCAACCACGAAGACTGTCACCGCACCTGCGTCAACCCCTGGCACCCCTACTGTGAGTTGCCCTGAAGAAGCGAAGACCAGCGCCCCTGCGCCTTCCCTTGCACCTTTGCCTGCACCTTAACCTAGGAGCTGGAAGATGAAGAGTCTGTGTCACCGCCCCTGCGTTGACACTGGGACACCCCGGCGGCTTGGCATCAGAAACGGCAAGAAGTTGAAGAGTCAGACGTTTGAAGAGCATTAAAGATCCGCCCCTGCGGAATTGCCTAGCCGCCCCTGTGGCCATGAAGAAGATCAAGCGGTTTTGCCTTCACCGCCCCTGCGGAGCTGAAGGCCGCCCCTGCGGTTCAACGATAGAAGCTTTACTCCGGTTGTTTACACCACCTTTATGGCATTAAAGGTGGCTGTTTTGGGCCGGCCATTTACTACTATTTAGTGTCTTTTGTAGTATAAATAGTCCTTGGTTGATTGCTAGAATCATCCAACTTATCACCCATCATTATCCACTTAGAATCCAATTTTTTCATCATTTCCATTGTAATGAGTTGCTAACTCCCTTGCTACATTGGGTTGGTTTGAAGCTGCATTGTTACTTTGGTTGTAAGTTTTCTTTAATATAAGTTTTCATTCAGTAATGCTTTGTGTTTCCTTGATCTTTATTGTCTAATTGCATGTTTGATTAACACTTAAGATTGATCACCTTAGGTTCTAAAGTGCATGCAAAGAACTAGGATTAATAGGTTCCGTGTTCGGGTCTTTAATCTAGTAGTAAACTTTAAGTAATAACGGGTTGTAATTATTTAAAGAAAAGGAACACAAATATAAAGACAAGGTTAACAGTTTTAATCTATTCTTTATATCCCTTAGTCTTTATTTGAAAGCTAACTTGTTAATTGTTCTGTAGGTTTACGGAACACTAACCTGTTAAGTTGTGTTGATGCCGGTTGGCTCAACACATATGTATGATCGAGACGAGAGATTACTTAAAACTTGTAAAAGGAACTCACCAAAGTAGCATTTGCATGCTAATAATCAACCTAGTGTAGATTCATCCATTATTGTCTTACTTGTTGCGTTAGTCGTTTTCATAAGTTTTTGTGTGCATGAATTCAACCAAAACCCCCCTTGTTACTTGTTCTTGTAATCAATAATCACATTTAATAAAAATACCTTAAATCTCTTGGGTTTGACCCTTACTTAACCACTATACTTGTTTTAGTGCTAAGTCGGGATTATATTTTGATAGGGTATAGACGACCATAGAAATACCTCCTAGTCACTCTCATCAGCACACAACTAGAGAGTGCAATGCAAAGAAGGGAGGGGAGGTGTTTACCGGACAATAGAGACTTAATGTGCTCCCGTGTACCGAAGCAAAGATGAAGGCACATCCAGTCTAGAAAAAAACACCAGCGACTGGGAAAGGCTGCACTGGTGGGACCTGAGCCCGCACCTGCGGCTCGACACCTCCGCCCCCGCGGACAGGACTCCAAGGCGCTCCATGCGGTCCTCCTCTAGCGCACCTTTGTCGGAATTGTTGAGGTTTTGCGTGAACACGATGGTTGTCCCCGACTCGTGCAGAACTCGGACCTTCGTCTCCAAGTGTGTGTAGATGCATCGAGGGCCTCTATTCGTGGCTGGTATGGCTGCAGCAGGAAGCCACAAGGCCTGGTTACGCGACTACAGATCCGGACTGAAGAATGGTGCAAGGGTGGAGACGATACCTATAAGTTTGCTGCTGCTCGACAAAACAGAGGGGAGGGATAGAGGCGCCGGAGCCTGCTGCGTACGACGAAGACGAGGAGGGAGGTCCGATGCTTCGTGTCGGCTGGACGTTAGAAGAGCTCACCGGCGTGGTGGTCGATAGGGTTTGGGTAGGGAGAAGAGGGACGTGATTTCATTTCATGTAAAGGGATAAGGGGAATGTTAGAGGAGGCTGCAAAGAAACCAATTTCTAACCCTAATGGGCCCGGATGGCCTGTCATGATGGGCCCGGTAAGCGTGATCTTGAATTAAAACTCGAAAAAAGATTGAATCGGTTGCAGTCTCGTGTACTCGTAATTATTGGAAATTAAATTTTATTTTTATTATTATATTATTTGGGATATTATATGTATAAAAATAAAGATACACGCAATCCGATAATGAAACTGCGAAAGCTTTGGAAATGAAATGAGTATGACGATAACACGAGATAGAAAAACTAATGCGGAGTCTCGTCTTCGGGAATGATTACACATTTTTAAGCCATGAGACATAATGGCTTTCCTTTATCAGCAGCAATACCACGTCTCGTGCTTGTGTCCATTACGTGTTTAACCATAGACACGGGTAACACCCAATATAAAGAGCAAACCAAAATGGCCAGAGTAAGCTCCAACATAACTAGAGCCATATGCATACCAAGACAACTTCTTCTTCCATATCCAAAGGGAATGAACTCGAAATCTTTGTAACACCCCGAATCCGCGGGACTCGGGATGCTACGGGCGGAGACCTCACAATGGGTCCCGACCCTTAGCCTGATAACAATTTCACCGGATCTTGCAACAAGGCACAAATAAAGGTCAAAACCGAAATAAATTTTTATGAAACCCGAAAATAAAAGAAAGGAAACACTTCAGCCGTCCTTACAACAACATCAACACAATATACAATAACAACAACACAAGAAATCCAAAACCCAACTCAACCTAAAATGTACGGAACCCCGGTTGCCCACTCCTCCAGATCACTCGGCCACATCCTATCCTGCACATCAACTACAACAATCGGTATAAAACCGTTAGCTCACATTCTAGGCATTATAAAGATAATATGGCACAAATACACACAGGAGAACACAAGGCACACAATATGAACATCCATTCCATAATATCTTTTTAGGTCGTTCCATATCTAATTCATTTGTTTCAAGTGTGACACAAGAGTCTTATAACTCTTGCCTCTGTTCCCGTGTAACCAACAGGAGTGTGGCGGCGCCCAACCCGTATACCCTGAGGGAGTGATGAAGAAGCTTACCCGTATACCGTGTATGGCCTGGTCGCAGAGATCCCCTCAGTCTCCCTCGGGAAACTGAGCGGTGATGTCACCGCCCGATAATAATAATAATAGTAGTAACGATGGGCCAATAAATAAGGTCAAGTAAATCCTAATCCATTTTCATGCTTAAAAGCGGTAAACACATACCACCATATATATCCAAATAAGGCATAAAAGCGGCTAAGTAAGTACGAGGACTTACCTCGTCTCAAAGCTAAACGAAACCGATATCACTCTCCGAAGGAAGATAACCAAAGTGTGTTCAAGACAAGACACGATAATCAACAACTACTCACATGCTAGAAGTCCTTAGACCGCTAGTCCTATATCATCTTACTAGGTCATACACTCTCGTAATCTAGGATACACTCTTAGCCCACATAAACTCACGGGATCTCAACTATAGCCCCAAGTGCTAGGATACTCTCATCTTAAACTTTGCAATCTCAACCAACATATGAATACCACCTCAAGTCTCACAAAATCAACCACGAGGATCACAACCGTATAATAACTCAAGATCAACACACCACATGTCAAAGAACATTAATAACCTCAAACACCCACCTAAAGGTTCAAAGCCACTACTTGGCATTTGCCCTAAGTTATGCTAGATCCAACCTAGCATGATTCTACCACTAAACACAACTAGATCGAAGAAGAAGGTACTCACACACGATCCGAGGTTGAAGATGATCTACGGACGTCGAGATTGGACTCGTTGGTCAATAACGGCCGCTTCCGGACCTAAAACCAAAGTTAAGGAAATTTAGATTGCATACTAAATTTGAACGGAATATAACGTATAAAATTCTAAGAAAAAATCTCGCTTTGAAAACAAGGTTAAAAACCCGCAAAATATTTTCCGGGGTGATTTATACCATTTTATAGTCATGGGTCAAAACGATGGTTTTTTCACAAGGGCAAATACTGCATATCTCAAGAATAATGGGTCAAGACCGTGATTATACAAATCAGCAGGGGCATAAGTTGCAAATTCCAAAAGAGTGGGTTCAAAACTACAATATATATAATGATGTGGGTACATTTTGCAACTATATCAATTTATGGGGCCAAAATCAAATTAATTAGAAAACGAGGGCAAAAATTACAATAAGTCAAAACTAATTCTTCAACCTACTGTAACCCGTGCAGAAGAAGAAGGAAAGGCAGAGGGCTTCCGGCGGCTGCCCTAGCAGAGGAAGAGGAGAGGCGGCTGGGCGTGTAGGCGTCGTTCTCCAGCGGCGTCGTCTCCGGCGGCTGTCACAGCAATACGGCCACCAGTTACGCAAAAGAGAGAAGAACGAAAAGGAAAGGAGAGGGAAAGAGAGAGGCGCAGCTCACCAGCAGGGGAGGGGCGTGGCGGCTCCGGTGGGCTGAGGCGGAGCGACTGCAGCATTCCGGTGGGATGAGGCGGCAGTGGGGAGGGCTAATTCAGCTCTCCTCTGATGGATGTTGAACCTCCTGGTGGTTGCTCAAACACATCAATGGAAGCGGAAAACAGAATGGGGTAGGAAGACTTGAGTAAGGGAGGCTTGTGAGGTCAGGAGGGGGTAGGTGAGGGAGTAGGGCACAGGAGAGGGAGGCCAAAGGTCGGAGCTGCTCAGCTCTGCCTTGTCAACGAGGGGTCGGGAGGCCAGGGGTCGATCCCCTCAGCGTGCGTCCACAGGGCCAAGAGAAGAAAGAAGAAGAAAAAAAAAGAAAAGAAAAGAAATGGAGGAAATAGAAATAAATAAATAAAATAAATAAGACATGAAAGAAGGGGTAAACTCGTAATAAAAAATCGGAACGGGATATCCGAGTCGGGAAAAATTTCCGAACTTCCCGAAAATAAACCCAAAATATAATTGTACTCGGAAAGTTTATTTTTACGTCTTAAATAACTTTAAAATATATATATATATATAGGAATTTATATAAAAAGAATATCGATAGAAGTACGCGAGAGGGGGGAAATGTCGAAACTGGGCATTACATTAGGTCCCCCTAAAAACAAGTTTCGTCCCGAAACTTGCTAAATGTGAAACTTTCAACCGACCTCGTCTCGATAACTCACGGAATACTATAACGTGGCAACTACGGCCCTCTAATCCAAAGTCTACTGACCTAAACACACCAAGAATCGTAAGATATACACACACATAAACACATCATGTCACAAATCACGTAGGCATAACCAAGGAAAGATCTCGGGACTAACCCGACGGTCCTATAGAGGTCGCTAAATCTGCGTAAAACTCAACCAAAAATACTATCCTACGTCTTCCAGTTAGCCTCATCGTCTTCTCAGCTCGACTAGATCATCACAACGGACTACATGTCTCGATTCATGTATGTACTCGCTCGACTGATGCACATGAAACACCGGGTGAACACCCTCTACTCTTGGTGGTAACACCCACTTGTAAGTCACTTCTCCAACTCGCGCTAAGATCTCAAAAAGGTCCGATATATCGGAAACTCAACTTCCTTCTCAGGTCTTTCTCAATGCATCATTTCCATTATGTTCTTCTTGGCGCGTCTCTATCAAAAAAAAAAAAAAGGTTGAACCTTCCCATTAACACCTTGGGCTTTGGTTCTTGTCAAACCAAACTTTGATGTTACGTTTCCTAAATTCTTGTTGCAAGTTTAAGTGATGAAGGAAGTACTTTCATTCACACCGCTTCTACTAATGAGACGCATATGCTATTACCTTTACATCGTTCTTCAATACTCACGCAAGACCTTGTCTTGGTGAATCACTTGTATACTTCAAACCCATCATACCTTGAGGCAATTTCAAAACAATTGTACCAATAAATCTCCTCTATAACTCTCAAAACTCTATTATCAAATCTTCGTCCCAATCAATACTTCATCGTCATCCGTAGTAGGTTACCCTAATTGGCGTTATACAACTCCTCCCTTCACAGATTTGGTAAAGCTCGGCACATCTAAGAAAACTTATAACTTCTTTCAAATCTTTCAGTGTTTGCCATCCCGAGACAACTTGTCGAACATCTTCTCTCTTTTTCATGAGTAGACCAAAATATCTCCTCCGGGTATCAGTAAACCCATATGGAGTAACTCCAACTAGTAGTGACCCTGGTTGGTCCGGATTGCCGTATTTGTAATATCCGAGTTTCGAATTCTCAAACGGTGACAAACACATCTTAGTTAATCTTAGAAGAAACTACCGACCCTTGCAACCGGTCAAGTTGATCATCTATCTATGGTAATGGATACTTGTTTTTCATTGTTATCTTATTCAACTTATGGTAATCAATGTACAAATGGAGATAACCGTCTCTCTTTTCGCGAATTGGTGTTCTCCATAACAACTTCAAATCAAGAGTTTAAGATATATTCCAATATGAACTTCAAATCCAAAGTTCAAGATCACTTCTGGTGTTTTCTATGGCAATGCATTGGTTCTAATGAACCTTTATCCACAAGTCTTGCAATTGTTTACTTTAATTACTTCTTCAACTCACGTATCTTTATAGACGTCAATCTGTCAAGTGCCTTGGAGGTCAGAGTTGAGCCAAACTCAACCTTAGTGGCAAAATTCACCGACACAACTTTGTTTTGTACTTGACAAGTAGTCCACTTCGATTTGTTGGGGTGACGTCCTTCAACCCGCGTATTGTTCCTTCCGTAGCTACTATCCACCTTCCTCTTTCAAGGATCCTTCATCTTCAAAACTCGGGAGACTTGCTCTATTAATCTTTTTAAGGTTTCACACTTATGTGAAGTCATGAAGGTCCTAATTGGAGGACTTAATCACACCTTATAATACATTAGTATTAGCTTCTTCGTATTCTACCAAAGCTTGCATCATTCCTTCGAGCAGGTGTAGAACTTACTCCCTTTTCTTATGTAACGTCCAATCGACCGTAGAGGTTTTATCATCAATCTTTATGTACTTCTTGTACATCTCACATCGACTTAAAAACTTCAGTCTTCCCTTACTATTGTTGGTCACTTATGTATTTATCGGTATTCTATGTACAACTACATTGGAAGTCTCATCTTACATTTGATCCACTAGCTCCCCTTACCATGATTAAACCTTAAAAGTTGTAACCCGTGGCGTTCCTCCATATGTCATTCCCATGACCTAAAAAGGTCGCGTAAGATCGTTACAATCTCCTCCTCGGAGGTCTTGTTATAACTACTTGCTTGAACTCGTTCAACATTATTTGATTCAAGAAAAATGCACGTCCATTGATGTACCTCCTTACTATTGACATTGATCCACCGTGAATACTCCAAGCTCTTGTTCCTGATCCTATATTTTCCCTTAGTCTCATTTACTCTTCCCATCTACACACATCAATAGACAACCCGCACTTGTGCGTTTTCAATTGTCACCGATTAACTTGTATCCGACCTTCTCCGAAGTTAATAACTTACCCTCCTACCATACTTTCATGCTACCATACTCCTGAAAGGATACCCTCTCGGGGTACTTTGTCTTAACCAGCTCATTTTACTATGCTTCAACTCAGTTAGCTCTTTTTATGCTCCTCTCTTCCTTCCGCTCTTGTAAGATAACCATACCTACCCAACTCTCTCGTGTCATATGTCCCACCTTTATAGGCCTAACCACTCTTCATAATGTTTTGCAAATGCACTCCTCAATTATTCTGACATTAATTAGCTTCCACATGCATCCTTCTTGGTTGATAACTTAAGTTCTTCCATCCAGCTCCTTGTCTCATCTTTCATCTTCTTGAGATGATCATCTACACATGCTTCCCCCTTCTTGGTGTTGTTTAGGCTTATCACCACAATAGAAACCAGTTGACTCCACTAAAGAAATTCTACCACGCAAACTTCCACCATGCGTTTCTTTCCATAATCTCTCATATTTCTAAATAAGTTACCCGCTTAGAATCTCGCAAAGATCGTCACTTCATCCTCTAGTACCTCCGTATACTTAACTTACGGTTCTCATAAATCTTTCCTAAGGTCTTTTCATCTTGACTCTCAAGCTTAGGAGCGCCTGTGGAAAACTCGTCTTACTTAGAACGCCACCTTTATCCTCGAGCAGGAATGTAGTCCTCTCTACTTGGTTCGCATCTTTAATTCATCAACACCACACTTGGAATAATCTTACGTTTGTTTCTCTAGTTGCCTCATTGATGCTCCTACGTTGTTCCCTTGATACCACCCTCATGTCTTCATGTTGCTTTTATATTGTTATAGTCTCCATCTTGGTTTCGCTTAAGTTGACACGAGGTTCTCTTCCACTTGTTTGTCCTTCGTTACGTCATCTCTAATCTTCTTCTTCGACTTCCTCTTAAAGAAGTCCGGGAAATCATTAGGGTGCTTGCGAAAACTTGATGCTCAACTTCATAACTTGAGCATACTTATCTTCGTATGCATACTATCCTAAGCTAAAAGGCGTTGTCCATGGGGCGATGATAGCTTTCAATCATTTTAGCTATAAGGTCCTCCATCACTAATATGATATTAACATACCATATGGTTAGGTATAAATAAATAAAGATATAAATATCATGTTACTACTATAAACATAATCAGCCCATAAACACTTTACAATTCAACATACAAGTATAGTCCAAAACATCCTAAGTCCACATATACATATCTACATATATGCACATATATATAGAATATAATAATCAATAACTACGTCGCCGAGATCCGCGGAGGAAGTGGTGGTCCCGTACATTCTACCCCAACTAACTCATGCACATGATTTGAAAACAAAATTCATTTCTTTAAAACTCAGAACCCTTAAGGGTTCTGTTTTTTTTATTCGGCTTTTAGAAGATTGCGAGTGCCATTGTTGTCAACCTAGGGCTTTGATACCACTTTGTAACACCCCGAATCCGCGGGACTCGGGATGCTACAGGCGGAGACCTCACAATGGGTCCCGACCCTTAGCCTGACAACAATTTCACCGGATCTTGCAACAAGGCACAAATAAAGGCCAAAACCGAAATACATTTTTATGCAATGTTATGAAACCCAAAAATAAAAGAAAGGAAAGACTTCAGCCTTCCTTACAACAACATCAACACAATATACAATAACAACAATACAAGAAATCCAAAACCCAACTCAACCTAAAATGTACGGAACCCCGGCTGCCCACTCCTCCGGATCACTCGGCCACATCCTATCCTGCACATCAACTACAACAATCGGTATAAAACCGTTAGCTCACATTCTAGACATTATAAAGATAATATGGCACAAACAAACACAGGAGAACACAAGGCACACTATATGAACATTCATTCCATAATATCATTTTAGGTCGTTCCATATCTAATTCATTTGTTTCAAGTGTGATTGGCCTCGAAAATCAGGAGCTATTGTGTTTTTCAAAAACCGTTCGGGTCTGAACTCATCAGGATCTTCTCAGTATTCAGGATCTCGTCCAATGGCCCATGCGTTCACATAAACTAGGGTTTTTTCTTCCATTTCGTACCCTTCTATGTTGCACTTTTGCATTGCTTGATGTGGGAGAAGTAATGGCAAAACTGGATGCATTCTTAACGTCTCCTTCACTACTGCTTTCATATAAACTAACTTTTTAAGATCTCCCTCTTTTATAATCATGTCGTCATTGTTTTTTCCTTAACCAAAGTTCTTGCTTCTTCTTGAATTTTCTTCATCTCGTCTGGGTTCTTCATTAGCTCCGTCATCGCCCATACGACTACCACCGGACTTGTTTCTGATCCTCCTAGAAACACATTCTTTGATACATCCAAATAGTAAAAGTAATCAATCACAATATAGAATGCAATCAATCACAGTATATACTATCTTGAAAAAAATTCTCACTTACCAAAAAAATCCTTTGACGTGATTCATATTCATATTGTTATCCTCTGTTTAGAGTTTGAGAAGTATATCAACAAAATTCATATCTTGCCCAAATTTAGTTTTCTTGAGAGGCTCATCAATAATTTATTCATAAAAGCAGTCCAATTCCTTGAAAACTTTGTGAAGACGAGAAGATATCCCTGTAAGTTTATTAACCCAATCCATAAAAGGAAAAAAAAAATCAGATCAACAGTAAGTACTCTGCATCTCCTGCTCATTCATAATCATGTTATTGAAACTCCGGCCACGCTTAACATTCTCGGCTTCATAACTCCGACCAAATGGAACTCTACAAAAAACATTCCTTGAAAGGTCAATCGTCAATTCAGTTAAATTTATTGGTCTACCCTCAGCGGCAAGACTCGAGATCTTTTGGGTGATCATTCGACGAACCTCCTGTTCTCGCACCGAAGAAAAGGACTGAACCTGTTGGGAAGAGAAATATAAAAAAAATTAGGGTTCAAGTTGAACAACTTTGTATTGGAAGTGCATGCATGCACTTTCTCATTTCTATTTATTTGCAAAGTACGGATTCTCAATCGGTAACTATGTTGCTGGATAAACCTTTACCTAGTTGTCATCCTCTTTGTAGTCCGGTGTGTAGATGTTGACTTACTTAGTAGGAGCTGTTGAGTTCAGATTCGACATGTGTTTCGTGAAGCTAATAGAGTTGTAGATTTCTCTGCTTCTTCTGCTTTAAACTTTCTTATTGGTTTTTTTTGGATTAATGTGTGATCTACCGGAGGCAAGGGTATTAAGTCTATTATTACTAATGTAAGGGTAGGGGTATCCCCTCATTACTTACTATTTAGCCTATTGTTTTAATATATTTAAAGTGCTACTAGATGGGAGTAGAATAACTAAACTTCTTAATATTGAAGAGATGGAGAATGCATTGCTTCTTGGATTCTCTCCAGCGATCGCCATAGGTTGCGATACTCACATCTGATCCACCATAAGACAACTACTGGTGAGTTAATAGTTTTGGCCTTGTACAAAAGATATGTTTTGGCTTTTAAGGCTTTGTTTGGCTAATTTCAGGGAGGAAATTACAATGGTTGGCCTAAACCCGAGTCTCAAATATATGATGGGCTCGTGGATCTTGAAGAGTTTGTAGAATGAGAGGTAAGGGAAGGAGGAATCGAATTGGTGGAGGTTTCCGATCACCGAAAGCATGCGAGGCCCTGGGGGTGTTTTTTCGATCCATTTCTTGTAGTGTTTTGGGTGAAAAAGAAGATGGAAGTGAGAATGATGAAAACAACAAGTAGCAACAGACACTCCATCAAGCTCATAGCTAGTTTTGTACCGAACTGCAGTTTGCTTAGAAACAAGAGTCGTAGCTAGTTATTACTTAGAAACATTAGGAAATTGGGCAATGTTGGAATACTTTAATTTATAAGAGAATATGCATTAGGAATAGGTATTATAAGCAAGAATATATGTATGTAATTATTATTTTGTATTCCTAGGATTATGCATAATATCTTTTGTAATAGGATAGTTTCTCTATTTGATAGGATCTCTTTTATCTCCTTCTTTGTATATTAATCTCTTTCTTTTTAATAATATTTAGAACTTTGATTCAAATTTTTTAACATGATATCAGAGGAATGATCCTATCCTAATTGGTTTCTATAGAAAATGTTTCAATCTTATCCAATTTCCGGATCCTTGATAGTGGGGCGTCACCACATATTCTTTTTTTTATCAAATATTAAATATGATCCTCCTTGCACAATTAAATAACCTAATAGATCTTTGACTATTGATAATCAAGCCCGATCTATTAAATATTTACCTAAATTTATTTTAGATAATGTTATGTTGGTTCCGAATTTTCATTGTAATCTTCTTTCAGTACAATCTTTAACATCTAAAAAATCTTGTGCTATCACATTTATTGACAAGTTATGTCTTCTTCAGGACCACAACTTGGTGAAACTGATACGATGGAGTAATGCAAAGGACGGTATCTATTGGTTGAGGTATCTCAATCCTTTAACATCCGGAATTTTTATTCCGGCTGTTGAGCGGTTTATCGACCTCCCCGCACGCTCGGCACAGTTTTCCCGCAGGCACGATGTGCTGAGTGACGGGATTTTATCTCATTACCGTTCTGACCCTTTGTTCGGGTGAGTGACCGTTCGTTTTGGGGAAACTGACCCCTCGTTTCCCACTCCCTTGCTTACCCCTTAGCCGAGTTTCCTCTCTCCCCCCATTTCACTCTCACGTAAAAGTGTTTCTCCTCTCCTCTCTCTCTTTTTGGCTTGGGAGCTGTTGATGGCTTCTCCATGGGAATCACCCTTCCTCATACTCTTTTGTAAGTGTCCAGCAAGTTTAGGGGCTGCAGATCCGATCTAGGGTAAGATCTTACCTTTCCTTCTTCTTCTTCATCTTCTTCCTTCTTCTTCCTTGAGCTTCAATGGTGGAAGTCATTGATCTCACTCAAGATCCTCCTTCATTGGCTTGCATGTGTGGATCGAGTATGGTCTGTGTCTGATGATTATGTTACGTGTGGGACATCCATAGTGAAGCCAGGGAGCTAGGAGATCCTCCACACTTCAAAGAACTAGTCGAAGAAGAGCTCGGAATCGCCTTTATGGAATTCGACCGCACCCGCGGATGGACAGCGCCATGGGTCGGCCACTGCACCTGAGACGCAGGGGCGGCATGCCTGAGCCGCAGGGGCAGCCCAGTGAGCCACAGGGGCAGCCCAGTGAGCCGCAGGGGCGGCCAGCCGGGCCGCAGAGGCGGCCAGTGGCTCAGCCAGCCCTCCCGTGCAGCTCTCTTCTCCTCTTCGCGGTTGTGCTTCCTTCCTTCAGTGCCGCGTCTTTGCCCCTATGAGTATCCTCCCTTGAGCATGTGTTCCTAGATTATCCTAGAGTGTATTCATGTTAGAAGCATGCTAGGATGGCTTTATATAACCTTGTGGAATGCCATGTAGTGGCCTTATACCTTATATGAGAGTTTGAGGTTATTGTTGTTCTTAGACTTGTTGACTGTTGGGGCTTGAGTTGGTTATCATGTGGTGAGTGTGTGGCTATCCTTGTGAGGCTCGTGACGCTTGTGAGTCCTTGATGGTTGTGGTTACACATCGGTTGAGGTTGTGGAGATTAGGACGAGCGTATCCATCTTGTATTTCGGTTTTTGATCCGTAATATCCGGAATTTTTATTCCATTTAATTCCTTAGCAAACCGGATTTGGATCTTTTGATCCTTAGTTGTCTACTTAGTTGGACACAAGATCTCAAAATTTTATCATTTTATGTAATATCACTTCACATAAAATGATAAGATTTTATAGCAAACCCTAATCTAAACCCTAGTTTATAACATAACTTGTCCTTGACAAAGTCATGACGTCCTTTTGACGAGTTATGACGAGACCATGACAAGACCATGCATGGGCTTGACAAAGCCATGACGATTTTTGACAAGTTTTGACAACTCAGCCCACCTTTGTTTTTTTTAACAACTTCAGCCCACTTTCTCTCTTGTTTTGTTGCAGTCCATTCCCTTGTTGTGCTGGCCCAACTACCGTAACCCTCCCAAGCCAACCAGCAATTGTTTCAGCCCATAGCATTACTCCTACCAGCCCATCTACGTGAAGCCCTTGGAGCAAAAGTTGCAGCCGGATCCATCTCTCAATTTTCACGTAACAGCTGTACATAATCAACAACACCACATTCATTTCCTCATTCAATAGCTTCCTTTCTCAGCAGATTCTCCTAGCAAGAAGACGTCCAGATTCATTGGCATTCCTTCTGCACAAAGATAGCAACAAACAGATCTTCAACTCCCGTCCAGATTCATTGGCATTCCTTTTGCACAAAGATAGCAACAAACAGATCTTCAACTCCCTTCCTCGCGTGACGTACAGAACCACATCCACACCTTGCACCCAGTAGCAGCTCCCTAGATCAAGCACTCCCACACAGTAGCAACGACGCAAGCACCACTAGCACCAGGAACTCTCTTCTCTGCACAGAAGGCTTAAGTTTTCACTGGATCAGACAACAAACGCTGGCCCAAGGTGAATGCAGATCTACATCTCTTCTTTTATCGTACCTTACCTTCCTTCTATAGCCGAATCCTTTGACCTAGCTCCCCTCTTCACATCCAGCCAGTGCAGACAACTCACCCCTCACTCTTCTCATCTATCTCCAGACTAGGTGCCAGCAAGCCTTCGACCCCTACACACGCTCAGTTTGTCCCCAAGTCTTTGGTTCTACACACAACCTACCCTGGGTGAGTCAAGTGGTAATGGTCTCTCACTCTCTTCACTCCCTGATTTCTCTCTTTCTGTTCAGTCACTCCAAGGGCAAGAGTTGATCTCCCTTTCCTATTGTATTACAGATCAAGAGCCTTTCCGTCACCTAGGATCTTCAGTAAGTTACAACCAAAGACCTTAGTAAGGGTAATTAAATCTTCTCTCCCTCCTTGGATACATAACTCTGTAATGGAATAGGTTAGAGTGGATTATTGTGCTGTTGATGATCTTAAGGACTTTGATTAGTAATTAATTGGGATTTGAAGAGGGTGTCAAAAATAGTAGAAACAAATCCGTTGTAAATAAATGGCGTTTCCTCCAGTTTTGAGAAATTGGAAACAATCAATATTGTCGACCAATGTTAAGGAATTATACTAAATATCCACTGTTGAAAATTTGATAGATAATGGACGGATATATGTAGTTTATTGTGTCAAAATTTGAGAATAAATGAACGGTCGGATTAGAAGTTATTAGACTCCAATGTAGGGTAGTTGAGTTGGTTTTCCACTAGTGAATTTTGGCTAAGTATAGGAAAATTTAAGTGTTGTAACCAACTTTAGAAATTTTTGTACAAGTGATGTTTGAACAGTTTAAGAAATTCTTGCTCCTATGAGTAGATTGGATATGATAGATGATCTACTATCTTAGAAGTCTTAGACTTCTAATTACCTAGAAAGTGTGTTGACACACTTGTCTCCTTTGATAGGCCACTGAATTCCTACAATTACAGACCGATTTGCGAATTAGAGAGTCGAGATCTGTTTCAAGTAAGTCCTTTGGGCTTACTTAGCTAGCTGTCAGATATGAGTGTGAATGATGATAGTGGTGTTTGAATGGTGTGTGTACTAGGGTATTTAGTAGTCATCATTGACCGACTTACATATCTGGCCTAAGAGTAACGGGCGGTAGCATTCTGCTTAGTTAGCCCGAGGGCGCTGGGGGTTTCTTTCGGGACTAGTCCATACTTGGTTTATGGGGACGCCACCGGCGGAGGTGTGCCAAACCATCATCAGTTGAATAAGGAACGGGGGCGAGAATCTTAAGATTTCTCGTGCTACAACTTTTGAAACCGGATGAAGTGAATCACATAAGTTGTTAGATAATAAGCGGATTGTGTGCCAGCATGTTGAGTGTTTATATTCTTCTTCTGTGTTTTTGTGATATTTATCTTTCTACTTATATTTGATTAGTTAGCTAACTGTTTACCGTTGTTTAGACTTGCCACAGGTCAAAGCAGATGTCGAGTGATCCGGATGGTAGTGGACAGCCGGGGGGTCGTACTCCTTAGGATGGGGTGCAGTTTCTTTTGTTGGTCTTTCAGTTATGACTGTCACTTTTTCTCAGATTATGAGACTTTGTTGTTTCTGGTTGTCAGTTTCTTGTCACATTCATTATTTTGTTAAAACATACTTTATGATTTATGAATTTCCTTATCTGTGCCTTGTTGTAAGATCTATTTAAGTTGTTGTCAGACTAATGTCAGGACCCATAGTGAGGTCCTAACCAGTAGCTCCCCGAGTTGTGAAACTTGGTTGGAGTATTTCTCTATGTGCAAAGCTTGTTTCAAAACCAATCTACAAACAAAATCATCACTGAGGTCATATCCAGAAGAGAAGCACAAAAAACGTTTCGAAAACCATTTCAGTTAAACCGCCTCAGTCGAGATGTTCTAAGTCAGCCGAGGTACTTGACCTCGTTTGGCCAGAATCATCCCGGTCAAGGTCAAAAAAAAAATTTTCTTAGCCAGTTTTTGACGTTTTTCTCAATTAAATAACGTGTATGCATGCATGTAGTCTCAAATAAGCACATAGAGCATAAGAAAGATCATCAATAGAAAGTCATACAAGTTATACACATAATGTCAAATAAGGTACATCCAAATACCCCATACTTGGGACACATTGTCCCAATGGGTCAAAATAAGTCTAAATACAGAGTACTCACCGAACATAAGCTAAGCTGCATGATGAATAAAGAAAAGAAATCCCTGCTAGCTCTAATCCTGATCTGCTGGTGGTGGTGGTGGATACGGGACGAAGGGATACTAAGATGGGTCAAATGGATAACCCATGGTGTGCTGGAACTGTATCTCCATCATCCGGCGCTGGTAGTACTGGCTCTCCCTCATCTCTAACATGTCCAAGGACAAGGCGGCGTAAGAGTCGATCATCTGGTCTGTCAGCTCGTCAATCCGTCAATGAGCTATGGGATCCCTCTGCATGCGGACTCTGCTCTTAGAAGGGCGTGATGGTGCTTGAGCCGCCTCCTCCTCTGTCGCCTCATCGTCTAAGTTGACAACCGGCACGCTGGGGCCGGCCGTATCTGTCCTTGTCTCCAAGACAGCACCGCCATCATCATCCTCATCCTCCTCCTCCTATACCTTAGTTGCTGCAACGTCTCTAGTATCCTCTTTGTAGGGTATCCAAGTGGTGGACCAATACTAAGGATCGTAGACTGAGAACTGAGCCGATCACATGATACCCTGAGGGGCAGTCTGCTCCCAAGGCATAGCCACGTAGGTGTAGTGAGTCCATGAGGAACCAGTATCCTCCTCGTGATCATCTCTTGAAGTCCTAGCGGCTTTGCAGCAGCCACCAACGTACAAGCACTCAGATCCAAATCCATGATTGTTGCTATGAGTCACCAGGCCGCCACAATAGATATCTCCCTTCCCCTTAGCCTTGATCCGGTGCAGATCCTCAGCTAACATGGCCCCAAAATCAGGGATTCCCCT
This sequence comes from Fagopyrum esculentum, assembly GCA_033239045.1. Classification (NCBI taxonomy): domain Eukaryota; kingdom Viridiplantae; phylum Streptophyta; class Magnoliopsida; order Caryophyllales; family Polygonaceae; genus Fagopyrum; species Fagopyrum esculentum. Next base: position 111,258,238 of record BSUD01000006.1, read on the forward strand.
AACCACCATACATAATAGACTCAGAATCTCCCCCTATCTAACCTTCTAGGGCGTCTCAATACGCGCCAAAAGGGTCTCACTGAAGATCTGGTGGGCTAGTCAGAAAGCAAGGTGGAAGATGATGCGCTCCCTGGAGTCTCCAGGTCTCCACCTATCAGCATGCTCTACAACATGGGCTATCTGCCCCCAAAACTGTCGAGCTACGGCTCGAGAAGGGAAGTCGGGAACTGTAGGGGTCGGGAAGCCAAAGATATCTCTCCACTGGTCCATGGGAACGATGTAATTCCGGTTCAGTAACCGGTACTTGATGGCTTTTTGCTCAGGCAGGTGAGTAACAAAACTCACAAACTCTAGTGTGGGCTCGAGGTAGGCTGGAGCTGTAATCTCCATGAACTGCTCCAGCCCTACCATGGAAACCATCCTCCTCAGATCATCAGCTACATTGAGGCAATCAAAAGCAGAAATATCCAAGAAATGCGGCGCAATCATAGGGTGTGCGCATATGCGGTCAAATTCAGCCTGGTGTCACTCGTGAATCACCGGAATAGAAGGTCGGGAAGTAGAAGAAGGTGAGGAACCACTTGGGCATCCCTCAGAACTAACTGGAGATCAGAACGAGAACTCTCTTTTTTCTTTGTTGACAGGTCACCTCGGTCGGTCTAGCAGCCTCAAGAATCACCTAGGTTGAGACACAGCTCGACTGGACCGAGGTGAAAAATTACTCGATCTCTACTCTCTGATTTTCAGTTTTTTCCCCCAATATCACTACCGATTGTTCCTATGGGGTACTTAAGCCTTTTTCAACATAAACCAATGGCATCCACAACCAAATTCGACTGAAATCAGCGAGAAAACGAAAGTTAGAGTTCTCGAACGTTTACCCCAGATTCAGTCGATTGGAGGCGTTTTTGTTGCAGTTTCTTGCTTGCAATCTGATCCTCTATCCTTTCCTTGCGAGATCGGAGAAAAAATCGTAGAAAATGATTGAAGAATGTGGAAGCGAGGTGATTATAGCGCCGCGGTCGAGAGAGACATGGGATGGAAAAAGAGAGAGAAATTGCTCCCCTTTTATACCCCTCGTTGGATGTGACATCACCTCGGTCGAGGTGGTCCCGACTAGACCGAGGTGCCTGGACCGATGTGGATCTTTGTCAACCCTAATCGCCTCGGTTACTAAGAATCATCTCGGTCGAGGCGTTGTGACAGCAACCGAGATGTGTTTCAGTCAAACTCCGTCTTCTCAATTTCTCGAACTTTTGTCCTTCCAATGTTGTTCCTGAGTTGTAATCCTTCCTTAGAAAGTACCTGGTTTCTGTCTAGGACGCCAAAAAAAAAACAAAGCAAAACAAAAGCAAACTATATAAAGCTAGACTAGAAAAAGAGGAAAGAAAGTAATACCTTGGGTTGCCTCCCAAGAAGGGCTTGATTTAAGGTCGCTAGCTGGACCGTACGGCATCCCTAAACATGCTGGAAGGTGTCTTCACCCCATACTTCACCTTCATCATGGGATGAAATAAATAAGTCTATCGAACGTTCCAGCAAATGCAAGTGTTCATCGGGGAATGAATCGTCTATGGGTGGGTCGTCCTTCTCGCGTGAAGAGGGAGGTAGCCGGCTGAGATGATGCGGAACAAAATTTTCGGATCCTTTCTTATCGCGAATCTCTAGATCAAACTCTTCAAGCAAGAGAATCCATCGAATAAGACGCGGATTTGCATCCTTCTTAGCAAGTAAGTAACGAATAGTTGCATGGTCAATGTAAACAATAACTTTCACTCCCACTAAGTAAGAGCGAAATTTCTCAAAAGCATATACAACCGCCAAAAGCTCCTTTTCGGTGGTGGCGTAGTTTAGTTGGGCTTCATCTAGCGTCTTGCTAGCATAGTAAATGGCGTTGGTCCGGCCATCCTTCTTTTGTCCAAGCACCGCTCCTACCGCCACATCACTCGCATCACACATGATCTCAAAGGGCAAGGTCCAATCCGGAGGTTGGATAATGGGAGCGGAGATCTACGCTTTCTTTATCCTGAAAAAATGCATCAAGACATTCCTGCGAAAACTCAAAAACAACATCCTTATTCAAGAGTTTAGTTAATGGTTTAGAAATCTTCGAGAAATCCTTGATGAACCTCCTATAGAATCCTGCATGCCCAAGAAAACTCCGCACACCCTTAACAGAACAAGGGGGAGGAAGTTTCTCAATAGTCTCGATCTTAGCTCGATCGACCTCAATACCTCGGTTGGAAACGAGGTGTCCTAGCACAATGCCTTCAGTAACCATAAAATGACACTTCTCCCAATTCAAAACGAGATTAGTGTCTTCACATCTTTGTAGAACTAGAGAAAGGTTAGATAGGCAATCATCAAAAGAGGAACCATATACTGAAAAGTCATCCATAAATACCTCCATGATCTCCTCTATGTACTCAGAAAAGATACCCATCATGCATCGTTAGAAGGTAGCGGGTGCATTGCATAATCCAAATGGCATCCTCCTATAAGCGAATGTCCCCCATGGACAAGTGAAAGTAGTCTTCTCTTGATCATCCGGATGGATAGGAATTTGAAAGAAGCCACTATAACCATCTAGATAGAAAAAATGTGAATGTTGGGCTAACCGTTCGAGCATTTGATCGATGAAGGGAAGTGGAAAATGGTCCTTCCGTGAGGCCACGTTCAACTTCCTATAATCGATTCACACCCTCCAGCCCGTAAAGGTCCTAGTTGGGATCAACTTGTTGTTCATAGTTGTCACAACGGTCATCCTTCCTTTCTTCGGAACTACATGCACTGGGCTCACCCACTTGCTATCCGATATAGGAAATATGATACCTGTATCCAACAACTTAAGAATTTCATTCTTTAAAACCTCTTTCATGATCGGATTTAATTGTCTTTTAGGTTCCCGTGAAGTCTTATGATCATCCTCCATTAGTATTCTATGCATACAGAGAAGGCTTAATACAATAAGAACATCAATAGTATAACCCAAAGCCTTTTGATGTTTTCTCAGGACATGCATCAGTTTAGACAATTCAGTTTCTAAAAGGGAAGCACTAACAACGGGATAAGTAGAATCCGGTCCGAGGAAAACATACCTCAAGTAACTTGGAAGCGGTTTAAGCTCCACAACTGAGGTGCTTTCTGAGGAGGATCCTTGCTTCCTCTTTCCAGTGGAGTAGATTTAGATCGAAGAACTGGACCTTCAGAAGTCTCAGTTGACATCATCTCTCTTGGGACCTCGGTCGAGGTCCAGAGTGGGTGACCGAGATGTTCTTCAGATAAGAACACCTCGCTTGGTCCAGAAAGTGCCTCAGTCGAGGTACTGGAAGTGGGACGAAAACTGGAGATTCTCTTCTCCTTGATTAGTTTCTCAATCATAGCTCCTGGATCTTCTTCTAGTGCCTTTAAGCTCCGTATATCTGCATCACAAGAAGCATCTATACCTTCCTCCATTAAGCTAAAACTAATAACTCTTTCAAGAGGATCATTAATAAGGATAGAGCTCACCAATTCTCTTGATTCTTCTTCATCATAGATGTTGAAGATATCATCCTCCAGCGGCTCCCCATTCATTGCAGCAAGCAATGCAAACTCCACTTGGTCTCCGCCATTGTTGAATTTCAACTTGGCGTTCTTACAATCCACATTGCAACCCGAAGTTGCTAGAAATGGTCTCCCGGGAATGATAGGAACGGGATAATCTGTGGGTATATCAAGCACAACAAAGTCTATAGGTAAGTAGAAGTTACCTAACTTAACCGGAACATCTTCCAGAATGCCCACGGGATGGGTAATGGAGTGGTCCGCCATGTATAGCCTTATCTTCACCGGCTTGGGCTTTCCAAGTCCGAGCTTCACACATAGCTCCAGCGGGATGATGCTCACGCTGGCTCCTAGATCACACAACGCCTCACAAGTTACATCCCCAACTTGAATGGGAATGCAAAATGAGCCGGGATCTCTCAACTTGGGTGGCATCTTCTCCTTCATGATTTGAATGAGTTCCGAGGATTTAGATGTCATCCTTACTTCACCAAAATCTTCCAGTTTCCTCTTCCTTGATAGAATTTCTTTTAAAAACTTTCCATAGGCGGGCATCCTAGAATACCATCAAGGAAAGGGATGTTAATATGTAATTTATTCATCAAGTCAAGGAACTTACCAAAGTGCTTGTCTAGATGTGCTCTAGCTCTTGACTGGGGGAATGGAAGTGGTGGTTTATATGCAGGAGGTGGGACATAAACTTCAGTTTTATCCGTCGCTTTTTGGGACTCCACCTCGGGTGGCACCTCGACCGAAGTGTTCCTCGTCTGTACATGGACCGAGGTGTTCTTCGTTTGCACTGGCATCGACCGAGGCACTGGATCTGCAGTTTTCAGTCCACTTCTCGTCGTTATTGCCATGATTTGTCCTTTAGGGTTGCTCTCTGTCCTTGCTGAGAACTTCCCTGGATCTCTTGGCGCTTCATTCGCGTTATCAAATAATTTTTTCTCTAAGGCTTTTTGTGCCTTCGAAAATGAAGTCATGGACGTCTCCATTGCATTGAGCTTGATCAAGATGGCCTCCAGCACTGCATCTTTCTTTTTTGGCTGGGACGAACTTGATTCAGGCTCCTGGCTCTTCAATGGAGTAGAAGAAGAAGAAGAGGGATTAAAATAATTATTAGAATTGGAATTAGAGTAAGGGTTACCCGAACCAAAAAAGACATACAAAAGACGCTTTTTGTCATTCCGTTACAACCAATTCGGTCTTTGTATATATATACAATGACCGAACCAAAAAAGATCATGTTCATATAAGACTCTCGTGTCACACTTTGGAACGAATTGGAATAGTAACGGAATGACTTAAAAAGAAGACATAAACCGGATTGTATGTATATGAACATGATATGTGTTATGTGTACTTATGTGTGTGTATATGCGCTGGCTATCTTTATAATGCCTAGAATGTGAGCTAACGGTTTTATACCGATTGTTGTAGTTGATGTGCAGGTTAGGATGTGGCCGAGTGATACGGAGGGGTGGGCATCCGGGGTTCCATATATAATAGGTTGAGTTTAGGGATTTTGAGTCCGTGTATAGTTGTAGTATATTGGGTATTGTTCACGTTGTTGTATAGACGGCTAATGTCTTTCCTTCCTTTATGTTGTTCGCTCCAAATGGTGTGTGCAAGCTTTAAATTTATAACCCAAGAATTATGCTTAAAACAAGGATGCGAACCCGTAGTGTACGTATCAGTTATAGTAAAAAGCAAGAATTCCGGGGTGTCGATCTCAGGGACTTAGGTGAAACAAAGCAAGTACAGGTTGTCAATATTGCAACTAACCACAAAAGCGATTAAAACAATCAAAGATGATAATAAGGTCAATTAATGGAAATATGCAAATTCTAGGGATTAAAGCATCCAGTTGTGGTTCCAACTCAAGATCTCAAGATAAGCGGACAAAGTTGAGATTTTGCAAAGGGAAGGTGTTACTAAAGTGGAATAGATCACCGGGTAAGTCTCACTACTCACTAACTCCAAACCAAATAACCTATTACCGGGTAAGTCTCAAGGTACTAAAGAAAGGAACTATAATCTCAAACCAACACTCCAACTAAGGGAATAGAATCAACCTTTACCGGGTAAGTCTCAGGTTAAGTCACAAAGATGGGATGAAGGCACACTCAAACCCCAATAAAGGATAAACCTTTATTACCTACACTTATGATCTTTGGTAAACAAACAAAGGAATTACCGGGTAAGTCTCATCCTAGGCTTGCATTGAACCAGGAAAGGTGTAATAAGAATAGGATTTGGCAAACTCTAACACTTAACTCTCAATTTCGGATCAGAAAGGGTCAACTCAGTCAGTCAAGTTTCACCCCGGCAGAGATGTTCATCGACTGAACAAGATGTTCTAGGGTTGAAGATAAAGACTCGAGCTTTCAGGGTCCTACTGGGATTGAGATCATTCTATCATCGTTTTCCCCACAACTTTCAGCCAATCACCCTAGAATCGCACAAGGAAATTAGCCACTCAACATCATGAAAGCAATAATCAAATATATGGGAAGGGAATGAATATTTGAACACAAAAACCTTAAGAACAAGGCTTCAATAACTAAATCAAATATCAAACAAATCAGCATTCCTTGGATCACAAATCTAACAAGACAATCAAACAAAAGGGAATCTAAGAAAGTCTTACAAATCCCCTTAAAAGCTATATCAAAGCTATCAATCCTTCCTTGATTGATCTTTAGTCTTCCTTCCTTCAAAACTCTGGAAAAACCCCTTAATTGCTGGATGCTCTCAGCCCTCTAAGCATGGTTGAACTTGTGGAAAATCCAACCCTTTATATAGGAGAATTATCTTCCAAAGATAAAATGTCTTAAAAAAATAATTTCCTAATAAAATATATCCATATCTCAAAAATAGATCTTCAAAATATATGATCTTCCTTCTAGAAATCCAGCCCCAAAATATAAGATCTCTCCTTCCAAAAATAAAATATCTCACCCAAATAAAATATATCTCGCCGCGTCCAGGGTGTTCGCCTCGGTCGGGGCTCTCCTCAAAATCACCTCGGTCGAGGAGGTACTATAGCTGACCGAGGTGACTCTGAACTGAATGTGAAATCTCACAAATCTGGTCCAAAGTAAATCTTCTTCATTAATTCCATGCTTCTTGGGTTTCTCCTTAAGCTCCTGAGTGTAGCTCCAATGACTCCTTTGCTATTTAGCTCCATTTTGATGCAAAACGTGCCATTTTACCTACGATTAAAACAAAACTTGGTGTAGACCTCGATTCCCACAAAGGTAGTTGAAACAACAATATAATCATATAATATACATTCAAACATGCAGATTATTCAAGATAAAACGTCTAAACAGGTCCCAAAATATAGACTATAATTCATGCTATCAAAATACCCCATACTTGTCCCTTGCTTGTCCCCAAGCAAGTTCCAAATCTTAGATACAAGATAGAATGGATTATAAGTCATAAAGATCAATGAAAAGTATTTCAAAACATTTTTGGTGGTGTGCTTCACTCATAGATCACTCTAAGAGAATGCTTCATGGCAATTAAAATCAAAATATGATCAAAACATTTTATAAATATAAGAAAGTTGTTCATCTTTGCATAAAATCATACAATGCATAATAAATCATTATTATCGAAATTAATCATGTATAATCCAGTTTAAACCACCAAGTCAATCAACAAGCTCGAGGTCTCAAGGGCATTTCAAGAGAAGGTCAAGAAACATGTGAGGGTGGGATGTATATAGGGGATGTGGTGCTAGAATCCGGGAAAAGGATTTTCACTTCACTTTCTTTGGACTTCAACATCTTCCACCAATAAGCTTTGCTTACTTACTTTTTACTTTACTTTTTGGGATGCGTGGACAGAGTTGCACAATAACCGAAGCCTAGGAAATCAGCAATCATCAATTTCTCGAGATGCCTCAAACCCTTGATGCACATACCATGACCCGTTAGGAATATCGCTCAATCCGACTTTGGCAAAACACAAACACCCGGCTATGTGAATGGTGCCGAGTTACTCATCATCATGATTGACTTCCCCAAACCTATTTGTTTCTTTCTAACTTCCAGCCAACATCTCAACTTTTCCTTCACTCGCTTTTCATTTGCTTGCTTCAAAATTCCCGGATAGGTAAAGGGAGGCAAATATGTATATGAGGGGTGTTACGCTAAGATCGTGTGATGCGCAATTTGGGTTTTAAATTTATACTCGTTATATTTCTCCTAACTCCTAGCGAACCTGCAGTGTACAGGACGTTTGTAGTAGGGATAGTATTCTGAGGTCGAACACAAAGACTAAGGTGAAATCGATTCAATTTGTGATCAAGTCTAGTGAAGATCTATGTTAGGAAGAAAGGAAGGAATAAAGAAATGAAAATCGCAATTGTTTTTGGTTGGTTTTGGTGATCGATCAAAGATCACAATTCATGCAAGGTGAATAATCAACACAAATAAACAAGGCAAACAAGAGATGTAGATCAAAGAAAGAAAAGACGGATTCTAGGGGTTGGAAGTTCCGGTTATGGCATATGACTCAGGCTATCTATTTGTTCCTTGGAATAACTATGTCGGGGTTAAGTGTTTCTATGACGGGGATCAATCACCGGGTAAGTCTCATGATCTACTAGTCCATTTTTAAGGTCTCATTACCGGGTAAGTCTCTAAGAACCTAAGGGACGGAATTCTACTCAAACCGGATTGTTACCTAAAGATCCAACCTATCCTTACCGGGTAAGTCTTGGAAGGGTTAGTTCTAGGCAACTATCCAGCACACTTAATCCAATGGCGGCTTATTAGGCTCACCACTACCTAAGGTTTGTTATCTTTGGAATCTAAGAGTAAGGATTACCGGGTAAGTCTCTCCTAACACTTAGTCGCTAACACTAGGTCACCCTAGGATAGATTTAACTCAACAAACACTTAGGATTTCAACATTTTAACAACTCTAAGACTAAATCCATCGAACCAAGGAAAATCACGGTTCGTTCTACCTAAACCACGGCCGTGGTTTGAAAGGAACTGGCCGTGATTCCAAACAGAGGATACGTTCAAACACACAAGTCATCCAAAGGTAAATCTAAATTCAACCTATCATAACCTTAGCCATAACCATCCTTTTCTTACCCTAGAACCACATCTATTTAGCCTACAACATTCATAATAGAAATCGAAATAAGCAAACACAAAATCATAGCATTCATTTGCAAGATAATGAAGAAAAGAGATGAACAAGTGAACTAGAATCAAACCAAGCTGAAAATAGAATTTGGGTGACTTACAACCCTTCCAAGAGAAGATTCGAAGGTTCATACAACTCTAGAAATAGAATCCGGAATTCTTCACTATAAAAACTAGCAAAGTGTGGCAATGATGTGTGTGCTTCCTCTCCTCTTCAATGGAGCGCTTCTTCTTCCTCTTGACACTTTCCTTCCTAGAAAAACTTCTTGTTGGGAGAATATTTTTGTTAGAGAGTCATGGATAATGGAGAGCTGCTCCAAGATGCCTTTCACAGCCCATGAAGGACCACTTTTATAACAAACTTGCATGAGTTGGCCATGAGAGTCGTGGCACAGTTGTCACAAAAATCTGGCAAAATCCACGGGTGATTCCATGGCCGTGGAGTGTCAGAGAACCGTGATTCTGTGCAGAAACTTCGCCTTGGGTAATTAAGCTGTGATTTGGTGCATGGCTAGTGTTGGCAAGGTTCCATGGGTCTTCTTAGCCCTTAATTTGCATCCTAATGTGTCCGAGGATGTTTCATCTTGATGAACAATCCTCAAACGAGTCGTTTTAGCTCCTAAATCTCCCAAAATACCTACAAAGCAATGCACAAGTCCGCGTAGACATCTATCTCGACAAAGTATGTGAATTGAGTGCAAACGTCGTGAACTAGTACTAAACCATGCATGAATGAGTGAGAAATCTATCTAAATGATTACTTAAAACTAAGCAATAAATCGTGTTATAAAAATACCTCATACTTAAGGTTTGCTCGTCCCCGGGCAAATTCCCAACTATAGACTAAGAGATGACATGATTTATGTATGCAGAAAAGTGGCAAAATCTTTTTGGGTTTGTGCTTCTACTATTGGATCACCTTCATAGTCATGTTCAATGGCAATCGATAAGCAATTATGTATCAAACAAATGAAGGCATGGAAAGACAATTGTACTTAACTCAAAAGCATGCATGAGATGTAAAGATGAAGAGGTCAAGAAGATCAAGAGTATATCCAATCTAGATTACTAAGTCTTACAAACATGCAAGTAGGTCATAAGGTCTTGTGACACAAAAGGCTAAGAAACGTTGTGATTAGGTGGGGAATTTTCTAGGTTATGTGATGCTGATCCGGAATGGAACTAACTCCACATCCTTGTCCTCGATCAACTTCCCTCAAGTGTATATTTTTCTCTATCTTTCTTTCTTTTCTTTTTCTTTGACTTATTTTTGAGACAATGGCATTGGTGTACAATAGCCGAAACCTCGGTGATTAGCCATCCTCGGGCTTTTTCTCTTTTTCGAGGTGCATCCACACCGGGAACACATACCAAAGCTCGTTAGGGCTATTGGTTCATTTGACTTTGGCAAGGTACCAACACCCGATTATGTGAAGTGTACCGAGTTACTTGTCATTTAAACCAACGCCCCCAAACCTATATTTTTGGCTACACTTCCACAATAATTTCAGCATTTCATTCATGACATTTCTTTCATCAACAACTTTACTCCACACTTGCTTTTCACACACTTCAACACACTAACATGCTCCTATTCCCGGATGGGTTAAAAGGGGTCAATTTATATCAATTGAGGTGCTTAAGCAATCATGATCAAGATAAGAAGTAGAGAAAGATGAAATGCCTCATTCATTCCTAGATGGTATGCAAGAACTATCATGTAATTTCGACTTTCAATACTCAATCCATTCTAGGCAAACATCATGATCACAAATCATTCATAGAGTTTTAAGAGAAGTAGTTCAAGTCTACATATGCATTTATCAATTCAACACATAAGGCCATCCATAGCCAATTCACAAGACAAGATTCATCATTAGGATCATATCCAAGCCTAGAAAGCACAAAAATTTTTAAATTTTTTGATTTTTATGGGATTTTTGAAATATGTATATACAATGTAGGACATGTGAAAAGTTTAAACTATCCTAGATGCTCATCATGGAAAAGATCATGCAAACCCCACCCCATACTTAGAAACACATTGTCCCCAATGTGTAAATGAAGTAGAGAGAGTGAAAGAAAGTTCTCACAATGTAAAAGTGGTTTGCTATGGTATTTGGGATTCTCAAGTGAATGGATGGTGGATGATCCTATCAACAATGGTAGAGAGCTCTAAGCATTCATTAAAGCTTCGGGACCCGCGCTAGGCACCGCTAGCCGTCCAAGTTCCGCGTCCGCTCCACCCATAGTTGATGAGTGGTTCATCATCATTCGTATGCCAAGTAAGGCTTCCAATGCTACTCAATGGTTCATACAAAACACACCAAACACACAAAGCACACAAAAATAGAAAAAATCTAAAAAAAACGAAAAATGAAAAGGGAAAAAACGTTAACAATGGGTTGCCTCCCACCAAGCGCTTCTTTAAGGTCATTAGCTTGCCCAAACTCGGGATGTCTTTACTCTAGGTGAAGTGCAGCAATCATGTCCACCGGAGCTCCCGGGATATACTTCTTCAACCGGTGCCCATTCACCTTAAAGTTCCCACAATGTTCCCCACCTATCTCAATGGCTCCATGGGAATAGATCTTCTTTACCACATATGGCCCGGTCCATCTTTATTTGAGCTTTCCGGGAAAGAGTCGTAGCCTTGAGTTGAAGAGGAGGACAAGGTCTCCTTCACTCAACTCCTTGGGGATGAGGCGCTTGTCATGCCATCTTTTGGTCCTCTCCTTGTAGATCCGGGCATTCTCGTATGCATCCAACCGGATCTCCTCAAGGGCGTTTAGATCAAGTAGCCTCTTCTCTCCCGCCTCCTTGAGCTCAAAATTTAGCCACTTAATGGCCCAATAAGCTCTATGCTCCATTTCCACCGGAAGATGGCAAGACTTGCCATAGACCAACTTGTAGGGAGTGGTTCCAATTGGTGTCTTGAAGGCGGTCCTATATGCGCACAATGCGTCATTGAGCTTCATAGCCCAATCCTTTCTAGTCCTAGACATCGTCTTCTCAAGGATGGCCTTTATCTCCCGGTTGGAGATCTCCACTTGGCCACTAGTTTGGGGATGGTAAGGTGTTGCCACCTTATGAGTTACCCCATACTTGGACAAAAGTGCTCCAAAGTTCCTATTTGTGAAGTGCTTTCCTCCATCGCTTATGATCACCCTTGGTGTTCCAAACCTAGGAAAGATCACTCGGTTGAAGAACCGCACCACCACCTTGGCATCATTTGTAGGAGAGGTAATTGCCTCCACCCATCTTGACACATAGTCCACCGCCAGTAGGATGTAGAGATTGCCACATGAAGAAGGGAATGGTCCCATGAAGTCCACGCCCCACACATCAAAAATCTCGACTTCTTGGATGTTGTTCAAGGGCATCTCATTCCTCCTTGAGATGTTGCCCGTCCTTTGGCAAGCATCACATGCCGCTACAAAACCTTGCACATCTCTAAACAAGTTAGGCCAATAAAAACCGGATTGCAATACCTTTGCACACGTCTTGTGTGAGCTAGCATGGCCTCCACATGGTAGGGAGTGACAATGCCGGATCACACTCTCCACTTCATCTTCCGGTATGCATCTTCTAAACATCCCATCCGGCCCTCTCTTGAATAGGAATGGTTCACTCCAATAGTAGTGCCTCACATCGTTGAAAAACTTCTTCCTTTGTGCATATGTCAATCCGGGAGGCACTTCCTCACACACTAAGTAGTTCACGATGTCGGCATACCATGGCTCACTTCCTCTAGACACTTGGAACAAGCATTCCTCCATCATTTGCAATTGTTCATCCCGAAATGAGTCATCAATAGGGATGTCGTCTCTTTCAAGCTCCAATGGTGGGAGTCTACTAAGGTGATCCGCCACTGAGTTCTCGGATCCCTTCTTGTCCCGTATTTCCAAATCAAACTCTTGAAGAAGAAGGATCCACCGAATCAACCTTGGTTTGGCATCCTTCTTTGTAAGTAGATAACGGATCGCAGCATGATCCGTATAAACTATGACCTTCGCTCCAACAAGGTATGAGCGGAACTTCTCAAATGCATACACCACCGCTAGCAACTCCTTCTCGGTGGTAGCATAATTGAGTTGGGCATCATCTAGTGTCTTGCTAGCATAATAAATAGCATGAGTGCGCCCATCTTTCCTTTGCCCCAAAACAGCCCCAACAGCTACATCGCTTGCATCACACATGATCTCAAATGGTAGGCTCCAATCCGGAGGTTGCATGATAGGTGCGGAGATCAAGGCGTTCTTCAACCTACAAAATGCTTCAAGAAAATCTTTGGAAAAGACAAAAGCAACATCTTTCATTAGTAGGTTAGTGAGGGGCTTAGAGATTTTAGAGAAATCTTGAATAAACCTCCGGTAGAAACCGGCATGCCCTAAGAAACTCCTTACCCCCTTCACCAAGGTAGGTGGTGGCAACTTCTCTATCGTCTCGATCTTGGCCCTATCAACCTCAATGCCACGGTTAGACACCAAGTGTCCTAACACAATGCCTTCATTTACCATGAAGTGGCATTTTTCCCAATTTAAGACAAGATTTGTCTCCTCACATCTTTGCAACACTAAGGACAAGTTAGCCAAGCAATTATCGAAAGAAGAACCATAAACAGAGAAATCATCCATGAACACTTCCATGATATTTTCTATGTATTCCGAAAAGATAGCCATCATACACCTTTGGAAGGTGGCGGGTGCATTACACAACCCAAATGGCATTCTCCTATATGCAAAAGTACCCCATGGACATGTAAAGGTTGTTTTCTCTTGGTCATCGGGGTGGATAGGGATTTGGAAGAATCCACTATAGCCATCTAGATAGCAAAAATGAGAGTGTTGAGCTAACCTTTCTAGCATTTGGTCGATGAAGGGGAGAGGGAAGTGATCTTTCCTAGAGGCCATGTTCAATTTCCTATAATCGATGCACATTCTCCACCCCGTAACCGTCCTAGTCGGGATTAGTTCATTGTTCTCATTGGTCACTACGGTCATCCCACCCTTCTTAGGTACTACATGAACGGGACTAACCCACTTACTATCCGAGATAGGGTAGATGATTCCCGCATCTAGCAACTTAATGATTTCCTTTTTGACTACCTCTTTCATTATAGGATTCAATCTCCTTTGATGTTCAATAGAGGGTTTTTGATTATCTTCCATCATGATCTTATGCATGCACAAAGAAGGCTTAATGCCAACCAAATCATCAATAGTATAACCAATGGCTTTTCTATGCAATCTTAGTTCATGCAACAACTTAGCAAGTTCATCATCACTTAAGCATGCATTAACAATCACCGGATATGAAGAATTTTCACCAAGAAAAGCATACTTCAAATGAGAGGGAAGGGGTTTAAGTTCAAGTGAATGAGGACCTTTATCGGTTGAAGATGATCCAAATAAGGTTGGATGAGATGAATCCAAAGCAAATGAAGACTCTCCATAGCTCCTAGAAGTTTGATCATCATCGAGAGCTGATCCAGGGAAAATCACGGTTGGAATCACGGCCTGCTCAACTTCCACGGCCGTGGTTTTCGCTAAGCTTGCTTCCCGGAGTTGTCCAGAAAGTTTGACGGCCGTGGAACATAAATCTCGACCGTGGAACTTGCAGCTGTTCAACACCTCTTCGTGGCCTTCAAATCCAACTCTTGGCTCCTCTTCTAATGCTTCCAAGGCCTTGATCTCTTCATTACAAGCCTCCTCAACATCTTCCTCCATCATACTTAAGGTAAGAACCTTCTCCAAGGGATCCTTGATCAAGATCGAGCTCACAATTTCTCTAGATTCCTCTTGCTCGACTATGTTGAAGACATCTTCATCAAGGGTTGGCCCTTTCATCATTATGGACAACTTGAACTTGATGTTCTCTTCTCCGATGTTGAAGGAGAGAGTCCCGTTCTTGCAATCCACTAAGCATCCGGAAGTGGCTAGGAAAGGTCTTCCTAGGATGATGGGAACCGGATAATCCGCCGGAATGTCCAACACTACAAAATCAATAGGCACATAGAACCCTCCTAGTTGTACCGGGATGTCCTCTAAAATCCCAACCGGATGGGTGATAGAACGGTCCGCCATATAGAGGGTCATCTTGACCGGTTTTGGCTCTCCTAGCCCTACCTTGTTGCAAAGTGCAAGCGGTATGATGCTTACACTTGCTCCAAGATCACAAAGGGCCTCATACTTCACATCTCCCACTCCAATTGGGACACAAAAAGAGCCCGGATCTCGTAGCTTGGGAGGCATCTCCTCCTTCATTGTTTGGATCAATTCCGAGGATCTCTTGGTCATTCTTATCTCCCCATACTCCTCCAACTTCCTTTTGTTGGAGAGTATTTCCTTCAAAAACTTGTCGTACGCCGGCATTCCTAAAATGGCATCCATGAACGGAATATTAATATGTAATTTGGACATTAGTTCAAGGAACTTACCAAAGTGATTGTCCAAACGAGCTCTTGCTCTTGATTGTGGGAATGGTAGTGGTGGCTTGTATGGAGCGGTGCCACATAGGTTGGCTCAACATCCTTGCTCTTGCCTCCGTCTTCTTGCAACCTTCCCTCTTCTACCACTACTTGCTTTCCCATAGCATTGTCCTTGGGCAAAGGATCTTTCATACTCAACACACTCCTTGTTGTGATAGCCAACACTTGGCCTCTTGGGTTGTCTTCGGTTCTCCCGGGAAGCTTTCCCGGGTCTCTATGGGCTTCACCCGCTTTTTGAAACACTTGTGCTTCCAAAACCTTTTGAGCCTTAGAGATTGAAGTCACGGTGTTCTCAAGACCACTCAACCTTCCTAGCAATTGCTCAAACATGACTTCGGTTCTATCCTTGGGAGGTTGAGTAAATCCGGGTGGAGGTTCTTGTGAAGCTCTTTGTGGTGGAGTTGTGCTTGTGGAGGAGGAAGGGTTCAAGGCTCCATCCGGGTTAGAGTAAGAAAATCCGGGATGGTTGTGGTTAGGCCGGTAATTTTTGAATTGCCGGTTGTTGTTGAAATTCCTTGGGCCTTGGTAGTTGTTGAAGTTGCCCCTTCCCATGTAATTCACATCCTCCTCCTTGGAAGACAAGTTGGCTTGTGGAAGTACTTGAGGAGTTGTTTGGTTCTTCAAAGTTGTAGCACACAACTCCCTCAAGGACTTCAACTCGTTGTTGATGGCGTCAAGCTTGAAATTGTTCATGGTGACTTCACTCACCTCATATGCTCCCGCCTTTCTTCCTTCACTTTTCCTATGGGAGTACTTCTCAATGACTAGAGCTTGCTTCTCCACAAACTCCCAAGCATCATCTACATGCTTCTCCATAAATGTCCCACCGGAAAGAGATTGGAGCTTGAATTGACTATCTTCATCAAGCCCCTTGAAGTAGATCTCCAATAGCTCAATTTTCGGTATGCCATGGTGTGGACAATCTAGGAGAAGATCTTTGAACCTCTCCCAAGACTTGAACAAACTTTCTCTATCCCTCATCACGAAGGCATTGATCTTCCCTCTTAACTCGGTAGTCTTGGAAGGTGGGAAGAACTTAGTCAAAAACTCGGTTGTCATCTCCTCCCAAGTACCAACTCGCCCTTGTGGAATAGATTGATACCAAGCTAAGGCTTTTTCCTTAAGAGAGAAGGAAAAAGCCCTAAGCTTATGGTTGTTGCTCTCCAATCTTGGCGATCTAAGAGTCTCCATCAAGATCTCATAGTTCATCAAGTGTTGATGAGGAGACTCTCCTTCCATCCCTCCAAATTGATTATGCCGGATCATTTGTAGAACTTGAGGGCGGAGCTCGTAGTTGTGGGTTGCGGGATCTCCTAGATTCACACCCGGTCGGTGTGCTCTTTGTGCCGGATCCATACGTCTCCCTAGGGTTTGTGGCTCCTCAAATGCAATGGGAACAACCCTAACATTAGCCGCCGGCTGCGGTTGTGGTGGTGGAGGAGGTGGGGGTTGTTGACGATTAAGCTCTCCCCGTACAAGGGTTTGCCTAATCTCATCAATCTCCCTCCTAGTTGCTTCTTGCCTCTCATTGGCAAGTCTCCTTTCTTCCTCCAAGAGCTCATCTCTTAGCCTTATTTGCTCTAAGGCTTCATCCAATTCGGCTTGGAGGTCTCTTCCGGCCATCTCTTTTCCCTTTTTTATGCTCTTGGATCTAGATCTAAGGGTTTTCTCCGGTTCGGGATCGAATGGAGCTAAATCCTTGCCACGAGATCTTTGCATACACCTAAAGAATAAAAGATGTCCTGAAAAGCAAAAAACACACACCAAAGAGAGATCAAAAGCAACAAGAAAGATCTACACTAATAACAATCACAAAATAGACTCAATCTAGACCTAGTCCCCGGCAACAGCGCTAAAAACTTGTTACGCTAAGATCGTGTGATGCGCAATTTGGGTTTTAAATTTATACTCGTTATATTTCTCCTAACTCCTAGCGAACCCGCAGTGTACGGGACGTTTGTAGTAGGGATAGTATTCCGAGGTCGAACACAAAGACTAAGGTGAAATCAATTCAATTTGTGATCAAGTCTAGTGAAGATCTATGTTAGGAAGAAAGGAAGGAATAAAGAAATGAAAATCGCAATTGTTTTTGGTTGGTTTTGGTGATCGATCAAAGATCACAATTCATGCAAGGTGAATAATCAACACAAATAAACAAGGCAAACAAGAGATGTAGATCAAAGAAAGAAAAGACGGATTCTAGGGGTTGGAAGTTCCGGTTATGGCATAAGACTCAGGCTATCTATTCGTTCCTTGGAATAACTATGTCGGGGTTAAGTGTTACTATGACGGGGATCAATCACCGGGTAAGTCTCATGATCTACTAGTCCATTCCTAAGGTCTCATTACCGGGTAAGTCTCTAAGAACCTAAGGGACGGAATTCTACTCAAACCGGATTGTTACCTAAAGATCCAACCTATCCTTACCGGGTAAGTCTTGGAAGGGTTAGTTCTAGGCAACTATCCAGCACACTTAATCCAATGGCGGCTTATTAGGCTCACCACTACCTAAGGTTTGTTATCTTTGGAATCTAAGAGTAAGGATTACCGGGTAAGTCTCTCCTAACACTTAGTCGCTAACACTAGGTCACCCTAGGATAGATTTAACTCAACAAACACTTAGGATTTCAACATTTTAACAACTCTAAGACTAAATCCATCGAACCAGGGAAAATCACGGTTCGTTCTACCTAAACCACGGCCGTGGTTTGACAAGAACTGGCCGTGATTCCTAAGAGAGGATACGTTCAAACACACAAGTCATCCAAAGGTAAATCTAAACTCAACCTATCATAACCTTAGCCATAACCATCCTTTCCTTACCCTAGAACCACATCTATTTAGCCTACAACATTCATAATAGAAATCGAAATAACCAAACACAAAATCATAGCATTCATTTGCAAGATAATGAAGAAAAGAGATGAACAAGTGAACTAGAATCAAACCAAGCTGAAAATAGAATTTGGGTGACTTACAACCCTTCCAAGAGAAGATTCAAAGGTTCATACAACTCTAGAAATATAATCCGGAATTCTTCACTACAAAAACTAGCAAAGTGTGGCAATGATGTGTGTGCTTCCTCTCCTCTTCAATGGAGCCCTTCTTCTTCCTCTTGACACTTTCCTTCCTAGAAAAACTTCTTGTTGGGAGACTATTTTTCTTAGAGAGTCATGAATAATGGAGAGCTGCTCCAAGATACCTTTCACAGCCCATGAAGGACCACTTTTATAACAAACTTGCATGAGCTGGCCATGAGAGTCGTGGCACAGCTGTCACAAAAATTTGGCAAAATCCACGGGTGATTCCACGGCCGTGGAGTGTCAGAGAACCATGATTCTGTGCAGAAACTTTGCCTTGGGTAATTAAGCTGTGATTTGGTGCATGGCTAGTGTTGGCAAGGTTCCATGGGTCTTCTTAGCCCTTAATTTGCATCCTAATGTGTCCGAGGATGTGTCATCTTGATGAACGATCCTCAAACGAGTCGTTTTAGCTCCTAAATCTCCCAAAATACATACAAAGCAGTGCACAAGTCCGCGTAGACATCTATCTCGACAAAGTATGTGAATTGAGTGCAAACGTCGTGAACTAGTGCTAAACCATGCATGAATGAGTGAGAAATCTATCTAACTGATTACCTAAAACTAAGCAATAAATCGTGTTATCAAGGGGTTAAGCATGATCAAGAAGAAGAAGAAGAAGAAGAGAAGAGAATGAATTGCCTTAATCATCCCAGGAAGAAAATGAGAGAACTTATTATGTGGTGTCAACCTTCAAATTCAACATAATTTGGATAAAAACAAAGTATTAAACAAGCTAAAATTTCAAACAAAGCATTTAGCAACTTAAACATATTATAAAACTTTTCAAACATATAAAGATCTCAAAACCAGTCTGCAAACAAAATCTTCACTGAGGTCATATCTAGAAAAGAAGCACAAAATCGTTTCGAAAACTTTCTCAGTTAAACCATCTCGGTCAAGATGTTCTAAGTTAACCGAGGTGCTGCACCTCGATTGGTCAGAATCACTTCAGTCGAGGTCATAAAAAAAAATTTAAACAGTTTTTGACGTTTTTCTCAATCAAATAACCTGTATGCATGCATGTAATGGCAGATAAACATATGAAGCATAGATAAGAAAATAATATCCAAATAGAATCATACAAGCATACACACAATGTCAAATCATACATCCAAATACCCCATACTTGGGACACATAGTCCCAATGGGTCAAAATAAGTCTGAAAGAAGTGTACTCACCGGACATAAGTTGAGCTGCATAAAAAATAAATAAAAGAAATCCCTGCAAGCTCTAGTTCTGGTCTGCTGGTGGTGGTGGTGGATATGGCATGTATGGATGTTGGGATGGGTCAAAAGGATAGACCATAGTGTGTTGGAATTGTATCTCCAACATCCGGCGCTGGTAGTGTTGGCTCTCCCTCATCTCCAACATGTCCAAGGATCAAGCGGCGTAAGAGTCAATCATCTGATCCGTCAGCTCGTCTAACCGTTTGTGAGCTACGGGATCCCACTGTTAGCGGACTCTGCGCCTAGCAAGACGTGATGGTGGTGCAGCTGCCTCCTCCTCAGTCTCCTCGTCGTCTAGATCGACGACTGGTATACTGGGACCGCCATCGTCCTCCTCATCCTCCTCAGCCTCCTCTTGTACCTGAGCCGCCGCATCTCTACCATCCTCAATGTACGGGGTCCACGTAGTGGACCAGTATTGAGAGTCGTAAACCGAGAACTGAGACGACCACCTAATACCTTGAGGTGCAGTCTGCTCCCAAGGCATCACCACGTATGGCGTAGTAAGTCCACGAGGAACTAGAATCCTTCTAGTGATCATCTCCTACATCCCTAGCGTCTTGGCAGCTGCCACTAGTGTACATGCACTCAAATCTAGCCCCATATCAGTAGCTAAGTGAGTCATTAAACCTCCACAACAGATGTCCCCCTTCGCCTTGGCCTTGATCCGGTGCAGATCCTCAGCCAACATAGCACCAAAATCTGGCACATCCCAGTCACCATGCAAAATAAACTCAAGAGCTCCCCCTATCTAACCTTCTAAGGCGTCTCAGTACGCGCTAGAAGTGTCTCGCAAAATATCCTTTGGGCGAGTCTGAAAGCGAGGTGGAAGATGATCCGCTCCCTAGAGTCACCAAGTCTCCACCTATCAGCATGCTCAACTACATGAGCTATTTGTCCCCAGAACTATCGAGCTAAATCTCGAGAAGGGAAATCGGAAACTGTGTGGGTCGGGAAGCCGAACATGTCTCTCCACTGATCCATCAGTACTAGATAATTCCGGTTCAACAACCGGTACTTGATGGCCTGCTCAGCAGGCAGGTGAGTCACAGAGCTCACAAACTCCAGTGTAGGCTCAAGGTAGGCCGGAGCTCTGATCTCCATGAACTGCTCCAGCCCAACCATCGAGACCATCCGTCTCAGATCATCTACAACGTTCAAACAGTCAAAAGCAGGAATGTCCAAAAAACGTGGCGCAATCACTAGACGTGTATAAATGCGGTCGTAATCAGCCTGTTGACGCTCATGTATCACCGGTATGGAAGGTCGAGAAGAAGAAGAAGAAGAAGAAGGGGATGATCTATCTCTCAAGACAATCTGGCGATCTGACTTGGAACTCATTCTCTCTCTCTGTCTCACAGGTCACCTCGGTCGCTTGTCAAAACTCAAGAATCACCTCGGCCGAGGCGCATGTCGACTGGACCGAGGTGCAAAGCTGTTCGATTTCAACTCGCTGGAATTCAGTTCCTTTCCCCCGATTTCACTACAGATTGTTCCTAAGGGGTACTTAATCCTTTTTCAGCAGAGATCTATGGCAATTAAAGCCACTAAACTCCGAAATCAGTAAGAGAAGGAAAAGTTAGGGTTTCGACTATTTTACCCCAGATTCGGTTGACTTGAGGCGTTCTTGTTGCAGATTGTTGCTTGCAATCGGTTCCTCTAGTCTTTCCTCGTGGAATGGGAGCAAGAATCGACGAAAATGATCGAGAAATGGAGAAAACGAGATGGAGAGCGCCGCGGTCGAGGTGTGAGGTAGGAGGGAAGAGAGAGAATTTGTTTCCCTTTTATACCCCTCGTCGATTCTGCTGTCACCTCGGTCGAGGTGGTCCCGACTGGACCGAGGTGGAATGTTGTCAGCCCTAGTCGCCTCGGTTGCTCAAGAATCATCTCGGTCGAGGTGCTTTGACTGCAACCGAGATGTGTCTCAGTCAAACTTCGTCTTCTCAATTTCTCGAACTTCTGTCCTTCCAGTGTTGCTCCTGGGTTGTATTCCTTCCTTAGAGAGTGCCTGGTTTCTGTCAAGGATGCCAAAAACAAAGCAAAGCAAAGCAAAAGCAAACTATCTAAAGCTAGACTAGGAAGGGGAAAAGAAAACAATACCTTGTGTTGCCTCCCAAGAAGCGCTTGGTTTAAGGTCACTAGCTGGACCATACAGCATCCCTAAACAAGGTATAGTGGTGCAATCTTCTCAACTCGGACTTCCGGTTGGTATTTCTTTAGCCTATGCCCATTGATCTTGAAGCTTCCACTTGTTTCTCCCCGAATCTCAACTGCACCATAAGGGAAAACATGTTTCACAACGTAAGGTCCTGTCCATCTAGATTTCAACTTACCTGGAAAGAGGCGGAGGCGGGAATTGAAGAGTAGAACTAGATCTCCTTCTTTGAATTCCTTAGGAATGATACGCTTGTCATGCCATTTCTTTGTCCTTTCCTTGTAGATTTTGGCATTCTCATAAGCACTCAAACGCAGCTCCTCCAGCTCATTGATGTCCAATAGCCGCTTCTCACCGGCTTCCTTGATATCGAAATTCAACCATTTGATTGCCCAATATGCTTTGTGTTCTAGCTCAACGGGCAAATGGCAGGACTTCCCGTATACCAAATTGTAAGGGGTGGTACCAATGGGAGTCTTGAAGGCAGTCCTATAGGCCCAAAGAGCATCGTCCAACTTCATGGCCCAATCCTTCCTCGTCCTAGAGATGGTCTTCTCCAAGATTGCTTTGATTTCTCTATTCGAGATCTCGACATGTCCACTAATTTGAGGGTGATAAGGGGTTGCTACCATGTGGGTTACCCCATACTTCGATAGAAGTGCTTTAAACTTCCGGTTGATGAAATGTGTCCCTCCATCGCTGATAATGATGTGTGGAGTCCCAAAACGTGGGAAGATAGTCCGATTGAAGAACTTCCCAAATACCATGGCGTCATTAGTGGGAGAGGCAATGGCTTCCAACCATCTAGAGACGTAGTCGACATCTAGGAGGATGTAGAGGTTTCCTCCGGATGATGGGAAAGGTCCCATGAAATCAACCCCTCATACATCAAAAATCTCAACCTCTTGGATATTATTGAGTGGCATCTCGTTCCTTCTAGATAAGTTCCCTATTCTTTGGCATGCATCACAAGAAACAACAAACGTTTGCACATTCTTGAACAATGTAGGCCAAAAGAAACCGGAACGTAATACCTTAGCGCACGTTTTGTGAGCGCTAGCATGCCCTCCACAAGGAAGCAAGTGGCAATGCCGTATGACACTAGTAACTTCATCTTCCGGAATGCATCTTCAAAGTATCCCGTCTGGACCTCTCTTAAATAGTAGAGGTTCATCCCAATAGTAATGGCGTACATCTTTAAAGAATTTCTTCCTTTGAGCGTATGTCAATCCGGGTGGTATTTCCTGGAAAACAAGATAATTAACAATGTCAGCATACCTGGGTTCTTTATTATCAGAAGTTTGGTGGATAATGTGCTCCACCAACTGTGGCTGAGTTTCAGAAAAGGGAGTAAGAAGTTTGTTATTCTCAGTTGACATCATCTCGCTTTCGACCTCGGTCGAGGTCCAGAGAGGGTGACCGAGATGTTCTTCAGTCAAGAACACCTCGCTTGGTCCAGAAAGTGCCTCGGTCGAGGTACTGCAACTGGGACCGAAACTGGAGATTCTCTTCTCCTGGATTAGTTTTTTTATCTTAACTCGTGGATCTTCATCTAGTGCCTTTAAGCTCCGTATATCTGCATCACAAGAAGCATCTATACCTTCCTCCATTAAGCTAAAACTAATAACTCTCTCAAGTGGATCATTAATAAGGATAGAGCTCACCAATTCTCTTGATTCTTCTTCATCATAGATGTTGAAGATATCATCTTCCAGCGGCTCCCCTTTCATTGCCGCAAGCAATGCAAACTCAAATTGATCACCGCCAATATTGAATTGCAACTTGGCGTTCTTACAATCCACATTGCAACCCGAAGTTGCTAGAAATGGTCTCCCGAGAATGATAGGAACGGGATAATCTGCGAGAATATCAAAAACAACAAAGTCTATAGGTAAATAGAAGTTACCTAACTTAAGCGGAACGTCTTCCAAAATGCCCACGGGATGGGTAATGGAGCGGTCCGCCATGTATAACCTTATCTTTACCGGCTTGGGCTCTCCATGTCCGATCTTTACACATAGCTCCAGCGGGATGCTGCTCACGCTGGCCCCTAGATCACACAATGCCTCACAAGTGATATCCCCAACTTGAATGGGAATGCAAAATGAGCCGGGATCTCTCAACTTGGGTGACATCTTTTCCTTCATGATTTGAACGAGCTCCGAGGATTTAGATGTCATCCTTACTTCACCAAAGTCTTCCAGCTTCCTCTTCCTTGATAGAATTTATTTCAAGAACTTCCCATACGCGGGCATCCCTATTATAGCATCAAGGAAAGGGATATTAATATGTAGTTTATTCATCAAGTCAAGGAACTTACCAAAATGCTTGTCTAGATGTGCTCTGGCCCTTACTGAGGGAATGGAAGTGGTGGTTTATATGCAGGAGGTGGAACATAAACTTCAGTTTTGTCCGACGCTCTCTGAGGCTCCACCTCGGTTGGTACCTCGGCCGAATTGTTTTTCGTTTGTACCTGGACCGAGGTGTTCTTCACTGGCATCGACCGAGGCACTAGATCTGCAGTTTTTAGTCCACTTCTCGTCGTTATTGTCATGATCTGTCCCTTGGGATTGCTCTCTGTCCTTGCTAGGAGCTTCCTTGGGTCTCTTGGTGCTTCATTTGCCTTATTAAAGAATTGTTATTCTAAGGCTTTTTGTGCCTTCAAAAATGAAATCATGGACGTCTCCATAGCATTGAGCTTGATCAAGATAGCCTCTAGCACTGTATCGTTCTTTTCTGGCTGGGACGAACTTGATCCAGGCTCTTGGCTCTTCAATGGAGTAGAAAAAGAAGAAGAAGAAGAAGAGAGGAAAGGATTAGAAGAGTTGTTTGAATTGGAGTTAGAGTAAGAGTTACCCGGATTTTGATTGTTGTGCCTCCAATTGTTGCTATTGGACCCTCTATTGTTGTTGTAGTTGTTGTTCCGGGAACCATTGTTGTAGTTGTTGTTCCGGGAACCATTGTTGTTCCTCGAGCCTTGATATCCTTCCTCTTCCTTCTTGGTGTGAGCAACCAAAAGATCCTTCAATTGCTTCATATCATTCTTGAGGGAGGTGAGTTGATTATTATTTGATGGAGCTTCTTGTAAATTAACTCTCTTAACTCCATTTTCAGCTCCTTGGTGTGAGTACTTCTCCATGTGCAAAGCTTGTTTTTCAATGAACTCCCAAGCTTCATCAATCGGCATGTCCATGAATGTGCCGGCGGATAGTAGTTGAAGGCTGAATTGGGTAGCTCCATCCAATCCTTTGAAGTAAATCTCCAACAACTCTATCTTTGGAATCCCATGATGTGGGCAATCCAAAAGAACATCTTTAAATCTCTCCCATGACTTGGACAAACTCTCCTTGTCCTTCATGATGAATGCATTGATCTTCCCTCTCATTTCAACAATTTTGGAGGGGGGAAAGAATTTTGTCAAGAACTCCGTCGTCATGTCCTCCCAAGTGTTGATCTTTCCCGGAGGAAGAGACTGGTACCAAGTAAGCGCCCTGCCCTTCAAAGAAAAGTAAAAAGGCCTTAACTTGTAATTATTATTTTTCACTCTTGAAGGTTTCAAGGTCTCCATCAAAATATCATAGTTTTGTAAATGTTGATGTGGAGACTCCCTTTCTAGACCTCCGAACTGGCATTCGCGAATCATGGAAAGAACTTGCGGTCGAAGTTCATAATCATGCTCCGCCGGATCTCCTAGGTTGACTTCTGGACGCCTCACTTGCTGGTGTGGGTCCATCCTCTGCCCTAGGGTTTGTGGAATACCTGCAAAAAGAACATCTCGGACTGGCATCCGAGGTGGAAGTATCTCGGCCGCGGCGACTGGAGCGGGGTCCTGCCTCGGTCGAGGATCCGGTCGATGCAGAATCTGAGCTCGTAACTCAGCCATATCTGCTTCAATCTCGGCAGCTCTGGTGCGATTTTGCTCCCTTTGGCGCTGTAGTTCTTCCCTATTGAGGCGCAATTGTTCCATCGCCTCCTTCAACTCGGCCTCAAGATCGCGATTGTCTTGGTTGGTCATTTTCGCTTCTTTCAAGCGTCTCTTATATGTCTTATTCGGCTCGGGATCATAAGGAACGATTTCCTTCCCAGCACGGGTTCTTCTCATAAACCTAAGAAAAAGAACATGCGAAAGTCGTTGTAATCTAGTGGTGAGTATTCCCGCATGTCACGTTGGTGACCCGGGTTCGATCCCCGGCAACGGCGCCAAAAACTTATTCGCTCCAAATGGTGTGTGCAAGCTTTAAATTTATAACCCAAGAAGTATGCTTAAAACAAGGATGCGAACCCACAGTGTACGGATCAATTATAGTAAAAGCAAGAATTTTGGGGTGTCGATCTCAGGGACTTAGGTGAAACAAAGCAAGTATAGGTTGTCAATATTGCAACTAACCATAAAAGAGATTAAAACAATCAAAGATGATAATAAGGTCAATTAATGGAAATATACAAATTCTAGGGATTAAAGCTTCCACTTGTGGTTCCAACTCAAGATCTCAAGATAAGCGGACAAAGCTGAGATTTTGCAAAGGGAGGGAAGGTATTACTAAAGTGGAATAGATCACCATGTAAGTCTCACTACTCACTAACTCCAAACCAAATAACCTATTACCGGGTAAGTCTCAAGGTACTAAAGAAAGGAACTATAATCTCAAACCAACACTCCAACTAATAGAATAGAATCAACCTTTACCGGGTATGTCTCAGGTTAATTTACAAAGATGGGATGAAGGCACACTCAAACCCCAATAAACGATAAACCTTTATTACCTACACTTATAATCTTGGGTAAACAAACAAAGGAATTACCGGGTAAGTCTCATCCTAGGCTTGCATTGAACCAGGAAAGGTGTAATAAGAATCGGATTTGGCAAACTCTAACACTTAACTCTTAGTTTCGGATAAGAAAGGGTCACCTCGGTCAGTCAAGTTCCACCCCGGCCGAGATGTTCATCGACTGAATGAGATGTTCTAGGGTTAAAGATAAAGACTCGAGCTTTCAAGGTCCTACTAGGATTAAGATCATTCTATGATCGTTTTCCCCACAGCTTTCAGTCAATCACCCTATAATCGCACAAGGAAATTAGCCAGCCATCATCATGAAAGCAATAATCAAATATATGGGAAGGGAATGAATATTTTTGAACACAAAAACCTTAAAAACAAGGCTTCAATAACTAAATCAAATATCAAACAAATCAGTGTTCCTTGGATCACAAATCCAACAAGACAATCAAACAAAAGGGAATCTAAGAAAGTCTTACAAATCCCCTTAAAAGCTATCTCAAAGCTATCAATCCTTCCTTGATTGATCTTCAATCTTCCTTCCTTCCTTTAAAACTCCGGAAAAATCCCTTAATTGCATGATGCTCTCAGCCCTCTAAGCATGGTTAAACTTGTGAAAAATCCAACCCCTTATATAGGAGAATTATCTTCCAAAGATAAAATATCTTAAAAATATAATTTCCTAATAAAATATATCCATATCTCAAAAATAGATCTTCAAAACATATGAGCTTCCTTCCAGAAATCCAGCCCAAAAATATAAGATCTCTCCTTCCAAAAATAAAAGATCTCAGCCAAATAGAATATATCTCGCCGCGTCCAGGGTGTTCGCCTCGGCCGGGGCGCTCCTCAAAATCACCTCGGTCGAGGTGGTACTGTAGCTGACCGAGGTGACTCTGAACTGAATGTGAAATCTCTCAAATCTGGTCCAAAGTAAATCTTCTTAATTAATTCCATGCTTCCTGGGTTTCTCCTTCAGCTCTTGAGTGTAGCTCCAATGACTCCTTTGCTCCTTAGCTCCATTTTGATGCAAAACGTGTCATTTTACCTACGATTACAACGAAAG
Source organism: Fagopyrum esculentum (assembly GCA_033239045.1). Classification (NCBI taxonomy): domain Eukaryota; kingdom Viridiplantae; phylum Streptophyta; class Magnoliopsida; order Caryophyllales; family Polygonaceae; genus Fagopyrum; species Fagopyrum esculentum. The sequence continues at coordinate 111,285,755 of BSUD01000006.1, forward strand.
TTGGTGTAGAGCTCGATTCCCGCAAAGGTAGATGAAACGACAATATAATCATATAATATACATTCAAACATGCAGATTATTGAAGATAAAACGTATAAACAGGTCCCAAAATATAGACTATAATTCTTGCTATCATATGTGTTCGCTCCAAACGGTGTGTGCAAGCTTTAAATTTATAACCCTAGACTTAAGCTTAAAACAAGGATGCGAACCCGCAGTGTACGGGTCAATCGTAGTAAAAGCAAGAAAATTCCAGGGGTCGATCACAAGGACTCGGTGAAACAAAGTCAATAACGGTAAGCTTCGTGAATACTAACCACAAGAGCAATTAACACAATCAAAGATGAATAAGAAGTCAATAAAGCAAACATGCAATTCTAGGGATTAAAGCATCTAGTTGTGGTTCCAACTCAAGATCTAAAGATAAGCGGACAAAGCTGAGATTTTTGCGTGGGGAAGGTGTTACTAAAGTGGAGTAGATCACCGGGTAAGTCTCACTACACACTAATCCAAAACCGTAACTCCTATTACCGGGTAAGTCTCAAGGAATCAAGATAAAGAACTATAACCTCAAACTAACACACCATCTAAGGGGATAGAATCAACCTTTACCGGGTAAGTCTCAGGCCAACTCACAAAGATGGGATGGAAGCACACTCAAACCCCAATAAAGGATAAACCTTTATTACCTACACTTATGATCGTTGGTAAACAAACTAAGGAATTACCGGGTAAGTCTCATCCTACGCTTGCATTGAACCAGGAAAGGTGTAATAAGAATAGGATTTAGCAAACTCTAACACTTAACTTTCTGCTTAGGGTCGGGTAAGTCACCTCGGTCAGAAGAATTCCACCCCGGCCGAGATGTTCATCGACCGAACGAGATGCTTAGGGTTAAGGTTAAAGACTCGAACTTTCAGGATCCTACTGGAATCTAAGATTATTCTATCATTGTTTTTCCCACAACCTTCAGCCAATCACCCTAGAATCACACAAGGAAATTAGCCACTCATCATCATAATGAAAGTATTAAATATATGGGAAGAAGGTGAATATTTGAACAAGAAGAATTTAATGAAAAGACTTCAATAACTGAATCAAATATCACAACAAAAGCGTTCCTTGGATAGCAATCCAACAAGACAAGCCAACAAGTGAGGGAATTAAAGACAATCTTACAAAACCCTCCAAAAAGCTATTAAAGCTATGATCTTAGATCTTCCTTCAACCTTCAAAAAGGTTCTTCGAATCTCTCCAATTGGAGTATGCTGCTGGTGCTACGTGCTATAAACCCTGGTCGACGGTATAGCGTGATTTCCTCCCTAAGTCAGCTCTTGGATTTGTGGAAATCCAACCCTTTTTATAAGAAAATAACCCTCCAAAGATAATAAATCTTAGAAAGATATTTTCCCATAAATATAGGTAAAATATAAGATTCTGCATATCTCCTTCCTTCCAGGAGCCAAGCCCAAAACTATAAGATTACTTTCCAAATTTAAAAGATCTCAGCCAAGAATAAAATATTCTCGCCGCGTCCTAGGTGTTCGCCTCGGTCGAGTCGACGTCTCTGGATCACCTCGGTCGAGGTGAATTTCTGGTCAACCGAGGTGAGTCAGAACTGAATGTGAAATCTCTTGAATCTGCTCCAAAGTAAATCTTTAATCCATGGCTATGCTCCCTGGATGTAGCCCCAAATGACTCATGACTCCTTTTGCTCCTTTTTGATGCAAAACGTGTCATTTTACCTACGATTACAACAAAACTAGGTGTAGACCTCGATTCCCGCAAAGGTAGATGAAATAGTAGTAAACTCACATAATATACATGCAAACATGCAGATTATGAAAGATAAAACGTCCAAACAAACCTCAAAATATAGACTATAATTCATGCTATCAATATGCATTCGGGTATCATGACATTGCATAAAATGTATTTCGCTTTTGGCCTTTATTTTTGTCTTGTTACAAGATCCGGCGAAATTGTTGTCATGCTAAGGGTCGGGTCCCATTGTGAGGTCTCTGCTTGTAGCATCCCGAGTCCTATGGATTCAGGGTGCTACAAATCCCAAACCTCCTTACTCGGCTTTATGTCATTCCGTTAAAACCAATTCGGCGGTTTTATGGCACCGGCGTTTAGGTCATCCCTCTTCTCAAATTTTATAATTTATTCCAAATATTTCTATGACAAATTTGAATAAGTGCAAGTTTGATTCGTTTGATGTTTGTCATAGGTCAAAACAAATACGGTCTTTGTTTCCTATTAGTCAAACAAAAACTTCTGCCATTTTTTAACGTATTCATTGTGACATTTGGGGTCCTTATAGGATTCCCTCTAGTTGTGGTGCTTCTTCCTTTTTAACTTTTGTGGAAGACTATTCTCGCACAACTAGGATTTATTTAATATGTTTTAAATTTGAAATTAAATCTATTCTTAAACAATTTTGTGCAATGACCAAAACTCAATTTTCTAAATTGATCAAATGCATCCGAAACGGCAATTGTTCCGAATTTACTAGTCTAAATTTTTTTTTTCAAAATGAAGGCATTACTTTTGAAACCTCTTATGTTGCCACACCTCAACAAAATGCACGAGTTGAACGAAAACATAGACATCTTTTAAATGTTGCTCGTTCTCTTTTATTTCAAGCAAATTTTCCTACAAAATTTTGGGGTGAGAGCATTTTAAATGCATGTTATCTTATTAACCGGACTCCAACAAAACTACTAGATAATCAAACTCCTTATTTTTCGTTTATTTGGTAAAATCCATATTGCTCTATTTTAAAAATCTTTGGATGCATTTCCTACTCTACAATTTTACCAAAACCTACAAATAAATTTTCCGAACATTTTCTTAGGTTATCGTTTTGGTCAAAAAGGAAGGAAAATCTACGATCTTGAAGCACATAAAAATCATATTTCATGTTATGTTATTTTTTATGAAAAATTTTCCCTTTTCAAAATTTATCCTTCATTTCAAAAATTCCTTCTAAAAAAGATTTTAATATTGCTCCCCTTTTTGATGATCCTATCTTTCCTAATAAAAAGAATCTCACGCTTGATAAATTATATGGATCCACTTTATAGATCCAACGTGGACCCCACTTCTTCTCTCTTTTCTACACCCACCGTTCCTACTACATTAACTCCCCTCCATTCCAATTTATTTCCATATACCCAATCTCATTATTACCTTCCTTGTACTATTAATTCTTCAAATCTTCCCTTTCACCTCCCAACAACTTTACACGATAATCCTAATTTCCTTTCAAATTCATCTAACCAATCCCTTGAGATTCCTGGTACCACTTCAACGACTTCTACTCCTTCCTCTTCTACACTTAATCAATCTTCTTTCCTTCTCACCGGCTCTATTCCCTTTCAAAATGAATATGATATTGTACCTTCCGATAATTTTGGATCTCATTCTCTAACTTTTCCTAATCCTCTATCTCATTCTTCTACTAATCCGCCTATTCTTTCCTTACCTTCTTCGACTCCCTCTCCCACTGATCCTTCGTCCTTTAATGATCTTCAACATCCTCTTCAGAGGAGCACTCGCCAAGGGCATCCGTCAACGCTTCTATAAAAGATTTTCATTGTGACACCTCCCTTTGTACGTTTCTTGCCCCTCCACCAGTGTCTTCAACAAGTTATTCGTTTGACTTACAACATTATGTCTCTTATTCTAAACTTAGCTCTTCCGATCGTAAGTTTCTTAATACAGTTCAACTATCTCGAGAACCAACGTTAGTACGTGAAGCTCTCAAATATTCTTGCTAGTGGCAAGCCATGATCGACGAACTTGCAGATCTTGACCGAAATAACACATGGGAGGTTACTCTACTTCCATCTAACAAAACATTTATAGGTCCCGACCCATTGTGATGTAACACCACAAGTTCTGACGGGTTTGTTGATGTAACACCCCAAGTTTTGAGAACTGAAAGCTTTACGGGCTAGGACCTCCCAATGGGTCCCGACCCATTGTGAAAACCAAAACTCAATATAAAACAAAAGGTTTAAACAAAGGGAAATGTAAAAGACTCGCAGCCGAGTTCAAAACAAAAGGGAAAGCAACAACGTAAGCATAAACCCGATCCCGTCCTATAATGTACGGGAACCCCGGCTGACCACACCATCCGGATGACTCAGCAGCATCCTAAACTTGCGGAACATGTACAATATCGGTATAAACTATTAGCTAACATTCTAGATATCAGAAAGAACATAAGGGCAAAAACACACGTAAGATAAAGTAAACATATAGCATGCTCACACTCAACCGGTTATTATCTTTCATTATGTTATCAATTACTAATTCAACTTCTTTTGTCACACGAGAATCTCCCGAAACTCGCCTCTGTTTCCGTCTCGAAACAGGAAAAGATAAGTACTATCCGTTACCTGCGGGCCTTGGGTGCAAGAGAACATTCTAGTCTCCTGTAGAACTAGACAAGTGGTCACCACCCGGTTATCATACACTTGGGTCAGTTATGGTTATATGGGTGAATCCTATTTTGGTTATTCATTATAACATCAATAAACAACACAAACAAACCAAAACACTAAAACCAATATACGGAATGAAGCTAAGTAAGTCCAAGGGACTTACCTCACTCGAAGGTAACTGAACGAACATAGAACAACTCAGTTTCTCTCACAAAAGGAGCAAGGAATGCATGTTCATAGAAGGCATCAAGAATCAAAACCGAAACGATTGCTAGAAGTCAATAACTTCTAATCGCAATGATCTCTAAGAGATCTACCCAAACTAAGGTCTCAACCTTAGTCTTATAGAATACTCAGAGGGCAAAGAACATCCATAAGAATCAAGGAAAGCAAGGAAGGAATCAACTCACAAGAATGGGAGTTACTGTAGAAGAAACCGTAGAGGCGACGTAACAAGGTGCGAGGGCGGGGACGTGCAGCGTGGGGCGGTGCACTGATAGAAGCCATTGTCGGCTTCAAGACGACAACAGAACCATAACAAGGGACTCAAAGCTCGAACCTTTCATCCAACCACGTCAGGACTCAACCTAAAGAGCCTAAGAACAAAAATACATCAACAACGGGGATGCTAACAAGATGAAGGTTCAAACTTGATTCTTGGAGGAGAAGAAAAAGAAGAACGAAGAAGAAAACGAAATAGAAGGAAGCAAGATGTGGCAACACCTGAACGTGATAAAAGAACAATGGAGGAAGAGCTTACACGTTCAGTAAGATCACAGGAAGCAAGGTTGCAACACTCGAGGGTTGAAGAAAGTGTAAGCAAGAAACGGGTTAAAGAAGAAAAGTCGGGAATATATAGAAAAGGGTTGGAAAGATAGATGGAAAGGCGTTCTAGTGTTTGGAAGAAGATAAGGAAGCCGACCCATAAGATATAAGATCGGATATTCTATCTATTGAAGGAAGATAAAACGGACGAAAGCAGATCGGGCGTGATCTGCAGCGAATCTGCAGGGGAGGATCGTCCGTGCCGTAGGGGCGGATCAACCATGCCACTGGGGCGGATCGTCCATGCCGCAGGGGCGGCCAGCTGCAGGGGTGGACCCTTTTCACTACGGGGCAGTGACAGACACCTTTGCCGCCGGGACGGCCTTCTTCACCGCGGGGGCGATGAAGGTAGAAATTGGGGTCTTACATCAGATCCCCCTAAAAAGAATTTTCATCCCGAAACTTGCAACAACCCGAAAGATCACATAACAACAACACAAAAATGCGGAACACGACTCATATATTCCCACTCGGGAGACATAACTCAAAACGTCACAAAAGCGTACGCAACTCAACAAAAGAAAAACCGAAACACAACAACTACGCTAAGGTGCGTTAAGCTCAATGTAAAACTCTGGATAGTTCCTCTGGATAATTTTCTCTACCTCCAGCTCCTCGCATCGACCACTGAATATTCATCATTGGTATGTCCTTCGAACGCAAACGTCTTGTACTACGCTCTAAGACAACTACTAGGTGCTCTACAAACGTGTGGTCTAGCTCGACCACTAGATCCTCATGAGTAACGATCTGTGTTGGATCAGGTATGTACTCCCGTAATTGAGACACATGGAAGACAGGGTCAACACCCTCAAGCCTCGGTAGCAAAGGAAGTCTGTATGCTGCCTCACCAACTCGCTCTAGAATCTCGAACGGTCCGACATATCTGGGACTCAACTTCCCCTTGACACCAAAACGTCTAACACCTCGTGTCGGGGATACTCTCAACCAAACTTGAGCTCCAACTATGAACTCTAGAGGTATGCGCCTCTTATCTGCATAAGGCTTCTAACGACTCTATGCTGCTAACATCCGCTCTCGGATCACTACTACCCCAGCCATGTCATCCCGAATCTTCTCAAGTGCTACTTTGCTACCACTACTCGGCTCTTCCCAACACAAGGGTGTACGATATCTCTATCCGTATAAAGCCTCACAGGGATCCATTCCGATCGATGTGTGCCAACTGTTGTTATACGAAAACTCCACTAAGGGAAGGTAATTTGGCCACCTGTCCCCAGTCTAACACACATGCCGCCCTAGGGTGGCATGCACTTGCTGCCAGAACCTCGAGGTGAACTGTCCATCTCTATCAAAGATTATAGTCCTAGGTACTCCATGAAGTCTCATTATCTGTCTAGTGAACTCCTCTGCTAATCGACTCACCGGCCAAGTCTCCTTGATAGAATGAAACGTGCGGTCTTTGTCAGTCGATCTACTATGACCCAAATAGCATCAAAACCTCGACTCGGTCTCAAACCGGTAACAAAATCAATACAGATATCTTCCCACTTTTACGGAGGAATGGGAAGTGGGTGTAGCTCGCCTCCTTGTCGATGATGCTCGATCTTGACCTGCTGAGAGGTCGCACACTGAGCTACATATCTCGTGACGTCTGGCTTCAAACCTCCCCACAAGAAAGAGTGTTTGATTTCCTGATACATCTTACTCGCATTGGGGTGCACTGAGTAAGGTGAAGAATAAGCCTCTTGAAGGATCCGTTCACTAGTACAAATTCTAAGTTTCTCGGGACAATTATCTCGGGTGTTAAAAAATTCCCGTAAAAATTTAAACTCTCGGGACTTAATACAATAACTCCCGTAAAAGAATTATTTATTTATTTATTTAAAAAATAAACTAATTTTTCGGGACTTTTTTTTATACCTCACTAGAACCGTCTAGAACCGTCAAGACGCTCTAGGGTTTTTTTTATAAAAAGTCCTGAGAGATGCATAAACAAATTTGATGTTTATCGGGAGTTATATCTTAAACGCCTCTAGAACGCTAGACTTTTATTTTAACTCACTAGAACCTTAACCCAATTTCTCTTGTTGAGCATCTTGCGCACCGGTCTTTCCATCCAGTCCATCAACGATCGAAGACTTTTTTGTGCGTCTCTCGATCGAAAATTTTTTCCTATGCATCTCTCCATCCAGTCCATCGCCACTGTCGAGTCGATGTGATTGAAATTTGCTCTGCTACTATCATCCCGGTTGCAATTTACATCGCCACCGTCGAGTCTAGGTTTGTCTTGTACTCTCCTCCTTAATAAGCTTGTTATAACCGAATGTAGTTTGATTTGAATTTGGTATGCTTTTAATTGCCCACTGTAGTCAGATTTGGATTTTATTCACCATGATGAGTTATAAACTGTGTCGGATACATGTTGTTGGGTCAAACTCTTATAATAGTTCATGTCCTTTATTACGGGAATTGCCTCTTGATACTTTGGATGATTAGTGTAAGTTAAGGGTTTATTGTCGTCATTTGAGTGAGTTGGCAAGATAATGGCATCATATTTTGACAACAGAGGGGATTTCTCTGCAGCTTTACCAATTGATCTAAAGTTGCAGGATTAGTGAGACTTTTCACTAACTACCCTTGGTCGATTAGTTTTGCTTGTACAATCTTGCTACTTAGCATGACACTACTTTATCTTAAGCCTTTTGGTTGTGTACTTAGTAGAAGAACGAGTATGCTGGTGAATATAAACCTTTGTGATTTAATTTTGTTGTTGTTATTTAGAGATTCACTATTAATAAAGATGCAAATTTGTTATTTGGCGTTTTGGTTGTGTACTTTCTCTTCAGTCTTTTGGTTTTGAGTATCGATTTTGTTGTTGTTATTAGAGATGCAACTTTATTACTTGGAGTTTTGATTTTGTTGCAGCTTTTATTAGTCACCAAATACTCCCCACCCTCTCCAAACTCTTATCCTAGAATATTGTTCAGAACAATATTTGTATCCTTTGTAATGCTTGGGATGAATCTGAAAGCCACCTTTGGATTGACTACTCATTAATAATATACGTGATTTTTTACCTACACTTGCATAATGCATATGCTAAGTTGTTGATTTCTTATATGTTATGTTTATCACGGAATTAGTCCACAATGATAACCAATATAGAATGCAGATTGGTTTTTGTGTAATGATTTGTTTGAAAGAAACTTTAAAGATTACCTAGTACTTTTTGTGTAATGATACGATTAAGCATTATTCTCACTAGATCCTTCGCAATATCTGACACTTTAGGCCAATGATCTCTTTTAAAATCATTTGTTGAGCGATTAATTGTGTATTAACAACGATTCGAGTATGCTAGTCAATAGTAGGACTATAGCACTATAAACCAAACTAAAATGATCTTGGTTCTATAACTGAGCGAGTAATGCTCAGTTTGGTAAAATTATGAGCTTATGTTGATAGCTAGATATGTTAGTTTGATAGAATACTATGGTAGTATGAAGATAACCTTAGAAGCCCTTTTGAGTTGAGAAACAAAAGTGCATACAAAAGGAGACATGGAGATTAAAGATATTGACATTTGCTTTCTAAGCTTTGACTTATTTTTTGGTAATCTGTATTTAGATATGAATGCTTAACACTAGAACAAAAGCAATTCTAGCAACCAAATTTTACCATATGCATCTGGTGGGAAATTGCAATTTGGTTGGGATCTGGTGAGTGCACTTGTATTTAAAATTTGCAGTCCAAATTTTATCTTACACTTATGAGATTTTATGTTGTTCTATGCATTATACAATGGTGTTTGAATGCAGGACAAAAGAAACTGTTTTCTATATTGTACAATTACCAGCAGGGAGATCTTTAGTTTTTGGAAAACGATCCTTTGGTAGATTTGCAATGTCACAGCTAAACTGTGGTATCTTGACATGTTTTGTCTTTGTCAAAACTGAAGCGTGAAGAAATAATCTTGGTAGGAAGCCCCTTAGCTGCTAAGAGATGGAATATTGTCTTTGTTAATTGATGCACCAGATTCCTAATTGATGCACTAGATTCTATTTTAGTGAGAAACAATAGAAAATAATATTACTAGTTAACTGTGACAGTGGCTCTCTTTACCTTTACATTCTATCAAGTTGATTTGCGTTATTCTTGGACCACTGAAGAGTGCTCCTAATGCTGTTTTCAGGACTGCAATTACCCCTCTCAAGCCTGAGGATGCATTTGATCCAAATTGCTTCAAGTGCATTGTTAATAGCCAGGGTTATGCCGTCTATTTTTCAAAGGGACTTATCCCTTTTAACAAGTTAGTCTTTATGAGGGGTTATTTATGCCTTTTGGAAATCCACACAACTATCTCGCATATTTAAGCTTATCCTTTTCCCATGGTTCAGTTTTGGAAATGTTAATCCAAAGTTCCCATACATGCTTCATATTGGCATCCAGGTATAAATTTGGAATTATTTATTCATTTTCAACCCCACCCCCTATAATGTGATCATTTTGGAAACAATATTTTTTACATATAAATAGAGGTATAATTCAAGCTTCTTGAAAGTATATGCGGAGCTGCCACCTACATTGCTTCAACTATATAGAAGAAGATCTAGAGCACCTTAAATTACTCGAAAATGGCAACAAGATGAAGGTATGAAGATACCTAATGTTCTCATCTTTGTACTAATTCAAAAAGGACAACAAGATAAAGTTATGGCTAATAAATGGAAGCTTAATTGTAATTTTTCATGAGCTAGGATCCCGTTGCTTCCTTAACATCGTCTCTTTGTTTCCTGCTTATGGTTAAAAAGATTCTATGAGCATATATATTTTGATTTACAGGTTATGAAGGTTGAGCATGATAGTCACGGAGGCGACGTCCTTGAGGATTTGGAGAATATGGAAAGCTTTAAATAACTTGACGTAGCTCACAGAGTCACACGCACTCCCTTTCCATGGCAATAAGCCACTGGCAATTAATTTATCATTTTATTTAAAGGGCTCCCTTTGCAATTTATCTTCCTTCTAGCTTAAAGTTTTCATCGAGTTTATGCAATTCTTATCCGTATGAATGTATCCTTGGTTTTTCAAATAAATATGGAAGGTCCACATAAATTTACCAAGCATATGACTCACTTTGACTTTATATGTTTTTCATTCAAGTATATAAACACTTTGGGTAAATATTTTGGTAAGTTTGCAGAGTTTTGTTGGTTTCATTGATTCATTTATCTAACATTTATTTCATTAATATAACATATTCTTTTGCTTTATTATGAAGTGTCGTCAACAACAAGACATTGTGGGATCCGGTTATTACATATGTCGGTATATGAAGGGGTTTATAGTTCATCAATGTAGCGTCATTCCTATCAGTGTAAGTATATTAATTTTAGTTAAACATTAATTTTGCATTTATACTATATGTATATTAACATGAAATGCACTTTTTGTAGTACTTTTGAGGTTCACCTACGACCTACAATGAAGAACTTATTGATGAGTTACGAGAGTAATGACTACATTATTTGGACACACAACAATAACGTTTCACCCAACCAAGAAGTTAGAAGGTCGAAAAACATATGACTCTTTTGTTGCTAAATTTTAGATATTTTGTACGTTTTAACGATATAATGAGACAATATTTAAGTGTATGTGTTGTTGAATGTTGGAACAATCAAAATAGTGCATTTGATTGTTATCATAAGTGCATGAGTTGTTAAATCATGTAGCAATCAAAAAGTCTAGAGAATTTTTCTTTGTCTGTAAGTGTTGGCAAGAAATAAGCCATTTGTAAATATGTGATAAAAATAGCTTACGACATTTTTATAAAATAAAGCCCCTGGAAATCTTTGTGTATAAACATCTCTCGGGTAAATTTTTTTTAAAAAGTCCCTAGAGACATCCTTCGGGAGTTTTTATAAAAACAAGATGTCTCTAGGGATTTTTTAAAAAAAAAACTCCCTAGAGATATCACTCAAGACTTTTTGATAAAACTCCTTGAGAGATATCTCTAGGGAGATTTTAAAAAAAGTCCCGAGAGATATCTCTCAAGACTTTTTTTCAAAACTCCCTAATGTATTTTTGTTTCTCAGAATTTGTAAAAAAACTCCCGAGAAAGAGCTCTCGGCCAAAGGTTTTACGGGACTTCAAAAACTCCCTACCGTAATGCATAAAAAGTCCTGAGAAACTTATGTTTTGTACTAGTGGTTGTCTCAACTCTCGATCTGAAGGAACACGTACAGTTTGCAATCAGCACCGATTGCAAACTGTGGTGCTTCTCCTCGAGACATCCGGTCTCGAATTTGTGTGAAAGTTGGACAATCCTCTTGCTTCTGTCGGATCTCAGCCAACACATCAGTACTATCTCCAAGGTGGATACGTGGCTATCGAACTCCGGAAAGTGGATATCCATCTCTAGCAACGCAAGATCTTGTTGTAACTATGGCTGAGCTATCAGCCTAGTGATCGTCATCATTCAGGGAGTCTTCCTACTAAGGGCATCAGCTACCACATTAGCTTTCCTCGGGTGGTATAAGATCTCAAGGTCGAAGTCCTTGATCAACTCCAACCATCTCCTTTGGCGGTTATTCAACTCTCACTAAGTGAATATGTACTTTCGACTCTTATGGTCCGTGAATTTCTGACACAAAGCTCCGTATAGATAATGCCTCTAAATATTCAAAGCGTGAACCACAACAGCCAACTCAAAATCATGGGTAGGGTAATTCTCCTCGTACGTCTTCAACTATCTAGACGCGTTAGTAATCACCTTACCCCCTCTGTCATTTTTTCTTTACTAATAAGAAATATAACCTTTGAATTTCAAACCGTGAGTTTATGTTCCATTTTAATGCGTGAAACAGATTGAGTTTGCATCCTTGGAGCATCTACGAGTATCTTCGATTGGATTGAGTTTATTAAAAGGCATGGGGATACCTCGATATTCCCAAACTTGTGGAGACTGAGTTTGGAAAATTTGATAAATCTGAAGTCTACCAAATATCAACTCAAAAACCTTGAGGTTTTTGAATCTTCGAAAGATTGAATGCTTCAAAGTGTTTGTCTCAACTCAAACAATATATATGTCCCAAAGAACTAGACGAACTCAAATTATCAGAATCGGACAGTGTGGAAGAGCTCATTGATGATGAAAAATCAGATGTCAACTATAACGAAAATAATAACAAATCGTTTGTCTCTCTGAGGAGATTGGAGTTGATCCGCTTGACCCACCTGAAGAAAATTCCATGGAATATGATAACAAATCTCCGTTCAATTCAAATCCGGGAACTTTTTGGCTGGACCTCTCTAATATCAACCACCTTATTTGTTAGAGGCAATGGGTTACCTCTACTTGAAGATATACGTGTAGGATTTTGCAAGATGATCAAGATTCTGTCTCAGGCACATACACCTGGAGAGTTTTCCCAGATTTCGGAGTGAATCGAAGCCTGTGAAAGTCAAAAGTGTTGCTGAGGAGGGTGATATGACAGATCATGTTCATTAAGGTATGTGAACTTTTGCAGGTCCTTTACTTTCGATAAATGACTCGCAGGACAAGGTAGACTGACTTTCCCTTATGTTATTTATAATGATGGCTCAACAAGGTTTGGGAATCCATGTTAATTCCCAGCAGGTGATACAAACACAAAACTAGAGCTAGCGACCTTAAACAAGGAGACAAAAAGGAAATTTTAATATGTTATATTTTGATATAAGATCTACTTAATATTTATATGATTTCTTTAATTCTAGTTAAAGATAAGTTTATTGGACATAAAAAATATAATTGATAAACTATCATCAAACACGCCAAATTATATAAGGAAAAAAAAAGGATAAAATTTCGGTTAGAAATTATATCTTTGGATCTCTAAACAAGGAAATTCAGTTACACAAGTACGTTTATATTCGGAACATACTATCTAAACCTTATCCTCCAATACCGCAGACATATGCTTGTTAAGAAGAGAGAAGAGATTGAAGATGGGATATTCAAGTTCAGACACGATGAATTTCGGGTTTGCGTTCAACAAAATCAACTTCTCGGATCGGGTGCTCCGTCTCGAGATCATACCTATAGATTCAAAGAAAAATCTCGCGGAAGAGAAGTATCTTAGGTTGTTTACATCCACGGGTATTGCTTCAGATTTCTCTACTACAGATTTACAAATCAAAACACTACGCATTAGCTCTGCCATTCTAGCAGCAAAAAGTGGATTTTTCTACAAGGTAATAAACTAAATTCCTTTGTACATTGATCTATATCACTTGTTGTGTAAGTTAACCAACTTCATTACGGTGTACATGCACGTACAGTTATTCACAAATGGCATGAAAGAATCACAGCTGAAGGCTGATGTGACCTTGAGAATAAATGCATATGGTATGTAGTATTCATAATCTTTGAATGAACTGTAGGTGTTCCATTTTCGTCTTTTCGATCTAATTTTGATTGCCTAGCTAATTATTGTTTCTTTTGGTTATATATATGAATAGAGGAAGGAGCTTTGATGGATGTGCTAAACTTTATATACCAAAATACCCTGACTGCAACTTCATCAGTTGATTTGTTGAATGTGTTGATGGTTGTAGACAAGTTTGAGGTTACATGTTGTATGACACATTGTGTTCAATTGTTTCTTAAGTTGCCCATGTCACTCGCTTACGTACTTGTTTATCTCCATCTTCATTCAAGTCTAAAACAATTAGTTCAGCCTGTAATTGAAGCAGCAACGCAGCATATCGCTGCCCGTTGCAAGGATTTCACCAAGTAAGACTTTTACTGCATAAGCTTTTGTGTAATAGCTAGGATTTCCGAATTCTAATTAATGTTGATTAACTTAATCAGTGATAGTAATTGACATATAACTCGCGAAGATTGCGTAAGTGTTGAGTATAAGTCCCACCGTTATGTTCCTGGCGTAATTTTGGGCTTATGGTGAAATTTTCACTTTTTTCCCCGGGTAATTATTTTTACCCTACGGTATTATTTGGAGCATTTGGGAACTCCAAATAATAACAATGCACTTGAGAGAAATGATCAGTACATCGGACATGTCCTAGATATGAAATAACATGGAAAGGCAAAACGGCCAAAAGAGTCGTTATTTCGTTTCTTAATGGCTAAGAAAAACGGCTTAGGAATACACGTTTTCCGAGGCAATTGTGGAATAGTTATCTCAACAATATTCAAGATTTGTTGTTCCAATTTCGAGAAGTTTGAAGAAAGGGGTTCAACCCGCCATTGGATCGGTTAAAGGATAATTATCGACTTCGCAAAAGGATAATTATCAACTTCACTATAAATAGCGGAAAATCGTTTATTAATTCATTTCCTTTCACGTTTCCTCGTAAAAGCTCCGATTTCTCTCAAACTTCAAACTCATATCTACTCTCCGTTTCTAATCCGATTTCAATTCTGTTTGAGTTTCTGGATTCCTCTCTTCATATCGGTACCAAGTTTCTGCATTTTCGAGCAGATGAAGACCTAATCGAGCATATATGTCACCCGGACAGTTCCGTCGCTCAGATTCCGGTGAATTTGATGTTGTACATGCGTAGCCTGCATCGTTGTGATTCCGAATCTTCTTTCAGATCGTCAATCGGGTTAGTAACGAATAAATTAGAAATTCCATTATGATCATTATACTATTCCGGTGTTATGGATTGTTTGTTTGATGAAATCTGATGACAGGTGGGTTTAGAAATGGCCTACGAGCAAAACGTTATGCTGGTAAAATTTAATTAATTAAAGGTTAATTAATTAAATTAGGATTAAATTTAAGATTGAGGAATACTGATTAGATGCATGCTAGGTGTCAGAATGAGTTGAGGATCATGATGATGTTATGGATATCGGTTATGGCTTTAAGGTTTAGTATGTGTACGAGTATGATGAGATGTTATGTTGAGGATATGCCTTAGGCATTTATGAATGTGTTGAGGATCTAAGATTTAGATTTGAAATACAGGTTGGTTGTGGTTAGTGAGACGGGTCTCCTAACCTTTGCAGTATGTGATTGTGTGTACCTTGCTATTGCAGGCGTTGATTACTTCCCCAAGGGGAAGCTGTGACGCGGTACAGGTTACGAGTATATAAGGTAAGTCCATAAGACTTACTTAGCGTGCAGTTGTGGATTGTATGATTGTGATGGTTGTGTGTGTTCATATGATTGTGCATCTATCACCTAAACCGGACTAGGATGACCATTTATTACATTTACTTGGCCCAAGTGTATTATAACGGGCGGTAACCACCGGTCTCCGCCTGCTGGTTAGGAGGAGGTGCTTGGAAGCCAGTAACACAGTGGGGGACGAATAACAATCACCCCCAATGCAAACCCCTGTGTTAACGGGGAAAGGGACGAGGTTCTTTAGGTTCCTCATGTTACAAAAGAAGTTGAATTAGTAATGGAATAACGTAATGAAAGATAATAAATAAATGTGTGTGGCATTACATGTATGAGATGTTGATGTGTGGTTGTGCTATTACCTTCATGTTTTTCATTGTTGTAGCTAACGGTTTCATACCGTGTTGTAGATGATGTTCAAGTTAGGAAGACTACAGGGTGAGACAGATGGTGTGGCCAGCCGAGGACTTCTGTACATTAGGATGCGCGGGATATGGGATCTTTTGTATAAGATGTTGTGGTTTGATGTTTTGTACTCGGCTTTGAGTTTGTCAACTATTTTGATGTATCATATACAACTTTTATGTATTTGGTTTTAATCTACCTGTGCCTTGTTGTAAGATCCAGTGAACTTGTTGTCAGGCTGGGGTCAGAATCCATTGTGAGATCCTAGCCCAATGTAGCATCCGAAGTCCCGCGGATTTGGGGTGTTACAAAGTTAGTATCAGAGCCTTAGGTTGACAACAATGGCACTTGCTATCTGCAATAAAGGTAGAGTGGATATATAAATAGAACCCACAAGGAGTCTGACTTTTTAAAGGATTTTGGTTTTAAAGCGAGTACAAATGTTTTGGGATAGTATGTAGAGAAGTCGTCACCCATCAGAGGATCTCGACAGTGTAGATATATATATATATATATATATATATATATATATATATATATATATATATATATATATATATATATATATATATATATATATATATATATATATATATATATATCTTTTATGTGCTGATGTGTATACATGTAATAATGAATATTATATATATATATATATATATATACACCGATACATATGGCATATATATAGTCTTATAAGTTAGGAGCGTATATTCTACAGATGGCTCAAACTAGAGCAGTTTTTGTAGTGGGAGGAGATAGGGGTACACCCCCTCTTCCTCCAGTAGCGTCAAGTCAGGGACCAGTATCCACTGTTGTGTTGCCTATGGCAGAGAACGAGTTTGAAGAGGCTGATCGTGTCTCCATGAGTAGATTCGAGTTTAAAGAGTATATGCAGCAAGTATATGAGGTGGTGATACCGGGTAGATCTACACCTGATTTACCAACATCTGTGAGATCGACTGAAGCTTCTGGATTAGAGAAGAAATAACGGGTTGAATCAGTGAAAGACGAGGTTGGATATCCGGGTTGCAAACCGAGCCTGACTTGTGGACGTTTGAGTACTTCTCATTTCACACGGACTTCTGGTGAAACGAGGACTTGTTACAATTGTGGGAAGCCTGGACATGTACGACCACAATGTCAAAGATCGCTAGTGACTTGCTTTACCTGTGGTAGACAAGGTCATAGAGCGTAAGCAAACTGGAGTGGAATCATGACATGGTTTTATTTCTACTAGTGTGACGGGAGGTGGACAGAAGACACCTCAACAGCAGACGCGGGGGCAGTAGAGAGTCCCAAATCATTCGTCTACTCAGGAATCCGTTCCCAGGCTGAGTAGAGGTAAGGGTCGTGGTAGGAGTACCACGGATACTAGAAGAGCTCAAGGTAGAGCCTTTTGAGCTGGGCAGTGCAGAGGAGTCACCCGTACTAGTGGCAGGGATGAGACGTATATGTCTCAACTGTGGTTATCCTGATCATGTGCGTTTTGAGTGCCCCATAACACCGATAGCTTGCTTCACCATTGGTGAACTAAGGCCATCTGGCCCTTTTTGTCAGCAAGGTAGTGTTTCTTCTCATCAAGACCTTCCTGTTTCCGATGCAAAAAGAGTGGAAGTGGAGGCTATGGCGATGACCTCAGTGATCCCTGAGGAGCACAGGTCTTAGATTAAGTAATGATATACAGTAGAGCTTCGGGCGTTAGCTGTTACAGGTACCATTCTTGTTAATGGTTGACCTAGTGGAGTTTTGTTTGTTGTGAGTGCTATGCACCGCTTGTCTTTTGATGCATGTGTTAATAGTTAACTGTGGATACAGTAGAAGATAGATCTTCCTTTATAGGATTACGAGTTACGGGTCTTAGGTACCCGCGAGATATGAGGATGTTCCCTTTGTTCAGGGACTTGTGTATGGCTTGAAGACTTCTTTGTCATGCCTTAGGTGCATGAGAAGGTCTTTATGTGTGTGGTGGACGAATAAATATCATGTTGGTTTAGATAGAAGTAGGAGGACTATTATAGTCTCTACAAAGATCGACTAGGTAGAGGTTTTTCAAGATTATGAACCTTGAAGAGGCAAGTTGCCGACAGTACCGTATTTGCAGCGAGGTTGATAACACCAGAGGGTGATGTTTTTTTTTTTAATATTGTTCCATGAAGGAAAGAGATAGTTCCACGCTGAAGAGTATTCCAGTGGTATATGATCTTATAGACGTGTTACTGAACCGCCTAATCTATCGCCTCAGCGGAATGACGACTTTGATATTGCGTTGAAGTATAGCATGAGACTGGTTGAGAGAAGGCCTATGAGGTATATGGCCTGTTGAGTTGTTAGAAATTGAAGAAGCAATTTGAAGAGTGGTTTGAGACGGGCTCCGTTCGCCCTAGCACGTTCATTGCTACGTATGGACGACTTGTTGGATCAACTAAGAGAAGTAATTGTGTTTTTAAGATTTTCGTATGCTTAGGATATCATCAGCTAAGGATGAGAGAGCAGAGTGGGCATAGGAAAGCATTCCATACCCGTTATGGACACTACGAGTTGTAGTGCTGTCATCGGAGTTGAGGAACGTCCTAGTAGTTGTTATAGGAGTTGATGAACAGTGTCTTCATCTACTTCCTTGATCAGTTGGTGGTAGACCTTATTGATGACGTTTGGTGTACTCTCACAACGGAGAGGAACGTACCGGTTATTTGAGGACGGTTTTGCAGAATCCGAGGGTAGAAACCAGTGTGCTATGCTCCTTAAATGTGAATTGAGATGGCAGAAGTAACCTTCAAGGTCATGTTGTTCCGCCAGTAGGATCATGATTGATGTGACGAGGAGTAAGTATGAAGTCTTATGGATGATACTGATGAACGTTAAGGGAATGCGTAGTTCTCGGCCCAGCCGATTGCTACCAACGCTTTGAGGAAGGATTCTATGTGATTGTGCATCCATTTACGAGTCTTCTAAGGCAGACCACCATAATTGTGTGGTTAAAGTAGTATGTCGAAGCTTTGAAGACTAGAGGAAGCATTTGACCTCTGCTTCTATTCGGTGATAATCAGAAGATTCTGGGAATCACGTGACTACGGTGCTGAGAACGTATGAGGAGAACTACTCAACTCATGATTTCGAGTTAGTGGTGGTAGTTCAAGTTCCAAGATTTGAAGACAATACCTGTGTGACATTTTGTGTTAGAGTTTCACAGATCATAGGAGGTTGAAGCATATTTTTATGCAATAAAGGTTGAATAACTGCCAACGTCGATGGTTTGAGTTGATCAAGGACGTTGACCTTGAGATTTGTACCATTCTGGCAAGGAGTATGTGGTCACTAATGCCTTGAATAAGAAGACGCCTCGAGAGAAGGCGATTGTTGGAATTGCTGTACATTCTCGGTTTCAAAATGATCTAGCTTGGTTAGAGTTGGACCTACAAATGCTGATAAGGACGTTAGTTTCATGTTTACGGATTTTACCTGGTTTGTTGGATGAGGTCCCACAAAAACAGGGGACTTGCCTGACCCTGAGGGAACTTGATGGAAGGATGCCTCATGGCGAGACACCACAGTTCATTAATGGAACAGAAGTAGTATGAGGCGCCGCAACTGCGTCAGTATAACCGCTTATGCGGAGTCGAGTGGAGAAGATTACAGTACACTCATAGTACACCTTCTTTAGTACATCTATGTACGAATAAGAGGTACCACAAAGTAGTAAATCAGGTTAAAGTGTTATTGAGCTGGAGATGAGCTCATCCACTACCAGTGTTGTAGTGGAAGTGAGAGGACTTTTCTGTGGACTTATGATGGGATTGAGACCTAGTAAGAGTTTTGGTGTTATCCAGATTATTAGTAACAGATTTACGAAGGCGACACGTTCCATCTCTACAGAGAGACGTGGCCAGTGAATGAAGTAACAAAGGAGTACACTAGACAGATGGTGGGACTCTATAAGTGTATCGAGGACGATCAACTATGATTGTAGTAGACGGTTTACTTTGAGGTTTTGATAGAAGATTCAGACTGCTTGGGGAACGCGTCCACATATCATGATTGAGTTTTACCTCAGACAGACGGTCAGTGTAACACCCCGAATCCGCGGGACTCGGGGCGCTATGGGTTGGGACCTCACAATGGGTCCCGACCCTTAGCCTGACAACAATTTCACCGGATCTTTCAACATGGCACAAATAAAGGCAAAACCAAAATTCCTTTTAATGCAAATGATAAGAAACCCGAAGGAAAACAACAAAAGACTTCAACCGATAATCAACACCAAAGATCAAAACGCCATACACACGGCATACCAACATAATAAACGAAGAATAAAACATAACCCGACTCCAACCAAAACCCACTCCTAAAATGTACGGAACCCCGGCTGCCCACTCTTCCGGATCTCTCGGCCGCTTTCCTAACCTGCAAGGCAAACTACAACAATCGGTATAAAACCGTTAGCTAATATTCGAAGCATTAGAATCAAGGTGAAAGGCACAATCACAAGTAAATAAAATAACACACAATGTACACCAAATCACACAAGTCCGGTTTATTATCTTTTTATTATTAAGTCGTATCCCGTTCTAATTCAACTTCTTTTGTGACACGAGAATCCTCCGAAACTCGCCTCGGTCCCTTCTTCCGGCAATGGAACGGTCGGATGCCTCCGACCGTCTAACCAGCACGGGCCAGTCGCCGAGATCCCCCTAGCTCTCACGGGGAGCCATGCAGTGATGTCACCGCCCGTTATCATACACTTGGGCCAAATAATATAAAGGTCGGTAATCCTATTTCCGGTTTAGTTGTTATAAACAGTAAAATAATAAACACACACCACCCAACACACAATAATGCTAATACAAAGAATACGAGCTAAGTAAGTCCGGAGACTTACCTCGTCACCACACTCAACTCACAACACTCTCGCTTCCTTAGGGAGGAAGCCCATAACCTGCTCACAAGAAGATAACTATATCAACAACAACCCACTCACAATAGAAGTCTTAGACTTCTATACAAATGATCTACGCAAGACCATTTGACTCTCAATTCTAGGACCGCATCCTAGAATCCCTCATGCTCACATCACACTCAACACAAGTTAGAAGTCCTAAGACTTCTAAACCCTCGGATCTCGCAAGATCATAACTCACAACACAACTAGGATACTCTCGTTCTAGTCCACAACCTCAACCCTTAAATTCTCACAAGCTCAACATACAACTTAAAGCCATAAACAACCTCACAAGTGCAACTCCTCAAGTCTTACAACATTTCACAAATCCTCAAAACTCACCTAAGGTTCATGGCCACTACTTGGCATTCACTCTAAGTTAGGCTAAATCCAACCTAGCATGATACTACCGCTAAATATAACTAGATCGAGGGAAAGGATACTCACGCGAGGTCAAAAGACGGAAATCGATCAACGGATGTCGACTTGGACTCGTTCGGCCTTTACGGGGTCGTTCCCGAACCTAGCACCAAAACTAAATAAATTTAGCTCGTATGCTAAATTATATATATATATATATATATATATATATATATATATATATATATATATATATATAATACATATAACTCTAAGGAACTTGTTTTAAAAACCGAGGTTAAAATCCCGCTAAAATATTTTCCGAGGCAAAATACCCAATGTCACAACATGCGTCATAAATCCGCAATTAAATCCTTGGGCCAAAATCCGAAATTAATTTAACAAGGGCATAAAACATCGTGTAAGTAAATACAAGACTAGAACTCGAAGTGAGACCCAAGTTTAAAATCCGTAATTAAATTTTCCGGGCAACCTAAAGAACATCATAAATCCAAGGTAAAACTCTTTTTCCAAGCCAGGATAAACAAAACCGCTCAACCGTTTTCCGGGACAAAATATACAATTTCAGAAACTTGGGTTATATTTTGTAAATTAAACTTCCTGCCAAATTCTGTAATTATTTCCAACAGTGGCATAAATGCAAACTTCATAAATTAGGGCCATTACTGCAAATGAAAAAATATAGGGTAAAATTTGTAATTTACTACAAAAAAGGGGGCCCCGATTTGAATTAGGTGAAAGACCATCTTCAACCTAATTCAACACGCACAGGAGGGAAGCAGCAGGCGGCGGTGATAGCACTCCCCGGCAGGCGAGCGCGGCCAGGCGTTGGCGTTGCTTTTGGAGTTCCGGCGGTATTGGCGGCGAAGAGAACATAGGGTTGGCGGCTTCCTTCTCCGGTGGCCTCAACGACAGAAGTTGGGGAGAAGGGGGAGAGGCGGCAACGACGTTTGGTGGGCTTCGATCCAGCGTCGGCTCAAGGTGAGAAACCGAGGTGGTTGCCGGCTTCTTGGTTGCGGCGGCAGGAAAAATGGAAGCGAGGGAGGAGCGTGTTGGGTTCAGCAAGAGAGCGAGAGGGTTGAGGGAGAGGTAGTGTGGAAGCGAAGGTCGGCGGCCAGTTGCGGGCTAGGTGAAGGTGCAGGGTTAAGGGTTGCCGAGGAGTCGGGTAGGCACAGAGTAGATGGGCGGCTAGGTTCTGAAACAACGCTCACCAAGGCAACAGAGAAGGAGATAGGGTGAGGCTGAAGATGAAATAGGAGTAATGCAAAGCGGGAAGGAAAAAAAATAAAGGAAGGAAGGAAAAAGGTAACCAAGAGAAAATGGGAGAAAAGATTAAACCGATAAAAAAAAATAAAGAAGAAATAACTCGATCCAGATACTCGGAACGAAAATTTGGGATCGGACAAACTTTCCAACTTTTTCATAAAAATAATCTACGGAAAATATATAAATCAAATATATACGAATATACTCATAAAAACTATAATTCATGATATAAAATCATTCTTGTAAAATATTCAGTTTTAAAAAAAAAATATCGATAAAATCCGGAATGATAAATGTCGCAAACGCGCCTAAAGTTGGAGGAGTTACATAAGATCCCCCTGAAAACAAGTTTCGTCCCGAAACTGGCTATGCGTCGAACTTCTCGGTCCCTAAGGTCGACGTATGAACTCCCAAATTAAGGAAGCTTAAACCTTCTAATCTATAACACTACAACTGCTCCAACCACCATCGCAATATACATCAAGTCATGCAACACATTCCCGCACGGGACACAAACTACATATAACATCACACATGTACATATATCAACCAAAGATAAGAACTGAGCCTAACCCGTTGATTCTATCGATGCTACTAGCTTAGCGTAAAACTCAACTAAAGATATTATCCTCTATCTTCCAGTTAGCCTCATCGGTTCCTCGTCTGCCACTAGATCATCATGACTGACAACATGTCTCGAGTCATATGTATTCTCTCGACTGATACACACGAAATGTTGGGTGAACACCCTCTACTCTGAGCAGCCATGCCAACCGGTAAACAACTGTCCCAACTTGCGCCAAGATCAAAAAAAAAAAAAAAAAAGGTCCGATACATCGGAACTCAACTTCCTTCTCGGGTCTTTCTCAATGCAACATTTTCATTAGGTTTCTCTTTGATGTCTCTATCGAAGAAGATCGAACTTCTAATTTACACCATTCGCTTTGGTTCTTGTCAAACCAAACTTCGATGTTACGTTTCCTCAATTCTTGTGGCAATTCCAAGTAAGGAAGGAAGTACCTTACTTCGCACCGCTTCTACTAACGATATTACTATGCTATTACTTTTACATCGTTCATCAATACTCAATCAAAAACTTGTCTTGGAGAATCACTGGTCCTCCTCAAACCCATCATACCCCGAGGCAATTTCAAACAGTTCACCAATGAATCTCCTCTGAACTCTCAACAACTACATTGTTAATTTTCGTCCCATTTCATACTTCATGGTCATCCGGAGTAGGTTAGCCATAGATAGTGTTACTCGGAGAATCTCTCCCCAAATCCGATAATGGCCAACACATCCGAGAAAACTTATAGTTTCTTTCCCATCCTTCGGGGGTTGTCATCCCGCGACAATTTGTCATACAACTTCTCTCTTCTCGAGAGTAGACCAAAATATCCTATATGGGCATTAGTAAGCCCATATGGAATCGCTACAGCTCGTAGTGACCATGGTTTGTCTGAAATGCCGTATTTGCAATATCTCAGTCTCGAATTCTTGATTGGTGACAATCAGATCTTAAATCACTTTTAGAAGAGACTATCGACCCTTGCAACCGATCGAGTAGATCATCCATTCGTTGTAAGGGATACTTGTCCTTCATAGCTATCTTGTTTGTCTCACGGTAATCAATGCACAGACGGAGATAACCGTCTCCCTTTTCGTTAACTGGTGTTCTCCATAACAACTTCAAATCAAGAGTTCAAGAAATCATTCGGAGTTCTCCATATCATTTCACTAATTCTAATGAACTCTTTTCCATAAGTTTTTGCAATTGCTCATTCACCTGCTTCCACAACTCATGTCTCTGTACGAGTGTTATTCCATACGGCGCCTTAGACGTTGGAATTAAATCAAGCTCGACCTTAGTGGAGAAAATTCCACATTCCGAGGTATTGGAATCCGTGATATCTCAGGTTTTATCTTTTCTCTTCCCATCACATATCGTAATAACCGACACAATCTTGTCTTATCACTTTACAAGTGGTCATGACACAATTGATCAACCTCGATCTATTGAGGTGACATCCTTTAAACACGTATTTGTTCTATCTGTAGCTACAATGTCGACCGTCCTCTTTCAAAGATACTTCATCTCCTAAAATCGAGGGACTTTCTCGAGTATTATGACTCTTGAAGCCTTATTTAAGTATTCCTTTAACTTAATTTCAATTTTCCTCTTTGGTGACATGATTGTGAAAATCTTCTAAGGTTTCTCACTTATTGCCACCATAAGGATCCAAACTACCCGGCTTAACCGTGCTTCAAAACAATTGACTTTATCTTCTTTACTTCTATGACATCCCATCATGTGGGGACCGTTATTCGCATTATATATAAGCTTGCACCATTCTTTCGAGTAGGTGTAGAACCTACTTCATTTCCTTATGTATCGTCAATCCGACCGTAGAGGTTCTGACCTCAATCTTTCATATACTTCTCGTACATCTTATGTTGACGTCAAACTTCAAAACTTCGGTCTTCTCTTACTCTTGTTGGTCGCCTTATGTATCTCTTGGTATTCCATTGAAAAATATTCACAACCGTACTAGTATGCTCAGTGGAAAACGCTAGAAGAAATTGCCCAATAACAATCACCGAAAGATCAACTCATTGCTCCACTCAGCACTAACATCATAACTCTAAGCTTGCAACGTTGCCCTAATCTAGGTCCTCCCTTTCACGCCATAACCACCGGGGTTCTTCCGTGTGAGTTTGAAACATCTGACTCGGCTTTTACTCGCAAAAACATACCATCCATTCCATTAGAACGGGCATACTGTGAATCCTCTTATTATACTCCCGTTTACGTAACACCTCCATGAAACCTTACCTTCTTCTTGATTCACTACTTCCGCCTTACCGTGGTCAACTTTAAAACCTCTAATTCGTGTCGTTCTCCCCTATGCCAACTCCATGATCTACAAAGGTCGCAATAGGTCATCAAAATCCCTCTGTAAGAAGTCCGCTAGAGTTACTTGCTTGAACTCATACAACATTATTTGATTTAAGACAAATGCACTTTCGTGCTTCCTTACCATTGACATTGATCCACCGCAAATACTTTAAGCACTTGTTACCGATCCTCTACATTCCCATAGTCTGGGTTACTCCTCCCATCTACACTCATCAATGGATAACCCGCACCTGCGCGTTCTCGGTTGTCATTGATTAACTTGTAATTGATCTCCTTCAATGTCAATGACTTATTATTCTACTACACTTCTCATGTTACCATTCTCATGAAGGCTACCCTCCTCGGGGTACTTTACCTTAAACTCCGTTAGTTCTTTCTTCGTTCCATACTTCCTTTTCTTTATAAGGTAACTATATCTTCTTTGCCTCGTTGTTCATATAACTCCCTTACATAGACTTAATCATTCTTCCTTGATGTCTTTCAAGAGCACCTTCCCAAATATAATAGCCCTAGCTAGCATCCACTCGCATTCCTCTTGGTTGGTATCTTAAATCTCTCGACCAAAGCTCTTTGTTTCGTCTTTCATCTTCTTGGGGTCATCATTTATACACACTTACTCCTTCATGACGTTTCTTAGTCTTATCATCATAATGGAAATCGGTCAACTCCACGTGAATCCCCACCATGCCCTTCTTCTCATAACTCTAGTAATATTGACACTTTACTTATTGATACCTTGTAAGCTTAACTTACGGTATCTTGAAACTTTAGCAAATGGTTCGATCACTCTTCTCGTCTTGACTCCGATGCTTAGGAGCGCCTAGGGAAAACTTTTACTTCTTAATGGAATACCTTCTTTAACCTTGCTAGAACATCACCATCTTTTCCTCGATTCGCATCTTTAGTTGTCCACACGTCTTCTTGAAGACTTAAGTTCATTATCTCTATTGGTCTTGTGGTCGTTCAATTATGGCTTCTTTGGAACCGCTTCTACAGTTTAATGTTGCTCCCTTTTCTTGTATTGCTTCCATCTTAGTTCCTCTTAAGTTATCTCAAGTCTTCCTTCCACTAGTCCGTCCTTCGTTTATATCATCTCTACTCCTTTTCGACATCCTCTTAAAGGAGTACAAGAACTCTAAGGTGTTCGCCCGAACGTAGCTCTCAACACGATACTTGAGCATATTCGTCCTCGTATGTACACTATCCTATGAAAAACGACATCGTCCAAGGGCAATGCTATCATAATAGCATCTCAACTAAAAGGTCTTATATCTCCATATGCTACTATATATAATAGGAATACGTATCCATAAACTACATAAGTCCTAAGTCCTTATTACTACTAAGATCACGCATTCGGCATTCCATTACAACAATACAAGATCCAAAACATATAATGGTTCACATATACAACTATACACATAAATCATGTCCATCATGCAACTACAATCCACATACAATAATAGTCCAAAAATATCCTAAGTCCACGATACATATCTACATATATACATATATATACTAAAAATCTAATAAACTATGCTGCTGAGATCCGCGGAAGGAGTGGTGGTCCGTACATTCTACCCCGACTCATGCATGTGATTTTGAAAACGAAAACTCAGAACCCGCGGGGTTCTGTTTATTCCTTATTCGGCCTTTAGAAGATTGCGAGTGCCATTGTTGTCAACCTAGGGCTCTGATACCACTTTTGTAACACCCCGAATCCGCGGGACTCGGGGCGCTACGGGTTGGGACCTCACAATGGGTCCCGACCCTTAGCCTGACAACAATTTCACCGGATCTTTCAACATGGCACAAATAAAGGCAAAACCAAAATTCCTTTTAATGCAAATGATAAGAAACCCGAAGGAAAACAACAAAAGACTTCAGCCGATAATCAACACCAAAGATCAAAACGCCATACACACGGCATACCAACATAATAAACGAAGAATAAAACATAACCCGACTCCAACCAAAACCCACTCCTAAAATGTACGGAACCCCGGCTGCCCACTCTTCCGGATCTCTCGGCCGCTTTCCTAACCTGCAAGGCAATCTACAACAATCGGTATAAAACCGTTAGCTAATATTCGAAGCATTAGAATCAAGGTGAAAGGCACAATCACAAGTAAATAAAATAACACACAATGTACACCAAATCACACAAGTCCGGTTTATTATCTTTTTATTATTAAGTCGTATCCCGTTCTAATTCAACTTCTTTTGTGACACGAGAATCCTCCGAAACTCGCCTCGGTCCCTTCTTCCGGCAATGGAACGGTCGGATGCCTCCGACCGTCTAACCAGCACGGGCCAGTCGCCGAGATCCCCCTAGCTCTCATGGGGAGCCATGCAGTGATGTCACCGCCCGTTATCATACACTTAGGCCAAATAATATAAAGGTCGGTAATCCTATTTCCGGTTTAGTTGTTATAAACAGTAAAATAATAAACACACACCACCCAACACACAATAATGCTAATACAAAGAATACGAGCTAAGTAAGTCCGGAGACTTACCTCGTCACCACACTCAACTCACAACACTCTCGCTTCCTTAGGGAGGAAGCCCATAACCTGCTCACAAGAAGATAACTATATCAACAACAACCCACTCACAATAGAAGTCTTAGACTTCTATACAAATGATCTACGCAAGACCATTTGACTCTCAATTCTAGGACCGCATCCTAGAATCCCTCATGCTCACATCACACTCAACACAAGTTAGAAGTCCTAAGACTTCTAAACCCTCGGATCTCGCAAGATCATAACTCACAACACAACTAGGATACTCTCGTTCTAGTCCACAACCTCAACCCTTAAATTCTCACAAGCTCAACATACAACTTAAAGCCATAAACAACCTCACAAGTGCAACTCCTCAAGTCTTACAACATTTCACAAATCCTCAAAACTCACCTAAGGTTCATGGCCACTACTTGGCATTCACTCTAAGTTAGGCTAAATCCAACCTAGCATGATACTACCGCTAAATATAACTAGATCGAGGGAAAGGATACTCACGCGAGGTCAAAAGACGGAAATCGATCAACGGATGTCGACTTGGACTCGTTCGGCCTTTACGGGGTCGTTCCCGAACCTAGCACCAAAACTAAATAAATTTAGCTCGTATGCTAAATTATATATATATATATATATATATATATATATATATATATATATATATATATATATAATACATATAACTCTAAGGAACTTGTTTTAAAAACCGAGGTTAAAATCCCGCTAAAATATTTTCCGAGGCAAAATACCCAATGTCACAACATGCGTCATAAATCCGCAATTAAATCCTTGGGCCAAAATCCGAAATTAATTTAACAAGGGCATAAAACATCGTGTAAGTAAATACAAGACTAGAACTCGAAGTGAGACCCAAGTTTAAAATCCGTAATTAAATTTTCCGGGCAACCTAAAGAACATCATAAATCCAAGGTAAAACTCTTTTTCCAAGCCAGGATAAACAAAACCGCTCAACCGTTTTCCGGGACAAAATATACAATTTCAGAAACTTGGGTTATATTTTGTAAATTAAACTTCCTGCCAAATTCTGTAATTATTTCCAACAGTGGCATAAATGCAAACTTCATAAATTAGGGCCATTACTGCAAATGAAAAAATATAGGGTAAAATCTGTAATTAACTACAAAAAAGGGGGCCCCGATTTGAATTAGGTGAAAGACCATCTTCAACCTAATTCAACACGCACAGGAGGGAAGCAGCAGGCGGCGGTGATAGCACTCCCCGGCAGGCGAGTGCGGCCAGGCGTTGGCGTTGCTTTTGGAGTTCCGGCGGTATTGGCGGCGAAGAGAACATAGGGTTGGCGGCTTCCTTCTCCGGTGGCCTCAACGACAGAAGTTGGGGAGAAGGGGGAGAGGCGGCAACGACGTTTGGTGGGCTTCGATCCAGCGTCGGCTCAAGGTGAGAAACCGAGGTGGTTGCCGGCTTCTTGGTTGCGGCGGCAGGAAAAATGGAAGCGAGGGAGGAGCGTGTTGGGTTCAGCAAGAGAGCGAGAGGGTTGAGGGAGAGGTAGTGTGGAAGCGAAGGTCGGCGGCCAGTTGCGGGCTAGGTGAAGGTGCAGGGTTAAGGGTTGCCGAGGAGTCGGGTAGGCACAGAGTAGATGGGCGGCTAGGTTCTGAAACAACGCTCACCAAGGCAACAGAGAAGGAGATAGGGTGAGGCTGAAGATGAAATAGGAGTAATGCAAAGCGGGAAGGAAAAAAAATAAAGGAAGGAAGGAAAAAGGTAACCAAGAGAAAATGGGAGAAAAGATTAAACCGATAAAAAAAATAAAGAAGAAATAACTCGATCCAGATACTCGGAAGAGAAGATTGGTGAAATAGAGCCCTTTTTGTTTAGTGTAGACTAACTAGGCCCCTAACAAAACTAAATTAAAAAATAAAGATAAAATAGAGAAATAGTACTATAATTAACGATAGAGGTTGAGCAATTTATTGATTTTTGAATTAAAAAAACTGCCATAAAAATATCATCCGGTTATGAAAAAATCGGAAACAATAAATAAAAGATTCTCCAAATCTTCTTTTAGCGGCTACTTATATCATCAAAACCAGCATCCCATATTCCAAGCCAAATACGTTATACTCTCTCCAACTCCATTGAAGGCGGTTGAAGGTCTCTTCGTTTTGCATCTTCGTTTCCGGGTTGTAATCGTCGTTTATTGTTGTTCATTTCATCGACTGTGGTTTAATTATACCAGGTAAGTACTCGATTTCATCTTTTCGGTCTATTCGTTGTTAAATACCCAACATTGAAAACTTCTCAACCAGTTCTTCAGTGATGTTAAAAATGGAGAAGACGATAATTAATACCCACATATATGTATAGATTGTGCATAGATATAATATGTTTTGATTATGTACATTTATGTATCACATATAGTTGCTGATAAACGTTATGTACTAGTTATACATCACATATAGTTGCTGATAAATATTTGTTGAAAAATATTATGTATAAGTTATTTAAATATGCAAATAATGTAGTTGATTGCCACCGTATTATGTAATAGCAAGGAAGGATCAGCGGAAGAATGGACGTTCAAGTTTTCATATGTAGTTGATTGCCACCGTATTATGTAACAGATCGATATATATCAACGAACTTCGAAGGACACAAAAGTAGAAACAATGACGTACAATTTTTACGATTAATTGCTATTCACATGATATCCCAATTAAAGGAGTTTTTATTATTTATTTCCTTACTTAACGGTTTTCTAATATAATTACAGTCTTTAATTACGTTAATTAATAAACTTAATTAGGATAGAGAAAGATTTTGAGTATCCGGAGAATCTTTAATATTATATATGATAAATTTTTTTAGTAAAATATACAGGGGCCTAGTTTGTCAACATATAAACAAAAGGGCCTAGTTTATACACCTTAATACATAAATTGCCTACTTAGCCAACTCATCCTACTCGGAACGAAAATTTGGGATCGGACAAACTTTCCAACTTTTTCATAAAAATAATCTACGGAAAATATATAAATCAAATATATACGAATATACTCATAAAAACTATAATTCATGATATAA
Organism: Fagopyrum esculentum; assembly: GCA_033239045.1. Taxonomy (NCBI): domain Eukaryota; kingdom Viridiplantae; phylum Streptophyta; class Magnoliopsida; order Caryophyllales; family Polygonaceae; genus Fagopyrum; species Fagopyrum esculentum. Next base: position 111,316,633 of record BSUD01000006.1, read on the forward strand.
AATCATTCTTGTAAAATATTCAGTTTTAAAAAAAAAATATCGATAAAATCCGGAATGATAAATGTCGCAAACGCGCCTAAAGTTGGAGGAGTTACATAAGATCCCCCTGAAAACAAGTTTCGTCCCGAAACTGGCTATGCGTCGAACTTCTCGGTCCCTAAGGTCGACGTATGAACTCCCAAATTAAGGAAGCTTAAACCTTCTAATCTATAACACTACAACTGCTCCAACCACCATCGCAATATACATCAAGTCATGCAACACATTCCCGCACGGGACACAAACTACATATAACATCACACATGTACATATATCAACCAAAGATAAGAACTGAGCCTAACCCGTTGATTCTATCGATGCTACTAGCTTAGCGTAAAACTCAACTAAAGATATTATCCTCTATCTTCCAGTTAGCCTCATCGGTTCCTCGTCTGCCACTAGATCATCATGACTGACAACATGTCTCGAGTCATATGTATTCTCTCGACTGATACACACGAAATGTTGGGTGAACACCCTCTACTCTGAGCAGCCATGCCAACCGGTAAACAACTGTCCCAACTTGCGCCAAGATCAAAAAAAAAAAAAAAAAAGGTCCGATACATCGGAACTCAACTTCCTTCTCGGGTCTTTCTCAATGCAACATTTTCATTAGGTTTCTCTTTGATGTCTCTATCGAAGAAGATCGAACTTCTAATTTACACCATTCGCTTTGGTTCTTGTCAAACCAAACTTCGATGTTACGTTTCCTCAATTCTTGTGGCAATTCCAAGTAAGGAAGGAAGTACCTTACTTCGCACCGCTTCTACTAACGATATTACTATGCTATTACTTTTACATCGTTCATCAATACTCAATCAAAAACTTGTCTTGGAGAATCACTGGTCCTCCTCAAACCCATCATACCCCGAGGCAATTTCAAACAGTTCACCAATGAATCTCCTCTGAACTCTCAACAACTACATTGTTAATTTTCGTCCCATTTCATACTTCATGGTCATCCGGAGTAGGTTAGCCATAGATAGTGTTACTCGGAGAATCTCTCCCCAAATCCGATAATGGCCAACACATCCGAGAAAACTTATAGTTTCTTTCCCATCCTTCGGGGGTTGTCATCCCGCGACAATTTGTCATACAACTTCTCTCTTCTCGAGAGTAGACCAAAATATCCTATATGGGCATTAGTAAGCCCATATGGAATCGCTACAGCTCGTAGTGACCATGGTTTGTCTGAAATGCCGTATTTGCAATATCTCAGTCTCGAATTCTTGATTGGTGACAATCAGATCTTAAATCACTTTTAGAAGAGACTATCGACCCTTGCAACCGATCGAGTAGATCATCCATTCGTTGTAAGGGATACTTGTCCTTCATAGCTATCTTGTTTGTCTCACGGTAATCAATGCACAGACGGAGATAACCGTCTCCCTTTTCGTTAACTGGTGTTCTCCATAACAACTTCAAATCAAGAGTTCAAGAAATCATTCGGAGTTCTCCATATCATTTCACTAATTCTAATGAACTCTTTTCCATAAGTTTTTGCAATTGCTCATTCACCTGCTTCCACAACTCATGTCTCTGTACGAGTGTTATTCCATACGGCGCCTTAGACGTTGGAATTAAATCAAGCTCGACCTTAGTGGAGAAAATTCCACATTCCGAGGTATTGGAATCCGTGATATCTCAGGTTTTATCTTTTCTCTTCCCATCACATATCGTAATAACCGACACAATCTTGTCTTATCACTTTACAAGTGGTCATGACACAATTGATCAACCTCGATCTATTGAGGTGACATCCTTTAAACACGTATTTGTTCTATCTGTAGCTACAATGTCGACCGTCCTCTTTCAAAGATACTTCATCTCCTAAAATCGAGGGACTTTCTCGAGTATTATGACTCTTGAAGCCTTATTTAAGTATTCCTTTAACTTAATTTCAATTTTCCTCTTTGGTGACATGATTGTGAAAATCTTCTAAGGTTTCTCACTTATTGCCACCATAAGGATCCAAACTACCCGGCTTAACCGTGCTTCAAAACAATTGACTTTATCTTCTTTACTTCTATGACATCCCATCATGTGGGGACCGTTATTCGCATTATATATAAGCTTGCACCATTCTTTCGAGTAGGTGTAGAACCTACTTCATTTCCTTATGTATCGTCAATCCGACCGTAGAGGTTCTGACCTCAATCTTTCATATACTTCTCGTACATCTTATGTTGACGTCAAACTTCAAAACTTCGGTCTTCTCTTACTCTTGTTGGTCGCCTTATGTATCTCTTGGTATTCCATTGAAAAATATTCACAACCGTACTAGTATGCTCAGTGGAAAACGCTAGAAGAAATTGCCCAATAACAATCACCGAAAGATCAACTCATTGCTCCACTCAGCACTAACATCATAACTCTAAGCTTGCAACGTTGCCCTAATCTAGGTCCTCCCTTTCACGCCATAACCACCGGGGTTCTTCCGTGTGAGTTTGAAACATCTGACTCGGCTTTTACTCGCAAAAACATACCATCCATTCCATTAGAACGGGCATACTGTGAATCCTCTTATTATACTCCCGTTTACGTAACACCTCCATGAAACCTTACCTTCTTCTTGATTCACTACTTCCGCCTTACCGTGGTCAACTTTAAAACCTCTAATTCGTGTCGTTCTCCCCTATGCCAACTCCATGATCTACAAAGGTCGCAATAGGTCATCAAAATCCCTCTGTAAGAAGTCCGCTAGAGTTACTTGCTTGAACTCATACAACATTATTTGATTTAAGACAAATGCACTTTCGTGCTTCCTTACCATTGACATTGATCCACCGCAAATACTTTAAGCACTTGTTACCGATCCTCTACATTCCCATAGTCTGGGTTACTCCTCCCATCTACACTCATCAATGGATAACCCGCACCTGCGCGTTCTCGGTTGTCATTGATTAACTTGTAATTGATCTCCTTCAATGTCAATGACTTATTATTCTACTACACTTCTCATGTTACCATTCTCATGAAGGCTACCCTCCTCGGGGTACTTTACCTTAAACTCCGTTAGTTCTTTCTTCGTTCCATACTTCCTTTTCTTTATAAGGTAACTATATCTTCTTTGCCTCGTTGTTCATATAACTCCCTTACATAGACTTAATCATTCTTCCTTGATGTCTTTCAAGAGCACCTTCCCAAATATAATAGCCCTAGCTAGCATCCACTCGCATTCCTCTTGGTTGGTATCTTAAATCTCTCGACCAAAGCTCTTTGTTTCGTCTTTCATCTTCTTGGGGTCATCATTTATACACACTTACTCCTTCATGACGTTTCTTAGTCTTATCATCATAATGGAAATCGGTCAACTCCACGTGAATCCCCACCATGCCCTTCTTCTCATAACTCTAGTAATATTGACACTTTACTTATTGATACCTTGTAAGCTTAACTTACGGTATCTTGAAACTTTAGCAAATGGTTCGATCACTCTTCTCGTCTTGACTCCGATGCTTAGGAGCGCCTAGGGAAAACTTTTACTTCTTAATGGAATACCTTCTTTAACCTTGCTAGAACATCACCATCTTTTCCTCGATTCGCATCTTTAGTTGTCCACACGTCTTCTTGAAGACTTAAGTTCATTATCTCTATTGGTCTTGTGGTCGTTCAATTATGGCTTCTTTGGAACCGCTTCTACAGTTTAATGTTGCTCCCTTTTCTTGTATTGCTTCCATCTTAGTTCCTCTTAAGTTATCTCAAGTCTTCCTTCCACTAGTCCGTCCTTCGTTTATATCATCTCTACTCCTTTTCGACATCCTCTTAAAGGAGTACAAGAACTCTAAGGTGTTCGCCCGAACGTAGCTCTCAACACGATACTTGAGCATATTCGTCCTCGTATGTACACTATCCTATGAAAAACGACATCGTCCAAGGGCAATGCTATCATAATAGCATCTCAACTAAAAGGTCTTATATCTCCATATGCTACTATATATAATAGGAATACGTATCCATAAACTACATAAGTCCTAAGTCCTTATTACTACTAAGATCACGCATTCGGCATTCCATTACAACAATACAAGATCCAAAACATATAATGGTTCACATATACAACTATACACATAAATCATGTCCATCATGCAACTACAATCCACATACAATAATAGTCCAAAAATATCCTAAGTCCACGATACATATCTACATATATACATATATATACTAAAAATCTAATAAACTATGCTGCTGAGATCCGCGGAAGGAGTGGTGGTCCGTACATTCTACCCCGACTCATGCATGTGATTTTGAAAACGAAAACTCAGAACCCGCGGGGTTCTGTTTATTCCTTATTCGGCCTTTAGAAGATTGCGAGTGCCATTGTTGTCAACCTAGGGCTCTGATACCACTTTTGTAACACCCCGAATCCGCGGGACTCGGGGCGCTACGGGTTGGGACCTCACAATGGGTCCCGACCCTTAGCCTGACAACAATTTCACCGGATCTTTCAACATGGCACAAATAAAGGCAAAACCAAAATTCCTTTTAATGCAAATGATAAGAAACCCGAAGGAAAACAACAAAAGACTTCAGCCGATAATCAACACCAAAGATCAAAACGCCATACACACGGCATACCAACATAATAAACGAAGAATAAAACATAACCCGACTCCAACCAAAACCCACTCCTAAAATGTACGGAACCCCGGCTGCCCACTCTTCCGGATCTCTCGGCCGCTTTCCTAACCTGCAAGGCAATCTACAACAATCGGTATAAAACCGTTAGCTAATATTCGAAGCATTAGAATCAAGGTGAAAGGCACAATCACAAGTAAATAAAATAACACACAATGTACACCAAATCACACAAGTCCGGTTTATTATCTTTTTATTATTAAGTCGTATCCCGTTCTAATTCAACTTCTTTTGTGACACGAGAATCCTCCGAAACTCGCCTCGGTCCCTTCTTCCGGCAATGGAACGGTCGGATGCCTCCGACCGTCTAACCAGCACGGGCCAGTCGCCGAGATCCCCCTAGCTCTCATGGGGAGCCATGCAGTGATGTCACCGCCCGTTATCATACACTTAGGCCAAATAATATAAAGGTCGGTAATCCTATTTCCGGTTTAGTTGTTATAAACAGTAAAATAATAAACACACACCACCCAACACACAATAATGCTAATACAAAGAATACGAGCTAAGTAAGTCCGGAGACTTACCTCGTCACCACACTCAACTCACAACACTCTCGCTTCCTTAGGGAGGAAGCCCATAACCTGCTCACAAGAAGATAACTATATCAACAACAACCCACTCACAATAGAAGTCTTAGACTTCTATACAAATGATCTACGCAAGACCATTTGACTCTCAATTCTAGGACCGCATCCTAGAATCCCTCATGCTCACATCACACTCAACACAAGTTAGAAGTCCTAAGACTTCTAAACCCTCGGATCTCGCAAGATCATAACTCACAACACAACTAGGATACTCTCGTTCTAGTCCACAACCTCAACCCTTAAATTCTCACAAGCTCAACATACAACTTAAAGCCATAAACAACCTCACAAGTGCAACTCCTCAAGTCTTACAACATTTCACAAATCCTCAAAACTCACCTAAGGTTCATGGCCACTACTTGGCATTCACTCTAAGTTAGGCTAAATCCAACCTAGCATGATACTACCGCTAAATATAACTAGATCGAGGGAAAGGATACTCACGCGAGGTCAAAAGACGGAAATCGATCAACGGATGTCGACTTGGACTCGTTCGGCCTTTACGGGGTCGTTCCCGAACCTAGCACCAAAACTAAATAAATTTAGCTCGTATGCTAAATTTTATATATATATATATATATATATATATATATATATATATATATATATATAATACATATAACTCTAAGGAACTTGTTTTAAAAACCGAGGTTAAAATCCCGCTAAAATATTTTCCGAGGCAAAATACCCAATGTCACAACATGCGTCATAAATCCGCAATTAAATCCTTGGGCCAAAATCCGAAATTAATTTAACAAGGGCATAAAACATCGTGTAAGTAAATACAAGACTAGAACTCGAAGTGAGACCCAAGTTTAAAATCCGTAATTAAATTTTCCGGGCAACCTAAAGAACATCATAAATCCAAGGTAAAACTCTTTTTCCAAGCCAGGATAAACAAAACCGCTCAACCGTTTTCCGGGACAAAATATACAATTTCAGAAACTTGGGTTATATTTTGTAAATTAAACTTCCTGCCAAATTCTGTAATTATTTCCAACAGTGGCATAAATGCAAACTTCATAAATTAGGGCCATTACTGCAAATGAAAAAATATAGGGTAAAATCTGTAATTAACTACAAAAAAGGGGGCCCCGATTTGAATTAGGTGAAAGACCATCTTCAACCTAATTCAACACGCACAGGAGGGAAGCAGCAGGCGGCGGTGATAGCACTCCCCGGCAGGCGAGTGCGGCCAGGCGTTGGCGTTGCTTTTGGAGTTCCGGCGGTATTGGCGGCGAAGAGAACATAGGGTTGGCGGCTTCCTTCTCCGGTGGCCTCAACGACAGAAGTTGGGGAGAAGGGGGAGAGGCGGCAACGACGTTTGGTGGGCTTCGATCCAGCGTCGGCTCGAGGTGAGAAACCGAGGTGGTTGCCGGCTTCTTGGTTGTTGCGGCAGGAAAAATGGAAGCGAGGGAGGAGCGTGTTGGGTTCAGCAAGAGAGCGAGAGGGTTGAGGGAGAGGTAGTGTGGAAGCGAAGGTCGGCGGCCAGTTGCGGGCTAGGTGAAGGTGCAGGGTTAGGGGTTGCCGAGGAGTCGGGTAGGCACAGAGTAGATGGGCGGCTAGGTTCTGAAACAACGCTCACCAAGGCAACAGAGAAGGAGATAGGGTGAGGCTGAAGATGAAATAGGAGTAATGCAAAGCGGGAAGGAAAAAAAAATAAAGGAAGGAAGGAAAAAGGTAACCAAGAGAAAATGGGAGAAAAGATTAAACCGATAAAAAAAATAAAGAAGAAATAACTCGATCCAGATACTCGGAAGAGAAGATTGGTGAAATAGAGCCCTTTTTGTTTAGTGTAGACTAACTAGGCCCCTAACAAAACTAAATTAAAAAATAAAGATAAAATAGAGAAATAGTACTATAATTAACGATAGAGGTTGAGCAATTTATTGATTTTTGAATTAAAAAAACTGCCATAAAAATATCATCCGGTTATGAAAAAATCGGAAACAATAAATAAAAGATTCTCCAAATCTTCTTTTAGCGGCTACTTATATCATCAAAACCAGCATCCCATATTCCAAGCCAAATACGTTATACTCTCTCCAACTCCATTGAAGGCGGTTGAAGGTCTCTTCGTTTTGCATCTTCGTTTCCGGGTTGTAATCGTCGTTTATTGTTGTTCATTTCATCGACTGTGGTTTAATTATACCAGGTAAGTACTCGATTTCATCTTTTCGGTCTATTCGTTGTTAAATACCCAACATTGAAAACTTCTCAACCAGTTCTTCAGTGATGTTAAAAATGGAGAAGACGATAATTAATACCCACATATATGTATAGATTGTGCATAGATATAATATGTTTTGATTATGTACATTTATGTATCACATATAGTTGCTGATAAACGTTATGTACTAGTTATACATCACATATAGTTGCTGATAAATATTTGTTGAAAAATATTATGTATAAGTTATTTAAATATGCAAATAATGTAGTTGATTGCCACCGTATTATGTAATAGCAAGGAAGGATCAGCGGAAGAATGGACGTTCAAGTTTTCATATGTAGTTGATTGCCACCGTATTATGTAACAGATCGATATATATCAACGAACTTCGAAGGACACAAAAGTAGAAACAATGACGTACAATTTTTACGATTAATTGCTATTCACATGATATCCCAATTAAAGGAGTTTTTATTATTTATTTCCTTACTTAACGGTTTTCTAATATAATTACAGTCTTTAATTACGTTAATTAATAAACTTAATTAGGATAGAGAAAGATTTTGAGTATCCGGAGAATCTTTAATATTATATATGATAAATTTTTTTAGTAAAATATACAGGGGCCTAGTTTGTCAACATATAAACAAAAGGGCCTAGTTTATACACCTTAATACATAAATTGCCTACTTAGCCAACTCATCCTACTCGGAACGAAAATTTGGGATCGGACAAACTTTCCAACTTTTTCATAAAAATAATCTACGGAAAATATATAAATCAAATATATACGAATATACTCATAAAAACTATAATTCATGATATAAAATCATTCTTGTAAAATATTCAGTTTTAAAAAAAAATATCGATAAAATCCGGAATGATAAATGTCGCAAACGCGCCTAAAGTTGGAGGAGTTACAGTCAGTCTGAGAGAACCCTCCAGATCGTAGAGGACATGTTGTGTACTTGTAGGATGAATTGGGAATAGGGGCGATCTGTTTATCTCTCACTCGTTGAGTTCTTATACCACCACCGTTGGTATGCATCTATAGGATGGCCCCTATGAGGCGTTGTGTAGACATAGGTGTCATACACCTTTATGCTAGGAGGAGCCTAGCAGTACTAGTGGGATAGCGTCAGAATAGATTCAGGATGATATGGCTTGAGTAATGCTGATCAGAGAGAGGATGATGGCTGCATAGAGTCGCCAGAAGTTTTATGCAAATAGGAGGCGTCAACCTCTAGAGTTCAGGGTAAGAGCTCATGTCTGGTTAAGAGTAACTCTGACGTGAGGCGTCAAACGTTTTGGCATAAAGGGGAAGCTGAATCTTCGATATGTCAGTCCTTTCGAGATACTGGATAGAGTTGGGAGAGTAGTGGACAAATTGGCTTTGGCACCGAAGTTAGAGGGTGTTCACCCTATATTTTATGTGTCTCAACTGAGGGAGTACATACCAGACCTGAGGCACATTGTGAGTTATAATGATCTAGTGGTTGAGCCAGACCACACTTTTGCAGAACAACCTTTTGCAGTTCTAGAAAGAGAGGTGTGAGACGCCTGCATTCGAAGGATATTCCTATGATGAGGATACAATGGTCGAGACGAGGACCAGATGAGGCTACTTGGGAGACAGGGGATAGTATCCAGAGGAACAATCCAGAGTTCTATGCGGAGTTAGAGGCACCCATAGGATCCACGAGTAGATCTTAGTGCCTTTTGGTGAGTGCTTATGTGATATGATGTGTTTTCGTGCTAGCTTTAATATGTGCATCTGATCTGTTAGATCTTGTTTGCTAGCACGATATAGGTATAGCTGGAGATGGTTCTTTCCTCCATGCTATTGTAATATGTTTAGGATTAGTTGGAGATGGTTATTTCCTCCATGATATTATTGATGGACATAGTGTGAGTAGACACGGTTTTCCTCCACATAGTTGTGTTACGAGTACGATTGGCTGGAGACGGCTTTCCTTCATGCCTTGTGACGTGGTTAGTAGTTGGCTAGAGATGATTTTTCCTCTATGCCTTTGGATAGCGTTATGATCTTGTTGCTGGAGTTGGTGATTCCTCCACGTTGTGTTTTTAGGTTATAGAGTGTTATAGGTTGATACGTTTGAACGGAGATGTGATACCTCCGATAGAGAGAGTGTCTATACCTCGTGTATGGGTCCGAGAGGATTTGAGAATTGTTCAAGTTTCAGGACGAAACTTTTTCTTAAGGGGTGTGATGTAATAGCAAGGATATCCGAATTCTAATTAATTTTGATTAACTTAATTAGTGATAGTAATTGACATATAACTCGCAAATATTGCGTAAGTGTTGAGTATAATTCCCATCGTTATGTTCCTGGCGTAATTTTGGGCTTATGGTGAAATTTTCACTTTTTCCCCCGGGTAATTATTTTTACCCTCCGATATTATTTGGAGCATTTGGGAGCTCCAATTAATAAAAATGCAGTTGAGAGAAATGATCAGGACATCGGACATGTCCTAGATATGAAATAACATGGAAAGGCAAAACGGCCAAAATAGTCGTTATTTCGTTTCTTAACGGCTAAGAAAGATGGCTTAAAAATACACGTTTTCCGAGTCAATTGTGGAATAATTATCCCCACAATATTCAAGATTTATTGTTCCAATTTCGAAAAGTTTGGAGAAGTGGGTTCAACCCGCCATTAGATCGGTTAAAGGATAATTATCGACTTAGCTAAAGGATAATTATGGACTTCACTACAAATAGCGGAAAATCGTTTATTAATTCATTTCCTTTCACGTTTCCTCGTAAAAGCTCTGATTTCTCTCAAACTTCAAACTCAGATCTAGTCTCCGTTTCTAATCCGATTTTAATTTCGTTTGAGTTTCTGGATTCCTCTCTTCATTCTATTCATATCGGAACCAAGTTTCTGCATTTCTGAGCAGATGAAGACTTGGTCGAGCATATATGTCACCAGGACAGTTCCATCGCTCAGATTTCGGTGAATTTGATGTTGTACATGCGTAGCCTGCGTCGTTGTGATTCCGAATCTTCTTTCAGATCGTCAATCGGGTTAGTAACGAATAAGTTATGAATTTATTTATTTTTTGTACTGCGATTTGGCCTAAATTGACCTTAGGCTTTTCAAAATGGATAATTGGAAATTCCATTATGATCATTATATTATTCTAGTGTTATGCGTTGTTTGTTTGATGAAATCTGATAACAGGTGGTTTAGAAATGGCCTGCGGGCAAAACGTTATTCTGGTGAAATTTAATTAATTAATTAAAGGTTAATTAATTAAATTAGGATTAAATTTGAGATTGAGGAATACTGATTAGATGCATGCTAGGTGTCAGAATGAGTTGAGGATCATGATGATGTTATGGATATCGGTTATGACTTTAAGGCTTAGTATGTGTACGAGTATGATGAGATGTTATGTTGAGGATATGCCTTAGGCATTTATGAATGTGTTGAGGATCTGAGGTTTAGATTTGATATATAGGTTGGTTGTGGTTAGTGAGACGAGTCTCCTAAACTTTGTTGTATGTGATTGTGTGTGCCTTGCTATTGCAGGCGTTGATTACTTTCCCAAGGAGAAGATGTGACGTGGTATAGGTTACGAGTATATAAGTAATTCCATAGGACTTACTTAGCGTGCAGTTGTGGATTGTATGATTGTGATGGTTGTGTGTGTTCATATGATTGTGCATTTATAACCTAAACCGGACTAGGATGACCATTTATTACATTTATTTGGCCTAAGTGTATTATAATGGGCGGTAACCACCGGCCTCTGCCTGCTGGTTAGGAGGAGGTGCCTGGAAGCCAGTAACACAGGGGGGACGAGTGACGATCACCCCCAATGCAAACCCTTGTGTTAACGGGGAAAGGGACGAGGTTCTTTAGGTTCCTCGTGTTACAAAAGAAGTTGAATTAGTAATGGAATAACGAAATGAAAGATAATAAATGAATGTGTGTGGCATTGCATGTATGAGATGTTGATGTGTGGTTGTGCTATTACCTCCATGCTTTTCATAGTTGTAGCTAACGGTTTCATACCGTGTTGTAGATGATCTGCAAGTTAGGAAGACTGCAGGGTGAGACAAATGGTGTGGCCAGCCGAGGACTTCTGTACGTTAGGATGCACGGGATATGGGATCTTTTGTATTAGATGTTGTGGTTTGATGTTTTGTACTTGGCTCTGAGTTTGTAAACTCTTTTGATGTATCATATACAACTTTTATGTATTTGGTTTTAATCTACATGTGGCTTGTTGTAAGATCTAGTGAACTTGTTGTCAAGCTAGGGTCAGGATCCATTGTGAGATCCTAGCCCAATGTAGCATCCCAAGTCCCGCGGATTTGGGGTGTTATAGTTTGGCCTTCTCTCTCTATATATATGCTAGCTATGACACCCGTAAAATTATCATTCCCGATTTCTTGTGTATATACTAGCTAGATTCTAGGGTTTATTTCTCAAACTTGTGTTATTGTACTGTATTTTGGATTGGTTTAGTAAAATGTAATAATGCAAAGCCCTATTTTAGAAGTATATATAGAAAGGTGAATAAATTTGTGGTGATGCATGTCAAAGTGAACCTACACACGCCATAAAATATAATAATGCAAAACCCTATTTTAGTAGTACACTCAAACGTAGCCATAAATTTGTTGTGAATTGAGTAACCAATTCTCGTAGTCTATGTCTTTGTTGATTGTATTCTAATCCTGACGTGTTAATGTTTAAGGGTCCAAAGAAGAAGATGCGATGGTATTGCCTCTTGCTGTAGTGGAGGTTGTTCTTGGAAGTGACGGTCTTCGAGTGGATTCAGAAGATGTCGTATTCGATTTTATGTTGAAGTGGGCTCGCGAGAACTATCCCGAACCAGAAGAGCGTCAAGAAATCTTTACCAACTTCATGAAGAAAAAGTTGATACATTTCCCAAACATGAGCAACTCTAAATTAAAGGAAGCGACCGATTATCCTGATTTAGTCGATGAACAAGTGACGAAGTTGATGCTAAAGTCCCTCTTGTCCAAGGACGAGGTCCAAGAAACCAACGAACTCGATTTCCCAAGACGTGTCTACAATCATCGGATTGTTATCGTAATGCAACTAAAATTTGTCCGGCCTCGTTGTATCGTCTACTTTGAACTAAAGAAAGAAGAGTGTGGTGATCTATTCCCAAACAAAGGAGTCTATTCTCAAGACATCTTTGTAGGCGGCCGGAGTTTTATTCTGAATGCACAATGCCGTGAACGGAAGAAAAATAACTCTTACCATTTTGGGTTATTCTTGGGGATGAGACAAGGTCAAGAGCCTTGTAGAGTAGATGTTGACTTTGCAGCGATGAACAAATCTACATATGAGTTTGAGAGGAAGTTCAAGTGGATAAATTGTAGTTTTGTCGAAGGTATTGAGAAGGCAAATGGGGTGCTTAACCTGTTTGCAGTGAATTGGACGGAATCTATTAGTGATGACTTTGAGTTTTTCATCGACGGGATCCTACATCTTCGAGCCAATATTATAGTCAACAATTAACTCACAGGCTTCACAATTATTCACTAACACAGCTTTTCTTGATGTTTATAAGTAGATTGTGTTGTATTTACTATTTGATTTATTGGTTTCACTATATTATGATTTTTTGTCAGAAATTACAATGTTATAGTATACGTTAACGAATAGATAAATTTTTCAAAAAATTTGTTCTCTTAAAAATTCTTGTTGTGTACGTCCTCAATCCCGTTCAAAGAAATCGCGGGTATGGACAATAAGTTTGGCTTGATAGGGTCCGATCAACACGTTTTTTTTTATGAGTTTTGAATGAATTTTAATATTATTTTAAACAATTAATTATTTTTATTGAAAAACATATTCCTAAAACTTTGAGTTTTTGTAGGAATGAGTCCTTGAATTTGCTAATGGATAATTATCTTCTTTCGATAAAAAAAATTACAAAACCTCAGATAAACACTTAATTTTGATGTCATATGATAAAATATTATTATTTCTTAAGTATTTTTTAACGATTTTTGAAAGATTTTTTTAAAAGTCATTAAAAATTTACGAATAATAAATTAATTGAAATAACATTGAAAAACCTCAGACGGAAGTTTGCGCATTGGTAATAGTTAATTATTTTTCGGGTAAGATATTATAATTAATTATCTCTGTGGACCAATTTTATGTTAACAAATTGCATAGAAGAAGAGAAAAAAACTAAATGTCAACTTTTTATATTTTAATGAGATGTATATCTCCGATATCTATTTGCATATTGTAGACAAATAAGTATTATATTTTATTTGCATATTGTACACAAATCTATATACTCTACTAAAACAATATACATTAACTTTGACGTGGCGCCCTATGGAGACAATATTCAAAAAATAGAGGTATCACCATTAATATATATTAATCTTTTGTTTTTAAATCTATTTTTTTAAAAAAAAAACTGATATGCGACTTTCATGTTCAATTTTAAACAATTAAAAAGAATAACAAAAAATTTTATTTTGTAAACCAATTTTTTTAAACCAGAAAATCTTTATTTATTAAACTAACAATTTGTTATTGAAAAATTTTACGTAACTTTTATTTTTGCTCCAACCAATCTATTTTTTGGACGATAAATTTTTTTTTTAACTATTTTTTAAGGAAGATAATCTTTTGTTATCAATTTGATCTATTTACGTTAAACTTTTTGAGGGATTTTGTTATCCCACGTCGATTAGCTTTTAAGGTTGATGGTTTTCACTTTATTTTTTTTTGTTCAACGAATCTATTAATAGATTAGGCTGACGTTGCACCTTGTGGATGCAGTATTCAAAGTTTTTTAAGTATAAAGTATTTATTAAAACTCAAATTGAATATATTGTTCATATAGGAGTAATGTATGTTAGTGGAATTGTTACCCTACAATTATGAAGGTCATAATGTTTTTACCTAAAATATATATTAAGTAATCGTATCGTTGAAGCTTTATTTTTTTGACGATTTTTTTCTATTTTTAAAGGATTATAAACCTGATCTATTTACGTTAATTTTTTGAGAAATTTTGTTATCCCACATTGACTAGCTACTAAGGCTGATGGTTTTAGAACTTGTACATATAGGAAGTCTAAAGAGTATACAAATAATACATTTTTTTTACCTTGAAATTAAGTTTTTGTAAAATTATTATATCGGAGTAATTTATGTTATGTGGGATTGCTATCCTACAATTATCAGGCTCGTAATATTTTTCCGTAAAATATATATTATTAAGTAATCGTATCGTTGAAATTTTATGTTTTGGGACAAATTTTTCAATATTTTAAAGAATTATCACTCTAATCTATTTACGTTATATTTTTTGAAGGATTTTGTTATCCCACATTGATTAGCTACTAAGATTGATAATTTTAAAACTTGTATAAATAGGGAGGTTAAAGAGTACACAAATAATATATTTTTTCACCTTTTGGTTAAGTTCAAGTACAATTATTATTGAAAAAATTTAGCTAGTAAGACACTTTTTGTTCGTTGAATACTAACTAGGCCCGTGTCAAAATTTTAATTAAGAATAATGATAAAATAATTAGGCTAAAATTAAGGAAAGAAGTTAAAATAAGTAGGTAATTATATTTATTAAAAACTGTCAAATATTTCAAAACCGTTTTTAAAGAAAAGAAAATTGTATAAGGAGGATTTTGCAAATCATTTACAATTTCTATTAAGTGTAAAAGTAAATCCTCAAATCTCAAAAACAATTCTCTCTCTCCTCTCATTTACTCCATTGAAATTCGTTAAGCTATATTCAACATTCGTCGTCATCTTCAACCTGTCTTCATTAATCGGCGTCTTCAGCCTCTACATCTACATACAATATTATGTACATAAACATTTACATATGTATTAATGGTCAACAAGTAAAATGTACATAAATTACTAAATGGTAAATACATACATAACTACACACAACACAATTACCGTTTAATCGAGTCTTCAACGAGTAAAATGTACACAAACATACACACATAATATGTAACCAACAATACTACATAGGTGTACATTAATGTACCCTATATGTACACAACATAATTTTTCGTACATATTATAGCGTTAAACTGGACATTCGTTTACCGAAAACATCATATACGAAGCATTAGAATCAAGGTGAAAGGCATAAACACAAGTAAATCAACATAACACACAATATACACCAAAGCACACAAGTCCGGTTTATTATCTTTTTATTATTAAGTCATATCCCGTTCTAATTCAACTTAGGTTGTGACACGAGAGTCACCGAAACTCGCCTCGGTCCGTACTTACCGGCATGGAAAGGTACTGATGCATCCGACCCTCTACCAGCACGGGATAGTCGCCGAGAACCTCCTAGCTCTAGCGGGAGCTATGCAAGTTATCACCGCCCGTTATCATACACTTGGGCCAAAATAATATAAAGGTCGGTAATCCTAATTCCGGTTTAGTTGTTATAAACAATAAACACACACCACCAAACACACATCAATGCTAATACAAGGAATACGAGCTAAGTAATTCCGGAGACTTACCTTGTCCCAAAGATAATCCTGCTAACCACCGCTCTCAACTTCCCGTAGGAAGGCACTCAACGCTTGGTTAAAACAAGGCACAAAATCAACATCTCTCTCACATGCTAGAAGTCCTTAGACTTCTAGTCTCAATGATCTCGCAAGATCATAAACCATAACCATGCTAGGATAGCAAACTCTTAGTCCTCACGATCTCACAAGGTCATAACCATCACAACACAAGCTAAGATACTCTCGTTCTAGTCCACAACCTCAACATCATACAACCTCAATCCCTAAATTCTCACAAGCTCAACATACAACTATAATCCATAAACAACCTCACAAGATAATATCAACTCCTCAAGTCTTACAACATTTCATAATCAACCAAATGAGGCTCAGCAAAGCAGTAGGGTGAGGCTGAAGAAGAGAAAGAAAGGGCAACGGCAAGAAAAAAAATAAAAGGATAAATAAGAGAAAATAGAATAAATCAATTAAAAAAACTCGATCGGGATACTCATAATAAAATTTATGGATCGGAAACTTTTTTTTTTGAACTTTTTCGAAAATAAAGATATGGGAAATATATGTGGATCGAATATATAAACAAACTCGCAAAATATACTTTGAAATACAAAAATCATTCTCGCAATTTATTTTACGAGATCATATAATAATTTATGCACGGATAATAAAATATATCGATGTAATTATATACTCATAGAATTTAATTTATGACGTAAAAATACTCGTAAAAAAAATTTAAGCTATTAAAACATCGATAAAATCCGTAAAAATAAATATCGCAAAAACGGCTAAAAATTTGGGGTGTTACATCAGATCCCCTAAAAACAAGTTTCGTCCCAAAACTTGCCACATGCCGAAATTCTCAGTCCCTTAGGGCCGTGGTATGAACTCTCACTCTAAGAAGGTTGAAACCTTCTAATCTATACACACAAACTACTCAAACTACCACCACAAGATATATCCGGTCATATAACACATTCCCGCAGGGGCACAAACTACACATAACATCACACATGCACATAACTCAACCAAGGAGAACTAGGTCTAATCCGTCGATTCTATCGATGCTACTAGCTCTGTGTAAAACTCACTCAAAGATATTATCCTCCGTCTTCCTATTTAACCTTCTGATCTATACACACAAACCACTCAAACTACTAGCTTCGAGACAGGGACGTGTGGGTAAGCCGCCGAGAGGCCGAGGTCGGGGACGTGTACCCGTTGTAGATCCGCCAGCTGCGGATGTTCCTGCTGAGGAGGTGGCTGAGAGTATTGTTCCCGAGGTTAGGGATGAGACTGTTGCTAGGTCCGGAGTACGGAGTTTAGGACCTGTTGATTCGGGTCGGATATCGATTAGAGTATCAGAGTATCGAGCGTATGTCCAACAAGTGCAAGAGGAATACAGGATCGGGGCACCACCTCCAGCACCGCCGGTGCCAGCTAGGTCGACAGTGGTCTCTCAGAGGGTGACCTAGGTGGTGGTCCCACCGGTGGTAGCTGCACCAGTGAGAGTTATTGAGGATGATCGTGTGAGAGACGAGTTGAGGGTATAGAGGCCGGATGAATAGTTAAAGACTTTGAACCATCAATGAGTCCCCACATTTGACGGGAACGTTGGACTAGAGGTAGAGCATTGGATTAGTCATGTGGAGTCCGCATTGGAGGCGATCTGCTGTCCTGAGGGTCGTAAGGTGGAGCTGGTTCAGACCTTGTTTAGAGACCATGCATAGTTCTTGTGGAGGACCGTGCGGGGCGGAGTGTCCTGATTTGAGCAGTTACTGCGTCGTGTGCGGGAGACTTTTTGTCCTACCTCTCTGAGGAGAAACCGAGTGCAGGACTTCTTGGAGGCAGGATTTGATGATGTTCTGATAGCTAAGACGAATATGAGGTTCCGGGAGGAGCTGTCATTGATGGGTCTTACTACACCACCTGTGGACGAGCACGTGTAGTTCTCCTGGAGACTGAGGGAGACTACACACTTCTATTTGGCAGGGTTCCCCTGTGATTCCTTAGCCGATTACCAAGATCGAGCTTCAGCGTATGAGAGGGACCCACTGGGTCCTAAGAGAGTTATGCAGTCGGGAGGGTCAGACAAGAGACACGACCGGACCAGCCAACACAAGAGTAGAGGTTCAGGTCATGGGAATGGTCAAACCCAAGGCCGTTCAAGTTATCAGGTTGTACCGCTGACTGTTTCTAGGGGCCAACAATGCTACAGCTGTGAGGGGTATGGACACATTAAGCCGGAGTGTAGGAAGCCACCAATGACATGTTTTACTTGCGGCCAGCTGGGCCATTGAGCTACCTTTTGCCGACAGGGCAAGGTAACATCACAACAGGGATCCTCGCCTGATGGTACCTCAGGAGGTGGACAAAGCCAGTCTCAATATCAGGCTCGAGGTCAGCAGCAGCGAGCCCTTGGTGAGGCATATTCATAGGGTTCTGCTAAGATTCCAGGTAGAGTTAGAGGGCGTGGTGGAGGCACTTCAGAGACTAGGGGTACTCAGGCTCGAGTCTTTGAGTTGAAGAGCACCGTAGAGCCAGCAGCGCCCGCAGCCACATGTACTATTACGATTCATTGCTTTCTAGTCCGAGTACTTTTTGAGACGGGTGCGATGCACTCTTTCATATCTGATGATTGCATAGATAGGTTGACCTTAGATACAGTAGAGGGGGAACCTTTCCTTATAAGGTTACCCGATAAGAGTAAGGTTCGCGGTACTCGGGAGATTCACAGTTGTCCCATCCGCCTGGGAGGTCGTGATTGGTTAGCGGACTTCCACGTCATGCGCTTAGTGCATGAAGAGGTCATACTAGGGATGGACTAGATGGACCGCCATCGAGCTGTTCTGGACATCCGTAAGAGGACAGTGACGGTCCCTACGGAGTCTGGGCAGGAGGAGGTCTTTCGAGGGTGGGACATCGGAAAGATCGGGACGGTCATAGTGCGGTCCGAGCCGCAAAGCTCATAGGTCAAGGGTACGAGGCCTTTTGGTGTTACGTCATGAAGGAGGAGGCGAGATCATCTTTAGCAGAGACCCCAATAGCTTGTGAGTTCGAGGATGTATCTGGCGAGCCGCCGGGCTTACCACCACAGAGGAGCGTAGATTTTGGATTTGAGTTGGAGCCCGGCACGAGGCTGATCTCCAAGGCTCTATACCGCATGACACCAATCGAGATGCTTGAGCGCAAGATGCAACTCGAGGATTTGACAGAGAGGGGATTCATCCGACCCAGTGTGTCTCCCTGGAGTGCACCAGTCCTCTTCGTCACGAAGAAGGACGGATCTATGAGGCTTTGTATCGACTATCGAGAGTTGAACAAAGTCACAGTCAAGCACAAGTACCCGTTACCGCGTATTGATGATTTGTTGGATCAGTTACACGAAGCTACTGTGTTTTCGTGTATTGACTTGAGGTCAGGGTACCATCAACTGGGAGTACGAGAGGAGGACGTACCGAAGACGGCCTTTCGGACCAGATACGGTCATTATGAGTTTGTGGTGATGCCTTTCGGGCTCACCAATGCTCCTGTTGTCTTCATGGAGTTGATGAATGGCATCTTCATTGACTTCTTAGACCACTTTGTGGTAGTTTTCATCGACGACAACTTAGTATACTCCCGGAGTAGGGAGGAGCACGCCGGACACCTGAGGACGGTGTTGCGGGTCTTACAGAACAGAGAGCTTTATGCTAAGCTCTCTAAGTGTGAGTTCTGGATGCCAGAGGTTGCCTTCCTTGGCCACATTGTCTCCGCCGAGGGTGTCAAGGTGGACCCGGCGAAGATAGAGTCAGTTGCATCATGTCCGCTTCCTAAGACGGTCAAGGAGGTATGATGTTTTCTAGGTTTGGCCGGATACTACCGCAGGTTTGTGAAGGATTTTTCTATGATTGCTAGACCACTCACTTTCTTGCTAAGGAAGTCCATCAGATTTACATGGTCCTAGTCCTGTCAACGGAGTTTTGAGGAGCTGAAGGAGAGATTGACTTCCGCTCCCATGTTAGCACAGCCAGAGGGCGTTGAGGATTTCGTCGTTTACAGTGATGCATCCAAGCTAGGCTTGGGATGCGTTCTGATACAGAGAGGTAGGGTCATTTCTTATGCGTCTCGACAATTGAAGATGTATGAGGAGAATTACCCTACTCACGACCTTGAGCTAGCCGCAGTCATCCATGCATTGAAGATCTGGCGTCATTACCTCTACGGGGCCACCTGTCAGATCTTCACATACCACAAGAGTCTGAAGTACATCTTCACTCAGCGGGAGTTGAATAACCGCCAGAGGAGATGGTTAGAGTTGATTAAGGATTTTGACTTAGAGATCCTTTATCACCAGGGGAAGACGAATGTGGTCGCCGATGCCCTTAGTAAGAGGACACCCCGCGAGGCGGCGATAGCTAGATTGACCGTTCAGACACGGTTGCCAAGAGATTTGATTTGGTTGGAGGTAGACATCTGGTTCCCGGAAACTGACGGTCATCTGTCAGCGTTGGAGGTTTCACCGGATCTATCGGAAGATATCCGGTGGAAACAGGAGGTTTGTCCCGCACTAGTGAGGATAAGAGATAGGATGTCTAGAGGAGAGGCACCACAGTTTATGGTGGGTGCAGACGGGATTTTGAGGCACCAGGAGCGCATATGTGTACCATTTGACAGAGAGTTGAGGCAGCTTATACTGCAAGAGGCCCATTCTACACCTTACTCCGTCCACCCGGGCGCGAGTAAGATGTATCAGGATATACGGCGATCTTATTGGTGGGGCGGTCTCAAGCCCGACGTGGCTAGTTATGTAGCCCAGTGCGCGACCTGTCAGCAGGTCAAGATCGAGCAGCACGGGCCCGGAGGAGAGATCCAACCACTTCCGATTCCACAATGGAAGTGGGAGGACATTTCTATGGATTTTGTTACTGGTTTGAGGTTGAGTAGAGGCTTTGGCGCGATATGGGTTGTGGTGGATCGGCTGACGAAAACGGCATAATTTATTCCTATTAAGGAAACGTGGCCGGTGTCTCTTTTGGCCGAGGAGTTTACCCGGAAGATAGTGAGGTTCCATGGGGTGCTGAGGACGATCATTTCAGATAGGGATGGTCATTTTACCTCTAGGTTCTGGCAGCAGGTACACACTGCCTTAGGCACGAGCTTACAGTTCACCACGGCGTACTATCCTCATACGGATGGACACTCGGAGAGGACTATTCAGATCCTTGAGGACATGTTGAGGGCATGTGTGCTTGATTAGGGCCAGGTATGGCCCGACCATCTTCCGTTGGTGGAGTTATGTTATAACAATAGTTGGCATGCAACTATTGGGATGGATCCTTATGAGGCACTATATGGACGGAGGTGCCGTACACCCTTGTGTTGGGATGAGCCTGGGAGGATGAGTGGTTTGGCACCCGAGCAGGTGCAGGATGATATCGCTCGGGTAGCATTGATCCGAGAGCGGATGTTGCCTGCACAGAGCCGTCAGAAGTCTTATGATGATAAGAGGCGCATGCCTCTGGAGTTCAGGGTGGGAGCCCAGGTATGGTTGAGGGTGTCACCGACAAGGGGAGTACGACGTTTCGGCATTAAAGGGAAGTTGAGTCTCCGATATGTCCGGCCCTTTGAGATCCTTGAGTGGATAGGAGAGGTAGTGTATAGATTGGCATTGCCACCCCGATTGGAAGAAGTCCATCCAGTTTTTCATGTGTCTCAGCTGAGAGAGTATGTGCATGACCCGAGACACATAGTGAGCCACGACGACCTAGTGGTTGAGCCGGACCATACTTTTGCTGAGCACCCGATAGCAGTTCTGGAGAGAGGTATGAGATGCCTTCGATCGAAGGTAATACCCATGATGAGAGTGCAATGGTCGAGGCGAGGGATTGACGAGGCCACTTGGGAGACGGAGGATAGTATCTGGCGGAACTATCCCGAGTTTTATGCGGGTCTAGAGACGTCTATAGGACTGTCAGGTAGTTCTACATCCTTGTGTTGGTTGCTTTTAGTGATTGTATGTGTGATATATCTGATGTGCTTGTGTGTGACCCTTAGGTGGTCTTGATGTAATAACTTGTTAGTCATAGGGCTTGCCTAGTCTTATGACCTCGGTTAGTACTCCTTAAGTTTCGGGACGAAACATATTTTGAGGGGGATCTGATGTAACGACCGATTTTTCGTTACGCTTTGATATTGTTAGAGAAGAGTAGAAGTTGTGCACAAGGTCTCACGCCTTTGCGGCTTAGACGACGCAGTCGAGTAGGCCGCAGGTGCGGCTAGGATTCCCGTAGGGGCGGTGACACGCGAGGGCGGGGTAGTAGCGTTTTGAGCGACCGTCCGCCTTTCTATCCTTTTAACTCATCTCTTTAATTGCTTAGAGAGTTGGTGGCTGAGTTCGTTTGATATTCTCCCTCCTTTATGCAGCCCATTCTCCTCCTCCCTCCCTCATTTCTTTTCACGTTACTTTGTTTCCCTCCTCCAAACCTCACCTCCTTGCATTCTTCTTCTCCAACCTTCTCCTCCATTCTTCTCTTTGCTTGCTCCAGCTTGGATCCACCTTCCTTGAGGCCGGAACTGTAGTAACGTGACGAGGGTAATACTCCTTCCTCCTCCTCTTTCCTTCTTCTTTCTTCCTTCCTCTTCCATGGCTTGAATGGAAGATCTTTAAGAATCTTTGCTCAACGATCTATCGTTGTCTTGTTGGCATGATGACGAAGCTAGACCTTAGAGGGAGGCTAAGAACAAGTGTGAGAGGTGGTAGACGTTCATAGTACCAAAGGAGACTCTAGGAGACCGGCTGCACAATCGAAGAACTCAATAGACGGACGTTCTGCACAGATAGGCGCAGGGGCGGATTCAGTCGGGCGCAGGGGCGGGCTCAGTCAGGCGCGGGGGTGGTTTGCACCAATGAGTCCCGAATCTTGTTACTTTCTTTCCTTCTTCCATTCCTTAAGTTGTCATAGCTTTGAAGCATGCTAGGCTGGCTTAGAGTAGTTGAACTGGAATGCCATATAGTGGCTGGACCTTAGAGGTCTAGTGTGAGTTACATACGTCTCATTGGTGGTATGTTGTTGAGGTGTTCGATTAGAGTTTTGTGGAAGAAACCATTGTGTGTATCTTTATGTTGAGAGTTGGAAAGGTCATGGACTGAGAGTGTAGTCTTCTTGGACTAGGTTGTTGAGGAGGTTGAGCCTAGAAGTCTAAAGACTTCTAGTGGACTAGAGTGTGGTTTGATTGTGTTCCTTGTCTTGAACAGGCGTTGTGCGTTTTCCCGAGGGAACTTGAGAGTGAGGTGATCGTTTGCGCTTCGGAGACTAGTAAGTCCACGGACTTAATTAGCTGGCTTCTTGTATGAGTCTAATGTGTCTGAGTGGTGTTTGCTAGTTAGAGTAACAACTAAATTGGATTAGGACGACTTTATTATATTACGTAATTGACCCAAGTGTATGATAACGGGTCGTGACATCACTGCCTAGATCTTGCGAGAGCTAGGAGGTTCCCTGCGACCAGCCCAAGCAGGTAGACGGTCAAATGCATTAGTACCATTCCTCGTTGGTAAACGGGGACAGGGGCGAGGATTGGGAATCTTTCGTGTCACAAAATAAGTATCATTAGTAATGGCCTATCACCTAATTAAAGATAATAAAAGGATTGAGTGTTGCATGTTGATTGTGTATGTAGTGTGTTTGTGCTTTTACCTTTATACTTATGCATAGAATGTTTGCTAATGGTTTTATACCGCCTTGTGGAATACCTTGCAGGTTAGAAAGGCGATCGAGTGATCCGGCGGTAGTGGGCAGCCGGGGTTCCGTGCATTATAGAACGGGACTGTTTATCTCTTCATGTCTTTCAAACTTATGTTGTTTGTTCTTGTTTTGAGACTCGGCTGGATTGTTTTGAGTTTGTACTTTTGCTTTCGCTCATGATATACAATTATGTTGTTTTGCCTTTTTATTTTTGCCATGTTGTAAGGTCCGATGAAGTTGTTTCCAGGCTAAGGGTCGGGACCCATTGTGAGGTCCCAGCTCGTAGCATTCCGAGTCCTCTAGGATTTGGGTTGTTACAATTTTTGCATTGCATAGATATCGTTCATTTTTTGACATTTATTAATATTGTGATTTTTATAATCCATATATAGTGAACACTCCTGACTTGGTATGCCCCCATATGTAGTCAATTTATACGACGAATTAGATCAACAATTATGTTGTTATTATTTCTCATATAAGCGTATACTTTATTACATAAACATTCGTAATCAAATCAACAAAATAAAATTAAAAAAATGCATCTACAAAAAATTACTCATACAAAAAAAAACAAATTATATATTTTCATACTCGTGCAAGGCACGGGCACTAAACTAGTAAGTATTATATTTTAACTAGATGTGTGGGTAGTACGTCAATGTACGTGCTAGGAACAACTAAGAAGATGTGCAGTTGTGCAACGTGATTAGTCTGACATCCAGCGAACCTCATATAGTATTGAATTAGATCATCAATTAACGAATATTTTAAAAATTTTCGGAATAAATTTTGGCCAAATATACTAACTAGATGTTTTTAGATTTCCCTCTACTAGTTCTTATAGCATCACACCAAAAAAAACTAGGCTTATAGCATTTTTCTATTAAGTAAATATACCTTTTTTTTAATCTTTAAATCTGATTTCATCTTCTTCTGTTACATAACAACTACCACGGGGAACCCTAACTCCCTTCTCTTCCCTCTCTTGTGCAACCGGCCGCTGCTTCCCTTCCATCTCCACTGTTGAAACCTCTTCCCCTCTGTTCTCTCTCGTACAACCGGCGGCGATTTCCATTCCTTTCATATCCTCTGAAACCAGATGCCCGTCCGCCCTCCCTTTATTCTCCTCAAATCATCTTCTCCTTCCTTGCTCTGATTTCATTTCAGCTTATTTTGTCTCTGCTTCTTGCTCCCACCGTTGCTGCAGGTAGCAAATCCAACAAGAAGAGCACCTGTCTTTCATTGGACGGAGAGCCTCTCTTCCTTTTTTGATCTCTACCCCTTTCCAGTTTAGTTTTGGTATAGTTCTTTGCTCATTGCTTGTGTTTGGGAGTTGGATTTTTTTTTCTGTAATAGTTTGTATTTGAACGATGGTGGTGAGGACTTGTGTTGTTCTTGTTGCTTCTAGGTTTTTTCTTTACTGTATTTCTAGAGGTTATTTTAATGTAGATTTGTCTGATTTCTTGTGTCCTTCGTTGATGAACGAGTTTTAAGATCTAGAGTTATTCTCAGCTATAGATGCAGTTATTCATATTTCTTTCTTATCTACAGATGCAACTATTTGATTGTAGATCTGTTGATTCTTTTGTTCATTGCTTCTGGTGTGAATTTCATACCAGAAAATAAATAAGGGCAAAAAAAATATAAAAAAAACAAAGTCAAGAATTGATATGAATTTTCTACTATGCAATTCATACCAGAAAATAATATATATATATATATATATATATATATATATATATATATATATATATATAAAGGGCAAAACAAAACAAAAGAAAAAAAAAGAAGTCAGAATTCCTTATACGTAACAACCTTAGCAAATTCATGTATGTTTTTTTTCTTTCAAAATAGAAGGGTAAATTACTTTTACCTACCATTAATGAAAGTTGTAAAAATTAATGGGGTATAGAAAATTAAAGCAAATAGAAAAGGGCACACTTAACCAAATTCTTTCACCGATCTCGAGTTTGTGGAATTTTTTATTTTATTTTATTTTTCAAAAAAGGTAAGATATATTGATAAAAGTATTGGAAGAGACACAAGAGAATATTGTAATATCATGATACTAATTGAATAAATATATTATCTAGTTATATATTTTAAGAAATATATACGATCTTTATATTTTATAATAGTTATTATACTTTGAATATTCTCGTATAACCCTATAAAAAGGGCGATAATAATATAAATACATTGTGTGCTTTATCCCACCCCACCATAAATCTTTTATGGTATCAGAGTAGTTTGATCTCCCGGGTCCTAACTTATGGGTTTGTCGACCTTAAGACTGTAACATCCAGAATATTTATTCTGGGTGTTGAGCGGTTTATCGACCTCCCGTATGCGCAACTCAGTTTTCCCGTAGGCACGAGGCGCTGAGTAACGGGATTTATTCCAAAATCTCGCCCTAACCTCTCGTTTTTCACCTTTGCTTTTGGACCCCTCGGTTCCTAGCGTAAATTCGAAGGATGGGTCAGCTGACCCTTGAGCTTCCCCTTTTGTGGCAACCTTGTCCCTTCTCTCTCTCTCTCCTCTTATTTCACTCTTACGTGAAATGGTTTCCTCCTCCACACTCTTTCTTTGGCTTGGATGCTCTTGGGAACTTCCTTGATGACCTCCCTTCTCTTCCTCTTATTTTGATGTCCAGCAATGAGTTGAGCTACAGATCCGGATTAGTAATGGTAAGTCTTTTCCTCCTTCTTCATTCCTTCACCTTCATCTTCTTCCTCAAGCTTCAATGGTGGAAGCCATAGCTTTATCTTGTTTTCTTTCCTTTGTCTTGCATGTGATTGGGATCGAGTTTGGGATGTCTTGTATGATCTTGTGGTGTGTGGAGAACATCTATGGTGGAGCAAGGAAGCTAGGAGGCATCAACACATCAAGGATCCACCGAAGAGAACCGTCGGAATTGACTCTATTGTTCGACCGCAAGGGCGGCCAGCTTGAGCCGCAGGGGCGGCCAACCCAGGCCGCAGGGGCGGCTAATGGTTCTGTCAGCCCTCCTTTGCGGTCTTCTTTCCCCTTTCGTGGCTGCTCTTCTTCTTTCTGATCCCGTGCTTTTGCTTGGTGAGTTCCCTACCTTGAGAATGTATTCTTAGATGATCTTAGAGTGCGTGGATGATAGAAGCATGCTAGGTTTGGACCTGGGATAGTTGGAAAGCCATGTAGTGGCTTGTGGACCTCAGGCGAGTTTGGAGAGGTTGTTGGAATGTTCTAATGGTTAAGTGTTGTATGTTTCTGGGTGGTACATGGGATGAGTGTAGGGATATCCTTGTGAGGCTTGTGAGGTTGAGATTGTAAGTTTATAGTTGTGAGCTTATGGTTGTTGAGATTATGGGCTAAGATATGCGTATCCTAGCAACATGTTGTTACTATTGTGATCATGGAGACTATGCATGTTACCCTAGTGGTGTTGTGAGTTATGATCTTGCGAGATCCAAGGGCTTAGAAGTCTCAGGACATCTAGCTTATGTTGAGTGTGATGTGAGCATGAGGGATTCTAGGATGCGGTCCTAGAATTTAGAGTCAAATGGTCTTGCGTAGATCATTTATATAGAAGTCTTAGACTTCTATTGTGAGTGGGTTGTTGTAGATATAATTATCTTCTTGTGAGCAGGTTATGGGCTTCCTCCCAAAGGAAGCGAGAGTGTTGTGAGTTGAGTGTGGTGACGAGGTAAGTCTCCGGACTTACTTAGCTCGTATTCTTTGTATTAGCGTTGATGTGTGTTTGGTGGTGTGTGTTTACCGTTTATGTTATAACAACGGAACCGGAAATAGGATTACCGACCTTTATATTATTTTTGCCCAAGTGAATGATAATGGGCGGTGACATCATCTGCCTAGCTCTTGCGAGAATCTATGAGGTTCTTGGCGACTAGCCGTGCTGGAGAGACGGTCGGAGGCATCCGTACTATTCCATGCCGGAAATAGGGACCGAGGCGGGACCACGGTGGTCTTGTGTCACAAAACTAAGTTGAATTAGAATGGGATACGACTTAATAATAATAAAGATAATAAACCGGATTGGTGTGCTTTAAAGTATGTTGTGTGCTTGTGGTGTTTTACTTGTGTTTGAGCCTTTCCCATTAATTCTAATGCTTCGAATATGAGCTAACGGTTTTATACCGAATGTTGTAGTTGCCTTGCAGGTTAGGATGCGGCCGAGAGATCCGGAAGGGTGGGCAGCCGGGGGTCCGTACGTTTTTAGGAAGGGTTTATGAGTTGGAGTTGAGTTGTGTTTTGTCCTTCGGTTATTACGTTTTGTATGCCGCATGTTTGGCGTTCGGTTTTGAGTTGTATCTTGACTGAAGTTTGTAGTTGCATCCTTTCGGGTTTTTTTTATCATTTGCATTAAAAATGATTTACGGTTTTGCCTTTATTTGTGCCATGTTGGAAAGGTCCGGTGAAATTGTTGTCAAGCTAAAGGTCGGGACCCATTGTGAGGTCTCGCCCGTATCATCATCTTAGCTCAAATTAAAAACGACTTATACATATATTAGTGTATGGAGATATGAGACCTAATAGAAAGATGATATTATGACATCATCACCTTTAAGACGATGACGTGGCTTGGGATAACGCTCATACGGGTTAGATTATGCTCAAGTATCGAGTCGGGGTGTTACAAAGTCGTATGTTGTTGTTGTAACACCCCAAGTTCTGGGAACTCGAAGCGTTACGGGATGGAACCACACAATGGGTCCTGACCCTCAGAGTAGAAATGACACAACGGATCTTACAACAAGGCACATACGAATGAAAACCAAAAGTCAATATAAAAACAAAGGTTTAAACAAAAGGAAGCGTAAAAGACTCGCAGTCGAGTTCAACACAAAAGGAAAAGCAACAACATAAACATAAACCCGATCCCGTCCTATAATGTACGGGAACCTTGTTAACGAGAATCGAGTTTCGATTCAAGTAAGTCCTTTGTGCTTAATTAGTTAGCTTCTAGATATGAGTGCGAATATGAGATGTATTTGTTGCAGTGGTGTTTGAATGATGTGTTTACAGTTGAGATAACAGGCAAAATGGTCATTTTACCTTAGGAAAAATGATGTAATTGTTTTTCCATTGGACTACCTTATCCCCCATATATCTCCATACATTTTCCACAAATTTCCATTCTCCTCCACAATAAACCACAATTTGTATAGGAGTCATGCCTAACAAGTTCTGTAAATACCAGAAAAAACTACCATAAAGATACGAGAAATTAAAAGAATGCACAACACTGCAACAAATATCAAAAATGAGCATACCATAAACACAATTATCAAATATTACCAGAAATGAGCATACCAAAAAAAGGATAATACCACAAATAAAGCATGTTACATACCATAGATAATCATACCAGAAACTCAATTAACAAATAATAATAGAAACACAATTATCAAATAGATACCATAAACCAAATTATCAAACAGATATAAAAAACACAAGTCTCATTCATACTAGAAATATCTACAATTAGCATACCAGAACTTTGACACGGTTAAATTCCGCTTCGTAAACTCTAAAAACCGCTTCCTAATACATAATGAAACGGTTTTGAGCCGTTTCATCCGCTCGTGTTGCATTAGGCGTAGTGGAGCGTTTAATTTAGGTTTTTGTAGCGGTTTTTCCCAACCTTAAAAAAAGTGCTACATTAGATCAATAAACCGCTTCATTTGCAATTTACCTAATGCAACTCTTTTTCACAGCTATTGAAGCACTTTTTACTTATTTAAGGCAACACATATGTGCTTATAAGTAACGGTTTTGTAATATTATAATATAATGTCCAAATACATTAGTATAAGAAAAACAATCCATGTTATCACCCTGCCACTTGGGAGGATTCTTTCTAGGTTTGATTACAACTCTTGACCCTTGTGTAGTCTGAGAAAGGACGATGATCACAACTTAATGAGGAGTCCGACAAATGTGATTCCTTACAAGGAATCAGAAATTGCAAGTCAGGGTACAACTCAACAAGTAGAAGACGACATTAAGCACCATCCCTATGTAGTTAATAAGGAATGAGGCTTAGTGATGAAAAAATTGTGAATGATATTCTAGACAAAAAAAATCAAACATCAAGGATTAAAAGGATGAGAGTGTTTATTAGTCCCATTTGCTTTAAACCATGCAGTCCTTCAACCATTACAAATGAGCACTTTATGTTGGCTTAGGAATCAAATACAATAATAGGCACCAATTTTGACAACAGTGTGACATCATCGTAGGTTAAACAACTTAGAACTGCACTCGCAGATTAAAGAATAGTCATCACCTACAAACAAGAAGGGTTTTAATATGGAACCCTCAATCAAAAATCACAGATTTTTATATATAACAAAAAGTGATGTTGTATATACTTACATTGAATATACAAGCACACATAATAATCACTTCTTATGAAAATAGTCATGAAGTAATCTATATACTTTTAAAAGTTAACTCTATTCAAAACCTAATCAACAAAAATATTAGCAAAAGTCCTTCAATAGCTCCAAAGAAGTTCACCCAAAAATTCAAAAAATAACAAATGTATAGTAAGAATCAACAAGAATATTCCCCGTCATTTCACATGATTTAACAAGAAATTTTAGGAAGAATTCAACATGAATTCAAGCAAGAAAATTGTTGGTATATGGCTTTGATAGAATCCAGTACTACGGCCTTGGTTACGGTCAGGCTTCATGCAATTCCAAGATAATTGAAACTATAACCAAACTAATTGAGAAAGATCTATCACCAAAATCTAATGTACTAAGCCAAGAAGCTCATAGATCATTGAAAATTAGTTGGCAATCACCAAAGCTTAGAGTTGAAAAAGAAATAAACATAGAAGAACCCTGCATACTGCTAGATACAAAAAAATTAACAACATCATTTGCCGTGTCTTAGTTTATAACTTAACAAAAACTGGAGAATCAATGAAAATTTAACCAAATGAGTCACCAATTTTAGTTCAAGATTTCGTCATAGAATTCAAGATTTCGTTATAGAACACACAGAAACTAAGAGCAAGCTATCCACTGAGTTGGCGTCACAAATTAACAATCTACAACTCTTCTTTAAGAACAAAACTGAAAAACAAAGCTCAAGAGGTAAACTAGATATGAGAATCTCATTCGACTACAGGAAAAACATCGTGCGGTACCACTTTTATCACACTCATTTAGACTTTTCACTCCCTTTGTGCTTGTACACTTGCTTCAGACCTCACTAACTTAGGTTAATGCCTAGTAACAAGGATAACTAAGAGAAAGCTATCAAATACTCTCTTTTTTTTGCCACTTTGTGAATCAAAGTCTCCAATTCACCCTTCCATTCAAGCAACAACTTTCACAAGTGACTTTCTTCTTTGAGACAAATGATCAAACACCTTGTGAGCATTACTCAAATAATGTAAAATATACTTAACCCCACATTGTTTTAACTAGTAAAAACCATAAATAAGAAACTAATATTTACCTTTTTTCCTTTAATTTCATCGTGTGAAGGTGATTGTTAGTATTGAGATCCTTGAATGTCCCGGTTCTGCAGTTTTCATCTTCTAACAATAGCTAAAAATGGAAGTTAGAGAGGGAGTTGTTGATAAAAATTCAGTTTTGGGATAGGCCGCTCAACCTTCATTGTTGGTTTTATTCACTAAATCAAATACGATAAAGAGATGCTTGTAATCTAATTATATAGGAATTATTGAACAAAAATGGAAAAGAAACAAAAAGAAAGGAGCATACCAATAACAATCAAACAACTTGAGGGATGTCGATAACTTCAATAGTTGGAAGCCCTAAGTTCAAACTTGTAGGCCTAGACCTTGAACAAGAGTAGAAGTGGAAGAAACTGTTGAGAAAGATTTGGAAAGAAGGGTGAAATTGAAGAAACATTAGAGAAAGATCGAGGAAAAGGCTATGGGTAAGTAGTTTACTGAGTAGTAAGTAAAGGATTAGGGTTTCATGAAAGACGAATCGTCTAAAATTGAGGATTTGAGGTACTTTAATCGATAGGCACACTAGTGATGATAATTTTAGCGGCAATCATCTATTTTTTGAAGCGGTTTTTTTTTAAACCGTTTCAATATGCCAAAAACCGTTGCAAGAAATCGCTTCATTAGTAGAACTGCTTCTTTTTTGTGTTTCATAACCCAAAATTTTTAAAACCGTATCTTAAACCATTTCAATAAGTCTGACCGTTTCAATAAACATCACCGTTGCATTGAACCGTTTCCATATAGCTTTAATGTAGTAGTGAGAAGAATGCACAACACCACAAATCGAGCATATCACATACCATAAATAAATCATCATACCATAAATGCCAGAAAAACGATTACATCATTAACTGATACCAGAAACCCAATTTTCAAACAATACAGAAACTCAATTATCAAACAGATACTAAAAACATAAGTTTGGTATTGTTTGATAATGAACAATACCTAAAACTGAAAACATAAAACTCGTTCATTCATACTAGAAAAAAGAAAATATAATTGATTTTTAAATCATTCCAGAATCTCAAATCAAATTCATACCAGAAACACAACTCTCATTCATACCAGAACAAAGAAAATTCAAAAATAATGCAAAACACCTAAAACTGAAAACATAACACTCATTCATACTAGAAACTTAACAGTCATTCATACCAGAATAAAATAATACCAAAACTGAGCACGTCTCATACTAGAATTACAAAATGTTAACAAAACTTCAAGATGGTGAGCATAATACCAAAAATAAATTGGAGAGAGAGAGAGAGAGAGATGGTGAGAGAGATATCTTGTTATTTTTTGTGTGTCTATTGTGGTGTATAACAATTGCGATTTTCTAGTATGAATTTCTATTGATTTCGATACTCGATTGCGATGGAGATTGCTAGATCGATGGCGATTGAGAGAGAGAATAGAACAAAAGGTTTCGATAGCCAAAGAAGAAGAAGATTGGGAGATCGAGAGTAGAAGAATGACGATGGATTCTGTTTTCATTTTCAACGTAAAGGCCAATCCTTTCCTTTTGCACAATAAATTTTTTTATGGTATGGGCTTACTTAGTATAAGGAAAACTGGAAAATGTCCGGTTATCAAATTCGCCCAAAAATAAAATAGTTTAAATATTTTATATTATTTATATTTTTATATTATTTATATTTTATATTAGTTTTTGGTAGTTTTTGTTTAAAAAATTATGTAAAATATTATCAGTTTTGAACTTGTATAATACTAGTTTAAAATTTTTATATTATTATTTTGAATATTATATTCGTTAGTTCAAACATTACATTTTATTTATTGTACATACAAAAAATACATAAAAAAAATAGGTAAAATTAATTAAAATATCTCAAACTTATAGGGGTGGTAAATTTGTACCACAAACTTTTAACAAGAATAAAAACACCATAGTCTTCGTTACTCATGATAACACGATGCCATAAAAATTTAGTCCGGCCAAAACTTCGACAAAAAGGGTGACGTCACATCTGAGTTGAATTTTTATGGGAATAAAAAAAAACAAAACAAAAAAAAATACAACTTTCCAACTTCTTCTTCTTCCTCTCTCCATCCGTTGAGTTGGATTTCTATGTTCCTCCATTTCCACAACCTCCCCCTCCTCCATGTAGTTTGACCAAATTCGGATGGTCAATTGAGGACAAAATCACGATTTTGTTGAGAAAGCTCTTCCAACAACAGCGTGGGGGAAGTGGTGGAGTTGTTTCACAATGACAAACCCATTATTGGGGAGCTGACCTAAGTACACATATCCAAAACCCGTCATAACCGATCTTGCGTTTCGGGTCAAACCAATTCGTCGATGATTCTAGCTCTCCTCGAAAGTGAACAACGGTTGGAGAAGTCATCCAGCAGAGTGATGCCGGCACAAGAACACAACCATTGGGTCTTTTGGACACATAGAAAACACTAATCTTCTATTCCATAGATGAATATAAGCCATAACAGGAAAATAGAGGATACAGAGGAGAGCAAAGCGGTGCTTAAAATAACCAATTTGTGGTTAATCCATGACGGAGAGAACCCAATCTCATCAATCAGGAAAACAAATCCCTTATCCGATCCGTTGAATTGAACACACAAATCCCATTTCTAGATCTACATTCTCTGCAACTAACAAAGAACAGATCTTGGTTTTTATGATAGACAAGTTCAATCCCAATATTAATAAACCGGTTAAGAAAATCAAGTACATCGCTTTGACAGCCTTCTTCAGAAACGGGTTTGGATTTGGAGACACAACCATGGAGGAGGAGATGAGCAGGGTTTTTAATAAGCGAGCATTGAAAAGGACAAACACTGCAATTAAGAAGAATAGGAGGAGAATAGCTTTTGAGGAGAGAGAGTTACAAGAGCACCAAACATCGGAAGGTTTGAGAGATTAATGAGGTGGGTTGGAACGTAGGGGAAGTTTGAGGCACAACAGTGGTGGTCGACGGCGGTGGTTGGTGGGAAAGGAGAAAAAGAGAGGAGTAGTTAGGTTGGAAATCGAGGAGAGAGAAAGAATGTCGTTAATGGTGATAGACGAGTGAGGGGAAGAGCAATGGGGTTCAAAAGAACACGACGAGAAGAAGAGGAGAAAGGGAATGGAGGTGGAAGGGTATTGAATGCAGTGGACATCGATGAGTATGTTAGGGCTCGTTTGGTATGATAGTAGGAATGAGGTTGGAATTAGGAATCGGAATGGAATAACGAATTGGAATAACTCATTCCTGATACTTTGTTTGGTATGATGTTGGAATGAAATATTTTTGACACATGTTTTTTATTTTATATGAGTTATGAAACGAGAAGTTGTTTATATATGATGAAATATGTGTGAATGTTTATAATGTAAATATATGTTATTTTTTAAATTATATTAAGAAAAATGAAAACTAATGAATAACTTAAAGATTAAACACTAAACAATAATCAACCCAAATAAATAGGAATATATTTCTTCTACCAAATATATATTTTTTAATTGAACAAATTTTATTATTTTCGAGCATTTTCAGTTACATTAAATCTTGAATAAATTATTCGTATTATAGTTAAAAAAAATTTTTTTAGTCAAAATCATGTTTTTGTACAAAATAGTTATATAATTAAAATTAATTGATCGACAATAAAACAAATTTATAAAAAATTATTATATTTATTTTGTGAAACTAAATAAACAAGTATATATATATATATATAATATTAATAGTTTTAAATTTAAAATGAGTTTGTGTTGGAATGAATACTCACTTTCAATTTATGAAACAATTTCTTCTCTAAGATTGGAATGAGTCATTCCATGGAATCATTCTCATTCCGATTCCAAGCCTAACCAAACAAGAGGTATTGGTATGACTCATTCCGATTCCGATTCTTGATTCCATGGAAATCGTATCAAACGAACCCTTAAGGTTTTTTTGAACTTGAAGGCAGAGATGAGTTTAAGAAGACATTTCCGACTGAGGAGGTGAAGGTTGTGGGCCTTGTGGCAATGGAGGAAGATTAAAGAGAAATGCAACTCAGATGATGGAGAGGAGGAAGAAGATGGAAAGTTTGTTTTGTTTTTTTTTTTAATTTTTCATAAAAATCCAACTAACGTCACATTTTGGCTGAAATGTTGGTTTGAATAAATTTTTTTATTCTTTTTAAAAGTTTGTGGTACAAGTTACCACGCTTATAAGTTTATGGTATACCTCTTCTTCTCCCTTATTAGGACAGAGTCGAAGAATATGATATGCGTTAACCAACCCGGTCTCATTTTTCTTGTTGGTCTATAACCATTCTTCTTCTATATAAATTCTACGTCCTCTGCGTTAACCAGCAGGCCATTGAATATGACAACCCTGAGGTTGGAGTTCAACATAGAAACTGGGTCTTACAAGGAGTTGATCGAAAGAATCCGTGCTATATTGCAACATCCCGGAAGATTCTCTCACCGCCGTCCCGTCCTCCCAACTCGATACGCCGGCTTGGAGTCACGTGATACCCTTGATTTGGTTCTGTCAACTACTAACAACACTCTCACTCTAAAACTCAACCGGGAAGACCTCTTCATAATCGGATACCGAACGCAGAGCGGTGAGTGGTTCGAGTTTGGGAAAAACAACGAAGCAAACCCGGTTCATTTAATTCCAGGGTCAACCTTCCTTGGCTTTCGTGGGAGCTACGATGACATCCGAAAAAGCGGCGGAGATGTAGAAAACCTGAGGATTACTCGGCAGGCTGTTCTATCAGCTGTGGATTACCTTGCAACAGCAGCTGCTGGGATAGGGAAAGCTCCGCATTTGGTTCTCTTGATTGTTGTGATATCTGAAGCATCTAGATTTGAGTATATTCGATCAGAGATGACTATTCCGATCCATGATCGAAGCGACGCCCGGTCCTTCACGATTGAACCGTGGATTAGCGGAAATCTCTTTACGAAGTGGGGCAAGCTTTCTAAAATGCTGCTTGGAGCTGATGCGAACGGAGATGATTCCTTTTTACTTCCTCAAAATCATCCTCTGCGTAGCAGGATACCAAGCGCAGAACAAGCTGCTTATTATGTGGGTCTCCTCAAAGGACCCAAGGTGAGACCGACCGGTTAAACATAAAATTTCTCGGCTATTCATTTCTCCTATGGGCTAGGTATGCTTTTTGTCCGGTAATCTTTCCGGGAAAATAAAGGTGACCGATGGGCTAGGTCACTCGGGTCTGCTTTGATTGGTTCATCGTGGACATTTCTACTTTTTTTTTTTTTTCATGTTTTTGAATTGTTTGTACTTTATGTTGGGGATTATTTGACTCATTAAAATATAAACTAATTAATGTGCTTTCGTTATCATGAATGTGATATATTTTACTATCGATTTGGTTATATAGCATCCTTTCAGATGATAATATTAATGGATGTCGGGACCCTCAAGCCATTCACCGCATCTTCCTGATCAGGAGAGCCAGCGGCATGACCGTCATGACCAAGTGTTGCTAGCTTGTCAACAGCACCGTTGATTTCTCTGAAGATGTGGTTGACTTGAACCTTGATTAAAACCTGCGAGTAAGATAGAAATATCCGTAATGCTAATATCCAATTCCCATGGTGGTTTCCATATTTTTTTTTCACGGAATTGATAATTGTAAGATTATCCCCTTCAATATCAATCTTTGTTAGTCTCAGTTCTTTTGCTTTTATAATTCCCATTTTCAGCGCATATGCTTCTGTTTGGAGTACATAAATGTCACCACACTTTCCGAAGTCGAGTGCAATAACTGAAGCATTATGGTCCCTCAAGATGTATCCAAAGGTACTTTGACCATCATTACGTTTTGATCCATCAAAATTAATTTTAACCACTCCTGGTAAAGGCGGAGACCATTTAATGTTCCTTATTTTCTTTTTCTTATTAGTTTTTGTTTCTTCATTTCTATTCTTTAGATTTTTCCAGTCCAATAATTGAGATTCAGTTATATGTGAGATGTTCATAATTTTTGTCGTCGTTAAAAATGTGCTTATTTCTCATGAACCATACATTCCACCAGGTGACGAGCAAGCTGGTAATTGGGGAGTCTTCTAGATTTGTTCTAACAAGGGACATAACTTCCCTCAACTTCTTGTTATTGCACTCGACTACGGAAAGTGTGTTCTTAGAATCCGATTAGAATAGAGAAATTTAATTTTGTTAGAACCAATGCAAAAGTGTGTTACTGAAAGATAAAAATGTTATGGGCAAGATGAATATATATCCACTTAGAAGGTGACATGTGGATCCATTTATTTGTAAATAATAGACATAGCTTTAAATGTTAAAATGTAAGCTAAAAATTAAAATAAATATTTATAATTTGTAAAATAATTTTATCTACACATGAACATCCATTTTATATATACTTGTATGAAGTTTATTTATATGAGTGAAAAATAAATGAATTAATTAGAGAAATAGGACCTTTTAAAATTGTCTTTTGTAAAGTAGGCCTCTACATAAAGAAAGAAAAAATATGTATGGAAAGTAGAAAATAGGGGCAATAATTGTTTTAATTCTAATGATAGTGATTAGATGTTTACTTTTGGTTTAAGTATATTTTTTACATGTTTATCTTTTACCTTTTATTTTTGGTTAATGTAGCTAGTTTGATGAAATTTTCAAGTCCATGAATGTTTAATTTTTTTGGGTGACATTGTTTTCGTTATCCAAATATGAATTGTAGTATTTTTTTCATTATTGGGTATATGTTTATTATTTTTGTGATATGTTTCTTATTGTTGGGTATGCTTAAAGTGATATTTTTGGGTATGTTTTATGGTTATCCAAACCGTGTTACAAGAACCAAATGTCATTTGGTATTGATGTTTGTGTACAATATCGATTTGTGTAAATTTTGGTTATGACCAATTCAAATTGGGTATGTTTTATACGTGTATTGGCTTTGTAGTATATTTCTTATTATTAAGTATATTTAAACTGATACCGTGGGTATGTTTTATGGTTACCCAAAATGTGTTATAATGATCAAATGTCAAGCGAATTTTTGGGTAATGACCAAATGCCATTTGATATTGATGTTTGTGTATAATATCGAGTTTTGAAAATTTTGGGTATGACAAATTTAAATTGGGTATGGATTTTGTATTAAGTGATGTTTAAATTGGGTATAAATATAAAATATTATCCAATTTATGGATATTGTTTTATTTTGATATTTGATTTATTGGGTATGTTGTTTTCGAGTATGTTTATGTACTTTGACAAATTTATTTTTGGGTATGATTGTGACAATACTTGGGTTAGCGGATTTTTTGGTAAGCGAATTTTTTCTGGGGCAGAGGGCTGCGTTTTTTTTTGCCCCAAATTTCCTTCAAATGTCAATCAAAAGTGTCACAGTCATCACTCACATCAGTCATCACTAATTAGTCATCACTTTTGTCAACTTTTTGTCCAATTTATGAATTAGTCTAATAAAGTAGGAGTCTTATTTCTCAATTTGTAATTGGTAGGGCCTAAATTTCAATTCTATAATATAAAAGGCCCTAAATGCCAATTCATCCAAAATAAATTATGTTCTTAGTATGATGTGGAAAAGAGAGAAAACTAAAAAGATATTAAAATTTGGGTTAAGATAAATCTTGTGAATCCTCTAATGTGAAAGCTCTCAAGCGACAAAAACCCTAGGTCCCATATTCATTGTTGGTAGCGTTGATTCCCAGGCCCATGGCAGCCAATCATCTCCTGGGGTTATCCCCTCCATTGCGGCTCCACGGCTTGTCGCTCCCGATGAACCTTAACCCCAACGTCAAAGTCCTTCTTGGAGCTAAATGCTCTTTGGAGAAAATGCTTGGAAACAACTGCCGATTTTTCCATAAAACCTAGTTGAGACTGGGAAAATGTTGATCGAGTATCCAAATGGAGATGACGCTAATCCTAGGATTACGATGGCTCCAAAAGTTCTACAAATTCTGAATGCTCTATGGAGAAATTCGATTGTGGTTAAACTATTAGGAAGAATGGTGGATGGTCGGTGATTGATCTGTCAAATGAGTTCATTTTGGTCAGGTTTGAGAGAAAAGAAGATATGATGATGGCTCTAACGAGTGGTCCGTGGTGTATGTTCGGACTTTATCTGATGATGCAATAGTGGCAGCCTGATTTTGGTCCATACTCGTTTATCAATAAGAAGACGGGAGTTTGGGTGAGAATTTTGGGGCTGCCTTTTTTATGTATAGCAGTAGCATGTTGAAGGTCATTGCGTCTGCTATTGGAGACCCGTTGAAGATTGATGAGGCCACGTTGTCGGTCAGTCGGGGAAGGGTCGCCCGAGTGTGTGTTTGTATAGACCTGTCCAGACCTTTAAAGGGTGAAATTATGTTGAATCATCAACGTTTCCAACTTAAGTATGAGAACCTACAATTATTTGCTTTGGATGTGTCTGATAAGGGCATGCTTAAGATTAGTGCATATACAAAGAAAGAACCCAATCCCAACGGATAGGTCCTCCCATGGTTTGATACATCAATTTGCACCATGGTTTCTATGATAGGTCGTTTTTGGAACTCCTTTGGAACTATTAATCCTAGCTTCCGGAGGTCTATGCGATATATGCTCCATAAATTTAGGTCTGATTTTGTTGCTCTATTTGAAACCCATTGTGCAGAAAATCATGCAGATGAGATTTGTGCGGATATGGGGTTTGAGTCTATGGATAGAGTTGAGGCTATAGGGCAGAGTGAAGATATATGGTTGTTGTGGAATGCGATTTCTTGTCCGATCACGATCTTACACAAGGATAGACAGTATATTCATGCTAAAATAGGTTCGAGTATTGATTGCTTTAGGGCATGTTCCGTATACAACGACTGAAACTAAAACTGAAGAATGTGACTGAAACTTAATGGAACTGAATCAATTAAATTTGTATCTGTGTTAGTTTAGGATAGGAATGAATGGGTTGAATGAGTTACAAATTGACCAAAATACCCTTACTAAATGCCCCTATAATATTATTTAAATAAAATTAAATTGTTGAAACATTTAAATGCCCAACAACAACAATCTCGTGCAATTACTCACCTCCTTCTCCTTTCCTTTTCTCGTCTTCAACCGGGTAGAGATTCCACAACAGCTTGCGAAGCTACCTGCGCAGACAAGCTCTTCCCCACCGGCGTGCTTATTGTGTGGCTGCCGGAGTAGTCCGTTACCTGCGCCGTCCGATACCCCTCAACCACCACTGTCGCACAATCAATCGAAAGGTAAGCATCTCTTAAACGAATTTAGGCGAGATTGAGTAGACCTTAAATTGCTTGATTGGGCATTGTAGTGCTATTGTTTGACTTTGTTTGTGATGATGTGGTTGTGTAATTGTTGTTATTTGTTACAGGAAGATAGAACTCACAATGTATTTCGTAACAAAGGCATACCAGAAGAGATGAACGACTTGTGGGACCAGCTTTTCACGAACATTATCTCTAAAGAAGACATTGCGTGGTGCCCAGTATGACAAAAAATGTGGGTGAAAATGTGGCTAACAATGTGGCGGTAGATGGGATTCAAGATATTGCACGTGATTTTCATTTTGACGGGGATAATGAAGATGATATGGAGGGCGATGTTGGGTTGGATGGGTCAGAGTTTACAAACTCTGCATACAACCTCAACCTTGAAGTTTCAGACGAGGACTTACTGCATGATGTGTACAAGAAGGTAACCCAAACTCAAGGCCAATCGTCAAGGAAAAGCAATCTTCCACCTACCAAGTCAAAGGCCAGCGATGGAACTAGAGTTTCCCCTGCAAAAAAAGGTTTCAAGAGAAAGGCATCGAAGGGTCGACCGCTCTCAGCCAAGGGATAGACTTGATTGGCAGAACCATGGAGAGGATGTTGAACTTGTTTGAAGGGGAAGTTGGTAGCTTTGCTCCAAGTGCAAAGCAGAAGCATTTCACATCTGATGAGAGTTTAGAGGTCCTTGCACATATGGTGGATGATCGTTTGCTAGTACAGGGAGAGGAGTTGTGGTGTGTGGTAGTTGATCTGCTTGTTGCAGAAGACACACGTAACATTTTCAAGGGCTTACCACCGGGTGATGGAAGATTGTCATGGTTGATGTGGCGTTTCTCCACTATGCCGAAGAAATATTGAAGTCGTGTTTTTTTAAGTATATGGACATGAGTGTGTTTTTTTTTTTATCTTCGCATATGTTTGTTGAACTTGGGTGTCACTTTCTTTCATGAACTTGTGTTGTACTTTGTTATTGTATTAATTACAACCTTTTTAATAAAGTTTGCAATGGTTACTCCGTAGGTTGTCCGAACCCCTTTTATTTTCACGTTGATGGCACCTCGAAAAACAAGCAAGCCAAAATTGAATATCTTGGCTGCACATCTATGGATGGGTCAGAGTCTAAAAGTGTTGTCCACACAACGACAAGAAT
The DNA here is from genome assembly GCA_033239045.1 of Fagopyrum esculentum. Classification (NCBI taxonomy): domain Eukaryota; kingdom Viridiplantae; phylum Streptophyta; class Magnoliopsida; order Caryophyllales; family Polygonaceae; genus Fagopyrum; species Fagopyrum esculentum. The sequence continues at coordinate 111,358,261 of BSUD01000006.1, forward strand.
GTACAGAAGGTTCCTTGATATACCTTTGAGCTTATGAGGCAAAGTGGATGGAACAATTAGTTACTTTAGCCTCCAATGTGCGGTGCAAGAATGCCCTTCGGCTTGAAAAACATGTACTGCTCAGATTATGTGGGGTTTTGAGCGAAAAACATGGATTCCAAACAACAAAAAATATGTATGTCCTTGAAAAGGTTGGGATCTTATTGTACACACTAACTGTTGGTGTTTCAAAACCGTGGTAGTTGCGAAAGATTTCAAAGATCAGAGGACACAATTAGCCGAACAATCCATGAGGTGTTGGGAGCTATTACAGGACGCAGAAGCAACTTCACCGGCCTAGCAAGTGAATTGTTAAAACCACGTGACCCTTAGTTTACAACCATCCCAGATAAGATACTGAAGGATAGCAGATATAAATACTTTAGGGTATTTTTGATTGGTTCATTCTCTTAAACTAATTTCATTTGCCAAATCTGAGACAAATTAAATCGTACATGGGGGCAATCAGATGCATAGATGGGACTCATATAAATGCAACTATCCCTGTTGAAGAACAAATGTCATATATAGGACGTAAAGGTGGAACAAACTTCAATGTCATGGCAGTTTGTGACTTTCATATGTATTTTACTTTCATATCAACTGGTTGGGAAGGGAGTGCACATGATGCAAAGGTATTTCATCATGCTCTATATACAAGAGGTCTCAATTTTCCACATCCACCACCAGGTAACAAAAAATAAGTGAAACCGTTAGTTATCTCACAATTCCTTATTGTAGCTTCCCATGAAAATTTTAGCTCCATCTTTTTTAATAGGAAAATACTATCTAGTGGACAAAGGCTACATCTGTAGGGGAGTCAGACACATCTGAATCAAACTCATACGGGAACGATGCATCAGATGGTAAAGAAGGATGTGCTGAAGAATTTGGCATGACTACGAACAACATAAAAATCAGAAAGAGTTTAAACACAACAGATTAATTCAAACGCATCGCAACGAGAAACACTTGATTTAACCAAAAATCAAGTGACACTTGATTTAACCAAAAATCAAGTGACACTTGATTCAACCAAAAAAGATTCAAGACAAAAGAAACATTTACAACATAGTTAATTAGAAAATAAATCTAATCAGAAAGAGTTTCTTATATTTTTCTATAGTAATTTTTTCCCTTTCTCCAGCGGGCAACCTTGAGAATAATGAATTAATTAGAAAATAGTATATAATTTGACAAAGTAGATACAATAAATCCAATCAGAACTACATGGCTAAACATAGATGTATGAAAGTAAGAAACATTTACAGCATAGTTAATTAGAAATAATATATAATTTGACAAAGTAGATAAAATAAATCCAATCAGAACCACATGGAGAAACCTAGATGTATGAAAGTAACAAACATTTACCACATAGTTAATTATTCTTTTGGGACAATACAAGTCTCTTGAGTTTCATGTTTATTGTTGAGTTTCATGGATAAACCTAGATGTTTGGTAGGGAAGAAACCTTTACAGCCTAGTTACTTATTATTTTGGGACAATTATAAGTCTCTTCAGTTTCATTTAGCAAAAATATCATTTTTGATAACTTTTGTTCACTATGCAAATTATTTCCACACTAGTCGAGTTCTCTCCAACTCTACAGTCTCATTCAGATACATGGTGCCCTCAAATTTAGCACATTGCACATGACTGAGTTCTCCCCAACTCTACAGTCTAAAGTCTAAACCAGGGAGATAAGAACTTTTACAAACAAGGGTCCAAATCTGGGATATACATGGCGCCCTCAAATTTACCACATTGCTCATGATAGATAGGAGAAGTTCAATTAAACATGCACATGACTGATTTCTCTCCAATCAATATGATAACAATCTAAACATGCACAGAACTAGGAATGATACATAGGAGAAGTTCAATTAAAGACAAACTAGTACATAAGAAACATCCAATAAATATGATAACAAACTAAACATGCACAGAACTAAATAGGTTGACAACAAAAGCTTTCACCTGAAACTTCATATAGGATTTCTAGAATGATATAAGATACTACAAAGAAGTGGGAAACTAGAATGATGAAAGTTAAAAGGTAACTATATCATTTGGACTTCCAAGTTTGACAAATAGCAACTATATCATTTGGACTTCCAACTAAAGCTCTCACCTGAAACTTCATATAGGTTGACAAATAGCATTTGGACTTCCAAGTTTCACTACTGAGTTAAATTTATGTGTCTTGCATCTCACACTTCATTTGTGTCTAGACTCTAGAAACTTATAGGTATATTTTATCAGAAGTGGGAAACAAGAATGATGGAAGTTAAATGGTAACTATATACAAAAGCTTGACATTTGTAAAATTCAATATAGCATAACTCTCAACAAGGCATCGGGCATCTGACAGTATAATCCAAATACCAAACTCTCTATCATTAGTGATTTAACTGAGAAGCAAAATGATCAAGGAAGTTAAATTAATTTCAGATCACGCAAATTTTATCAGAAGTGGGAAACTAATATGATGAAAGTTAAAAGGTAATAATAAGTAAAAGCTTGACATTTGTAAAATTCAATATAGCATAACTCTCAACTAGGCATCGGACATGTGACAGTATAATCTAAATATCAATCTCTCTACCATTAGTGATTTAACTGATCCAGGTCATAGAATGAAAACAAAACGCATCGGCAAGATATCAATGCAGCTTCAGCTCCACGACTGAATTATGTCAAAATTCACCAAATTCAGTTACACAAACAGAAACAAAAGGCACAATAATGATCAAAGAAATTACAAAATTTTCAGATCAAACAAAAATGAAAGGGAAGTTTGTTACTGTCAAGAACTGCTAAGAGTGTCAACAAATGCAGATCACGAAAGAATTGATAGTCCAGAAGCATATCACGAAACAACGAGCAGATCAAAACACAACCATTTCAAAAACAAAGCTGATCAAAACACAACCATTGAAAAATCGAAAGAAATGATAGTCCATCAATAAATGCAAGCATTGAAAATTCAAGATGATAACCCTAATGCAAGCATCGAAATACTTACCTCCAGTTGGGGATGTCAAAGCGAAACTCATACGGGTTCCAAGAAAGAGACCACATAAGACAACGAAGAAATCAACATGGATTTGAAATCGAATAATAGAGTACTAAATACCTGCTCACCGACGGGGACGATTCAGAAGACGCCGTTCTTTCTGTCGACGGAGACGGGGACGATTCAGAAGACGCCGTTCTTTCTGTCGACGGAGGAAATCAGGGATGGAGAGGAAATGAGGGAGTGAGGGATGGAGGAAAGGAGTGAAACAAACCCTAGAGATGCACATAGGGGATTGGGGCAGCGGGGGTAAAGAAGCCATCAAAAATTCATTCAATCGATTCAACTAGGGTGGGAAGGTTGAATGAAATTGGTGATTCAGTTCCTCATTCATACGTATTCAACTGATGGTTGATTCGTTCAGTTCCTCTTATGAAGACTATATGAACCTTTTGTAAATAAAAGGGCTAGTTTGTAAATAAAACAAATAGTTCGGAATAGCAGCTGAAAGTTTGTTAGACTTCAGTACATATAAATACTCTTTACAGAGAATAATATGAGCTGTAATTCTTTTCTCCCTCTTCATAATTCAATGGAGTTCTATCTTCTTCTTTCTTCCATACATGTTTATTTCAGCAAGATGAAAAAATTGTTGGATGAACTACAGTCTATTGATGCATTACCTCTCTGTACATGCAAAGGGATTATCAATTGTAAACGTGAGATCCTTAAGAAGCTTTATGAAAGGGAAGCCAAAACAAGAATTATACAATTCTTGATGGGACTTCAAGATTAGTTTGATCATATTCAAAGCAACATCTTGGCTCTCGAATCCTTGCCAAATATCAATAGAGTATATCACATGGTGCTTCAAGTGGAGAAACAGAAAGAGATCACTACTCCAATTATTACTCATGATGTGCTTGCTGTTGATCGTCCAGTTCCCTCTCGACAAGCAGGAGGAAGCAGAAGAGATTTTCGAAAGGAAAAGTTGGAAAGGCAATGCACATATTGTAAAGAGAAAGGACACCTCAAGGAGTCATGTTTCAAATTGACTGGGATACCATACTGGTACAAAGGTACAAAAGGCAAGGCTACTGACAGTATAGTTGGATCTAAGGAATCAGGACGTTTTGCAGCCAATATTCAAGATTTTCCGATTGGAAATTGCCCTCTGGATTCATCTGTCAACAATTCTGGTACCTCAGTTGATTCTACTCTGGTCAATTCAGTGTTTCAGGAGGTTATGAAGATGATGCAGAGCAATGGGATTGGTACTTTTCCCACAAGTTCTATCAACTTTGCAGGTAATTTGACTGCATTACCTTCTACTACCAAAAACAATTCTTCTATATGGATCATTGGCTCAGGAGCTACAGATCACATATCCTACTCTCAAGATTTATTTTCTGACATGACAGTACTTTCTCAGCCTATATTCATAGGGTTCCCTGATGGTTCCATAAAAGAAGTGACGCATAGTGGAACAATTATGTTGTCCACTGAGTTGATATTAGAGAATGTGCTTTTCATGCCTGGATTTAAACACAATCTACTGTCTATCCCAAGAATTGTTCATAAATCCACTATTGAAACTCGATTTAAGTCTACTGTTAGCCTGTTTCAGGACCTTTTTAGTAACTCGGTCATAGCCACAGGATACTTGGATGGAGGAATTTACAAGCTTTCTTGCACACCTATTCTTCCAAAGAAAGTTTCATCACCTAACATTCTTGATTCTACACATTTGAATCATATTAGTTATGTTTCATCTATTTCTAATAAAGATGTAACTCTGTTTCATGAGAGACTAGGTCATACTTCTGTTTCAAAATTGCAACACCTATCTTTTTGTAAGATGCCTCACAATGTTGCTATTCATTGTGATACTTGTAATCTTGCCAAACAACATAGACTGCCATTTTCTCATAGTGTTTCTTATGCTAAGAAACCTTTTGGCTTAATACATATGGACATCTGGGGTCCTTATCACACTGCATCTATCTGTGGTGCCAAGTATTTTTTTAACTCTTGTTGATGATCATACGAGATGTACTTGGACATATCTTATGGCAGATAAACAACAGGTTGTTCGTATCATTACCACTTTTCTGGCTTATGTGCATAACCAGTTTGAAGCTTATGTTCAGATTTTTAGAACAGACAATGGAGCAGAATTTCTTCAGAAACAATTGCAAGACCTATTTTTGAATAAAGGCACCTTACTGTTCGCCACTTAGCGTGCGTGCAAATAAGCTTTTTTATAAAACTAGAATCAAGCAAGCGAACCCGCAGTGTACGGATCGACGTAGTTGAGCAAGAATTCTAGAGTATCGAACACAGGGATTTGGGGGGTTAAATCCAGTTAAGATTATCAAGCAAGTAAATATATGAAGCTTTTCAAATTATTGGGAAAACAACAATCCTAAAGATCCGGGAATCTAGTTGTGGCAATCGATTCAAGATATACTAAGGATGTAAGGACAGAGTTGAGATATGCAAAGGTATGCGAAAGTAAGGTAATCGTACGGTGAAGTTCCAAAAACCTTATATGACTCACCTACAAGACACTCTCTATAAAGGTTGTTGAGGCTTCAGTATAGAAAGGTTCTAAAGGTAAGAATTAATGTCAAATACCCAAATTTATAATCCAAGGATCAAGACTAACTAAACCGATTAAGGTTGTGACACTCAGAATCGAGGTAGAGGTTGTTGAGGCTTCACTACCACTTAGAAAAGGCAAGTCTAAACTAAGTTAAAGCAAATCTTTAACTTTGGACTAAAGTAAAAGCAAGCTCGTAAATTAACACAAAATTACGGGTAGTTCTTGAGTTCCACGGTCGTGGAAGCTCAAGAACAGACCGTGGTTTAGGTTTTTCGGCGATTCTCTCTAACTCTCAGGGTCCAATCTAATTACGATCGATCTATCATCAGCTAAGCCACAACTATCAACCCTTCACCTTAGAATTGCTAAAGGGTTTTAGCCAATAACAGTCATATTGATATCAATTTTAAGATTTAAAAGATTGAAAGATGAAAACTTCCGAAAACCTTCAATAACTTTCAAATCAACCTCAAAGTCACAATCAAGAACAATAATCGTCACTAAATTTAGAATTACACAAACAAACACAAATCTTAGATAAGAAGGAAGAACGGGATGTCAATCCGTCTTCTAAATCAAACCTAAACAAGAAGAGAAATCTTCTTGCGATCAATCTCCCGAATCTTCGATCTTCCGTAAATCCGGAAATCCCAATGACAAAGCGCAAAAATCTCTCAAACACAATCTCCGCCAAATGCGAGATTAGGGCAAATTCCAAGCGCAAGCGTAAGATGCGTCTATGCGTAAGCGAAGGTGACGGAATCTCTCTTCGTCCGTCCTTTTATAATGTATGATGAAGTAGTGGCCCGGCCCAATCTCTTAAAAGATCGTGGCTTAAAATGTGGCGAGAAAGATCGCCAAGATCACGGTCGTGGAAGATTCCACGACCGTAATTTAGAGCGTGGAAATCAACACGGTTTGACACAAACAATTCCACGACCATAGAAGTTACTGGAATGAATCACGCTTCACTTGCCATAGTTCCACGACCGTGGTTTTGGGCGTGGAAAGTAGTACAACCGTATTTTAGAGCGTGGTTTAGGGCTAGAACGTGATTCTTTCTTAGCCACGTGCATTCCTCAAGTTAGCTCTCCTTTGGCTCCTAGAAATGTCCTCAATTCATGGACATGCTCAATCAACTCCATCTTTGCTCAATTCCGTTCGGAAATAGCTCTCAATTACCTATAATCAACATAAAGCTTGTGTAGATCTCTATATCGACATTATAGATAAACTAACTCACATATGCATCAATGCTCAATCAATAACTATCAATATGGATCAAATACATATAGAAAACGTGCCTAAAATATCACAATATTTCATGCTAACAAATAACCCCATACTTAACACTTGCTTGTCCCTAAGCAAGGTCTCTCAAAAGCTTTAAAACAAGAGTTAGGATGAAATATGTGTACCTTCTCAAAGCAATACTTCTTTTGGATGATGTGCTTTCTAATCAAATAGATCATTCTCAAACCTTGTTTCATTCGTTTATAAGACTTTCATACACTTAATCAAAGAGTAAAGAGTAAAGAAAGCTCATGAATCAATTAAACTTCCATACAAGTATCATAACCTTCAAACATTATCAAAATCAATCATAAGAAACTTCAATTTAGATCACCAAGTCATATAGCACTCTTTTGATCTTAAGGACTTTTAAATAAGGTCTAGAATGTGGAAAGGGAAGGAAAACTTTAAGGAATGTGGTGCATGAATCCGGGAAAGTGGATAACTACTCTTTTCTTCTTCTCTTGCGGTTTCCGCAACACTTTCAATTTAGAGCTTCGCTCTCTTCTTTTCATTTTCCGACTTTACTTTTGGAGTTATGGATAGAGGTGCACAAAAACCGAAGCCTAGGAGATCGGCGTTTCTCAATTTCTATGAGATGCCTCAAACCCTTAGCGCACATACCATAATCCGCTAGGAATATCGCTCAATCCGACTTTGGCAAGACACAAACACCCGGATATGTGAATGGTGTCGAGTTACTCATCGTCATGATTGACTTTCCCAAACCTAAAATTTCTTTCTATTCTTTTGATTGCAAATATTGCTTTCATGGCCCTCCCACATCAAACATGCCTTTTTCATTCACTTCTCCAAGTTCCCGGATAGGTAAAGGAGGTCTATATTTAAATGAGGAGCTAAATGATCAAAGAAAGAAGAAAGAAAAATCGAATTGCCTTAATCATCTCAACAAGAAGCATAAGAACTTATAGTGTGATTTCAACATTATTTTCTCAACATGATTTAAGTAACATTCTTCACATTATGAAATTTGCAAAAGGAGTATAATCCATTCATTCAAATTTCTTTTCAACTCACTATTCTTTTAAGCATGCAATTGTCATAAAACTCAATTCACAAGTGATATTATCATAGAATTCATCTCTAACCTTAGAAACACATAATTTTTCAAAATTTTTTAATTTTTATGGGTTTTTCAAACTCTTTTTTCATGCAATGCAATAATGAAACGTGCAACAATATAATGAATATGCAAGATAGTCTCGATAGAAGCAAACATAGTGAGTAGGAGTTATTACAAACTTTTAGTCACACCCCACCCCATACTTGGAACAAACATTGTCCCTAATGTTTAAACAAAAGAAAGAAAAAAAGAAAAGAAAGAAAGAAAAAAGAAAAAGAAACTCACAAAGTGGCGGTGGGGCGGCTAAAGCTATCGATCATGCATCATCGTCACTGCGGCGCCGGTGGAGGTGGGAATGGAGAGAAGCTGGGGTCGTAGTGCCACCCGAACTGCTGGCGGTAAACGTCCCTCATCATGTGATCGAGGTCATCCATGCATCCGTCTCTAGCATCGGCTCGAATCTCCAATGCTCCTACTCTCTCAGAAAGGCCAGTAGCCCAATCCGGCATCTGCTCGTACCATCCCGGAGCTTGGCTGTACCATCCTGGAGCATCTGACAGTGCTGGTGCTGGTGCTGGTGGCTGCTGTGAAGACCATGGAGGTGGAGCTCCATACCATGCAGGAGGCGTCTCCATCCACCTAGGCCTCTCGCTCACGCTGGCGCGGCGAGAAGATGAACCTGAAGCTCTAGCGGGACGTGGAGAACGTCTGGGCATGTCAGGGGCCGCATCCGGCTGATCCGGAAACGTGCCAAACTCGTGCTCGGCTCCTCCTCCACCCTCGTACTGATCTCTCATCTCCTCCTCCTCCTCAACTACGGGCGGTGGTGGGATGTATGGGGGAGCTGCAATCCTGTTCGCATGCATAGCAGCGAACGTCTCCTTCCAATTATGGCGTCCTGCCATAATGGAGTACTCCTGTAGCCACTCAATACCCCTACCCGTCCTGCTCTCCCAAGGCATGGCCGCATAAGGCGGACCTCTATGTGTGGGGAAGATGAGACCTCTAATCATAAAGGCATGAAGTCCTAGAGGTACGGCTGGTATGCGTGTACACGCAGAAAAATCAACCCCCAACATCCTAGCAAGATGGGTAACTATCCCCCCATATCCGATGTTACCCTTCCTCTTGTTCTTGAGCTTGCTCATAGTAGCAGCTAAGAGGGTGGCACAGTCAGCTCGGCGCCCATACAACATGAAATACAACAGAAAGAGCTCATCCGTCTTGATTTTTTGGGGCGTCTCCGTCCTAGGGAAGAGACACTCCGAAAGAACACGGTGAGCAATCTTCAAGGCTAAGTGATACATCAACTTAGCCTTGGTGTCAGCAGGTTGCCATCGGTCCTCCATGGCGTAAATCATAGCAACCTCCTCCCAAAAGTCTTTGGCGTAAACGCCACTAGGAAAACGACCGTTAAAGGTCTCTTGGAACCCGAAAAAGGCTCCGAACTCACGGATGGTAAAATCATAGTTCCTTTCCATAAGACGGAAAGAAACGGTCCTATCTACATGGCTGTGCTCGAAAGACGTCACAACCTCCCTCGTAATCTCCTCGTAGGCGTCTTCTCGGATGGCCAAGAAGACAACTAGTCCGGCTCTATCCAAGAGCCAAGTAAGGTCATCTACTATGTTAAGAGGAGTTAGATCCTCTAACAATAGGTACCTAGGTCCAATCACAGCTCTCTCATGGATCCTCTCAAATGCATCGAGATGATCCTCATGAATGGTCGGTACTCTAGGGCTAGGAGGGGCGGGTGATGAAGGTGATGATGGTGGTGAAGGGGAGGAAGGTGGTGGTGCTCTAGAGGATGAAGAGGAACTTACAAAGACCGTGATTCGTCTCGACTTTTCTCAAAAATCCACAAACAGCCTTCAAATTCAGCAATTAGGCAGCCCTAGTCTAATTCCTTCCAGTTTCAAGCAGTTCTCCTATAATTTCTAGCAAAAACGAACCCAAATTGACAAAGATCAAGAAGAGGGAAAAAAACCTAGGTTTCGGATTTTTAAATCCGAAATGTGCGTTCCTTGGTGATTTGCCGCTCGATTCGTTGCTTGGATCTCGTTGGTAGTCGAATTTGCTTCAATTTGGAAAGAAGAATCGTTGAAAACGATTAACGAACGAAGATTTGGGAGGAAGGGCGTGGAATCGGCGATTTGGGTCGTGGAATTGGGTATTTGTGGAGTGTTTTTGTGAAGAACGTAGTTTATATAGTGACAGGCAAAATTTTGAAAATCACGGTGTGTCGGGGGGTTCCACGGCCGTGGAAATGTACGGAACCGTGGTTTTGGTGATTTTTCAAAGGCTTTTGGAAATTACGGGCACTGTAGCTGTTACGACCGTGGTTTAGGCCGTGGAACTCTCTGTAATGCTCCAAAGTCCAACTTTCGTCACTTTTCTTCAATATTACTCTTCCCTTTTCCTTTTCCATCGTTCCTACATCCAAAAACACGAACATACCGGAAGAAATCGAGGCAAAATAAAGCGAAAAACGTCTAAACTAAGCTAAACTATGAATCGAAAACAAAAACAAAAATGCAATACCTTGGGTTGCCTCCCAAGAAGCGCTTTGTTTAAGGTCCGTAGCTAGACCAATTTCGCACTTATTCGAGTGCGGTAGGCGCGAACTCTTCAGCTTGGAGTTCCGGCGTATACTTCTTGAGTCGTTGGCCGTTCACCTTAAAGCTTCCACCGCTTCACCCCATACTTCAACTGCACCATGGGGGAAAATACGCTTAATTAGAAAAGGTCCGGTCCAACGAGATTTAAGCTTACCTGGAAAGAGACGAAGTCTTGAATTGAAGAGGAGAACTTGATCTCCTTCTTTGAAGTCCTTTGGAATGATATGCTTATCATGCCAACGCTTTGCTCTCTCCTTATAAATCTTGGCGTTTTCATAAGCGTTCAAGCGGAGTTCTTCAAGCTCATTAAGGTCCAAGAGACGCTTCTCTCCCGCTTCCTTCATGCTGAAATTCAACCACTTGATAGCCCAAAACGCCTTGTGCTCCAACTCTACCGGCAAATGACAAGACTTCCCATACACAAGGTTGTATGGTGTGGTTCCTATGGGAGTCTTGTACGCAGTCCGGTACGCCCACAATGCATCGTCAAGCTTCAAGGACCAATCCTTCCTAGTCCTTGAAACCGTTTTCTCTAGAATTCCTTTGATCTCCCTATTTGAGATCTCAACTTGTCCACTAGTTTGTGGATGATAAGGGATAGCGATCTTGTGAGTAACCCCATACTTAGCTAGAAGAGCTTCAAAGCGCCGGGCAATGAAGTGAGAACCTCCATCACTAATGATAGTCCTTGGCGTCCCAAATCGTGGGAAGATGGTCTTGTTAAAGAACTTAACCACCACCATGGCATCATTGGTGGGAGAGGCAATCGCTTCCACCCATCTAGAAACGTAATCTACCGCCAATAGTATGTATTGGTTTCCACAAGAGGAAGGGAACGGTCCCATGAAGTCAACTCCCCAAACGTCGAAAATCTCCACCTCTTGGATATTGTTGAGGGGCATCTCATTCCTCCTAGAGATATTACCTATTCTTTGACAAGCATCGCAGCAAGAAACAAAGGATTGCACATCTCTAAATAAAGTAGGCCAAAAGAATCCAGATTGCAATACCTTTGCGCTCGTCTTGTTCGAACTAGCGTGTCCTCCACAAGGTAGTGAATGACAATGGCAGATGACACTTTGCATCTCATCTTCCGGCACACATCGCCGAATAATGCCATCCGGACCTCTCTTAAAGAGGAGAGGCTCGTTCCAAAAGTATTCCCGGACATCCTTAAAGAACTTCTTTCTTTGTGCGTAGGATAATTCGGGTGGTATCTCCTGACAAACCAAATAGTTAACAAAATCAGCAAACCATGGTTCGTTACCTTTGGAGATCACATCGATGCACTCCTCTATAATGTGTAGGTGTTCGTCCGGAAAGGAGTCATCGATAGGTAAATGGTCGTCCTCTAGATGTGTTAGGCGACTCAAATGATCCGCAACAGAGTTTTCCGAACCCTTCTTGCCGCGGATCTCTAGATCGAATTCTTGTAGGAGAAGAATCCATCTAATTAGCCTTGGCTTCGCATCTTTCTTCGCAAGGAGGTACCGGATCGCAGCATGATCCGTGTAGACAATCACTTTTGCACCTACAAGATAAGAGCGAAACTTGTCAATAGCATAGACAATGGCTAAAAACTCTTTTTCGGTAGTGGCCTAATTGAGCTGCGCTTCATCTAGCGTTTTGCTAGCATAGTATATGGCATGGGTTCTCCCTTCCTTTCGTTGTCCAAGAACAGCTCCAATAGCTACGTCACTAGCATCGCACATAACCTCAAAGGGAAGAGTCCAATCCGGAGGTTGGATAATAGGTGCTGAAATTAGAGCTTCCCGGATCTTGTTAAACGCATCTAAACATTCCTGTGAAAAATCGAAAACCGCATCCTTTATCAATAGATTAGTGAGAGGTTTTGATATTTTAGAAAAGTCTTTAATGAAGCGTCTATAGAATCCGGCATGTCCTAGAAAACTTCTTATCCCTTTCACCGAAGTTGGGGGAGGAAGCTTCTCTATGGTCTCTATCTTAGCTTTATCTACTTCTATCCCTCTATTAGAGATTAAGTGACCTAGTACAATTCCTTCCTTAACCATAAATTGACACTTCTCCCAATTAAGAACTAGGTTAGTGTCTTCACACCTTTGCAAAACAAGAGAAATGTTAGAAAGGCAATCGTTAAAAGAGGAACCGTATACGGAGAAGTCGTCCATGAAGACCTCCATGATTTCCTCTATGTATTCGGAGAAGATGGCCATCATGCACCGTTGAAAGGTGGATGGGGCATTGCAAAGCCCGAACGGCATTCTCCTATAGGCGAACGTACCCCATGGGCACGTAAATGTGGTTTTCTCCTGATCATCAGGGTGTATCGGAATCTGAAAGAAACCCCTATAACCGTCAAGATAGCAAAAGTGCGAATGTTGCGCTAACCTTTCAAGCATTTGATCGATGAAGGGTAGTGGGAAGTGATCATTTCTCGTCGCGTTGTTAAGCTTGCGGTAGTCAATGCACATCCGCCATCCCATTACGGTTCGGGTTGGAATGAGTTCGTTGTTCTTGTTGGTGATGACCGTTATTCCTCCCTTCTTTGGAACTACTTGAACCGGACTCACCCACTTACTATCGGAGATAGGGTAGATGATACCTGCATCAAGAAGTTTAAGAATTTCCTTCTTGACAACCTCCTTCATGGTCGGATTCAACCGCCTTTGAGGTTGTCTTGAAGTTCTAAAGTCTTCCTCCATTAGTATTTTATGCATGCATAGGGAGGGTTTAATTCCTACTAAGTCCTCAATAGTGTAGCCTAAAGCTTTCCTATGTTTCCTAAGGACAATCATGAGTTGATTATGTTCATCTATGCTTAGATCGGAACTAACAATAACCGGAAAGGTAGAATTAGGTCCTAGAAAAGCGTACCTTAGATGAGTAGGAAGTGGTTTTAGTTCCATTGCTTTCGGAGCTTCCAATGATCCTTGAGGAGCATCCGATGTCTCCTTAGAAGTTTCTAAGGGTGTTGAATGTGTGGGAGAAGAATCGAAAGAAGTTGAAGAGGTGTCTCGATCACTCCTTTCCACGGCCAAAATCACGGTTTCCCTATGTCCTCCACGGCCGTGGTTTAGGCCGTGGAAAGGAAATACGGTTGTGATGTTTTCTCCACGACCGTATAACTCTCTAGAGTGGGACACGGTTTTGTTTGTGAAATCCACGACCGTGGAATATAGTGTATGGCCGTGGATTCTCACGTTTTCTGCCTCATCGTGGAGTTTTTCAAACTCCACTTCATGCATCTCTTCTTGTGCTTCTAAGGCTTCAATTGCCTCATTGCACTCTTCTTCTTCCCCTACATTTGTTAGACTCATAGTGATAACCTTTTGTAAAGGATCGTTGAAGAGAATCGCACTTACCTCCTCCCTAGACAACCCTTCTTCATCTTGGATATTGAATATATCCTCATCAAAGATTGGTTCCTTCACTAGAGTGGAAAGAACGAACTCTACCTTCTCTTCTCCTATATCAAAAGCGAGTCTACCATTCTTGCAATCGACTATGCAGCCGAAAGTTGCAAGAAACGGTCTTCCGAGTATGATCGGGACCGGACTATCTGCAGGAATGTCAAGCACGACAAAATCAATGGGAACAAAGAATTTACCTAGCTTGACTGGGACGTCTTCTACAATACCGACGGGCGAGTGATGGATCGATCCGCCATGTACAACGTCATCTTCACCGGTTTAGGGTCGCCTAAACCGATCTTCCTACACAATGCAAGTGGTATGATGCTCACACTTGCTCCTAAGTCACATAACGCGTCGTATGTGACATCTCCCACTCCTATGGGAATGCAAAATGACCCCGGATCCTTTAGCTTTGGGGGCATTTTCTCCTTCATGGTCTTGATGAGATCCGAAGAATCCGAACTCATCTTAACCTCACCGAAATCTAGAGGTGGGTCGCAAACCTAAACCGTCAAAATCCAAACCGGCGGTTTAGCCGGTTTATTAAAAAAATAAATAAAAAAAAAAAATTTGAAAAACTGGACCAAACCGGCGGTTAACCGACGGTTTGATCTCCAAACCGCCGGTTTGGTCCATTTTTTTTAAAAAAAAATAAAAAAAATAACCAAACCGGCGGTTTAACCGCCGGTTTGGGTAAACCACCGAGGATTTCCTTCAAGAACTTACCATAAGCTGGCATACCTACAATAGTATCAATGAAAGGTATATTAATATGCAGCTTACTCATGAGTTCTATGAACTTACCAAATTATTTATCTAGGCGCGCTCTCGCTCTAGATTGAGGGAATGGTAGGGGCAGCTTGTAAGCCGGAGGAGGAACGTAGACATCTTCCTTCTCCTTCCCCTTCTCCTTCTCCTTGTCTTTCTCTACGGAGACTTTAACAAACTTAGGCTGCGGATCGGTGGTAGTCACTCCGCTCCTAGTTGTGATTGCCATAACCCTTCCCTTAGGGTTGTCCTCCGTCTTTCCTGGAAGTTTTCCTTGATTCCTAGGAACTTCCTCCGCTTGGCTGAACATTTGGTTTTCTAAAACCTTTTGAGCTTTATCAACCTTGGAAATCTTGATCATCAACCTTAATGATGCGGTTCTCCAACCCTTGAAGCTTTCCCAATATCGTTTCCAACATGGGATCGGGCTTCTCCTTTCCCGAAGTATTTCCTCCATTAGATGTTTGCCCCTGGCTTCTCAAAGGAGTAGAGGAAGAGGAAGGTGGAGTTAGTGAATTAGAATTGGAAGGATAAGAGTTACCGGAATTTTGTTGATTGGAGCGCCAATTGTTGTTGCTTGAACCCCTATTGTTGTTCCAATTGTTGTTCCGGTTGTTGTTATTGTTGTTGTTGCCATTCCAATTACTACTCCGGTTATTGTTCCGGTTATTGTTGTTGTTGTTGCGGTTTGTGTTATCACCGCCATTGTTGTTGCCCAAATAGCCAACATCCTTCCCTTGTTGCTTTGGAAAGTTGGTCTTGATAGCCTCCTTCAACTCTTTGATCTCATTGTTGAGGGAGAAAATCTGATTTTGAGCTTCATGTGTGAGCTTTGCTCCTTGCTCCACACGATTTCCCTCCACTTTCTGGTGGGAATACTTCTCTATGACCCTTGCTTGCTTCTCAATGAAGTCCCAAGCGTCATCTTCCCTCATGTCCATGAATGTACCACATGAGAGGGATTGGAGCTTGAATTGTGTTTCCACATCCAGCCCCTTATAGTATATCTCCAGCAAGGCAAGTTTGGATATGCCATGATGAGGGCAATCCAAAAGCAAATCCTAAAACCTTTCCCAAGATTGAAACAAACTTTCGTTAGATCTCATGGAAAATACATTGATCTTACCTCTAAGTTCCACCGTTTTGGAAGGCGGAAGGAATTTGGTGAGGAACTCCGCGGAAAGGTCTTCCCACGTGTCTAGTTTCCCACTAGGAAGAGCTTGGTACCAAGATAATGCTTTCCCCTTCAAGGAGAAGAAGAAAGGCTTGAGCTTATAATTGTTGGTAGTAGCATTCTTCGGCCTCATTGTCTCCATCATACACTCAAAGTTTTGTAAGTGTTGGTGTGGAGATTCAGCGCTTGTTCCGCCAAATTGGTTTTGGCGAACAAGAGTAATAACCTACGGGTTGAAGCTAAACCCTTGTACATCGTCAGCATCAAAGTTCACACCTAAACGGCGTGGTTGCTGCGTTGGATCCATCCTTTGGCCAAGAGTTCTTGGCTCATCATCCACACGTTCGATCCTTGCATTCCTAGGTGGAACACGGCGATTTGCAGCTCCCCGTGGATGGAAAGGCTTCACATTGATCGTGGGATCAATTTCCTCTAGCGGTGGCATGGAGGAATCGCTATCATCAGCGGATGAATGACTTCTTCTTCTTGATCTTGATGCCCTTCTTGAGGATTTCCTGCTTCCCTTATTCTTAAGGTTGCTTAGTTCTATCCTCATCTGGAACATCATATCTTTTAGATCGTTAACTTGAGATTGATGACGATCCATTTCATCCCGGCGCATATTCTCATTCCATTGGAGTTGAGCTTCTTTCTCCGCTAACTCCGATTGAAGATCACGTTCGTGTTCTTCAGCCATCTTCTTTTCCTTTCGCTTTTGCCTTAAAGTCCTCTCAAGCTCTTGATCAAGAGGTAAGAGGTCTTCGGTGTTCCTAGACCTGCGCATGCACTCAAAAAGATATCAAACAACAAAGGAGAAGCTCCCAAGCTTGACAACCGGCAACCGAATTCGGCCAAAACCAAATCCCCGGCAACGGCGCCAAAAACTTGTTCGCCACTTAGCGTGCGTGCAAATAAGCTTTAAATTTATAAAACTAGAATCAAGCAAGCGAACCCGTAGTGTACGGATCGACGTAGTTGAGCAAGAATTCCAGAGTATCGAACACAGGGATTTGGGGGGTTAAATCCAGTTAAGATTATCAAGCAAGTAAATGTATGGAGCTTTTCAAATTATTGGGAAAACAACAATCCTAAAGATCCGGGAATCCAGTTGTGGCGATCGATTCAAGATATACTAAGGATATAAGGACAGAGTTGAGATATGCAAAGGTATGCGAAAGTAAGGTAATCGTACGGTGAAGTTCCAAAAACCTTATATGACTCACCTACAAGACACTCTCTATAAAGGTTGTTGAGGCTTCAATATAGAAAGGTTCTAAAGGTAAGAATTAATGTCAAATACCCAAACTTATAATCCAAGGATCAAGACTAACTAAACCGATTAAGGTTGTGACACTCAGAATCGAGGTAGAGGTTGTTGAGGCTTCACTACCACTTAGAAAAGGCAAGTCTAAACTAAGTTAAAGCAAATATTTAACTTTGGACTAAAGTAAAAGCAAGCTCGTAAATTAACACAAAATTACGGGTAGTTCTTGAGTTCCACGGTCGTGGAAGCTCAAGAATAGACCGTGGTTTAGGTTTTTCGGCGATTCTCTCTAACTCTCAGGGTCCAATCTAATTACGATCGATCTATCATCATCTAAGCCACAACTATCAACCCTTCGCCTTAGAATTGCTAAAGGGTTTTAGCCAACAACAGTCATATTGATATCAATTTTAAGATTTAAAAGATTGAAAGATGAAAACTTCCGAAAACCTTCAATAACTTTCAAATCAACCTCAAAGTCACAATCAAGAACAGTAATCGTCACTAAATTCAGAATAACACAAACAAACACAAATCTTAGATAAGAAGGAAGAACGGGATGTCAATCCGTCTTCTAAATCAAACCTAAACAAGAAGAGAAATCTTCTTGCGAACAATCTTCCGAATCTTCGATCTTCCGTAAATCCGGAAATCCCAATGACAAAGCGCAAAAATCTCTCAAACACAATCTCCGCCAAATGCGAGATTAGGGCAAATTCCAAGCGCAAGCGTAAGATGCGTCTATGCGTAAGCGAAGGTGACGGAATCTCTCTTCGTCCGTCCTTTTATAATGTATGATGAAGTAGCGGCCCGGCCCAATCTCTTAAAAGATCGTGGCTTAATATGTGGCGAGAAAGATCGCCAAGATCACGGTCGTGGAAGATTCCACGACCGTAATTTAGAGCGTGGAAATCAACACGGTTTGACACAAACAATTCCACGACCGTAGAAGTTACTGGAATGAATCACGCTTCACTTGCCATAGTTCCACGACCGTGGTTTTGGGCGTGGAAAGTAGTACGGCCGTATTTTAGAGCGTGGTTTAGGGCTAGAACGTGATTCTTCCTTAGCCTCGTGCATTCCTCAAGTTAGCTCTCCTTTGGCTCCTAGAAATGTCCTCAATTCATGGACATGCTCAATCAACTCCATCTTTGCTCAATTCCGTTCGGAAATAGCTCTCAATTACCTATAATCAACATAAAGCTTGTGTAGATCTCTATATCGACATTATAGATAAACTAACTCACATATGCATCAATGCTCAATCAATAACTATCAATATGGATCAAATACATATAGAAAACGTGCCTAAAATATCACAATATTTCATGCTAACACTTACATCATCGATCAGTGGCTTATGTGCCTCAAGAAAATGCACGAGTAGAAAGAAAGCACCGTCATCTTATTGAAACTGCTCGGGCTTTAAGAATCCATGCTCATCTACCAATCCATTTCTGGGGTGAGTGTATTCTGACTGTTAGTAGACCTTGTGCACTACTTGGTTATCCTCCTGGCCAGAAAGGTTACAAGCTCATTGATCTCCAAACACACAAGATTTTTGTCTCTAGACATGTCACATTTCAAGAAGATCAATTTCCCTTCAAACAACCACCTATTCAGTCTCGTATCAACCGTAACACTACTACTCTCCCATTGGTTTCACCTATTGATCCTCAAGATTCTTTTTCCTGGTCTTCTAATCCATCACCTGTGTTTAATTTATCTCCTTCATCATCCCAGCCTTCTTTTAACGTCCCTGCTTCTGTTCCCTTTCTCAAGGATCATTCTTCTCCTACTTTTTTACCATCTACTACTTCTTCACCTCCTGCTTTACCCACTCCCACTAATCTTCCTACTCGACCCATAAAAAATATTGTTAAACCTTCTTATCTCAAGGATTATGTTTGCAACAATATAACTTCTCCCACTTCCCTGTTATCACATTTTTCTGTTGATCATCTTCCTCCAGATTATCAACTTTCCTTGTGTAACGTTTTGTCTACTCTAGAGCCTACACACTATGGACAAGCTAAGGATCAACCAATTTGGGTTGAGGCCGTGAATAAAGAACTTCTTGCTCTTGAGCAAAATCATACCTGGGAATTAACTACTCTTCTATCTGGTCACAAAGCCATTGGTTCTAAGTGGGTTTATAAGGTGAAGTATCTCCTTGATGGTTCAGTTGATAGATGTAAAGCACGGCTTGTTGCTAAAGGGTATAATCAGGTTAAAGACAGAGATTATAAGCACACTTTTTCTCCTGTTGCCAAATTTACAACTGTTAGAGTTCTGTTGGCTTTAGCAGCTGCCAAATCTTGGCCATTACATCAACTTGACATTAATAATGCTTTTTTGCATGGCTTCTTGGATGAGGAAGTTTACATGCATCCTTCACAAGGTTATAACAAGCCTCAACCTGGTCAGGTCTGTCATTTAAAGAGGTCTCTTTATGGCCTTAAGCAAGCCAGTAGACAATAGAATATAGAGCTTACTAAGCTTCTCGTGAACCTTGGTTTTACACAGTCTAAGCAGAACTATTCTTTATTTATTAAACACTCTGTTTCTGGCATAACCATTGCCCTTGTCTATGTGGATGACATGCTTCTCACAGGTGATGTACCTAGTGAAATTAATCAGCTTAAAACACCACTGGATTCTGCATTTACAATCAAGGATTTGGGTTTGGCTCGTTATTTCTTAGGCATGGAGATAGCCAGAAATGGTGATGGAATTTTGCTCAATCAAAGGAAATACATTCTGGATATCTTACAGGACAATCACATGTTGGATTGTAAACCAACATCTTTTCCTATGCAGAGGAATCTTAAGTTGACCCCTGATTGTGGTAAAGTTTTTCAGGATCCTAAGCTCTATCGTAGACTTGTTGGCAGATTGCTCTACCTTTCCTTGACTAGACCTGATATTACCTATCCTGTGCAACAGTTGAGTCAGTTTTTGGCATCTCCTCGATTACCTCATTGGCAAACTGGCATTTATCTCCTTAGATACCTCAAAGGGACTGTTGATTTGGGTCTCTCTTATCCTATTCAATCTCATCTTTCCCTCACTGTATATAGTGATGCAGATTGGGGTTCTTGTGCCTATACATGCAATTCTATCACTGTATACTGCATATTTCTAGGCTCATCCTTAGTTTCATGGAAAATTAAGAAACAAAAGACAGTATCAAAGTCTTCCGCTGAAAGTGAATACAGGGCAATGTCCTACACTACTAGTGAAATTGTATGGTTGGAAGGGTTAATGACTGATTTGAACATTTCCATCCCTCTTCCTATCCCTATGCATTGCGATAATAAGGCAGCTCAGCACCTTGCAGCTAATCCTGTATTCCATGAACGAACCAAACACCTTTGTATGGACTGTCACTATGTCCGTGATGAGGTTCAGAAAGGGTTCATTTCCACTGTTCATGTTCGTTCTTCCCTTCAACTTGCAGATATTTTTACTAAAGCCCTTGGAGAGAAGCAACATGCCTTTCTCACACGCAAGCTTGGTCTGGTTTACCCCAATCCAGCTTGAGAAGGGGATATGAAGACTATATGAACCTTTTGTAAATAAAAGGGCTAGTTTGTAAATAAAACAAATAGTCTGAATAGCAGTTGAAAGTTTGTTAGACTTTAGTACATATAAATAATCTTTACACAGAATAATATGAGCTGTAATTCTTTTCTCCCTCTTCATAATTCAATGGAGTTCTATCTTCTTCTTTCTTCCATACATGTTTCTCTGCGTTAACACCTCTACCGAATGTTGAGAATTTTCGTTCAGTTCCTCATTCATACAAAAGGAGCGTTCAGTTCCTCTACCAAACGGGCCCTTAATCTTATATTGTGTATGTGTGCCTTGATCCTCAACATAGAAAAAATATTTGGAACACTCTCTTGGCCTTGATTGAGTCCATTGTAGATCCGGTGGTGATTGGAGGAGACTTCAATGTGATAAAGGACATTGAAGACAGACAGAGTGGCTCGAGTCATTTGTTCAAGGAAGCGGTTGACTTTGGGCATTTGATTAGAGACTCAAACCTAGTGGATTTGGGATATTTTGGCTTCCCTTTCACTTGGTCTAGGGGCAGATCGGTGGAGACAAGGTTAGCCAAGAGGTTGGATAGAGTTCTTGTGTCCCCAACAAGGAGGATTAGATGGGTGGAAGCTTCAGTTCAACACCTTCCAAGGCTTTCGTCTAATCATAGTTCACTATTACTTTGTGTATCGATGAGGCGTTCCTTTCCCTTTTAGGCGGCTTGGTTTACCCACCCATATTGTGGTGGGTTGGTGGATGTGGCTTGTGTAACACCCCAAGTTCTGAGAACTCGAAGCGTCACGGGCTAGGAACTTACATTGGGTCCCCACCCTCAGAGTAGCAATGACACAACATATCTAACAACACAAACAAATAAAAAACAAAAACTCAATATAAAACCAAATGTTTAAACAAAGGGAAGCGTAAATCACTCGCAACCGAGTTCAAAACAAAAGGGAAAAAACAACGGAAACAAAAACCCGATCCCGTCCTATAATGTACCGAACCCCGGCTGACCACAACATCCGGATCACTCAGCAGCATCCTGAACCTGGGGAACATTTACAACATCGTTATAAACCATTAGCTAACATTCTAGATATCAGAAAGAACGTAAGGGCACAAACACATATAAGGTAATATAAACATATAGCATTCTCACACTCAACCTATTATTATCTTTCATTAAGTTATCCATTACTAATTCAACTTCTTTTGTCACATGAGAATCTCCCGAAATTCGTCTTCGCTTCCGTCTACCAACATGAATAGATCAGTACTATCCGTTACCTACAGGCCTGGGTTGCAAGATATAAGAAAGAACGTAAGGGCACAAACACATATAAGGTATAAACTCATAACTAACATTCTAGATATCAAAAAGAATATAAGGGCACAAACACATATAAGGTAATATAAACATATAGCATGCTCACACTCAACCGATTATTATATTTCATTAAGTTATCCATTACTAGTTCAACTTCTTTTGTCACACGGTAATCTCCCGAAACTCGCCTCCGCTTCCGTCTACCAACAAGAATAGATTAGTACTATCCGTTACCTGCAGGCCTGGGTTGCAAGAGCACATTCTAGTCTCCTGTACAACTAATCAAATGGTCACCGCCCGATTATCATACAATTGGGATAATTACGGTTATAAAGGGTGATTCCTATCCCGGTTATTCGTTAACAATAATAACAACGCAAACAAGCCAAATTACTCAAACCAATATACAAAATGAAGCTAAGTAAGTCAAAGGGACTTACCTCACTCGAAGGTAACTCAAAGGGTCAGCGAACACTCAGTTTCCCTCAGGAAAGGAGCAAAGGAAAGCGTGTTCATACAAGGCATCACGAATCAGGAACGAAACAGTTGCTAGAAGTATAAAACTTCTAGTCTCGATGATCTCTAAGAGATCTCTACAAGCTAAGGTCTCAAGCTCAGTCTTACAACACTCTCAGGAGGTAAAAACATCAACAACAACCATGGACAGGAACAAGGAAAGCAAGGGAGGAAAGCAACTCACCAAACACGGTGAGTCTGTAGAGAAAACTATAGGGGCGGTTTGACGAGGCGCAGGGGCGGCACGACAGAGCGCGGGGGCGGCGTCATGATAGGAAATGCTGTCGGGATTTCTCTATAAAAAAACTCATAACAAGGGCTTCAAAGCTCGCTTATTTGATCCACACTCGTCAAGACTCAATAAAGGGAGCATGTGAACATCAACATATCAACAACGAAAACACTCCACAAGAATCAAGGCTCAAACTTGATTCTTGGCGAATAAAAGAGAAGAACGATAGAAGGAAATGAAACAGAAGGGAACGACATGCAACATCACATGAACATGAGGAAGAAACAAAGGAAGATGAACTTACACAATCAGCAAGATCACAAGAAGTAAGGGCAACGACTGCAACTCTCAAGGGTTAAGAAAACGTATGCAAGAAACGCAAAAAAGAGCGGAAAGAAGGAGATTTATAGAAAAAGATAAAAAGATAGAAGGAAGGACGTTCTAGGGTTAGGAATAAGATAGAAAATCCGGCCCATAAGACAGAAGAAAATAAAAACGGAATAAAAACATATCGGGACGATCTAGGGCAAAACCGCAAGGGTGGTTTGCCCTGCCACGACCGCAACCAATCGTAGGGGTGGTTCACTGTCACCGCGGGGGCGGTGACACCCAAGACTTGTAATTGGGTCGGCTCCGTTTATCGTGGGGGTAGTGAAGACTAAAAACAGGATCTTACATCAGATCCCCCTAAAAAGAAGTTTCATCCCGAAACTTGCAACAACCCAAAAGATAACACAACAATAACGCTGGAACACAAAACTCAACTCATATACTCCCACTTGGGGCACATAACTAAAAACGTCATAACATCGTACACAACTCAACAAAGAAAACTAAAACTCAAACATCTACGCTAAAGTTACATCCAACTCAGCCTCCGGATAGTTCCTCTAGATTCTATCATCTGTCTCCCAAGTTGCCTCATCATCTCCTCGCATCGACCACTTAATCTTCATCATCGGTATGTCCTTCGAACACAAGCGTCTCGTACAATGCTTTAAGATAGGTACTGGATGTGTAAGATCCCAGTTTTGACCTTCACCGCCCCCGCGGTAAAGAAGGCCGCCCCAGTGGCCTTGGTGTCTGTCACCGGCCAAGCGGTGACAATGGGCCGCCCCTGCGGCTGAGGCGATCAGCCCCTGCAGATGCGCTGCAAATCGCGCCCGATCTGTTTTCGTTTGTTTTATCTTCCTTCCATAGATAGAATATCCGATCTTCTATCTTATGGGCCGGTTTCCTTAACTTCTTTCTAACCCTAGATGCCCTTTCCATTTATCTTTCCTGCCTCTCCTTTATATTCCCGTCTTTTCTTCTTTTCCCAGTTTCTTGCTTACGTCTTCTTAAACCCTAAAAGTGTTGCAGCCTTGCCCCCTGTGTTTTTGCTGAACGTGTAAGTTCTTCCTCCCTTGTTCTTCATCACGTTCATGTGTTGCTGCACCTTGCTTCTCTTCTGTTTTGTTTTCCTCTTCGTTTTCCTTCTTTTTTTCTTCTCCAAGAATCAAGTTTGATCCTTGATTCTTGTGGAGCGTTCCGTTTATGATCCTTTGATGTTGATAGGCTCCCTTGGTTCATTTGTGATGTGCTTGCGTGTTGAGAAAGGCAAGCTTTGGCCTTTGGTGAAGTTCCTTGTTGTTGAAGGAGAAGTTGGCGTTTCTGTTGCAAAAACCGCCCCCGCGCCTCTACTGTGCCGCCCTTGCGCCTGTCCAGCCACCCCTACGGTTTCCTCTGCAGTAGCTCCCGTCTTTGGTGAGCTGCTTCCTTCCTTGCTTTCCTCATTCCTTTCCTGGTTTCTTATGGTTGTTCCTTTTTCTTGAGTATGTTGTAAGACTAACGTTGAGCCCTTAGCTTGTGGAGATCTCTTAGAGATGATTGAGATTAGAAGTCATAGACTTCTAGCAACCATTTCGTTCCTGATTTGTGATGCTTGTGTTAACAAGCTTTCCTTGCTCCTTTCCTAAGGGAAACTGAGCCGTCTCTGAGTTGTTTGTTGAGATTTTAGTTACCTTCGAGTGATGTAAGTCCCTTGGACTTACTTAACTTCATTCCGCATATTGGTTTAAGTGTTTTGGCTTGTTTGTGTTGTTTATTATGTTTATAATGGATAACCGGAGTAGGACTCACCCTTTATAACTTTAACTGGCCTAAGTGTATGATAACCGGATGGTGACCACTTGCCTAGTTCTTCAGGAGACTAGAATGTGCTCTTGCAACCCAGGCCCGTAGGTAACGGATAATACTGATCTATTCCTATTGGTAGACGGAAGCGGAGACGAGTTTCGAGAGATTCTTGTGTGACAAAAGAAGTGGACTTAGTAATGGATAACTTTAAGAAAGATAATAACCGGTTGTGTGCGAGCATGCTATATGTTTATTTTACCTTATGTGTGTTTGTGCCTTTACGCTCTTGCTAGTATCTACAATGTTAACTAACGGTTTATACCGTCGTTGTAGATGTTCCGCAGGTTCATGATGTTGCTAAGTGATCCGGATGGTGTGGTCAGCCGGGGTTCCCGTACATAATAGGAAGGGATCGGGTTTATGTATATGTTGTTGATTTTCCCTTTTGTTTTGAAATCGGCTGCGAGTCTTTTACTCTTTCTTTTGTTTAAACCTTTGGTTTTATTTTAAGTTTTGGTTTTCATTTGTCTGTGCCTTGTTGTAAGATTCGTTGTGCTGTTGCTACTCTGAGGGCCGGGACCTATTGTGCGGTCTTAGCCCGTAGCGCTTCGAGTTCTAGAACTTGGGGTGTTACAGTATGGTATCAAAGCTCTAGTTTGGCAACAATGGCACTCGAAATATTCTGAAGGTCGGATGGATAAATAAATAGAACTCGCAAGGGGTCTAACATTTTCAAAAGGGGGTTTTGTTTTAAACTTGTCGGTCTGGGATAGATGTACGGGCGACCACCAGTACCTCCGCGGATCTCAGTAGCGTAGTTTCTTAAATGTTTGCCTTTATATGTTCTTTTTCTTGGTTTTCTGCTTTAGCTGTAGCGTGGCCTTATATCTATATAGTCTCATATATCCATCCTTATAGCAGATTACACGCACTAGAGCTACCGCTGCTATAAGGCGAGGAAGGGGTCGACCACCACTTCCACCTGCCGTCCGTGGACGAGGACGTGTGACAAGAACTTTTTCTAAGGTCGTTTTTATCTTATCAAAATAAATCCCAACTTAACACTGAAACAAGTATAGCGATTAAGTAAGGGTCGAACCCAACAGAGTTTGGTGATATTTTTATTAAATTCATTTATTGATTATCGAATGAAGTAACAAGGGGGGGGGGGGGGGGGGTTTGGATGAAATGATGCACACAAAACTAGAAAACAAGTAACAAAATGAATATGATGATGATGAGTGAATCTACACTAGGTTGATTCTTAGCATGCTATTACTACTTTGGTGCGTTCCTTTTTGTAAGTTTTCAAGTAACGTTTCCGTCTTGATCATATGTATGTGTTGAGCCAACCGGCATCAACACAACTTAACAAGTTAGTGTTCCGTAAACCTACAAGAACAAGTCACAAGTTAGCTTTCAAACAAAGACTAAGGGATATAAAGAGAAGATTAAAATCATTAAACTAATCTTTATATTTGTGTTTCTTTTCCTTTAAGTAATTACAACCCGTTATTACTTGAAGGTTACTACTAGATTAAAGACCCGAACCCGGAACCTACTAATCCTAGTTCTTTGCATGTACTTAGAACCTAAGGTGATCAATCTTAAGTGATAATGAAACATGCAATTTAGACAAATAAAGATCAAGAAACACAAAGCATTACTGAATAAAACTTATATTAGAAAAGTACTTACAACCAAAGTAATAAAGCAGCTTCAAACCAACCCAATGTAGCAAGGAGACTAGAAGCTCATTACAAAGGAAGCAAGAGAGAATAAAAATGGGGAAATGATGGATGATTCTAGCAATCAACCATGGGTCTATATATACTACAAATGACACTAAATGGGAGTAAATGGCCGGCCAAAACAACCACCTTTAATGCCATAAAGGTGGTGTAAACAGCCGGAGTAAAGTCTTTGTCGTCGAACCGCAAGAGCGGCCTTCAGGACCGCAGGGGCGGTTTAGGCAGAAACGCTTGAAGTTCTTCGTGGCCACAGGGGCGGCCTGGTAATTCCACAGGGGCGGATCTTTAATGTTCTTCAAATGCCTGACTCTTCATCTTTTTGTCGCTTCAGATGCCGAGCCGCAGGGGCGGCTCAGTGTCAACGCAGGGGCGGTGACACTGACTCTTTGGCTCCACAGCTCCGCAGGGTGAGACACAGGCTGAGGCGCAGGGGGGCTGGCGTCGCTTCTTCAAGGCAAGTCACCGCAGGGGCGCCAAGGAGTGGCGCAGGGGCGGCGACATTCTTCGTTCTTGGCGCAGGGGCGCTGGCGTCGCTTCTTTGTGTTTGGTAGTTGTTTGCTTGTTTGTGTGCTTATATTTATGATCCTTGTTTGATCACCCAAAACAAACCAAAAATATTGTGTTTTGCATTTTTTTTACTCCTTGCCTCATATCTTAGTCTAGATTTACACTATCTTTGATCATTGAGTGGCTTATTTCACCTCAGTCCTTGTGTTCGACCTCGAAATACTTTCCTTCATACATAACGATCCGTACACTACGGGTTTCGCTAGGTAGTTTAGGATTTTAGATCGAGTTATAAATGTAAAGCTTTTTGTGCTACTAATCCGAGCTACAACAAAATTTTGGCGCCGTTGCCGGGGACTAGGTTAAGATTAAGTCATTTGGCTTTGATTGTTTATAGTGTAGATCTTTCTTGTTACTTTTAATCTTGCTTGTTTGTGTCTGTGCATTTTCTAGATTTGTCATGGACGGATTGTACTCTTAAGGAGGTCTTGACGACTTGGAGTATGAAATATGGGTGGCAAGCCAAGATCCGGATGCTCTCCACATTGAGTTTGAGTATTGGCATAGATTTAATGACTATCATGAGCCCCATGATCAAACTCATGTGAATATTTTACCTCATGCGGAGCCTCCCCATCAACCTCATGAAAATCGATTGGAATCAATACTAGAAGATGTATTGAGGAGGGTGGATGATCTAGAAGGTGCCGTTACTTCTATTTTGAGAACCTACATGGAACTTGAAGAGGAAGTTGTCAAACAAAAAGATGAGGTGTCTAATGAGGAGGTCCAAGAATTTCCCGATTCAACCATGATCATTAGAGAAATACAAGAAGAGTTGGATAATGTTTTGGAGCAAGTAAGGCTAAGGGATTTGGCCCTGGATGATGCAAGAAGATTTGATTACGAGAGAGAAGAACAAAAGAGGAGTGAGATTGAGGAGAATTTGCTTGCTCTTATTCAAGAGAAGTTGACCGACGGTATTTCTATGGTCGTCTATACCCAATCAAAAGTAAATCCCGACTTAGCACTAAGAACAAGTATAGTGATTAAGTAAAGGGTCGAACCCAAGAGAGTTAAGGTGTTTTAGATGCGATTATCGATTATAGTGACAAGTAACACAAGGGGGGGGGGGGGGT
>BSUD01000006.1:111386668-111596856 GCA_033239045.1 Fagopyrum esculentum
GGGGGGGGGGGGTTGAATTGATGCACAAAAACTTATGAAAACGATTAATGCGACAAGTAAGACAATAGTAGATGAATCTACACTAGGTTGATTCTAAGCATGCAATTGCTACTTTGGTGAGTTCTTTTTACAAGTTTTCAAGTAATCTCCCGTCTCGATCGTATATATGGGTTGAGTCAACCGACATCAACACAACTTAACATGTTAGTGTTCCGTAAACCTACAAGAACAAGTAACAAGTTAGCTTTCAAACAAAGACTAAGGGATATAAAGGGAAGATTAAAACCGTTAAACTTATCTTTATATTTGTGTTCCTTTTCTTTAAGTAATCACAACCCGTTATTACTTAAAGTTGCTACTAGATTAAAGACACGAACCCGGAACCTATTAATCCTAGTTATTTACATGCACTTTAGAACCTAAGATGATCAATCTCAAGCAATAGTAAACATGCAATTAGACAATGGAGATCAAGGAGACACAAAGTATTACTGAATGAAAACTTATATTATAAAGAACTTACAACCAAAGTAACAATGCAGCTTCAAACCAACCCAATGTAGCAAGGGAGTTAGCAACTCATTACAAGGTAGCAAGACAATCTAAGTGGATAATTTGTTGGCTAATAAGATGATAAGATGGATCATTCTAGCAATCAACCAAGGACTATTAATACCACAAAAGACACTAAATAGGAGTAAATGGCCGGCCCAAAACAGTCACCTTAAATGCCATAAAGGTGGTGTAAACAGCCGGAGTAAAGCTTCTGGCGTTAAACCGCAAGGGCGGCCTTCAGGAACCGCAGGGGCGGTTTAGGCAAAATCGGTTGATCTTCTTCAGAGCCGCTGGGGCGGCTACACAATTCCGCTGGGGCGGATCTTCAATGCTCTTCAACGTCTGACCTTTCGCCTTCCTGACGTTTCTGATGCCAAGCCGCCGGGGCGTCCCTATGTCGACGCAGGGGCGGTGGCACAACCTCTTCGCCTTCCAGCTCCCAGGTTGAGGCGCAGGCAGGGGCGCAGTGGGAGACGCAGGGGAGCTGGTCTTCATTTCTTCAGGGCAGGTCACCGCAGGGGCGCCAAGGAGTGGCGCAGGGGCGGTGGCATACTTCATGGCAAGCACTGGCGAAGACGTAGGGAGCGCTCCAGTGGAAAACGTCATCCACAGGGGCGGCTGCAAGGACCCGCTGGGGCGGTGAGACAACAAAAGCTTTGCTTTGTGATCGATCTTCACTCCTAAGTGCTTATAACTCCTTCTTTAGCTTCTTTTAGTCTTCTTCTTCTGGATCAAGGAGTTAGTAGCATAAACTGACACTAATGTAATAAAAAGACTCTAAAAACTACCCTAAATGATAGTGATTCCATCACCTATCAGAAGTCTACCCTTAATCAAGGCTCACCTCCACCTCCTTCACCTTTGGAGGAGTGCAATGAAGGACTCTCAGTCCCGGACATCCTTGCCATCAACCCCGGAACTAAACTTGATGAGCTCTCGGAGGAAGAAGAGTAAAAAAAAATCCATCTCGGTCCAGCCAGCATCATTTCGGCCGAGATGCTCCATGAGCCAACCGAGATGCATCCAACCGAATCTGACCTTGACCCCCATCTCGGTCTGATCATCCGAGGTGCCCATCCGAGGTCTTGTAGAGACATTTCCAAGCTCAATTCAGCTGCTTTCGTTCCTTTCTTGCTTGCCTGGAGTGCGGTCAAGGTTGGAGTCCCTTTCCTAAGGAGTCTCCCATGTTGAATGAAGGAGGCAAGCATGACTGATCCATGATGGTTATGAAGCACTACAAATACTATTTATATCCAAGAGTCTGCTTTCTTCGGATCATAGAGGATGAGGATGGCAAGTATTTCACCGGTGGCCCCTATGGTTTCAACTCCATACTATCATAAAGGAAGCGTTGATGAAGAAGTCTAGTGCTTTCCGTTGAAGAGAAAACTTATAGAATATTTGGGCATCAAGTTGCCTATTCTTGTCATATGGGATGCTGGAAAGCGATGATAAGAATTTGTGAACTGCAGACTCGAACCTAGGGCGACATGCACCTACTGCCAGAACCTCGAGGTGAACCGTCCGTCTCTATTAGAGACTATAGTCCTAGGTACTCCGTTAAGTCTCATAATGTGTCTAGTGACATCCTCTGCTAATCGACTTATCGGGCATGCTTCCTTGATAGGAATGAAACGTGCGGTCTTCGTCAGTCAATCTACTATTTGCCAGATAGCATTAAAGCCTCGACTCGGTCTCAAACTGGTAACAAAGTCCATCGAGATGTCCTCCCACTTCCATTGAGGGACGGGAAGTGGGTTTAGCTCTCATCATGGTCGATGGTGCTCGATCTTGACTTCTTGACAGGTGGAACACTAACCTACATATGGCTTCAGACTTCCCCACTAGAAAAAGCGTTTGATATCTTGATACATCTTACTCGCACCAGGATGCACTGAGTAAGGTGTAGAGTGAGCCTCTTGTAAGATCCACTGTCTCAACTCTCGATGCGAGGGTACACATACGTGCTCTTGCGTCTCAAAACTCCATCAGCTCCAACTACAAATTGCGGTGCTTCTCCCCGAGACATCCTGGCTCCAATCAGTGTCAACGCTAAGCAACTCTCCTGCTTTTTTCGGATCTCAACCAACAAATCAGGTAACATCTCCATGGTGGAAAAATGGGTGTCGGAATCCGGGAAGTGGATATCCATCTCTAGCCATGCCAAGTCTCGCTGCAACTGAGGCTGAGCTGTTAGCCTAGCAATCGCCATCTCCCTGGGAGTCTTCCTACTAAGGGCATCAACTACCACATTTGCCTTCCCCGGGTGGTATACGATCTCAAGGTCAAAGTCCTTGATCAACTCCAACTATCTGCGCTGGCAGGTATTCAACTCTTGCTGAGTAAATATGTACTTCAGACTCTTATGGTTTGTGAATATTTGACACGCAGCTCCGTACAAATAATGCCTCCAAATCTTCAAAGCATGAACAACTGCAGCCAACTCCAAATCATAGGTAGGGTAATTCTCCACATACGTCTTCAACTGTCTAGATGCATAAGCAATCACCTTACCCCTCTGCATCAAAACACATCCCAAGCTAAGCTTGGATGCAGCGCTATAAACCACAAAATCCTCGATGCCCTTTGCCACAAATCTGGCTACATCGGGCTTCAGCCCTCTCCACCAATATGAGTGTCTCACATCATGGTACATCTTACTCGTACCTGGATGTAATGAGTAAGGTGTACAGTGAGCCTCCTGTAGGATCCTCTATCACAACTCTGCATCAGCAGGTACACAAATGCGGTCATGACGCCTCATCACTCGATTTGTTCCAATGGAAAACTGTGGTGCCTCTTCACGAGACATCCTCTCTCTAATCCTCATCAAGGTCGGGCGGGTCCCCTACTTCTGTTGGATCTCATCCAACAGACCATGTAAAACCTCTAAAGCATATAACTGGGCATCCTCATCCAGAAACTGGATGTCCAGCTCTAGCCAAGCTAGATCCCTTTGAAGCTGGGGTTGTACTATCAATCTGTCAATCGCCTTCGCTCGAGGCGTCTTCCTGCTCAAGGCGTCGGCTACAACATTCGCCTTCCCAGGATGATACGGAATCTCAAGGTTAAAGTCCTTGATCAACTCGAGTCATCGACGTTGGCGGTTATTCAACTCCCGCTGCGTGAAAATATACTTCAGACTCGTATGGTCTGTGAAGATTTGACATATAGCACCATACTAGTAATATTTCCAGATCTTCAAAGCATGAACTACCGCTGCTAACTCCAGATCATGAGTCGGGTAGTTCTCCTCATACGTCTTAAATGGTCTAGACGTATATACAACCTCTCTACTCTACTGCATTAAAGCATATCCTTAGCTTATCTTGGATACATCACCCTAAACTATCAAGTCCTTCGACTATGCTTAAATATAGAAGTGGAAATTAGACATCACTTCAGCTCCTCCAAATTTTGGATATATAGCTCGGACCATACGAACTGGATAGTCTTCCTCATCAGGCTGATAGGTGAACAGGTGGTCACTAGAAATCTCTTTACAACTCGTCGGTATTAACCAGCTAAGTTATGAAAGATGCAAATGACTCAATCTTTGCTAGATCGACCTTGATCCCATCGGCGAAATAACATGACCTAGAAATGTTACCTTCTGCATCCAGAACATGCACCTAGAGAACTTAGCACACAGTTCCCCATTCCTCAAAGCTCGCATCATTTTCCTTCATATTTCTCTCTACTACGAGAGTATACCAAGATGTCATCTATAAAGACTGCCATAACTGATCTAGGAAGTCGATGAAAATGTTGTTCATTAACTCCATGAAAACCATTGGGCAATTTGTAAGCCTAATGGTATCATCACCAACTCATATTGTCCCTCGGGTCCGAAATGTCGTCTTGTATACATTCTGCTCTTTCTCACCCTTCACTGGTGATATATAGAGTGTAGATCGATCCGGGAGAACATAGTCACTCTCTAAAGCTGGTCCAATAAATCGTCATTATGAGACAATAGATACTCGTTCTTAATGGTCACCTGGTTCAAATCCTTATAGTCAATACGTAATCTTAACAATTCGTCCTAGCTTCACATGAAGAGGACATGTAATCCTCATGGTAATACGCTACGGTAATGAAACCCTTTTAAGCCAACTCCTTAAGTTACTTCTTCAGCTCCAACATCTCGACAGGCACCATGCAATATGAGCCTTCGAGTTCGGTGTCGTACCAAGCTCTAACTCGGTGCTGAAGTCCACACTCCTCGGAGGCAACAGACTAGACGGTTCAACAAACACGTCTGTAAACTCGCAAACCACTAGAATACCTTCCAATGTTGGACTCTCTCCCTCCTTCATGGCATAACACCCGAAGGCATCACATTCCTGTGCTATAAGCCTTGTTGCCCGTATGACACTAATGACAGAACCCGTCTCTCTAAAGGTCTTAACCTCGGAAGACCTCTATTTGATTTATCTCGTTAGAAGCCGGCATAGTCATCCTACTAATATTTTTAACCCAACGCGATGTTTGTGCATCCAATCCACATCCGAAAT
Source organism: Fagopyrum esculentum (assembly GCA_033239045.1). Lineage (NCBI taxonomy): Eukaryota > Viridiplantae > Streptophyta > Magnoliopsida > Caryophyllales > Polygonaceae > Fagopyrum > Fagopyrum esculentum. The sequence continues at coordinate 111,391,741 of BSUD01000006.1, forward strand.
GATCTCTCATGCACCAATGGCATGATAAAGAAGTCTATAAACAGCACACAAGTCCCTACATAAAGGGGACAATCACATATCTCGCGGGTACCTCAAACCCCTAACTGGTAACCCTGTCGAGGAAGGTCCACCCTCTATTGTATCTAAAATCAATCTATACATGCATCAAAAGCGAAGAGTGCATAGCATCCATATCAAACAAAACTCCACTAGGTAAACCATTACCGATATTGGTATCTGTAATAGCTAACGCCAGCAGCTCCATTGCATATCATTACTCAACTCCGGACCTATGTTCCTCAGGTATCACTGAGGTCATCGCCATATCCTCCACTTCTACTCTTTCGACATCGTAAAGAGGAAAGTCTTGCTGAGAAGAAACACTACCTTGCTGACAAAAGGGAGCAAAATGTCCGGATTCACCACAAGTGAAACAAGATATTGGGGCCAAGGGGCACCCAAAACGCAAATGACTTGGATCACCACAGTTGAAACAAAATCGTCCCATCCTCGCAACCTGTGCAGGTAAAGGGTAACTTGATCTTCATTGTCCACCCTTAGTGATATTACTCCGAGAGGGAACTTGTAGAGGTAGCGCCTTGCCTTGTCCGAAAAATTTCGCTCTATGACTTGTTTTACTACACGTAAAGCATATTACTGGCGTCTTTGGGCACTCAGCTCGCCGGTTCCAAACTTCTCGCAATTAAAACACTGTAATTCCTTACCAGCCGTCCTCATGGCTAAAGGACCACTTGATTGTCCTGGTACCTGACTTCGTCCAACATTCACCATCCTTGCTTCGCCACCAACTAATTCAGTCCGTTGCTTTCTCTCTCACCCAGAAGCTTCAATTGGTCCCACAGATGTTGGTAGATCCGGTGTAGGTCTACCAGCTCTTGCAGCCTCTTGTACTTGATGTATATATTCTTGAAACTCGAATCCACTCATTGAGACATAATCAGTCTCTGCAGGTTCGTCCTCTACTGCCGGTGAAACAACAGCGGAAACTGGTCCCTAACTTTGCGCTACGGGGGGAAGAGGGGCATATCCCCACCTCGTCCTACTACAGATGTTGCTCTAGTCTGAGCCATCTGTAGGGTATACGCACCTAATCTTTTAAGGCAATATATTTGCCATATGTATATATATATATATATATATAAATATAACACATCCACATAATCCATAATACGCATATATATACATATTTATGCTGCAGAGATCCATAGCAGAGGTTGCGACTTCTCGTACATTCAAACCCAAAACCATACTTAAAACAAATAATCCTCTGAAAACATCATACCCCTTTTGGGTTCTGTTTATTTTACCTATCAAACCTCATTGCAGGTAGCGAGTGCCATTGTTGTCAACCTAAGCATCTAATACCACTCATGCAAACACCCAATATAGGGATGGTAGCTAAGTAAGTCCTACGGACTTACCTCAACCTCGTACAAAGCTCAACCAGAATCAACCTCCAATCCTAGGAGAGGGGCACTGCCTTATAACAAGGCATAGAAAGATATCAACCTCTATTCATCAAAGGGGGTCACACACAGACCCAAGGAATCCAAAGGATCATCCTCAACCTAAATTCACAACCTAATAATCCTCAAAGCCATATCCGGCATAACATGATCATAACATCATCCAAACACTCTCATCTAACCCTAGCATGGTGTTAGCATGAAATATTGTGATATTTTAGGCACATTTTCTAATCGAATTTGATTCGTATTGATAGTCTTTGATTGAACTTGGCTGCATATGTGAGCTAGTATTACCTAAATTATCGATATGGATGTCTACACTAGTTCTATGTTGATTATAGGTGATTTGGAGCTATTTCCGAACGGAATCGAGCAAAAGAAGAGTTGATTGAGTTGTCCATAGATTGAGGACACTCTTTGGAAGCAAATTGGAGCTTTAGCTTAAGGAATGCACGAGGCTAGGGAAGAATCACGTTCTTGCCCTAAATTACGCCCTAAAATACGGCCGGAATCCAAACTACGTTCAGAATTACGGCCGTGGATTCATAGTCAGAAATTGAAGTTCATTCCAGAGGATATTACGGCCGTGGAACATATGGTGCAAACCGTATTTGTTTCCACGCCCTAGAATTACGGTCGTGGAAACTTCCACGACCGTGATCTTGGCGAATCTTTTCGCCACACTTTGAAGCCACGACCTTTTGAAGATTGGGCCGGGCCGACGTTCTGCCCTACATTATAAAAAGACGGAAGAAAGGAGATTCCGTCATGCCCGCTTACAATCATCGCATATCCTCGCAAAGATCGTTTAGCCCTAGCTTGGAAGCTTTGATATCTCATTGGAGATCGGAAGTTCGCATCGGAGAATTGCCCTAATCTCGCACTTTTGGTGGAGATTGCTGTTGAGATCTTCGGATTGGTGGAAGATCGGAGTTTCTGGAAGATTTTGCAAGAAGATCTCTCTTCTTGTTTAGGTTTGATTTGGTAAACGGACTGACATTCCGTTTCCTTTCTTCCCTAAGGTTGTGATTGTTCACTTTACTTTTAATCTTTTGACAACATTCGTTCTTGATTGTAATCTTGAGATTGGTTTGAAGATTATTGATAGTTCTTGAAAGTTTTCTTCTTTTTATCCTCTAAATCTTGAATTAATATCAATATGACTGTTATTGGCTAAAAACCCTTAACAATTCTAAGGTGAAGGGTTGATAGTTGTGGCTTAGATGATGATAGATCGATCGTAAATAGATTAGACCCTGAGAGTTAGAGAGAATCGTCGACGAACCCTAAATTACGGGCTGTTCTTGAGTTCCACGACCGTGGAATCTCAAGATCCAACCGTAATTTCCCTCTAGTTTACGAGCCTGCTTTTACTTTAATCCAAAGTTAAAGATTTGCTTTAACTTAGTTTAGACTTGTCTTATCTAGGTGGTAGTGAGCCTCAACAACCTCTACCTCGATTGTGAGCCTCAACAACCTCAATCGGTTAAGTTAGTCTTGACCTTTAGGTTATAAGTTTGGGTATTTGATACTAATTCTCATCTTTAGAATCTTTCTATATTGAGCCTCAACAACCTGTATACAGAGCGCCTTTTAGGTGGGTTACATAAGGTTTTTGGAACTTCACCGTACGATTACCTTACATTAGTATACCTTTGCATACCTCAAATCTGTCTTTATATCATTAGTATATCTTGAATCGATTGCCACAACTGGATACCTGGATCTTTAGGATTGTTGTTTTCCCAATATTTGCAAAACTCTCATATTTACTCGCTTGACAATCTATAACTGAATTTGTTCCCACGCAAATCCCTGTGTTCGATACTCTGGAATGCTTGCTTAGCTACGTTGATCCGTACACTGCGGGTTCACTGCTTGATTCTAGTTTTATAAATTTAAAGCTTATTTGCACACACCTATAGGGGCGAACAAGTTTTTGGCGCCGTTGCTGGGGATTTGGTTTCGGCCGAATTCGGTAACCGGTTGTCAAGCTTGGGAGCTTGCTCTCGTTGTTTGATATTTCTTTGAGTGCATGCGCAGGTCTAGGAACACCGAAGATCTCTTACCTCTTGATCAAGAGCTAGAGAAAACCTTGAGGAAAAAGCGCAAGGAAAAGAAGATGGCCGGAGAAAACGAACGTGATTTTCAAGCGGAGTTAACGGAGAAGGAAGCTCAACTCCGAAGGAATGAGAATCTTCGCCGGGATGAGATGGATCGCCATCAATCCCAAGTTAACACTCTACAGGATCAGATGTTCCAAATGAGATTGGAAATAAGCGACCTTAAAAGTAAAGAAATCAAGAAATCCTCAAGAAGGGCATCAAGATCTAGAAGAAGGAGAAGTCATTCATCCGCTGATGAAAGTGACTCTTCCATGCCACCGTTAGAAGAAATTGATCCTACGGTCAATGTGAATCCTTTCAATCCACAAGAGGCTGCTAATCGTCGTGCTCCACCTAGGAATGCGAGGGTCGAACGTGTGGATAATGAGCCAATAACTCTTGGCCAACGAATGGATCCAACGCAACAACCACGCCGTTTGGGCGTGAACTTTGATGCTGAAGATGTACAAGGGTTTAGCTTCAACCCTCAAGTTATTACTCTTGTTCGCCAAAACCAGTTTGGCGGTACAAGCGCCGAATCTCCACACCAGCACTTACAGAACTTTGAGTGCATGATGGAGACAATGAGACCGAAGAGCGCTACCACCAACAACTACAAGCTTAAACCTTTCTTCTTCTCTTTGAAAGGGAAAGCGTTGTCTTGGTATCAAGCTCTTCCTAATGGGAAACTAGACACGTGGGAAGACCTTTCCGTAGAGTTTCTCACCAAATTCTTTCCGCCTTCCAAAACGGCGGAACTTAGAGGTAAGATTAATGCTTTTTCCATGAAGCCTAACGAAAGTTTGTTTCAATCTTGGGAAAGGTTTCAAGATTTGCTCTTGGATTGCCCTCATCATGGCATATTCAAGCTTGCCTTGCTGGAGATTTACTACAAGGGGCTGGATGCGGGAACGCAATTCAACCTCCAATCCCTCTCACGTGGAACGTTCATGGACATGAGAGAAGATGACGCTTGGGACTTCATTGAGAAGCAAGCAAGAGTCATAGAGAAGTATTCCCACCGGAAAGTGGAGGGAAATCGTGTGGAGCAAGGAGCAAAGCTCACACATGAAGCTCAAAATCAGATTTTCTCCCTCAACAATGAGATCAAAGAGTTGAAGGAGACTATCAAGACCAACTTCCCAAAGCAACAAGGGAAAGATGTTGGTTATTTGGGCAATAATAATGGCGGCAACAACAATAACCGGAACAACAACTGGAATGGAAACAACAACAACCGGAACAACGATTGGAACAACAATAGGGGTTCAAACAACAACAATTGGCGTCCCAATCAACAAAATTCCGGTAACTCTTATCCTTCCAATTCTAATTCACAAACTCCACCTTCCTCTTCCTCTACTCCTTTGAAAAGCCAGGGGCAATCATCTAATGGAGGAAACACTTCGGGGAAGGAGAAGCCCGATCCCATATTGGAAACGATTTTGGGAAAGCTTCAAGGGTTGGAGAACCGCCTCATCAAGGTTGATGATCAAGTCTCTAAGGTTGATAAAGCTCAAAAGGTTTTAGAAAACCAAATGTTCAACCACGCGGAGGAAGTTCCTAGAAATCAAGGAAAACTTCCAGGCAAGACGGAGGACAACCCTAAGGGAAGGGTAATGGCGATAACAACTAGGAGCGGAGTGACTACCACCGATCCGCAGCCAACGTTCATTGAAGTCCCCGTAGATAAGGACAAGGAAAAGGGGAAGGAGAAGGAAGACATCTATGTTCCTCCTCCAGCTTACAAACCTCCCCTACCATTCCCTCAATCTAGAGCGCGAGCGCGCCTAGACAAACAATTCGGTAAGTTTATAGAACTCATGAGTAAGCTGCATATTAATATACCATTCATTGATGCTATTGTAGGTATGCCAGCTTACGGCAAGTTCTTGAAGGAGCTTCTCTCTAACAAGAGGAAGCTAGAAGATTTTGGAGAGGTCAAGATGAGTTCAGATTCTTCGGATCTCATCAAGACCATGAAGGAGAAAATGCCCCCAAAGTTGAAGATCCGGGGTCATTTTGCATTCCCATTGGTGTGGGAGAGGTCACATATGACGCTTTATGTGACTTAGGAGCAAGTGTGAGCATCATACCACTTGCGTTGTGCAGGAAGATCGGTTTAGGCGACCCTAAACCGGTGAAGATGACGTTATACATGGCGGATCGATCCATCACTCGCCCCGTCGGTATTGTAGAAGACGTCCCGGTCAAGCTAGGTAAATTCTTTGTCCCCATTGATTTTGTCGTGCTTGACATTCCTGCAGATAGTCCGGTCCCGATCATACTCGGAAGACCGTTTCTTGCAACTTCCGGCTGCATGGTCGATTGCAAGAATGGAAGACTCGCTTTTGATATTGGAGAAGAGAAAGTAGAGTTCGTTCTTTCCACTCTAGTGAAGGAACCAATCTTTGATGAGGATATTTACGATATCCAAGATGAAGAAGGTTTATCTAGGGAGGAGGTAAGTGCGATTCTCTTTAACGATCCTTTACAAAAAGTAATTACTATGAGTCTAACAGATGTAGGGGAAGAAGAAGAGTGCAAAGAGGAAATTGAAGCCTTGGAAGCACAAGAAGAGATGCATGAAGTGGAGTTTGAGAAACTCCATGATGAGGCTGAGAACACTAGAATCCACGGTCATACCCTGTATTCCACGACCGTGGATTTCACAACCAAAATTGACCTCCATTCCAGGGGATTACACGGCCGTGGAACACATAGGGAGGCCGTAATTCTGACCGTGGAAGAGGGTGACCGGCATACTTCTTCAACTTCTTCTAATTCTTCTCCAACTCACTCAACATCCTTAGAAACTTCTAAGGAAACATCGGATGCTCCTCAAGGATCATTGGAAGCTCCGAAAGTGATGGAACTCAAACCACTTCCTACTCATCTAAGGTACGCTTTTCTTGGATCTAATTATGCCTTTCCGGTTATCGTTAGTTCCGAACTAAGCATAGATGAACATGAACGGCTCATGATTGTCCTTAGGAAACATAGGAAAGCCATAGGCTATACTATTGAGGACTTAGTAGGAATTAAACCCTCCCTATGCATGCATAAGATACTAATGGAGGAGGACTTTAGAACTTCAAGACAACCTCAAAGGCGGTTAAATCCGACCATGAAGGAGGTTGTCAAGAAGGAAATTCTTAAACTTCTTGATGCAGATATCATCTACCCTATCTCCGATAGCAAGTGGGTGAGTCCGGTTCAAGTAGTTCCGAAGAAGGGAGGAATGACGGTCATCACCAACAAGAACAACGAACTCATTCCTACCCGAACCGTGACTGGATGGCGAATGTGCATAGACTACCGCAAGCTCAACAACACAACGCGGAAGGATCACTTTCTATTGCCATTCATCGATCAGATGCTTGAAAGGTTAGCACAACACTCACATTTTTGCTACCTTGACGGTTATAGTGGCTTCTTTCAGATTCCGATACATCCGGATGATCAAGAGAAGACCACATTCACGTGCCCTTGGGGTACGTTCGCCTATAGGAGAATGCCGTTCGGGCTTTGCAACGCCCCAGCCACCTTTCAACGGTGTATGATGGCCATCTTCTCCGAATACGTAGAGGAAATCATGGAAGTCTTCATGGACGACTTCTCCGTTTACGGTTCCTCTTTTAACGATTGTCTTTCTAACCTTTCTCTTGTTTTGCAAAGATGTGAAGACACTAACCTAGTTCTTAATTGGGAGAAGTGTCAATTTATGGTTAAGGAAGGAATCGTGTTAGGTCACTTAGTCTCTAGTAGAGGGATAGAGGTAGACAAGGCTAAGATAGAGACCATAGAGAAACTTCCTCCCCCAATTTCAGTGAAAGGGATAAGAAGTTTCCTAGGACATGCTGGATTTTATAGACGTTTCATTAAAGACTTTTCTAAGATATCAAAACCTCTCACTAATCTATTGATGAAAGATGCGGTTTTTGAGTTTTCACAGGAATGTTTGGATGCGTTTAACACCATTCGGCAAGCTCTAATTTCAGCACCCATTATCCAACCTCCGGATTGGACTCTCCCCTTCGAGATTATGTGCGATGCTAGTGACGTAGCTATTGGAGCTGTTCCTGGACAACGAAAGGAGGGACGAACCCATGCCATATACTACGCTAGCAAGACGCTAGACGAAGCACAGCTCAACTACGCCACTACAGAGAAATAATTTTTAGCTATTGTCTACGCTATTGACAAGTTTCGCTCTTATCTTGTAGGTGCAAAGGTGATTGTCTACACGGATCATGCTGCGATCCGGTACCTCCTTGCAAAGAAAGACGCGAAGCCAAGGCTGATTAGATGGATTCTTCTCCTACAAGAATTCGATCTTGAGATCCGCGACAAGAAAGGCTCGGAAAATTCTGTTGCGGATCATTTGAGTCGTCTAACACATCTAGAGGACGACCATTTGCCCATTGATGACTCCTTTCCAGACGAACACCTACATATCATAGAGGAGTGCATCAAGGTAGTCTCCAAAGGTAACGAACCATGGTTTGCTGATTTTGTTAACTATTTGGTTTGCCAAGAGATACCGCCCGGACTATCATACGCACAAAAGAAGAAGTTCTTCAAGGACGTCCGGGAATACTATTGGAACGAGCCTCTCCTCTTTAAGAGAGGTCCGGATGGCATCATTCGGCGATGTGTGCCGGAAGATGAAATGCAAAGTGTCATCCGCCATTGTCATTCACTACTTTGTGGAGGACACGCTAGTTCGAACAAGACTAGTGCAAAGGTATTGCAATCTGGATTCTATTGGCCTACTTTATTTAGAGATGTGCAATCCTTTGTTTCTTGCTGCGATGCTTGTCAAAGAACAAGCAATATTTCTAGAAGGAACGAGATGCCCCTCAACAATATCCAAGAGGTGGAGATTTTCGACGTATGGGGAGTAGATTTCATGGGACCATTCCCATCTTCTTGTGGAAACCAATACATACTATTGGCGGTAGATTACGTTTCTAGATGGGTGGAAGCAATTGCCTCTCCCACAAATGATGCCATGGTGGTGGTTAAGTTCTTCAACAAGACCATCTTTCCGCGATTCGGGACGCCAAGGACGATCATTAGTGATGGAGGTTCTCACTTCATAGCCCGTCGCTTTGAAGCTCTTCTAGCTAAGTATGGGGTTACTCACAAGATCGCTACCCCTTACCATCCACAAACAAGTGGACAAGTTGAGATCTCAAATAGGGAGATCAAGGGAATCTTAGAGAAGACGGTTTCAAGGACGAGGAAGGATTGGTCCTTGAAACTTGACGATGCATTGTGGGCGTACCGGACTGCGTACAAGACTCCCATAGGAACCACACCATACAACCTTGTGTATGGGAAGTCTTGTCACTTACCAGTGGAGCTAGAGCATAAAGCGTTTTGGCTATCAAATGGCTGAATTTCGGCATGAAAGAAGCGGGAGAAAAGCGTCTCCTAGACATCAACAAGCTGGATGAACTCCGTTTGAACGCCTACGAAAACGCTAAGATCTACAAAGAGAGAGCAAAGCGTTGGCATGATAAGCATATCATTCCAAAGGACTTCAAAGAAGGAGATCAAGTTCTCCTCTTCAATTCAAGACTTCGCCTCTTTCCAGGTAAGCTAAAATCTCGTTGGAATGGACCTTTTCTAATTAAGCGTATTTTCCCCCATGGTGCGGTTGAAGTATGGGGTGAAGCTAGCGGAAGTTTTAAGGTGAACGGCCAACGACTCAAGAAGTATACGCCGGAACTCCAAGCTGAGGAGTTTGCACCTACCGCACTCGAATAAGTGCGAGTTTGGTCTAGCTACGGACCTTAAACAAAGCACTTCTTGGGAGGCAACCCAAGGTATTGCATTTTCGTTTTTGTTTCCGATTCATAGTTTAGCTTAGAATAGACGTTTTTGCTTTATTTTGCCTCGATTTCTTCCGGTATGTTCGTGTTTTTGGTTGTAGGATCGATGGAAAAGGAGAAAGGGAAGATAATGTCGAAGAAAAGTGACGAAATTTGGACTTTGGAGCTTTACAGGAGGTTCCACGGTCTAAATTACGGTCGTCATAGCTACAGTGACCGTAAATTCCAAACGCCTTTGAAAAATCACAAAAACCACGGTTCCGTACATTTCCACGGCCGTGGAACACCCCGATGGACCGTAATTTTTGGAAATTTTGCCGGCCACTATATAAGCCACATTCTTCACAAACTTACCCAAAAACTTACCCCTTTCCACGACCTAAACGCCGAAACCCCACGACCGCCTCCAATTCTTCGTTTTCTAATCGTTTTCAACGATTCTTCATCCTAAACTGTAGCAAATCCAACCACGAACAAGATCCAAGTGACAAACCGAGCGGAAATCCATCAACAAGCGCATTTCGGGTTTTTCAATCCGAAAAAGAGGTTTATTCTTTCTTCTTGATTTTCGCGGATTTGGTTCGTTTTTGCTATAGATTTTTAGGAAGAACTGACAAAGACTGGAAGGAATTAGATTAGGACTGCTTGTTGTGGTGATTGTTGGTGAATTTGCTGAGATTCGCGAGATTCTGAGACGAATCACGGTCTCTGGGTAAACCACGGCCGTGGAACCTGAAGAACAGACCGTAATTTTGGTGAAAAAAATGGATTTCGTAAGGAGAGTGTCGGGAAGGATAAAAGAGAAGAAGGGAGAGCAAAATAAGAAAAGGAAAGGCAATCCCTCCACCTCTAGGGCACCACCACCCTCATCTCCCTCACTACCATCCTCACCTTCACCTCCATCTTCACCTCCATCCTCACCTCCTCACCCTAGCATCCCGACCATACATGAAAACCACCTTGCTGCATTTGAGAGGATCACGGAGAGGACAGTGATTGGTCCTAGGTATTTGTTGTTGGAGGATCTACATCCTCTCAACATAGTTGATGACCTTACATGGCTCTTGGATAGAGCCGGATTACTTGTCTTCACGAACATTCGTGAAGACGCCTATGAGGAGATCACCCGAGAGGTTGTGACGTCTTTCGAGCACAGCCACGTAGATAGGACCGTCTCTTTCCGTCTCATGGAACGAGACTACCATTTGAGTATTGTTGAGTTTGGGACCATTTTCGGGTTCCTTGAGACCTACAATGGTCGATTCCCGAGCGTTATTTACCCTAAGGATTTCTGGAAGGAAGTTGCGATGATTTACGCCGACGAGGACCGTTGGCAACCCGCCGATACCAAGGCTAGATTGATGTACCATCTAGCCTTGAAGATAGCTCACCGTGTTCTTTCGGAGTGTCTCTTTCCTAGGACGGAGACGCCCCAAAAGATCAAGACGGATGAGCTATTCTTGCTCTATTGTATGCTTTATGGACGCCGTGCAGATTGTGCTACCCTCTTGGCTGCTACGATGAGCAAGCTCAAGAACAAGAAGAAGGGGAACATTGGATATGGTGGGATAGTTACCCACATTGCTAGGAGCTTTGGTGTGGATTTTTCTGCTTGCACCCGCATACCGGCCGTACCTTTAGGATTACATGCATTCATGGTTAGGGGACTCATTTTCCCCACACATAGAGGTCCGCCTTATGCGGGCATGCCTTGGGAGAGCAGGACAGGCAGGGGTATTGAGTGGCTGCCTGAGTACTCCATTGTGGCGGGACGCCACAATTGGAAGGAGACGTTCGCTGCGATGCACGCGAACAGGTTAGTAGCTCCCCCTTACGTCCCACCACCAGTTGTGGAGGAGGAGGAGATGGGAGATCAGTACGAGAGTGGTGGAGGAGTGGAGCAGGAGTTTGGCACGTTTCCGGACCAGCCGGAGGCGGCCCCAGATGTACCTAGACGCTCTCCACGCCCAGCTAGAGCCTCAGGCTCGTCATCTCGCCGCGCTAGCGTGAGTGAGAGGCCCACGTGGATGACTACACCTCCCACTTGGTATGACACCCCCCTCCTTGGTCCACTGAGCAGCCAGCAGCATATCCACCACCACCAGCACCATCCGATGCCCCATCATGGTACAGTCAGGCTCCAGGATGGTACGAGCAGATGCCGGATTGGGCCACTGGACTTTCGGAGAGAGTTGGAGCGTTGGAGATCCGGGCCGACGCTAGAGACGGACGCCTCGACGACCTCGACCACATGATGAGGGACGTCTACCGCCAGCAGTTTGGGCGGCACTACGACTCCAGCTTCTCTCCATTTCCGCCTCCACCGCTGCCGCAGTGATTGGACGCATGATCGTTTGCTTTAGACATTCCCGCCACCACTTGTGAGTTTCTTTTTCTTTTCTTTCTTTTGTTCTTTCTTTTGAACATTAGGGACAATGTTCGTCCTAAGTATGGGGTGGGATGTACTAAAAGTTTGTAATAACTCTACTCTCTATGTTTGATTTCATTCAAGACTATCGTTGCATGTTAATTATGTGTCACACGTTTCATTTTCGCATTGCATGAAAAAGAACTTTAAAAACCCATAAGAATTGAAAAATTTTGAAAATTTTGTGCTTCTAATGAATTGAGATGATTTCCATGATAATCATTACTTGTGAATGGAGTTTAATAACAATTGCATGCTCAAACGAATAGTGAATCGAAAAGAATTTGAATGAATGAATTTTACCTCTTTTGCAAGTTTTATAATGTGAAAACGTTACCTAAATCATGTTGATAAATTGAAGTTGAAATCACATTATAAGTTCCTATACTTCTTGTTGAAATGATTAAGGCAATTCGATACTTTCTTTCTTCTTTCTTTGATCATCTAGCTCCTCATTCAAATATTAGCCTCCTTTACCTATCCGGGAATTTGGAAAAGTGAATGAAAAAGGCACGTTTGATGTGGGAGGGCCATGAGAGCAATTATTTGCAATCAAATGAATAGAAAGAAATTGTAAGTTTGGGGAAGTCAATCATGACGATGAGTAACTCGGCACCATTCACATAGCTGGGTGTTTGTGTCTTGCCAAAGTCGGATTGAGCGATATTCCTAGCGGATTATGGTATGTGCGCTAAGGGTTTGAGGCATCTCTTGAAAAATTGAGAAACGCCGATCTCCTAGGCTTCGGTTTTTGTGCACCTCTATCCATAACTCCAAAAGTAAAGTCGAAAAAATGAAAGGAAGAGAGCGAAGCTCTAAATTGAAAATGCTGCGGGAACCGCATAAGAAGAAGAAGGTAGTTGTCCACTTTCCCGGATTCATGCACCACTTTCCCTTAAAGTTTTCCCTTCCCTTCCACATTCTAGACCTTTTCTTTGAAAGTCCTTAAGATCGAAAGAATGTTATATGGCTTGGTGATCTATATTGAAGTTTCTTATGATTGATTTTGATAAAGTTTGAAGGTTATGATGCTTGTTTAGAGGTTAAATTGATTCATGAACTCTCTTTGCTTTTTACTTTTCAATTGAGTGTGTGAAAGTTTGATGAACGATTGAAGCAAGGTTTGAGAATGATCTATTCTTTAGAAGTCACGTTCACCCAAAGAAGGTACACATATTTCATCCTAACTCTTGTTTAAAGCTTTTTGAAAGACCTTGCTTAGGGACAAGCAAGTGTTAAGTATGGGGTTATTTGTTAGCATGAAATATTGTGATATTTTAGGCACATTTTCTAATCGAATTTGATTCGTATTGATAGTCTTTGATTGAACTTTGCTGCATATGTGAGCTAGTATTACCTATATTATCGATATGGATGTCTACACTAGTTCTATGTTGATTATAGGTGATTTGGAGCTATTTCCGAACGGAATCGAGCAAAAGAAGAGTTGATTGAGTTGTCCATAGATTGAGGACACTCTTTGGAAGCAAATTGGAGCTTTAGCTTAAGGAATGCACGAGGCTAGGGAAGAATCACGTTCTTGCCCTAAATTACGCCCTAAAATACGACCGGAATCCAAACTACGTTCAGAATTACGGCCGTGGATTCATAGTCAGAAATTGAAGTTCATTCCAGAGGATATTACGGCCGTGGAACATATGGTGCAAACCGTATTTGTTTCCACGCCCTAGAATTACGGTCGTGGAAACTTCCACGACCGTGATCTTGGCGAATCTTTTCGCCACACTTTGAAGCCACGATCTTTTGAAGATTGGGCCGGGCCGACGTTCTGCCCTACATTATAAAAAGACGGAAGAAAGGAGATTCCGTCATGCCCGCTTACAATCATCGCATATCCTCGCAAAGATCATTTAGCCCTAGCTTGGAAGCTTTGATATCTCATTGGAGATCGGAAGTTCGCATCGGAGAATTGCCCTAATCTCGCACTTTTGGTGGAGATTGCTGTTGAGATCTTCGGATTGGTGGAAGATCGGAGTTTCTGGAAGATTTTGCAAGAAGATCTCTCTTCTTGTTTAGGTTTGATTTGGTAAACGGACTGACATTCCGTTTCCTTTCTTCCCTAAGGTTGTGATTGTTCACTTTACTTTTAATCTTTTGACAACATTCGTTCTTGATTGTAATCTTGAGATTGGTTTGAAGATTATTGATAGTTCTTGAAAGTTTTCATCTTTTTATCCTCTAAATCTTGAATTAATATCAATATGACTGTTATTGGCTAAAAACCCTTAACAATTCTAAGGTGAAGGGTTGATAGTTGTGGCTTAGATGATGATAGATCGATCGTAAACAGATTAGACCCTGAGAGTTAGAGAGAATCGTCGACGAACCCTAAATTACGGGCTGTTCTTGAGTTCCACGACCGTGGAATCTCAAGATCCAACCGTAATTTCCCTCTAGTTTACGAGCCTGCTTTTACTTTAATCCAAAGTTAAAGATTTGCTTTAACTTAGTTTAGACTTGTCTTATCTAGGTGGTAGTGAGCCTCAACAACCTCTACCTCGATTGTGAGCCTCAACAACCTCAATCGGTTAAGTTAGTCTTGACCTTTAGGTTATAAGTTTGGGTATTTGATACTAATTCTCATCTTTAGAATCTTTCTATATTGAGCCTCAACAACCTGTATACAGAGCGCCTTTTAGGTGGGTTACATAAGGTTTTTGGAACTTCACCGTACGATTACCTTACATTAGTATACCTTTGCATACCTCAAATCTGTCTTTATATCATTAGTATATCTTGAATCGATTGCCACAACTGGATACCTGGATCTTTAGGATTGTTGTTTTCCCAATATTTGCAAAACTCTCATATTTACTCGCTTGACAATCTATAACTGAATTTGTTCCCACCCAAATCCCTGTGTTCGATACTCTGGAATTCTTGCTTAGCTACGTCGATCCGTACACTGCGGGTTCGCTGCTTGATTTTAGTTTTATAAATTTAAAGCTTATTTGCACACACCTTTAGGGGCGAACACATGGCACTACACTCTCATACTAGGAAAGGAAGAGGCAAAGTCAACCATAGGCCAGCCTAGAAGCAAGGCACACCTGCGGAACCAAGTGAAAACACGAGCTGGTGCAGGTGGCCGTGGCGGCGGCTAGGAGGTGGCGTAGGGGCGGCGGTCTGACAACACTGGGGGCGGCTACAAGTGGCGTAGGGGCGGTTGGTCGTGTAGAAGGCACACCTTCAGCTCCTCCTTGCTTCTTCAATCGATCTCTTCACTCCTTCTTCAGCCAATATCCACACATACACACATATACATACATATATACATCAAAAGAAGTCAATCAAGGATGGAGCAAGATCCAATCTAAGGGGATCTAAGCTAGAAGAAGAGAAGATAAAAGAAGATGGAAGAATGAAGAAAGGAAGGGAAGAAGCCATAGAAGCTTAGCAAGCTGAACCCAAATCAGAGCAGAACACCTTCAACACCTCAAGGCTGGCTCAAGCACAAGCACAGCAGCAACAACCATCATCAATCAGCCACAAGGCCAACCTCAAGCTCTCAAACTCAATCAAAGCTCAAGGAAGATAAAAAATTATCTAAGGAGAGATGAGAGGAGAAGAGGATGAACGTGAGAGAGATGGATCAGGAAAGTGAATGAGGAAACCCTCATCTGGAGGAAGAAGAGATTATAAAGGATGAAGGGTCAAAAAGAAAGGGTTCGAGTCAAAGAAGACGGTTGCAGCTTAGACTGGCCGCAGGGGAGGCCCACAAGCCCGTAGGGGCGGCCAACCAGGGCGCGGGGGCGGCCCTCTGCAGCTCCAAAGGTGCACAACAGTTGCATCTCAATTGAGGCGCATATGTGGGATCTCTCGAATACTAAGGCTCATACAATTTTAAGGGCCCAAGTGGAGCTTGAAGCGGAAGTGTTTCAACAAGAAGAGGTATACCATGAGGAGATCCAACAAGTGCCCGACTCTACCATAATCATTAGAGAACTTCAAGAAGAGTTGAATGACGCTTGGGAGCAAGTACGGCTAAGGGATTTGGCCTTGGAGGATGAAAGAAGGTTGGCGTACGAGAGAGAAGAACAAACAAGGAGGGAGATTGAGGAGATTAGGCTTGATATTTTGCAAGGGAAGCCTACCCTTTTTCAAGACTCATCTCCACCTCCTTCATCTTTGGAGGAGTGCAATGAAGTGCTCTCGGCCCTATACATACTTGCCATCAATCCCGGAACCATACTTGAAGAGCTCTCGACGGAAGAAAATGAAAAGAGCAACAATCTCGGTCCACCCAGCCTTATCTTGGCCGAGATTACACATGAACCATCCGATATTGGCTCAACAATGGCTCACCTCAACCCACATATCGGTCTGATCAACCTAGGTTGCCGTCAGAGGTCATGTGGAGACATTTCCAAGCTCACTTCAGCTCCTTTCGATCCTTTCTTGCTTGCTTGGAGTGCATTCGAAGGTTGGAGTTCCTTTCCTAAGGAGCCTCCCATGGTTGACATAGAACCCCTCCTAGTTAGAGAAGATGGATTCATGATGGTTGTGAAGCACTTCAACGAAGTTATCCTTCCAAGAGTCGGCTTTCTTCGGATAATCTTGAATGAAGGAGGCAAGCATTTCACCAGAAGCACCGCAAAGTACTATTTGTCTAAGTATGGGGTGGCCTATATGGTTGCAACCCCACTCCATTATCAAGGAAGCGGCCATGAAGAGTTCTACGACTCACCGATGAAGCGAGAGCTCAAGGTTTATTTGGGCATCAAGTGACCCATGCTTGTCATTAAGGATGCCAGAAAGTTATGGTTTCTTGGACTCCTCAAGCAAACCAGATGAGGAACGATATAAGAAGGTTAGCCCGCAAAGCTAAGTGTGAGGAGACAGATACGCAGGAATCGGGTAAGTTGAAAAGGCAAAGGCCGGGAAAGGAACCCAAAAGAATGGTCTTATAAAACTCAGATGATTGCAGAGAGGGACCGGAAGACAAAAGGAGAGCCTTAACAGGATTATTAGAGGTGAGAGACACGTACAGTATCATGAGTCTTGCGACTGAAGATATAGTACCCCCCAACGGGAACTTGGTCTTTTAAGTGGTGTTAGAAGTGAGGTTAAAGTTGATCGTCTACTCTTTAAACCCTTGGAAACAACCAGACAGGTGACAGATGATGAGCTAAATCAACATATAGCACCCTCGCAACATGGTGAATCCCTTTTGGCCAAGTTTGACGCGAACATTTCGGAGGGCTTTGTCCCTTTGACCCCCACATGTGAAGAAGAGGAAAATATGGACTGCGAGGAGTCCAAGGACAGTGGTAGAGAGGCGGGCAAGAGTGCTAGTGCTTCTGCTCACTAACCCGTATCCAGCCAGTTTTCCCCAAGTGAGTAGCAACACCTTTTTATTCTAGTTTTTATGAATTGCATGTTTAGGATTGTTCAAAGAGCCGCCAAGAGAGGGTTCCAACGTGCGATCAAGTACCTTTTCTAATCCCACAACATAGATATCTTAGTGATTAGTGAACCTCGTATTTGGGTTCTCGAGCGGATAAGGTTTGTATCCGGCTGAGTTTTGGAGGTTGTGTTAGAGTTGACTTGTAGGGTTCGAAGGAGGTGTATGGCTCCTTTAGGATAATAGTAATATCCAGATTTCGATCATTAGCACTTGCACCTACTTCATACATGTGAAGGCTACTGTAACAGGCAAGCTCGTTCATATCATTGTGGTATATGCACTCCCTACTGTGAGTCGGCGAGTGCCTTTCTTGGAAGTTGTTGATAAAGAGCTGGTTGGTTTTGTTGAGCCCTACATTATAGGGGGAGATAATAACATCATTATAGCTAGTCACGAAAGTAGGGGAGGTCTGGATACCTTCAACATGACTCAGGCAAGTTCATTGACATCATACGCAACTATGGCTTGCATGATCTTGGGTTTACAGGCTCGGAGTTTATCTAGGAGGACAACAAATCCAGGAATAGAGGGGTTCAAAAAAGACTAGATAGGATCCTTATGAATCAGGACGCAAGGATGGAGTGGCCGGATGCCTCAGTGAGACATCTGGCTAGATTCTCTTCTGATCATTCGCCTATCTTTCTTAGATTTCAACCAACCACTGTTTGGAGGAGGGACAAGAGACCGTTCCGCTTTGAAGCAGTATGGATGACCCACGATGAGTTTCTCCCTATGGTGAAGAGATGTTGGGACATGCATGCGTACACTGGTATTCCTCTCTCTTTTCTTAAAAGTTGGCTTTTTTCTTAGAACCGTCGGGTTTTTGGTGATGTGTTTTGCAGGAAAGACAACATCATGAAGGAGTTAAGTGAATTGTAAAGTGACCCCCACATGACATCTACCATTGAGGGCCGGACCAAGGAATTGGGCCCGCAAACAAGATTAGAAGAAGTCTTGGAGCAAGAGGAAATCATATGGTTTCAGAAGTCTAGAGAACAATGGTTGGCGCTTGGAGATAGAAACACGTCCTATTTCCATACGGCGACGGTGATCAAGAAAAGAAGGAATAGGGTGGATGGGCTTAGAAACAACAATGGAGTATGGGAGGAGGATATTGTGGAGGCTGGAGAGGATTGTTGTTGGTTTCTTTAAAGATTTGTACAATAATCAACTTCAAAATGGTTATTCTCAAGGTCAGCCCCTCGAAAGCAATGGGTTCCCCACTCTTCCTGGTCATTTGTTTGAGGAACTCCTTAACAATGTCACCCATGAGGAAGTTTGGAGGGCTACCAAGAGCATGGGAGCTTTTCAAGTACCGGGTGTGGACGGATTCTAACCCGTTTTCTACCAAAAGTGTTGGAGCATTATAGGGGAGTCAAATATGAGGGGAAGTTAAGAGTTTCTTTGATACTCACCACCTTTCGGTTGGGTTAAATGATACTATCATTTGCCTTATTGCGAAAGTGGGTACACGGGAGTTGATCAGTTAATTTAGACTTATTGCTCTATGCAACGTTCTTTATAAGATCATGTCCAAGGTTACAGTCCATTTTATGAAAGGTTGCATTGATACTCTTGTCGGTCCTACCCAGGGGAGTTTCATTCCAGGTAGGTACATTCAGGATAACATTGTTCTCATGCAAGAGATAGTTCACTTTACTAGGAAGAAGAAAACAAGGAAAAAATGGATGATCCTTAAGCTAGATTTAGAGAAAGCATATGATAAGATTCAGTGGAATTTTGTTGAAGAGACGGTTAGCGCCGTTAGGTTTCCGGTTGAGTGGTCTGATATGATTAAAGAGTGCATCTCGACCACCAATATGCAAGTCAATTGGAATGGGAGCTGACCGATAAGTTCCTCCCGGAGAGGGGCCCTAAGCAAGGGGGACCCACTATCCCCTTATTTGTTTGTCCTTTGTGTTGAAAGGCTAAGTCATCTGATTAACGTGGAGGTCACCCAAGGTAGATGGAAACCGATACGTCTGTCTCGAGAAGGCCCTCTACTGTCACACCTCTTCTTTGCGGATGACCTGAATCTCTTTTCAGAGGCCAATCCGGATCAACTGAGAGTTGTGTTGGAGTGCTTGGATGCGTTTTCTAAGGCTTCGGGACAAAAGGTTAGTGTTCAAAAATCCAAAAATTTTGTGTCACCTAATGTTCCTAGAGATGTGCAGAGCTTGCTGGAGAATATGAGTGGCTTTGAAGTTACAAAGAAGTTAGGAATTTACATCGGTATGCCTTTGCTTCAAGGTAGAGTCTCCAAAGCTACGTTGTCCTCGCTGTTGGATAAGATAAATGGTAGGCTCTCAGGTTGGAGAGAGAGGAATCTGAGTTTTTCCGGGAGAGTCACGCTAACTAAGGTAGTCATTTCTTCAATCCCTATATACTCGATGTCATCCCTCATTATGCCGGAAAGAGTTTGTGATGAAATCGACAAGCTGAGTAGCAGCTTCATTTGGGGACATAATGGAGGAGGTTCTAGAATGCACACTGTGGCTTGGAATCTTATGTGCTCTCCGAAAGAAAATGGTGGGTTAGGTATCAAAGCTATGGAGGACCTTAATCTAGATTTGATAGGCAAACTCGTTTGGCGTTTCCTAAAGGACAAGACGAGTTTATGGTCGAGAATGATGAAGACTAGGTATGTGAGGGAGTCGGGGCAAAGCCACTTTGCATCCTCGTACGTCTAGAACTGTATCCGTAGAGGGGTTAGCGAGGTGGTGAGACCCGGACACCGGTGGGTCATCGGGAATGGCGAATATACTTGCTTCTAAGAAGATCTTTGGATTAGAGAGACACCTCTTGCTGTAGTAGCGATAGGACCAATCGACGCGAATCTGTTCAACAGAAGAGTGAACGAGTTCTAGTGTGAGAGTTCCGGCTGGAGGTGGGACGTCTTTGGCAGTCTACTGCCAACCACCATCTCTCTTACCCTTGCTGTTGTGGGATCGCACACCAGGCGGGATATACCTACGGTGTTTGATGATGGTAGCCCCACGGATGAACTTGCATGGAGGTGGAGCATTGATGGAAACTTTACGGTTGCCTTAGCCTACGTCAAGCTCAAGAAGAAGGACACCGCTTGCTGCGTGGACAGGTGTATCTTCACAAAGGTTTGGCAATTGGGCCTGCAAGAAAGGATCCGTATGTTCATCTGGAAGCTACTCCAAGGTGGGATCTTGTCGAATGCGGAAAGATTGCGCAGCCACATTAGCAGGGATGTTGTTTGCCCCCACTCTCGAGGTGCCGTACAGACCTATGAGCATCTCTTCAAAGATTGTAGAGTTAGCAAACACATATGGATGAAGCTTAAAGTGAGATTGCATTTTGCTTAGTTTTTTGAGGCGTCTTTCACAACATGGATCCAAGGTAATATTCTATCGACTAGTAAATTAGTAATTATTGCGACTCCTGCTTTTTATAGTAGGTTTGTGGTGAATATGGAGATAGAGAAATGAGAGAGTTTTCGATGGCAAGGATACAAGACCGGATGGCCATGTTTTGAGAAAGCCATGGAGTACAACAAGGCTTGGAGGAAGATTTTTTGTGTCGAAGAGAGAAACTCCCGGGTTGTGACCCACGTCAAATAGGATCCGCCGCTAGAAACCGTGCTTAAGATCAACTCGGGTGGAGTTATTAGGAGCGATGGCAAAGATGTTGCGGGGGGGGGGGGGGGGGGGGGGTAGGAATAACACAAATTTGGGTATATGCACCGTTCCTATGGCGGAACTTTGGGGCATATATTACAAGATTGCTTGGGAGAGTGGAAGTAGAGCTGTAATTCTGGAATTGGACTCACAACTGGCTATCATTTTTCTCCACAATAACGTGTCAAGTTGTCACCCTCTTGCAAGTCTAGTCAGTAAGTGTCAAGACTATCTTAGAAGGGACTGGTATATCTAGTTCCGGAATGCCTTCCACGAGGCGAATAATGTTGCGGATTTTCTTGCTTCTCTCGCTTTTGACTTCCCCATTGGGATTAATGTATTGCATGACCCTCCCGATGGTGTAGTGGATCTTTTACATTGTGATGTAAGAGGTCGGACTATCCCCGCGTGCGTACCAATTAATCCTTTTTCTATATATAATAAGCGCGACTAGATGCGCCGGAGACCACTGACTCTCCTTCCTACAAAAAACATAAATGTTAGCTATTAGTTGGTCTCCATAACATATTGCAATCTCCACGCCATGGTGCCTCGAAGTATCCAATTAATCATACACCAAATAACTAATTAAAAATCTTAGACATGCTTTGTTTCACGATCCGTTGGTTTGGGATATGTCTTCATGTTGTCTGTTCGCTCCAAACGGTGTGTGCAAACTTTAAATTTATAACCCTAGATGTAAGCTTAAAACAAGGATACGAACCCGCAGTGTACGGGTCAATCGTAGTAAAGAGCAAGAAATTCAAGGGGTCAATCACAGGGACTTAGTGAAACAAAACCAATAACAGTAAGCTAATGTAATTACTAACCACAAAAGCGATCAAAGCAATCAAAGATGATAAAAAGTCAATTAAAGAAATATGCAACTCTAGGGATTAAAGCATCTAGTTGTGGTTCCAACTCAAGATCTCAAGGTAAAGCGGACAAAGCTGAGATTTTTGCATAGGGAAGGTGTTTCTAAAGTGGAATAGATCACCGGGTAAGTCTCACTACTCACTAATCCAAAACCGTAACTCCTATTACTGGGTAAGTCTCAAGGAATTAAGGAAAAGAACTATAACCTCAAACTAACACACCAACTAAGGGAATAGAATCAACCTTTACCGGGTAAGTCTCAGGCTAACTCACAAAGATGGGATGAAAGCACACTCAAACCCCAATAAAGGATAAACCTTTATTACCTACACTTATGATCTTAGGTAAACAAACTAAGGAATTAGCGGATAAGTCTCATCCTAAGCTGGCATTGAACCAGGAAAGGTGTAATAAGAATAGGATTTGGCAAACTCTAACACTTAACTCTCATTTTCGATCAGAAAAGGTCACCTCGGTCAGAAGAATTTCACCCCGGCCGAGATGTTCATCGACTGAGCGAGATGCTTAGGGTTAAGTTAAAGACTCGAACTTTCAGGATCCTACTGTAATTAAGATTATTCTATCATTGTTTTTCCCACAACCTTCAGCCAATCACCCTAGAATCACATAAGGAAATTAGCCACTCATCATCATGAAAGCAATAATCAAATATATGGGAAGAAGGTGAATATTTAAATAAGAAGAATTTAATGAAAAGACTTCAATAACTGAATCAAATATCACAACAAAGCGTTCATTGGATTAAAATCCAATAAGACAAACCAACAATGAATGGAATCTAAGGGAATCTTACAAAACCCTTCACAAAGTTATAAAAGCTACAAACTTTCTTCCTTCAACCTTCAAAAAGGTTCTTCAACTCTCCCAACCCTAATGGGATGAAACGGCTGTAAACGCTACGGTGTATAGCACGATCTCCATCGTATGCGGGATGTCGGATTTGTGGGAAATCCGACCCTTTTTATAGGAAAATTACCTTCCAAAGATAAGATATCTTAAAAAGATCTATTCCCATAAAAATAGGTAAAATATGTGGGCTAAATTATCTTCTTCCTTCCAGGAACCCAGCCCAAAAATATAAGATCCTCTTTCCAAAGATAAAAGATCTCAGCCAAGAATAAAATATCCTTGCCGCGTCCAAGGTGTTCGCCTCGGTCGAGTCGGCTCCTCTGGATCACCTCGGTCGAGGTGACTTTGTAGTCAACCGAGGTGAATCACAACTGAATGTGAAATCTCTCAAATCTGGTCCAAAGTGAATCTTCAATCCAATTTCATGGTTTCTGGATTCTTCTTTAAACTCCAGAATGTAGCTCCAATGACTCCTTAGCTCCTTTAGCTCCATTTAGCTCCATTTTAGTCCAAAATGTGCCATTTTACCTACGATTACAATGAAACTTGGTGTAGACCTCGATTCCCGCAAAGGTAGATGAAATGACCATATAATCACATAATATACATCCAAACATGCAGATTATTGAAGATAAAACGTCTAAACAAGTCCCAAAATATAGACAATAATTCATGCTATCAAAATACCCCATACTTAGCCCTTGCTTGTCCCCAAGCAAGTTCCAAATCTAGAATACAAGATAGAATGGATTATTAGTCATGAAGATCAATGAAAAAGTCTTTCAGAACATTTTAATGGTGTGCTACAATCATAGATCACTCTAAGAGAATGCTTAACGGAATTTAAAATCAAAATATGATCAAAACATTTTATAGATATAAGAAAGTTGTTCATCTTTGCATAAAATCATAGAATGCATAATAAATCATAATTATCTAAATTAATCATGTATAATCCAGTTTAAACCACTAAGTCAATCAACAAGCTCGAGGTCTCAAGGACTTTCAAAATGAAAGGTCAAGAAACGTGTGAGGGTGGGATGTATATAAGGAATGTGGTGCTAGAATCCGGGAAAAGGATATTTTCTTCACCTTGCTTTGAACTTCAACATCTTCCACCAATAAGCTTTGCTTATTTTTACTTTTTTACTTTTTGGGATGCATGGACAGAGGTGCACAATAACCGAAGCCTAGGAGATTAGCAATCATCAATTTTACGAGATGTCTCAAACCCTTGATGCACATACCATGACCCGTTAGAAATATCGCTCAATCCGACTTTGGCAAGACACAAACACCCGGCTATGTGAATGGTGCCAAGTTACTCATCATCATGATTGACTTCCCCAAACCTATATGTTTCTTTCTAACTTTCAGCCACATCTCAACTTTTCTTTCACTTGCTTTTCACTTTTCTTGCTTCCAAATTCCCGGATAGGTAAAGGGAGGCAAATATGTATATGAGGGGCTAATCATGATCAAGAAGAAGAAGAAGAAGAAGAAGAAGAAGAAGAGAATGAATTGCCTTAATCATCCCAAGAAGAAAGTGAGAGAACTCATCATGTGGTGTCAACCTTCAAATTCGACATAATTTGGATAAAAACCAAGTATTAAACATGCCAAAAATTTCAAACAAAGCATTTAGCAACTTAAACATATCATAAAACCTTTCAAACATATAAAGATTTCAAAACCAGTCAGCAAACAAAATCTTCACTGAGGTCATATCCAGATACGAAGCACAAAAATTAATTTCGAAATTCTTTCCAGTTAAAATGCCTCGGTCGAGGTGTTCTAGTCAACCGAGGTGCAGTACCTCGTTCGGCCAGAATCATCCCGGTCGAGGTCGAAAATTTTTTCTTTAACCTGTTTTTTGACGTTTTTCTCAATCAAATAACGTGTATGCATGCATGTATTCTCAGATAAACACATAGAGCCAAGTAAAGCATAATAAGATCCACATACCCCATACTTGGGACACATTGTCCCAATGGGTCAAATAAAAGTCTAAAATCAGAAAACTCACCGGACATAGCTGAGTTGCAGAATAAGAAAATAAGCTCCAGAAGTGCATCAATCCTCATCAGATCGGTCGAGGTGTTTCTGGGTGGACCGAGGTGTCAGAGCGGATGTCAGACCTAATCGCCTCGGTTGACCAAGAGCATCTCGGTCGAGGTACTGTGATAGCAACCGAGATGTATCTCAGTCAAGCTTCGTCATCTCAGTTTCTCAAACTTTTGTCCTTCTAGTGTTGCTCCTGGGTTGTATTCCTTCCTTAGAGATTACCTGTTGTTTGTCTAGGACGCCAAAAACAAAACAAAGCAAAGCAAAAGCAAACTATCTAAAACTAGACTAGACAAAGGGAAAAGAAAGCAATACCTTGGGTTGCCTCCCAAGAAGCGCTTGGTTTAAGGTCGCTAGCTGATGTGATCGAACTCGATTCGAACACGAGGATCCACCGGCACAAGTTCACACTCGGATTGGAATCGGTGAAATGGAACTCCTTTTTTTTGGATTTTGTGTTTTTGGATATGAAGAGAAAATTCCCTCGGCCTCTCACTTTGGGATTCCCTCAACTCGAACGAACTACCCTCGGAATCTCACTTTGGGGTTCGAACCTTCGTTCCTTGGCCTCTCACCTTAGAACCACCTAAGCATCTCACCTAGATGTTTGAAAACTAAGCATCTCACCTAGAATTCGGGTTTTGTTTTAAAGCAAACAACAACTTTGAAAGCACAAAGGCTAACTTACTTCATTTAACTTGACTTCCCTTACAATGGGAGGATACAAGGCTTTATATAGCCACAAAACTCAGCCTAGAAACTCCCTAATTAAGTGCTAGAAATATCAAAGGTTTTTCAAAAGGAAATGCAAGAAATTCAAGAGTTTTTCTAGGAAATTCAAATACATAAATGGCCACATTTGGCCTTTATTCAAAGATGACTCTTGGATCATATTCTCTTCACTTGGACAACACATCAAGGATGGTCTAATCAAGTCTTGGACGTCCATATTGAAGGAGAAGAAGACCATTGAACTACCTTGGCCTCCATTCAATGTATGTGTGTGAAGATGCCTTCAATGTTTGATTGAATGTTGACATGTTGACCTTTACATGATTAATACATAAATTCATGCATAATATATGAATAATATGAGCATGGTATGCTGCATGAAATATGTATGGGTAGGACGTGCATATATTTTGTATAACCATCTTTCATGCCTCCATGCATGATCTTGTCCAACAATCCATACAAGTACCATACTTGCTGCAATGTAGGGTCATTTTCACCCTCTTACTCTTGCAATATCGACTTTGAGTAAACTAGAAAGTTGTAGATATTGAAAATACCTTTCAAAGTAGTACTCATGGGTATTTTAGTTCCAAGTATTGCCTCAGTTATAGTCGTTTTACTGAGAGTGCGCAAACCTGACAACTTAGCCGGAGAGAGTGAAAATTGACTTCCATTGGGCATGCTCGGTGCAAGCATTTTCGGTTTCATTTCAATAGGTTTTGGCTCAGTTTCAGGCATGATCTCCAACACATAAGTATTGATTTCGATAGGTGCCGGATGAGTTTTGACTTGGACGGTTGGTGGCAAAATGATTGGTTCCGGCATATTGACGATGATTTCTTTTCCGGTGAGGATCACATCACTAGCTGGACCGTTCCTCATGGATTTACTCAATGTACCTTGAATATCTTGGAGTGCTCATCACTTCCATCAAAATCTTCCATAAAGGTTCCGGTTCCTAACTTTACCGGCAAATGGTAAGATCTCCCACGTACAAGCTTGTACGGTTTGATTCTCACCGGAATTCTTCTAGATTTCCTGCACTTCAATGGGACATAATCTAGCCTCGTGTCCCATCCTTTCCTGGATCGAGAAAATAACTTCTCGAGAATCCTAGCAGCTTCCCCATCTATAGCTTGGGGATGGTACAAGGTCCTTAGCATGCGAGGGACCCCATCCTTGAACAAAAGATACTTCATCGCTTTAACGGTGAAGTGCTTGCAAATTCCACTCCTTATAATCCGAGGAGCATCTTCTTCCAACAATTTCAAGGGAGACTTCATCTTGATCTTGGGAGGTTCTTTCGGAAGAGACCTCCAACTCTTCGGTGCTTCCCTGAAGAAATTTAGAACATTAGTAGGAAATTCAAATGGAGTAAGAGAAATTACCTTGTAAAGTTTTCCAAAGCTTGGGTCAAGTCATGTTAGGTTGATAATCAACACATGAAATCTCTCTCAACTCAACTGATATATCTTCCACCTTGGCCACAATCTCAGTAATTTGGCCAAGGTTCTCTACATCTTCCACTTCCAGTTTTGCAAATTCTTCTTCCATCTCGGCCGAAATCTCTTCCACCTCGACCGAGGTCTCAACAATTGGATCGAGACCTTCCATATCCTCCTCTTCTTCAGAAGTTTCAGGAGAAATTTATGGTTCGATTGGGGGAATGCTTGAAACGTGCAACACTTCCTTATGCTCCTCATGCGGCCTAGCATAGGATAGGGTGCTTTCCTTAAGCTCCTCCACCCTCTTCATCAACTTCTCCAATCTTGATTCGAGAGAATGTTCAAGAGGTTGCTCATAAGTGTTTCTAGGGATATTCTTCTCATCCCATATCGCAAGTTCCTTCTCAATGGCCTTCTCTCTTTCCCTTTCATTGTTGAACCAATAAAATGAATATTTCTCCTCCAAGTATTCATAATGATCCGCCCTAGCACTTTGTTTTGCTATCCAGGCTGGATCAAACGTAGCCATCAGAAATCCTGAAAACTACAAAACTCATAGAAAGAGTAGTTAGTAGCAAGAGGGGCAATAGCCCCGAAAGACAACCGTAACCGCCTCGGTCTAGACCAAGTCCCCGGAAACGGCGCCAAAAACTTGGTCGCTCCAAACGGTGTGTGCATGCTTTAAATTTATAACCCTAGATGTAAGCTTAAAACAAGGATGCGAACCCGCAGTGTACGGGTCAATCCTAGTAAAAAGCAAGGAATTCCAGGGGTCGATCACAAGGACTTAGTGAAACAAAACCAATAACGGTAAGCTAATGTAATTACTAACCACAAAAGCGATCAAAGCAATCAAAGAAATATGCAACTCTAGGGATTAAAGCATCTAGTTGTGGTTCCAACTCAAGATCTCAAGGTAAAGCGGACAAAGCTGAGATTTTTGCATAGGGAAGGTGTTTCTAAAGTGGAATAGATCACCGGGTAAGTCTCACTACTCACTAATCCAAAACCGTAACTCCTATTATTGGGTAAGTCTCAAGGAATTAAGGAAAAGAACTATAACCTCAAACTAACACACCAACTAAGGGAATAGAATCAACCTTTACCGGGTAAGTCTCAGGCTAACTCACAAAGATGGGATGAAAGCACACTCAAACCCCAATAAAGGATAAACCTTTATTACCTACACTTATGATCTTAGGTAAACAAACTAAGGAATTATCGGGTAAGTCTCATCCTAAGCTTGCATTGAACCAGGAAAGGTGTAATAAGAATAGGATTTGGCAAACTCTAACACTTAACTCTCAGTTTCGATCAGAAAAGGTCACCTCGGTCAGAAGAATTTCACCCCGGCCGAGATGTTCATCGACTGAGCGAGATGCTTAGGGTTAAGTTAAAGACTCGAACTTTCAGGATCCTACTGTAATTAAGATTATTCTATCATTGTTTTTCCCACAACCTTCAGCCAATCACCCTAGAATCACACCAGGAAATTAGCCACTCATCATCATGAAAGCAATAATCAAATATATGGAAAGAAGGTGAATATTTGAACAAGAAGAATTTAATGAAAAGACTTCAATAACTGAATCAAATATCACAACAAAGCGTTCCTTGGATTAAAATCCAATAAGACAAACCAACAATGAATGGAATCTAAGGGAATCTTACAAAACCCTTCACAAAGCTATAAAAGCTACAAACTTTCTTCCTTCAACCTTCAAAAAGGTTCTTCAACTCTCCCAACCCTAATGGGATGAAACGGCTGTAAACGCTGCGGTGTATAGCACGATCTCCGTCGTATGCGGGATGTCGGATTTGTGGGAAATCCGACCCTTTTTATAGGAAAATTACCCTCCAAAGATAAGATATCTTAGAAAGATCTATTCCCATAAAAATAGGTAAAATATGTGGGCTAAATTATCTTCTTCCTTCCAAGAACCCAGCCCAAAAGTATAAGATCCTCTTTCCAAAGATAAAAGATCTCATCCAAGAATAAAATATCCTTGCCGCGTCCAAGGTGTTCGCCTCGGTCGATTCGGCTCCTCTGGATCACTTCGGTCGAGGTGACTCTGTAGTCAACCGAGGTGAATCACAACTGAATGTGAAATCTCTCAAATCCGGTCCAAAGTGAATCTTTAATCCAATTTCATGGTTTCTGGATTCTTCTTTAAACTCCAGAATGTAGCTCCAATGACTCCTTAGCTCCTTTATCTCCATTTTAGTCCAAAATGTGCCATTTTACCTACGATTACAATGAAACTTGGTGTAGAACTCGATTCCCGCAAAGGTAGATGAAATGACCATATAATCACATAATATACATCCAAACATGCAGATTATTGAAAAGATAAAACGTCTAAATAAGTCCCAAAATATAGACAATAATGCATGCTATCATGTCACTTTCGTGTGAAAGAAGGATTAAATTTGTTCGTGGGAAGGAGCCATGAATAGGTGATCGAAATGTGAAGACTCAAAAAAAGAGTCCAATTATGAGGTTTCTACCGGTCATTCCTAAGAGTTGTACTCTGCATTCTTACCCTCATTGAATGAAGATTTTTGTCAGTTGATATATTGATTTATATTTTGTTTTACTATATGAATAGAGAAAGCAACATTAATCGACCTAATAAACTTCATATACGGAAATACTCTAAGGGCAACTTCAACCACATATTTGCTGGGAGTGTTGATTGTTGCAGACAAGTTTGATATTACTTCTTGTAAGAAACATAATAGTGACATGTTACTGAAGTTGCCCATGTCATTGGACCTGCTATTCCTTATCTCGAACTTCCTTCAAGTGTTTCTGTTGGTGAAGTAGTTCAGCCAGTAATTGATGCAGCAAAAACGTTTCTTGTTTCCCGTTACAAGAATTTCACTAAGTAAGATCTTTTAATTCACCACACAGTTACTGTTTTCATGTGATACACGTCGATAAATCTTGTTAATCTTGAAGGGTCCTACAAAAGAAAGAAATGGAGATGTTGGCATTGCCTCTTTTAGCAGTTGAGGATATTCTCGGAATTAATGGTCTTCAAGTTGATTCAGAAGATGATGTCTTTGATTTTATCCTGAACTGGAGTTGTTCTCATTATTCCAATATTGAAGAGAGACGGGAAATCCTCACTAAGAACCTGTCACGGTTCATTTGTTTTCCATACATGAGTTGCTCAAAGTTGAACAAAGTAGTAGATTGCTCCGATTTTGATTATGAACAAGTGTCGAAGCTGATGCTCAAGACCCTCTTGTCTAAGGATAAGGTTCCGTATGGACCACCCATTACCGTTGCCTCAAAAGACCGACCAGCCACCAAATGCGGCTTCCCAAGACGTGTGTATAATCACGGGTTTATTAATGTGGTCGGAGCTGAACTTGGTCTTCCCATATTTGTTGTCTTCTGGAATATTAACAATGAAGATTGTGAACATCTAATCCGATCACATATTCTCCAGTCACATACTTTCCTAGTTGGTGGATACCATTTTTTCCTCCATGCAAAATGGAAAGAACCCAATTTTGATCTGAGTGTGCATATGGTAGGAGCTGGTTCAAGAACTTGCTCGTTTAAAGTTGAACTTGCTGTGTTGGAAAGGCAGTCAATGGAGTGCATTCATGGTAGGATCATTGTGTAGAGGAGCAATTTAACGAGCGTGTTGATTAAGGAAGTGCACGATCGTGCACCATTGACTTCCTTGTATTCATTCATTTTTACAAATCAAGTGCATTCATGCATTTTTACAAATCAAGTGCATCCGTCAGACACCTTCCTGCTCTCTCATCGGATCATAACCCCCTCCTGTTACAACTTCATTGTAATAACCGGAAAATTTAATTTCGGTTTAATACCGGATCAAACCGGATTCCGATCCGTCAACCTTAATTCTTAAATAAAAGAAAATGATATTAAATTCTATCATTTTATGTGACCTTGATTCACATAAGATGATAATTTATGTAACCCGTAAATAATTCCGTAAATGGTTCCGTAAATAATTCCGTACTTAAAATGCTAATTCTTATTAGCCCATCATCTAACTAGATGAGCAGGCCCATCGGATTAGGCCCAATACCCTAGCCGGCCCAACCTCTACCTTACCCTAATTTCTAAGTGATTAACCTAATTCTTCCTAATCCGGCTGCTGCGTTCTCTCGACGACTCTCCCTCTCTATGCCGCACAAATCGCACGCCCTCAGTAGAACGTTACCTCCCCACATCTTTCTGCACGGTCGACGCCGGCACCAACGACCACCCAAGGGTCTGAGCGTCTACAACTGGCGGACATCCTTCTTCGGCACCGGGACCTTTCGTCTGCGTCGATCAGGTGAGCGTCTCCCTCTCTTTCTGTTGATGCACTCGAACTCTTGCACTCGACCTCCTGCAACCAGCTTCTCCACCGCTCTTCACGGCCGGAACTGTTGCTCACCGACGATCTGCAAAGCCCAGGATGGTTGTACCTTCAATCCGCTACAGTCCCCGCCCTGAACCTAGCCTTACCTCTTCCGAACGTGGTCCGAGATAGGAATTGTCGTCCTACCACGGTACCAGTGAGCCTCCCTTTGTTTTTTTTTTCTTCCTTCGGTCTTTTGAGTTTCGTAGGAATTCTTTGTGTGTGGTGCGTTTCGAGACTTAAGGAAGAGTAGAGTGGAGGGTGTTTAGTTGCTGAATGTAATCTAATGGGTATATGACCCTTCAAATTATATAAATTCTGTATATGTATGAATAGATATAGACTTGGAAGATATAAAAGTATATATATATATATGTTTTAGAGTAGTTCGACCGGGTGGTGTGCACTAGAGATGAAGGTCGCGGAGGTTCCGAAGAGGGGTCAAGGATTATCGTTGTTAACAAGTACCATTTACGAAAAATATTTTAAGGATTTGTGTTGTAACTTAAGCTAAACCTGTTGAGGATTTGATCTCAGACCTAGTAGTTAAGTGTAAAGAACGGACCTTAGCAACCCCTTGATTTTTTCTAACTCTTAATACCTTTAGAATCTCTAGTAAACTATCCTTGAGAAACAGATTATGGAAATAAGTTTTAAAAGATAATATGAAAAGTTAATGATCAACTTTGGAGAGTTCCGGGATTAGGGGTAAAATAGTCTTTTAACCTAAGAGAGTTGTTTTTCGTAAACTTTCCTCTTGAAATTTGTACCTCTTAGGAGTTGATAACTTCTAAGAGTATGGGATGTAATTTTGATACGCATGCCTTGTTTAACAGGCGTTTGAGCTACCACGGGTTCGGACAGAGTTGAGATTTGGGAAAGTGATCTTTGATTGAGGTAAGTTCTTGCGACTTACTTAGCTGGTTTCTGGAAATTAGTTGGGTGATAATGGTTGTGTGTGTGCAATGTGTGTTATAATAAAAATAACAACTTATTAGGACCACCGTGGTTATTATGTTTTAAGGATCAAGTGTATGTATAACGGGCCGTGACATCACTGCCCAGCTCTGCCAGGAGACTAGGAGGTTCTCTATACCCAGATCATACAGGTACACGGTGAGATGCATCGGATCCACTCCTGATGGGTACACGGGAGCGGAGGTGAGGTTTGGGAATCCCTCGTGTCACAAAATAAGTATCATTAGTAAGAGTGAATGACTTAAATGAAGATAATAAATGGATTATTTGAAAGCGTGATGAGTATTTATTATTTTATGTGTGTGTGTGCTATTATTATTCTCTTAATGTTTAGATAACTAGCTAATGGTTGTTTTGTTGTGTTTTTAGATTTACCGCAGGTTAGAACAGCAGCTGAGTGATCTGGAAGTAGTTGTCAGCTGGGTCTCCGTACTCGTTAGAGTGGGGGTTTGGGTTGTTGCTTTGTTGTTCTTTTCCTCTTGTTAAGACAGTTAGTCTTTTCCGTCGTTTAAGTATTATAGGCTGTTAGACTTTCTTGCATTCATCCTGTTAAAAATACATTTTTATGAATTTCGGTTTTTCTTATTTGTGTCTTGTTGTTGCAAGATCCTAGTAAAATTGTTGTCAAACTGAGGTCGGGACCCATTGTGAGGTCCTAATCAGTAATGTCCCGAGTTTTTAGAATTCGGGGTGTTACAATATGGTATTAGAGCTCTAGGTTGGCAACAATGGCACTTGAAATCTTCCGAAAGACCAAATAAGTACTGGAGCAGAACCCGAAAAGGGATCTGAGTTTTAAAAAGGACTTTTGGTTTTCAAATGCATGCATAGTCTGGTTGGGGATAGAAAAGTACGGTTGACCACCACTACTACAGCGGATCTCAGTATGCTTAGTATGGACTTTAGGTTTTACTTTAGTTGGACTTATTAGCTTGATTATAAAGATATGTGATATAGATAAGTATATGCCGAAGATTAGTAGAAATTATAGTCATGTTATGTTCTTAATGGAGGTAACATAATGAGTTTCTCACCCCATTGACACCTCTAAGTAGATTTTGAAGGGTGTCAACGTGAGGATTAGCATGCACATCTCATGTGCATTAGGGTAGATGAACGGAGGACAATTAATTCGAGTTTGTTGAGGAACGTCGAGACGGAAAAGTGAAGCCTAAAAGACAACACCAACTACGATGACAAGAAGGGAATCCCGAGTCAACTCAATAAGATCAAATGAAGAATATACATGAGAGTAGTTCCAGCAACGCGTTGGATGACCGACAAGTATACAAATTGGGAGAGACAACCCATAAGTTCTTTCAAGATGGTGTAAAGCAACATTGCAAACAAAAGGGATGCCTTCAGAAACACACATAGGCATGAAGGTCAAGGTGAAATATAGTAGCGATCCAGACAAGAGGCATTGAATCTAAGCTTACTGACGGACCAGAAGGTGAGAGTTTGAGGCTAGAAGCATAGCGGAATATGATCACTCTTGACAAGCTACTTGCCGCCACAATCAAGATGGGAAACCGCGGCAATCATAAGCGTAGGAGTCAAGATAAGATACATTGCTCATCCCGATACGAAGAATTAAAGAGCCGCAAAATAAAAGCTTACAGGTTGCTAGAAAGGGGAAGGTTGATTTCACCAACATGGAAGTGGTGTGACCTCCTAGAAAACACAAGGATTACAACAAGGATCGGGATACAACAAAGACCGGATTTCTATGAAGGCGGAAGTACAAGCAACACCCCAAGGAAGGAGGGTGTAGGAGAACGTCTTGGGGAAAAAGAGGATCTCTAATAATTTCTCACTCAAGAAGGTATTTAAGTTAATAACACTAACGGGTCATAACAGGGAACCACAAGTGGACAAACTCGGGTGAATCATGGATAAATGCCTACAAGTTATCATATAAGTATTTATAAGTCTGTTGACGGAGACGAAGATACAACTATACTCGTAAGAGTATAGTACTCTTATAGGAGTGTAATTTGTAGAAGGGGCTAAGAGAGTATAAATGGAAGTGATATAATTCCACCTTGTATATCAAACCTCAAAAGAGATAGAAGCAAAGTAACTCTACGATCTTATAGAAGGTCAACTACAGACTAGTCGGTAACAATAGAGAATTTACACGTACTAGCTAACTAGCGATGGTTGGTTGACAGATAAGAAGAATAACCACAAGGTTATACAGGAATTTTACCGACATCTGATGAATTTCTTACAGAGATCAACGACGACAAGGGTGATGTTAAATCAATACAAGTACTAGTAGCCTTGATGGTAACATTGAATGAGTCCAATATGATGACTCTAATAAATAAATTTAAGAGCAGCTCGTGATGGTCGGTAATGACCATTGATGCTAGTAATGGTGTAAAGGGAATTGTTGGGAGTAGTTACTTACTACTGACTAAGAAAGATACATATCAGAGTTAGTATGAAGGGATCCCTGTGAGAAGAACTAGAAGACTAAGAGGAAGTAGATGATTGGGAACTTGTCCTATGTCTTAGCATTCCACACAAGTAAGACTGATGGTGCTCCTTCGAGAAAAAAAGTGGGGTCAGACTGTCTAGATTTACAGGGAAAACCCTTGTGATTAAAGATGTGACACAGAATTATTGGAATTGTAGAAGCGGCACAAACATAGAGAGTATGATTTACAACCTTGGTGAAATATATGATCGAGTTATGAGGTGATTGTAGATGGAATCTGCATGTTGGCTAGAATAGACATGAGAAGGAGTAAAGTTGAATGACTAAAGGTTGCTAAATAGATCCGATATTACCCCAATAAGATATTTTCCGAAAGGTGTCTATATAAGAGTAATGTGAAATGGTAGTACTCCGATGAAAATTCAAGCTCGACTGATGACATAAGAGTTGATAAAAGTAATAAGACCAACCAACGTGGTCCGTAAGGTGTATACGAGGAAACACAAAGGGATTTAACTATCCTACTAGGGGGTAAAGATTTATAGAAGATGAAGCGACACGAGCATAAGGACAACATAATAAATGCGAGTCGAGAACTTTGATTTTGATAAAGTCATATACAACTGAGGTTTCTTATGCAAACGGTACCGATAGGTGTTTAATAAAAGTCATACACATCGGACCGATAGCGCTTGGATGGATAAAGTGTAAACCAAAAGAATAACTTGACCAGTAAGAAGCTAAGTCATGTATCAAAAGGCGGGTCTTGCTAAATTGGAATAGAGTGTTGAGATGAGGATACCTTTGTAGAATCTATGCAAGAGTACAACGTAATTGAAATTCTAACGTGAAATGGGCAGTAATGAACAATTGAAACTTGAGACCGATTTAGGGGAGGAAATTGTTATAAGACGAGTCACCTAGTAGAAGAGTTCACAAGACAAGCTTGAGAGACCAAATGAGATAAGATGTCGACCCGGATATGAGGGTCTAAGGTGTATGGAAGGGATACCTACAATGGAGTGTAGAAGCAAAATGTAGACTTTACAAGTGTGGAGAGGTTTTAACCTCCTCAAAGAAAACGCAATGCCGGTATGAAAGAGTCGAAGCTCGGTAGCAGAAACAACGGAGTTTCATGAAGGCAATATTGCCGGTAACACCAGCGAAGGAATGTATATATGAGAACGGCCTTGGTGAACTTGAAAGTCCAAAGTAACCCCAATTATCATGGGACCTAAGTCATCAACACCGACAGTCCATGCAAAGGGAGTTGCAAGGGGATGATAACTAAAGTCATCAGAACTACAAAGACACTTACCAGCTATCATTGAAGACATGGAATGACTATTTAGGTCAAGATGAATGACCCAGTTGGGCTCGGGAAGTAGAGTTAGCCTAAGGAAACAGAAGTGTGGAAGATAAAACGAATTAGCGAAGCATGAAAGGATTAATCGAGCAGATGATGTTCACCAAGAATTTAACGCCAGTATAGGTATGAGAAGAACAAGTTTGGGATAGTGAGATGAGTCAATTATAAAATGACCGACGTCAATTGAGGACGTGTAAGTGTTGGTTGATATTGACGAGTTGGTACCGTTAAGAAGAGATATTAGTGACTGTGAAGTTAAGAGATAACTTTACCGATGCCTTGGAGGATTCTCCAAGTAGACAACGACAACCTTTTGGGGTGATCTAAGGATATGGAGAGAATCGGGTTAGAAGTTGCTTGCTGGTTGGTTAAGAACAACCCACGGTTGAGTAAGAGAGTAAGGGTCTGTTTGAAGAGGATCTTGCTAGTATTAGAAGAGAAGTATAGGCGGGATTTGGGTAAATCATGTTGACCCTCAAAAAGACACCATTATGACTAATGGGTGTTACACCAGAAGCGTGGTAGGCCCATAACCCACAGATGAAGAAAATCAATGTTAGGTTAACTATGATTTCAAGTTAAGGAATTAGAGATCTATATAAAAAGGGTCCACTTGGATGTGTGTTTTGTTTTGAGTTATATATATTTGAAAGCTTGACAAGAAGTAGGTGAAAACCCATTAATTAAGGAACGATCCGATTAGGTCACATTGAGGAAAACGGGCCAAGCGGTTTGTATTACAAAGAGCATTATGCACTTAGTAAAGTGCTGACGGAAGTTTAAGATCATTATTTCAGAATCGATAGTCGGGAACTTTCGAAAGAAAACCAAACCGTTGAGAGAGTACCTACCAAATCCGAGACACGTCATCAGCTATGAAGATCAGAAAATTTAGCCGGTTCATACTTTTGTAGAGTTCCAGTGGTCTAGACAAAGAATCGATGAGGCTACTTAGGAAACCGTTGAGAGAGTACCTACCTTGCGGAGGTAGGCGCTACTTCTGTATCGACGAGTTAGTACTCGGATGCTGTTTTGTTGGACTTTTCATGTTTTACCTTGGTTTGAGTGTTTGTGTTTAATGTTATGTGTGCTTAAATATGATGATTGAGTAGTTACATGTTAGAAAACGAGACTTAATGAAACCAAGTTATACAAGGGAAGTCGTTTGATTAGATACATTTTTCTAAGTTTCGGGACAAAACTTATTTTAAGAGGGCACTAATGTAATAACCGGAAAATTTAATTTCGGTTTAATACCGGATCAAACCGGATTCCGATCCGTCAACCTTAATTCTTAAATAAAAGAAAACGATATTAAATTCTATCATTTTATGTTACCTTGATTCACATAAGATGATAATTTATGTAACCCGTAAATAATTCCGTAAATGGTTCCGTAAATAATTCCGTACTTAAAATGCTAATTCTTATTAGCCCATCATCTAACTAGATGAGCAGGCCCATCGGATTAGGCCCAATACCCTAGCCGGCCCAACCTCTACCTTACCCTAATTTCTAAGTGATTAACCTAATTCTTCCTAATCCGTCTGTTGCGTTCTCTCGACGACTCTCCCTCTCTATGCCGCACAAATCGCACGCTCTTAGTAGAACGTTACCTCCCCACATCCTTCTGCACGGTCGACGCCGGCACCAACGACCACCCAAGGGTCCGAGCGTCTACAACTGGCGGACATCCTTCTTCGGCACCGGGACTTTTCGTCTGCGTCAATCAGGTGAGCGTCTCCCTCTCTTTTTGTTGATGCAACCAACTGCTGCTCACGCCGCCGCCTCCCTTCTTACGCTAATCTTTCACCTCGCCTTCACCGGAGTCAGATTGAGGCTACTCCCGACTTCTGCACAGGCCGCTTGGTCTGTTGCTGCTCACCAATTCCTGCATTCGACTCATCTGCACAGGCGCTCAAACTCCTGCACTCAAACTCCTGCACTCGACCTCCTGCAACCATCTTCTCCACTGCTCTTCATGGCCGGAACTGTTGCTCTCCGACGATCTGCACAGCCCAGGATGGTTGTACCTTCAATCCGCTACAGTCCCCGCTCTGAACCTAGCCTTACCTCTTCCGAACGTGGTCCTAGATAGGAATTGTCGTCCTACCACGGTACCGGTGAGCCTCCCTTTGTTTTTTTTTCTTCTTTCGGTCTTTTGAGTTTCGTAGGAATTCTTTGGGTGTGGTGCGTTTCGGGACTTAAGGGAGAGTAGAGTGGAGGGTGATTAGTTGCTGAATGTAATCTAATGGGTATATGACCCTTCAAATTATATAAATTTTGTATATGTATGAATAGATATAGACTTGGAAGATATAAATGTATATATATATATGCACTGAAGTGTACATAGAGGTGTGTGTATAAATGTATAAGAATGAGTTATATATAGGTATATGGTAATATATATATATATATATATATATATATATATATATATATATATATATATATATATATATATATATATATATATATATATATATATATATATATATATATATATATATATGTTTTAGAGTAGTTCGATTGGGTGGTGTGCACTAGAGATGAAGGTCGCGGAGGTTCCGAAGAGGGGTCAAGGATTATCGTTGTTAACAAGTACCGTTTATGAAAAATATTTTAAGGATTTGTGTTGTAACTTAAGCTAAACCTGTTGAGGATTTGATCTCATACCTAGTAGTTAAGTGTAAAGAACGGACCTTAGCTACCCCTTGATTTTTTCTAACTCTTAATAATTTTAGAATCTCTAGTAAACTATCCTTGAGAAACAAATTATGGAAATAAGTTTTAAAAGATAATATGAAAAGTTAATGATTCACTTTGGAGAGTTCCGGGATTAGGGGTAAAATAGTCTTTTAACCTAAGAGAGTTGTTTTTCGTAAACTTTCCTCTTGAGATTTGTACCTCTTAGGAGTTGATAACTTCTAAGAGTATGGGATGTAATTTTTATACACATGCCTTGTTTAACAGGCGTTTGAGTTACCACGGGTTCGGACCGAGTTGAGATTTGGGAAAGTGATCTTTGATTGAGGTAAGTCCTTGCGACTTACTTAGCTGATTTTTGGATATTAGTTGGGTGATAATGGTTGTATGTGTATAATTTGTGTTATAATAAAAATAACAACTTGTTAGGACGACCGTGGTTATTATGTTTTAAGGCCCAAGTGTATGTATAACGGGCCGTGACATCACTGCCCAGCTCTGCCAGGAGACTGGGAGGTTCTCTATACCTAGACCATACAGGTACACGGTGAGATGCATCAGATCCACTCCTAATGGGTACACGGGGGCGGAGGCGAGGTTTATGAATCCCTCGTGTCACAAAATTAGTATCATTAGTAAGAGTGAATGACTTAAATGAAGATAATAAATATATTGTTTGAAAGCATGATGAGTGTTTATTATTTTATGTGTGTGCTATTATTATTCTCCTAATGTTTAGATAACTAGCTAATGGTTGTTTTGTTGTGTTTTTAGATTTACCGCAGGTTAGAACAACAGCTGAGTGATCCGGAAGTAGTGGTCAGCCGGGTCTCCGTACTCCTTAGAGTGGGGGTTTGGGTTGTTGCTTTATTGTTCTTTTCCTCTTGTTAAGACAGTTAGTCTTTTCCGTCGTTTAAGTATTATAGGTTGTTAGACTTTCTTGCATTCATCTTGTTAAAAATACATTTTTATGAATTTCGGTTTTTCTTATTTGTGTCTTGTTGCAAGATCCTAGTAAAATTGTTGTCAAATTAAGGTCGGGACCCATTGTGAGGTCCTAACCAGTAATGTCCCGAGTTCTGAGAATTCGGGGTGTTACATTCATCCCAGCAGACAGATTAACATCTTGAGACGGCCGTTCTGATTCGAGGCCGCTTGGACGACTCATCTTGAATACAACTCAGTGGTGACTGGTCACTGGTCCAACTCGCCTGCGTCTGACTTGAGTAAAGGCTTAGTGGCAATGAAAAAGAAGTTGCTCCATTGGAATAAACATTCATTCGGGAGAATCGAAACGAAAAAGAAACTACTTCTGGATAGGATCTCCGCTATTCAGAAGGCGATAGAAAGTAACTTATCTCAAGCTCTACTCGATATTTTGGCTTCGTTGCAGAACGATTTCGAGGCGGTTCTTGACCAAGAGGATATTCTCTGGCAACAAAAAGCTAGGGACAAATATTTTGTTGATGGTGACAAGAATACAACTTACTTCCACCTGAGTACAAGTGTGAGACGGCGATCGAATCGGGTAGAGAGTATCATAAACAATGATGGTCATTGGATATCGGATCAAGAACTCATGAAAAAAAACGCTATTGAGTTCTTTCAAGATCTTTTTTCTTCCTTTTCCAACTCTTCCGGCATTGACGGTAAGTTCTTTGTTAACTTCCCTGTGTTGTTAAGGGATGAAGTGTCTAGTATTTGCAAGCCATTCACACACATCGAAATTAAGAAGTGCTTGTTCGGTATGTCACCGCTCAAAGCTCCCAGCAAGGACGGGTTCAGTGCAGTTTTCTTCCAACATTCGTGGGATACAGTGGGTCCTGATCTAATTAAGTTTGTTGCTCAGTTTTTTTAGAACGGATCTATGCCAGAGGGGGAAAATGAAACTTTGATATCCCTCATTCCAAAGGGAAGCAACACGGATCACATTTCCAAGTTTAGACCGATCGGCTTGTGTAATGTGTGCTACAAATTGATCTCCCGGTTATTGGTCTCACGCATTCAGCCTCTGATGTGTAAGTTGGTCAGCCCTTACCAAAGCAGCTTTATTCCGGGAAGAACCATTGAGGATAATGTGATCATTGTACAAGAATTGATACATTCAATCGTGAGGAAGAAGTCCGGGAAAAAGTGGATGGCTATAAGAATTGATCTAGAAAAGGCTTATGATCGTCTATCCTGGGATTTTATTGATGAAACTCTCAATGCAATTGGGCTTCCGGATAAGTGGAAGAAATGGGTTATGGCTTGCGTCAGATCACAGGGCATTTCAATTCTTTGGAACGGCGAGATGTCTGATTCTTTCCTCCCATCAAGGGGCGTGAGACAAGGGGATCCGATATCGCCTTATTTGTTTGTACTATGCCTCGAGCGATTGGGCCATGCTATCCAGGAACGTGTGGATGCTGAGGCGTGGAAGCCGGTGAAGATTAAGCGTGGCTATCCCCCCATATCTCATGTGTTCTTCGCTAACGACATCGTTCTCTTTGCGGAGACTTCCGAGGAGAGCTCACATGTGATATTTAACACTTTGATTGAGTTCTGCAATAGTTCAGGACTTAAGGTAAACCTCTCCAAATCCCAAATGATGTTCTCTCCTAATGTTGGCGACTCAATCAGGCGCGATATTCAGGATATAGCTAGACTCCCGGTTGTATCGAATTTTGGCAAGTATCTGGGTTTTCCCCTCCTCCATTCAAGACTTTCAAGTTCTGATTTTAGGTTTTTGATTGAGAAAACAAAGAAAAAAATTAGCTTCTTGGAAAGGGTGGTTATTAAGCTTTGCCGGTAGACTAACCCTGGTGAAATCGGTTCTTTGTTCATTCCCTGCTTATATTATGAGTATCGTTAAACTTCCAGCTTCGATTTGCAACGAACTTGACAGACTGTGTAGGTCCTTCCTTTGGGGTAACAATGAAAACAGATCCAATATACATCTTATTTCATGGAACCATGTTTGTGTGCCTATTGAGTATGGGGGACTTGGTATTCGGTCCACTACGGATGCAAACGCTGCTGCTCTAGGTAAATTGACTTGGCGGTTTATCACACACAATGACTACCCTTGGGCTTCTGTCTTAGCTACCAAGTACGGGATCAGTGATTGTCGTTCGTTGTTAGATTGCAGTATTAACAGACGTGGATCATATGTTCTTAAGGGAATTATTTGGGCTAAGGATAATGTCATTAAGTTGGGCTTAAAATGGGTTGTCTTTGATGGATTCCTGATTCGGTTTTGGGCCGATCACTGGTGCGGTTCTGGAGCCCTAATGAATGAGGTGCAATCCCTTCCTCCTGGTGTTGACATAGCCGACAAAGTTTGCGATTATTGGACTGAGAACCTTGGTTGGGACTGGGCGCGTATCGGTGCTTCGTTACCTGCGCAATCTCTCGTCAATGTCGCTGGATTCACACTTAATCACGTGTTGAATATGCAGGATTGCGTCGCTTGGAATCTCTCTAACAATGGTTTATACTCTTCATCCTCAGCTTTCCGGGCAAGACTGCTTCATTCCAGGCCGGAGATTAGGCCGAATAAGTTATTTAAGTGCATTTGGAAACTCAGTATCCCGGAAAGAGTTAAAAGCTTTCTTTGGCTTGCTGCCCATGGAAGATTGCTAACCAACGCTGAGAGATATCGGCGTCATATTGCTACTGACAACAGATGCCCTTCTTGCGCTGTGGATCCAGAGTCTTTACTTCATTTATTCAGGGATTGCAGGAACGTTAATGCTATCCGGGAGAGCTTGTTAGATATTGATCATGCAGGGAGTTTTTACTCCTCTGATGACGTTAATGAATGGCTCCTGTTAAACCTTTCTAGTTCTGGTACTATCGATCATGATCTTCCGTGGAGCACCTGTTTTGCTATCGCTATCTGGTGGTGTTGGCGCTGGCGTAATGAACTTATTTTCCGGAAGAATCCTTTCCCTCTGAATCGCGTCTCCTGCATTTCAAAGTACAATAGAAGCATTGTTAGGGCTTTCAACAGTCGGCTCTCTGGTACGCTTCAGGCCGGATGGACCGATACATTGGTTAAGTGGAGTGCTCCTCTAGAGGGTTGGGTTAAGCTTAATACTGATGGTTCCGTTCGGTTTGAGGAAGGCAAAGCGTTTGCTGGTGGTATTTTCAGGGACATGCACGGGCAATGGTTGTGTGGGTTTGTAATGAATATTGGACTATGCACGGTGCCAATGGCGGAGTTATGGGGGCTTTGCATGGGCTTGTACCAGGCGTGGGAGAAGGGATTTCGAAGGAACATTGTGGAACTGGATTCCGAACTTGTCGTCAATCTTGTGTCACGTAAGATTCCTACAACACATCCACTGTTTAGTATGGTATCAAGATGCCAAGGCTTCATTAGTAGGAGTTGGTCTATCCAGCTCCGTCACACGTTTCGCGAGGCCAATGGTGCAGTCGACTTTATGGCGAACTTGGGCTCGACCTATCCATTAGGGTTTTTCTTTATTAGTGATCCTCCTAGTAACATTGTTAGTATATTGAAAAACGATGCTCGCGGAGTGGCGATCCGTAGACGAGTTAGATGCTAGCCATCTTTTCGATTCAATAAATGTACGGGCCGGATACTAATCCCGCTCCGTATTACTTACCAAAAAAAAAACCAATCAAGTGCATCCATGTATTTTTACAAATCAAGTGTTCGATCGTTATTATACACAGGAAGCACGATTGAGCGCCTCATTCTTCGACACATTAAAAAGGCAACTAAATAAATTAAAGTAAATAAAATAAAAAATTGCTGAAAAAAATGCGCCATTCACAAACTGTCAAAAAATAGGCCCCTCTACTTTGCCAAAAAAATTAAAGTAAATAAAATAAAAAATTGCTGAAATTAGGGATTCTATTTAAGGGTTTTTACGTAAACCATTCACAAACTGTCAAAAAATAGAAAGATAAAACATATTAAAAAGGCAACTAAATAATAAATGAAGATACGGGATTCGTCTCTCCAACTTCCACTCTCAACTCCTTCCGAAAAAAATGCGCCATTGTTTTCGTGGAGATTCTTCAGACGCAACTCCAACAGCACTCGTTTTCTTCGTCTTCAACCTGCAATCGGAGCATAAATCTGTACATAAATTTTCCGGAATACGGTTTCTGAGCATAAATCGGAGTACAAATTTTGTACATAATTTTTACAGACAGCATTTGTACATAATTTTCACAAACAACACAAATCTATTCATAAGTTTCTACATTAATGTACATGAATTCATTTTTCCCTAAATCCTTCTTCGTCGTCAATAGAAACCCCTACTTTAATGTACATGATTTTTCCTGGACTTATCATTTCGTACATAAATTCATTTTCCCCTAAATCCTTCATAGGATACAAATTCTGTACACAATTTTCACAGACAACACAAATATGTGCATAATTTTCACATACAGCACAAATCTGTACATAATTTTCACAGACATCACAAATGTAATTACAATGACGATGGCACACAAATACAGTTCCGACTCCACCCATGAAAAAAAGGCAAAAAGGTTGAATAACAACCTGCATCGTGATACATGATATGAAATACAAAACTCACCTTACAGATCTGGACGCCGAAAACAGCAATCAATGATTTGGGACTCCAAATTGAAGCAGATTGCAGAAACAGATCATCAACTGTA
Source organism: Fagopyrum esculentum (assembly GCA_033239045.1). Taxonomy (NCBI): domain Eukaryota; kingdom Viridiplantae; phylum Streptophyta; class Magnoliopsida; order Caryophyllales; family Polygonaceae; genus Fagopyrum; species Fagopyrum esculentum. The sequence continues at coordinate 111,436,217 of BSUD01000006.1, forward strand.
ATGAACTCTTCGTCGAAATGCCCAGTAACCGTATTCCGCTAGTTAAACACAAACACAACCGATTTTTGTAAATTCATAAACTGAATTCCATATCAAACGCACAGAATCAACGATGTTTGAAGATGATGAAAGCTTCTCTGTGAAAAATGGTGGTTATTCCCCTCAAATCTTTCACGATCGTGATTTGGGATGCACGTTGAAAGAAATAGATATCCGGAGAAATTGTCTCCTTAATTATAGAAAACAAATATCTTTTTCCTTATTTAATTATAAAATAGCCAAAATAATTATGAGAGAGGATCTTATTAATTTTGGAAGGATATTCAATTATTGAGTAATTTATCTTTTTTAGAAAATTGGAAGGGGTATATTCTCTACCCAATGATACAAAACTGCCTAATGATTCTACATTGATACAATATCTACCTACTTACCCTTTTACTCAATCTTTTAGTTGTATCTATCTGTTGTTGACTTACGGTGCGTTCGGATGGAGAATTTGTGAATTCCACGGAAATTTAATGTCATGGGATTTATAGAGTACCGGGAATTTAAATTCCACTAATCGAAATTCTTTGTTTGGATACAAGGTACGCAATTTTAAAATGAGAGAATTTGTGTTTTCAAATAAACTATAATGAAGGGATTTGACAAATGACACCTATTTAGTAAGAATTTAAACTCACGAATTTAAACTCTCAAATCCTACGGAAATTTCAAATTCTACAAAATAATCAATCCAAACAAGGGAATTGGATAAGAGAATTGACAAATCCCGACTTTAACTAAAATCCCTGGATTTCATTAGTATACAAACATACTGTTAAAGTTTTTAGTCATTACTTGTATCCGTCTACTTATATCAATTAACAACAATAATAACCTTCTCTTATCCTCCTTCTATTCCATGTAAATTATATAATTTAAATCAAATAAACTATAGATATAACGATATAATCTACAAAAATATGTGTGGTTTTTAAAAATTATTTGGCATTTTTTTTAGAAATATCATTATAAATATTATAAATTAAATCACAATGACACATTTTCCACATAAATTTTCAGAAATTTTTAATCTAAGGGTATATAATAGAATTATTGAAATAATATTTTCTATTGAATATATATACTTATATTCATTGAAATAATGTCTTGACGTACAAACTGATTAATATTTTCCCTCAATATAGAATTGCACGGTTTGCAACTCTTTTATATATATTTTATTCAATCACCTCTTATAAAAAAAAAAACCACCTCGTTAAGATTGGTGTAATAATATATTTTTTTTGTATAGGATATACAAAGTAGGTTCCTACTCAAATAAATTATTCTGAATTTTATAATGAGAGAAAACCTATATTCCTAAATTATTTTAAATACACGTTCTATCTTCTTCTTCGTTAAAGCATCTCTTTTTCGTTACACTCCAGCAAACCGACAAATGAAAGCGGAGACGAATGCACCGGCGTATAGAATAGCTCCGAGGTCAGTGCGGGGTCGGCCGGAGTGAAGGGAGACGAAAGCACCAACAATGGTGGCAACAAGAACCTTGAAGGAGGAGATAAGTGGCCGACGGCGGCCAAGGTGGAGGCAATCTGGACAGGTAGCGAAGGAGGCAATGGTCCAGCGGCAAGGAAAAGTGTTGGGCATGAAAGTTGCGCATAAACCTTGGAAGAAGAAAGAGAGAAGAAATTAGGTTCAACTTTAATTACAAATTTTACCTATTATTTTGATAAAATTATTGCATCTGCCCCAGAGTTTTAATTGTAGCAAATAACCCAACTTTGTTAGGTTTGTAATTTTTCCACTATCAGATGATTTGTAAGTGGGCTTGTGGAAATCGAAAGTGCTTGTGCAAATCGAAAGAGAGCTTGGGTAATTACAAAATTTGTGTAAATTACGAATTTGGTAACTCGAAATAAGTTCAATTGTGTAAATCGAATTTGGTTATTACGTTTGAGTAAGGCTAGTTTGTGTAATTGAAAATTAAGTATAGCTTTAAAAAATAACAACATAAAACCAGTTTTATGTTTATTAAAAGAAAATTATCTAAATAGTACCTCATCTTTTAGGTTAACTAAACTTTAGTACTCCATCGTTTAAACTATTAGAACGGTACCTCATCTATTGACCCCAACCACAGAGTTATATCTCGATCACTGTTCACACGTTAAATTATCTGAACGGTATTAAATATCAAGGGGAAAACTGTCCACATACCTTAAAACGTAAATTTGCAACCCTAAGCTCCAAATTGATGATGAGATGTTGTTAGGTTTTGAACCTGAAAATCCATGAAAGCCCAGGGAAGAAAAATTAACATCTTTTGAAGAATTGTTCAATGTGGCTGATGAGATGTTGTTAGGCAATTTCTGTAGAAACAACAAAGGAATTACAAAATTATACATGAGCGTCTACTACGTGGGACACGAGGACAAAAAGGAAGAGGGAGATTCATGGTGTGAAGATCTGGAGGAACCAACCGTAAATTTGCAACCAAGGGAAAGGTGAGCGTCTACTGCGAGGGACACGAGGACCACCCTTTTCAGATCATTTTTGGGGCAATGAGAAGCGGACAATTTCACAAATCCTAATGATATGTTGAATCTGTAATTTAGGGTTACGATTTGCAATTGGTGTTCGAAGGACGGGTAATTGCGGAAGGCGAGCTGGTTGAGCGGTTTGAGCTAATGAAAAAAGGAGGGAGGAAGATTGGAGTGATGAGGATGAGCTCAAGTTCTTATTCTATTTTTTATTACTTCCATTGGAGGTTGCAATAGAGCTTCAGAGGACCAAAAGCGTACGTCTTCCACTCAGTGGAAAATGGAGAGTAATAGAGTTTAGGTTATCTTCAATTGGAGGGTGAATCATGTCATCAACTATCTTGTGGGTGTTTAGTTCGGCAGGGAGAATCACGTCATCAACATTTTGAGATTATCTTCCATTGGAGGTTGCAATGGAGCTTCAGAGGAAAGTGGAGAGTAATAGAGTTGAGATGGGCATATGAAACTACAGACACAAGTCGGCAGCAAATCGTTCTTCAAAAGATGTTAATTTTTCTCCCTTGGGCTTTCATGGATTTTCAGGTTCAAAACCTAACAACATCTCATCATCAATTTGGAGTTTAGGGTTGCAAATTACGTTTTAAGGTAGGTGGACAATTTTGCCTCTAATATTTGACACCGTTCAGATAGTTTAACATGTTAACAATGATCGAGATACTACTCTTTAGTTGGGGTCAATAGGTGAGGTATTGTTCTAATAGTTTAATCGTCGGGTACCAAAATTTAGTCAACCTAAAAGATGGGGTTCTATTTAGGCAATTTTCTCTTTTTTAAATAAATTCAAGGGGCCACTTTATTATTTGAAAAACATAATGGCCTACTTGATATTACACTAAAAGAGTGTGCTTGTACAACTCACCCTTATTGAAATTTGTTATGGCTTGTACATTCTTGGATAGGCTTAAGGGCATGTGCAACAGATTCTTCAAAAAAACTCTAAAATGGAGAATTGTTTTTAATTTTCTCTAAAATTTTTTTGTATAAAATCCAATAGCTTCCGCAAAATAGGGAGTAATGAATTTATTTATTTATAGAAACTGTCAAATTTTGTTCATGGGTTGAATTTGGAGAAGCTCCTTCTTGCTGCAAATATAGGGAAATGAAGACATAATTTTCCCAAATCCCCTATTTTAGAGTTTAGGATAGAGAATTTGTTGGACCAAAAAAACCCTCAAAATTCCTCAAAATCTCAACATTCTCTAAAATAGAGCATCTGTTGCACATGCTCTAACAAACCTCACTTTTATATGGTTAGAAGCATTAGGGGTAAAACAGATTTGTGGTCGTGATTGTGGTTGTGGTTGTGGTTGTGGTTGTGGTTGTGGTTAGGGTTATGTTTGTAGTACAGGTTTTTTTATAAATTCGGTTTTTTATAAGATAATTTTGTGACGTGTTTAGTTATATGATTCACACTAGTTTTAGCTAGACTAAAAAGACATAAATACCCCTGTAAATATGATCAAACAATAATACTTCCTTTCTCGATGTTCATTGTCATTTGTCTCAGCCGAAGAATTGTGGAGAGGAACGATAACCCTAGATAAAAAGTGGAGATTCATGACATAGAGACGAGCTTATCTTCGGTTGTTTGTCCATTCATTTGTCAACAATATGGGATCGAGTATTCACGTGATTCTCCCTGCTTTGATTTTGCATTGTCATTTCTCAAGCCCTACATTTATCTCTCTTTCTTCCATGGTTTCATTGTAACTATGTCGAATAACATTTCACTAATCTTATCCATGCTTCAATTATAAAATATCGTTTGTGCATTTTGCTTTGTTCTTACTATCAAACTGCTAAATTGAGAATCACTACAACTGAAACACAAAAGTAGTAAAACCTAAAACTTAAGATTGCTAATTTTTGTCCTAATCTTCGCCCAGTCTTCTCCTTGCTTCAATTATATGCTAATTTTAATTATGTTTAAACTGCTATATTGTAGACACATAAATAGAACTGAACCTATAATCTTAGGTTGCTTTGCTTTGTTTTGTTTAGGTTGATCTTAGGTGAATTTTCTTTGTTTTGTTTAGGCTGATTTTGCATTGTCATTTCTCCAGCCCTACATTTTGCTTTGTTTAGATTTTTCATTATATGTTATTTTCATTATGTTTAGGCTGCTTTGCTTTGTTATGATTATTAGTAATAAATCAACTAGACACATAAACATGACTAAACCTATAACTTTAGCAATCAGGAATGTATCAATTCAGTTTAGGTTCAAAAACTAAACCTATAATCTTAGCAATCAACAATGCGTCAATTTTCCTTAGTTGCATAAACTGAATCTATAATCTTAGCAATCATGCGGCAATGTGTCAATTCTGTTTCACTACAATCAACAAATGTGAAAAATGCATCATAATACCAAAGTGGCATTAATTAGATGCATAAACTGAACCTATAATCTTAGCAATTTTAGGTTATTCATTCTTTTTTTTGAAAGGTTGATAAGTAACTCCCGGATCGATTGGCTTCGCCGCTTTACATCCGGGACGGGAATATATCGTGACCCATTGCTGGGGGTATCCTCCCAATATCAGTTTTTTCCATACATGCCGTCGGGAGAATTCGAACTCCAATCTCCAGACTAACCACTTAAGGAGTCTAGCACCATTGCTGGGGGTACCCTCCCAATATTAGTTTTGTTTGTGTATTGTTTGATTTCTTTCACTAATGTGTCAATTTTGTTTACGCTTTGAAGTTATTTGTTGTCATTATGTGCTTCTTGTCTATTCATTATATTATACATTGGTGCAGCACATAACGTGGTTGAGAATATTAGTAAACCAATATACAAGGCAAGGAAAAATGTTTCACATGGAACGATGCTCTCATTAGAGTTTTGTTGGACTTGCTCAATAATTACCAAAGAGAAAATAAGAAGAATGTGTTTAGTTGGAAACACTTAACAAATTTGTCTGAGCAGATTACAAGCATGAAATGTAAGAAATAAACATTGAATAACAAGTATAATAATTTGAGAACTGTTTGGAAGCTATGGTTGAACCTGAAGCATGGAGAAACTAGATTGGGATGGGACTATGAGAAACAATGTATTGCTTCAAGTTCGGAGTGGTGTTCACAAAAACTACAGGTAAGCTCTAGTCTTGTTCTTTTTTATTTACACCTTTGATTCACAAATTTGAAATTGAATGGGTTTTGTTCTGAATTGACTACACAGAAGAATGAAGATTATACGGTATTCAAGAAAAATGCTTTCAACCCCGAGATGGATTCAATAATAGAATTTCTTTTCCATGGGACAATTGTCATAGGTTCTCAATGTGTTGCCCCTTGTATGGCCCCGACTGGAGTTATTCCGGACTTTATTATTCCTAAATTAATAGGACAAGATGATTATATGGTTCATGTTACTAAGTACGTAGATGAACTATTAAGAGATGCCAATAATGATGAGTTTGAGACGGCCGTTGGAGGTTCTGCACATGGGGAGTTTCCATTCTCTTGCGCGCGTGAGAGATGAAAGAAAAGGTTTGGAATTGCATCTTCACCCGGAGTATGAAAACAAAATGTCCGGAAGAGTGTTGGATTTAGTTTGTACCAAGACAATCTGGCTGCTTCTTTACATGTTAATAAGACAATGGTGAAAATGTTGGAGGCAAAGAGAAACTCGGCAACTCAAGGGGCATCAAACTAGGATAAACATGATTGCACATATGTGTTACAGATTATTGAGTTTATGGTTCAAGAAGGCTTCATTTCCTCAGGATCATCTCTTTGGTGTTTTGTTGATTCATTAGTGCGCTCAGTAGAGAGTCAACGTGTCTTGTTCACACAACTACCTAAAAATGAGGGATGATTGTCATGGCTTCAGTGCGAGTTTAGGAAATATGCAAAGAAGTGTCTCTTGCCTAATAATTGCAATTTCATAGGTCGTTGCTATTTGGTGGACAATGGATATAAAATAAAGAAGGTTGCATGATTCCTTGCAGTAGGAACCGATACCATATGTCACAATTTGAAAATGCGGCTGCAACGAACTCGAATGAAGTGTTCAACAAATTACACTCATCCCTTCGTATCCACATAGAGAGATTATTTGGGGTGTTGAAGGATCGTTGGAAAATATTACGAGTTATGCCAAGTTATAGTGTAGACACCCAAGTGGACATAATTTTGGCATGTTTCGCATTGCATAATCATGTAATGAGAGCACAAACATAATCATCAGCAATAGATGACTTAGGAAACATGGATTTTGGAAACGGAGATTCCAATGTAGAGCAAGTAGTCAACAACGAAGATAATTCAAAGAGTGATGAGGAGGAAGATGATCTAATTGTTGGTGGTGCAACAAGACAAATACGGGATAATATTATCGCGATATTACGGGCTGAGTTATGAGTAGAAAGTGTTGTGTACTCCGTCATCAATCTTTTGTAGAAATATATGATGTGTGTAGGTTGTCATTTGGATGCAACGTAACCTTAAATTTTGTAGCTAATGACTAGTATACACAACTTCATAATCACAATATCTTTTTAGCTAATATATTGTGATTAGGAAGTGGTGTATACTAGTCATCAATTTTTGGTCGAAAATTGTTATGTATGGAGGTTGTCATTAAGGTTGTAGTAGAATTTCATTTTTTGATATATTGTTCTGAACTATGATATATTGTTCTGAACTTTAAGGCTTGCTTCTTTCTATTGTGACTTGGTGTGCTTTGTGCATTTCTTTTGTGGTATACTAGCCTGAATGGTTTTGGTTGATAGTTAATGTCATTCCTAAACAAACAGTCAAAGACGCTACTGCCATTTTGTTACAACTTTAAATCTGCTAAAAAGGAAGTTGCTGGTTTTTAACAACAGAGGAGAGTACATATTAGGGCAAGTAATATCATAAAACATGCTCAGGGTTTTATATATTGATCTATTTATTAACTTGCATAGTTTATCTTTTTGTAAAATTTTAAATTGCTTTCTTTATTTATGTGGGAGCTCTCCTCGTAATAATATGCAATAAAATATGACAAAATTGTCTAGGTTTTTTTATCATACTGAGTATACATGGTTGCTATGCTGCATTTTACTGCAAATGATTCATGATGGAAATGCAGATTTTTTTATTATTATATTGCTCTTCCAAGATCCAAGGGACAAATTGATTTGTTCTATTTCTTTTCTTTATTATATTGCTCTTCTGCGGAGTTTTAACTAAAGTCTTCTACTTTAATTTATAGAACAAGTTGTATGGACAATAAAATATTTTAGATAATTGGTTTTTAGAAAACCTATTATATAATGTATTAGTTAAAAGTCTAGTATATGCATTAAACATGAAACTCAAAGAAGAAACCAAATCAAGACAAAAGAAGAAATTTTTGTGTAATCAAATTGTTGCATACAACCAAACAGCACTATAAAGACCTAATTACAGAAAACATACAGTTATTTTTTTTTTTTTTGGTACGAAGGACGGGGAAAGTGTGCTCTCACCCATATTATTAAGAAATTAAAATGTAGCTAACATCTAACAAGCCTTTGGTTCGCTATGCCTCGGACATCGTTTTTCAGCAAAGAAATAACAGAGCGCTAGGTGCATGATTTAACATAAAATAACCTAGGGGAAAAGCATGGGCTAAAGAAGCAAGATGATCCGCTACCATATTAGCCTCACGATAAATGTGACGGAACCGGACAATCCAGTCCCTACGGACAAAGTTTTAGCACCGTGATACCAGACTGAATAGGGGATGAGACATCGAGACATTGTTACTAACGAGTCTAAAGTCAAGATCCGAGTCAACCTCCACCTCCACTCTTCGATACCCCTTATCCCAAGCAAAGTAGAGGCCAGTAATAAGCCCCCATGGCTCCGCTGCCGGAACCGTACATTCACCAATATTCATCACAAAACCCGCCATCACAGAAAACATACAGTTAAACATATGAATTAGCCCACCTTTTTTTTCCTATTAAATCTAAATCATACAGTTAAAAATATGAATTAGCCAATCAAATTCAAAGCTCAAAATACAGCGGAGATACTAAAAAACGAGCAAAATGTATAAAGCTAGCTAGCTAGCATTTGAGAGAAGAAGAAAGGTCACTGCAGGTAAATTTGGGGTTGGAACTTGGAACTATAATAAGCACTGCAGTTGGAGAGTTCGAGGTAATGCTGACCGCAGGATCAAGAAGACGAAAGGTCGTGACGATAAATCTTCAAATTTTGCTCCTCTATAACTTAGCACATATTGATGTGAGATTTTCACTCAGATTGCAAGGTCAAGCTTGGAATATGGCAGATTCAACTGTGGATAACTCAAGTCCTAGTGCAAATGAAGGGAGTTTTGCATTTGCATTTAATGACATTGATTTTTCGGATCGAGTCCTCCGTCTTGAGATTTCATCTTTAACTTCCAGCAAGAATCTCAGGGCCGACAAATGTCTTAATCCGTGTTCATCACTAGAGTTTGATAGTGGTTCAGAAGTCAAAACTTTGCACATAAGCTCTCCGATCCTAGCTTCAAAAAGCCCATTTTTCTACAAGGTAATTCTTCTTTACCTATTTTTCTTGATTTTTTGTTTTCATCTTTCCAACTGAACTATCCTTATCATGTAGTTATTCAAAAATGGCACGAGAGAGTCACAACGTAGCTTGAGAATCCATGCATCTGGTATGCACCATCTTGTACTCTTTGATTGAAGATTTTGTCGGTTTATACATTGATTTAAATTTTGTTCTTGTATATGAACAGAAAAAGCAGCATTTATGGACCTACTAAACTTTATATATGAAAATACTGTAAGGGCAACTTCAGCTGCTGATTTGCTGGATGTATTAATGGCTGCAGACAAGTTTGAGGTTACTTCTTGTAAGAGACATTGTATTCAGCTGTTGCTTAAGTTACCCATGTCACTAGCATCTGCAGTTTCTTATCTCGAACTTCCTTCAAGTGTTTCTGTTGATGAAGTAGTTCATCCACTAATTGATGTAGCAAAGAAGTTTCTTGCTTCCCGTTACAAGGATTTCGCTCAGTAAGATCCTTGTATAGATCATTGAATTTCTGTTTTCATCTGATATACATTGTTTAAGCTCGTTAATCTTGAAGGTCCCTAGAAGACGAAGAAATGGAGATGTTGACCTTGCCTCTCTCCGCAGTAGAGTTCCTTCTAGGAAGTGACGGAATTCGAGTGAATTCAGAAGATGATGTCTTTGATTTTATCTTGAAGTGGAGCTGTTCATATTATCCCAACATAGAAGAGCGTCGAAAAATTGTGACCAAGCTCTTGTCACAATTCATATGGTTTCCATACATGAGTTGCTCAAAGTTGAATGGAGCACTAGATTGCCCTGATTTTGACTATGAACAAGTGTCAAAAGTGATGCTCAAGGCCCTCTTGTCCGAGAATGAGGTCCCCTATGCCGCAAGGGACCGAACAACCACTAAATGCGGTTTCCCAAGACGTGTCTATAATGACCGGATTGTTAAGGTGGTGGGAGTAGTACTTCCAAACCTATTTTTACCTCGAGGCAGTATCAGTATGCGTCGAGGAAGAACCGAATTTGGGTCTGTATGTGCAAATTTGTGGTTCAGAATCTTGCAGCTTACACGTTGAATTTGCACTGATGAAAAATCATCAGCCATTGAAGTTTAAAACCTATTTTACGTATAACGGAGAAGATAACTTCTATGGTTCACCAGATATGTTCGATATTACATCCTCGAGCCCAGATTACCATCAAAGGTTAAAGACACAGCTACGCTTGGCATGACTGACTGTCATCTGAAGGACATTGAATATTTTGAGTTAGTTTGATTTTTAAAGTTGCAGCATATTTTGTAATGTTTGTGTCTTGGCATGACTGACTGTCATTTGGAGGACATTGAATCTTAGAGTAGCTGCATATTTTGTAATGTTTTGTTTGTTAGTCAAAGTAGATGTTTTAGCATCAACTGTAACCGAAGAACATTCCAATGAAGTTACCTGATATAAAATTTATCTTCAATTTTGGCTATAGTTTATTACAAGTATATAATTCTCATCTACATGAAAATTTAGCTCGAACAACACAGACGATTGGTCTTTGACAAGTCATTCCCGTCTTTAGCCAAGGTTATGCGGTTGACAGACACTCGGCTTTGTATGAATCTGAGCTCAGTAGCTTCCTACTCACATTGTTGTAGATCTCTTGAATAACCATCTTGAAAGTAGTCCTTACATTTGTCAAGTCTAGGGCCGATGTCTCTATGAAGAACAATCCTTCGCTCTCTGCAAAGCTCTTGCCTTCATCGACACTAACTTCTCTAATGCTCTCTATATGCCTACTAACATTGTTGCAACTGTTGTATAACAGTCAGCTGCATAAACGTAATTATCCAAAGAATCAGAATTTACAAATATGTATCAGGAAATATTCACAATGAAGAAAATGGGAGAAACAACTAACTCTTGAGATACTGAATGAGACAAATGGAGCAAGTGTTGCCCTGCCGTGTATGGAGAAATTGGAGTTCAAGGGCATGAAAAATCTGTGAGCCTTACAGTTACAGGACTTGTCAGAGGCTTCTATAATGAGAGATGAACTTGCAAGACTTCGTAACCTCCTGTTTAGTGTCAAGGTAACAATTTGTATACTTTTCGTGATGTTTTCAATACCATCCCTTGCACCGTGTTTTAAAGTTTCAATACCATCTCCATTTTAGAAAATTTAGAGAATTTTAAAGATTTTTTTTTGTCCAACAGATTCTCCATTTCATTCTCCAAATTGAAGAATAATGAAAAAAGTAGGGACTCTTATATTCTCCAAAATGAAGAATAATGGGAAAAAGTAGGGACTCTTCTCGAAATTTGAATACATTTTTCAAATAAATGGAGAATTCTCCAAAATAGGGAATCTACGAATTATAAAAAAATAAAGGGTAGATTTTTACTTTTAATTCTCCATTTTGGAAGAATTTAGGGAAGCTGTTGGATGCTCTGATACACTAGATTTGGGTAGTAAACTTTAACTATCGGTTTAGCATAAGTTTGTTGATAGGAAAAAAAAGAAGCAATTGGGCCGATCGGTACCGTATTTAAAAAAAGAAAGAAAAGACATGAACCAGTTATCCGGTTTCCTTGCTATTCTCTCGGGGTTAAGAGCAAATTAAAGTCCACGTAGTTAGAGGTGTCAAACGGGGCCAACGGGTCGGGTCACAACAAGCTCGGGTTGAAACGAGCCGGGTAAAAAAAAAACTTGGTTAATAAGCGTATTGTTTTGGGTTGGATTAGGCCGGGTATCAATTGTTCGGATTATAACGGTTATCGGGTAGCCTCGGTTTTCGGGTCATAATGTGTCGGTTTAGCTCGGTTCTTGATAACGGTGTCAAACGGGGCCGACGGTTCCGTTCGGGTCGCTCACAATAGGCTCGGGTTGAACGTGTCAGGTCAATCCAATCTCTCTCTCTTTTTAACGATTTCTTTCGGGTCGGATCGGCTTGGATCGGGTATTAGTTGTTCGGGCTCAAACGACTCGGGTCAACAAATCTCTCTATTTAGCGGTTTGTTTCGGGTTGGGTCGTTTAGATCACGTATAAATTGTTTAGGTTAATACTAGTTTGGATTGTGTATCATTTAATTTGATTATGATCAATAACCCGCCACATCGTTGATTTAATTTTATAATAATCCGCTACTACTTTCTTAAACTAGTGGGAAACACAACATAAATTATTTGATACTTCACTTGAAAGTAACACTTTATTCGAATGAAATTATATATCACTTTTCCCCAAATCGGATAATAATCCGTAGATATTTGGTTTGATTTGTTTGATCCAAATTATAAAATATGGTATGCTAAAACGATTTTAGTCGCTTCGGATAATTATCCGCGAATATTGGGTGATTTGTTTGATCGGAATGATTTTAGCCTGATCCGTTTGATTCAAAATGACTTCAACCGGATCTAGCTAACACTTAAGGAGTCTAGCACCACAACCACTAGACGAACTGAGTATTGGTCATGTATTTTTTTTGCCCCTATTTTGTTTGTTATAAAGTGTAAAATAAAATATATCATAGTCAATTATTCACATAGCTTAATCCAAATGAAAGTGAAAACGTATAATTGATACAAGTTTTTTTAAAGAAACTTATTTTGAACACTTTAACACATATATTTTCTCTAACAAGGTAAAAACGTTAATAATAAAAAACGTCATCACATATACAATTATATTATGCATTATGCAATGTGTATACTTCAACTTTTGTATAGGAAATCGGAAATTAAGGTTGAAAAATATTTTTAATAAGGAATTAGTAAACCATAAGTTAAAATAAAAAGTTAATTTGAAAGAATTTGACCAACTAGCTCTTTTCTAATTTTATTAAGTTTGTGTAACCCATTATTTTTTACCACTTTCATTTAATGGCAGATAAAAATAATTAACCCCTCTATTTTAATTAAAAAAACAAAACATTACAATTACAAATCAATCTGAAATTATTATTGTGTACGTACAAATGAATTTTTTTTCTTAGTAACTTCATGCCAGAATTTCATACCAAAATTTTAATGCCAGAATTTTCATACACATAGCGGAATTCGTACTTGGAAAGTAAAAGTATCAAGCAAAACCAGAATTCATACACTAACTGAATCAAAAAGCACAATTACATGTACTTATAGGAGTATCATTTGAATTCCATTTCCACTTCAATCCTTGACTGTGGAGGAATCAGGAGCACTGGAATCCAACCGCAAGGTTGCATCCACATGATTATCAATGACATCACCTCCTTGCATTAAACCTCCATTTTCCTGAAATGGATGCTAGGGATATTTACGACGGAAGCCCAAGTTCGTTTTGTTGCTCTAGTGGTCTCTAGTTAGGGATGCTTTGATTGCTGCATGCAACATGGTTTCTTCTCTTGATGCTCTTCAGCAAGTTCTTCTTCCCTCTTATAAACCCAACATTCGCAAACTACCATCTGTCCAAACGAACCTTCCTAAATCCCTTCATATACACAATAAAGAACAAAATTGTCGAAAATCACTTACAAATCCTAAGAAAACATCCTAATATGTATATAATCAAACTATAAACCGCAATCCAACCCTAGATCATAGATCTGAAACATCAAGTAGCTAAAAACACAACCGATTATAAAATATTGGTATAAAACATCATTAAATTCGAATATCCAACATTTTTCCTCACATCCACATGAAACTCCTTCACCTGTTCAAAGATGAAACATATTCATTAACTAATAAACCCTAAGAAAAATGGAGTGGGAAGAAGAGAGAACGGAGGTTCATACTTTGGTTTTGAAAGCCGCTTTGAGCCGAGATGTTGAGCAGCTGGGGTTTACCCCGAGGATGAAGAAGGTGGAGGTGGTGGAGAGAAGGTCTTCCAAGTCTTTGCTTGTTCATTTCAGGAGAAAGGAATGATGCGATGGTGGTCTAGGGTTATTCGGCCATGGATGCGCACTAAAGAAGCTACAGTTGTGGCGGATTTGGGGATGTTGTCTTAAACGTCTCAAGAGAATTCCAAGTTGGAATTCCAGTTGATGAGATACGATTGTTGGATTCCTGAATGTTGAATGAAGAGATTAAAGCTTATGATGAAGATGAAGGAAAATTGAATAATTATGAAGCGAATCTGTAGAAGGAAGAAGATGTGAAGATATTGTGGTGGTGAAATTGGTGAATCGAAAGAGAGAGAAGAGATGATAACCAGCAAAATCAAGTCGGCGAATTGACATAGAAGAGTGAGCGGCAGAATAGAAGAACCAAAAAGAGGAGAGAATCTAACCCTAATTCGGGGAGGTTGTTTGAACGGTAAAAAAAACATGGGGTACATTAACTTAATAAGAAAATGAGAGGGGCCTACTTACTAAACAATAAACTCAAAACAACCTACTTACCAAATTCACTCAAGTTATTTTAATGAGTTAAAATCATTATTACCTTACAATGATCGTGTCGTAGTTGAAGAATGTCATTATAGACTTATAGTTATAGTATGAATTATGTAATATGTAATATGTATTTATGTATATATAGAAAATATAGTAAATAAAAAAAGTTATCTTTAAAATTTATATTCTTAAAAATTACAGTATGGATTATGTATTTATGTGAAATTGATTATAGTAAATAAAAAAGTTATCTTTAAAATGCTCAAAGCAGATCTCAACCGACCAAGGAAGATTTGATTCGAAACAAGATCTTGCAACGATCCTCAACCAAAAGCACAAAGATCTTCTCTCAAACGGAATTTAAATATCTTCACAACAAATACGAGAAGATTATGGACAAGAGAGAGCAACGTGCTTCAAGGAGATGAAGACGATAGAAGATCTACAACGTCTACCTCATCTCAACCAAGAAACGTCTTTCATGGAGAAGAAGAATCATCTTCAACGGTCATATTTTCAACGACTAGAAGACCTCTCCATAGAAGACTATAAATGAAGATGTCGATTGAAGAACAAGATACACAAGCAAACACGGAAACATCAAAAGTCTTCAAGCGACCCAAAACATCTTTATTCGATCAAACAATTTTTATTTCTCTCCTTTACTTAAAGCGTTATCCCCTAGAGAGAGATAAAACTCGAGAGCTCTATTGGGATATCTAAAGAGTGTTATACTAGAGTGTGTGTTACTCTGAGAAGTAACTAGGCTATTATAGCAAGAGAAATAGTTGAAGTTAGATTGTAGCGTTGGCTACAGTGAGAGAAGAGGGGGATTTCTTCTAGTTTGTATCTAGGACTCTTTGAAGCTGATACTAGATAGTTAGGTCCTACGGCTATACCCTAGGACGGAGAGTAGGCTATTTAGAGCCGAACTTCGTAAACATATCCTCGTGTCGATCTTGTACATTCCAAACTTTATCTGCTTTATTGTGGCTAACTTTGTTTTGTAGGTGAACAAAGTCAAGGCCCTTGAAATCAAAGTGTGTCACAAAGAGCTCAGATCGACATCAAGGCTTTTGAAATAAGTTTCAAAGCCTTGAGATAGGTTTTTTTGAAAAGTTCCCATACTCTATCCAACCCCCCTTCTAGAGTATCTTTTATCCTTTATCTTCACATAACGGTTCTTCAATTGGTATCAGAGCTAGACTCACGTTTATTGATTTAACCATCAATGAGACTAATCATGAATCCTGTAGGTGATGGAGTATTTGCTCAAGGAAGATCCTCATCTCGACCACCACTTTTCTGTGGCAACAACTTTGCCCATTGGAGAGCACTCATGCGTATGTTCATTCTTGATCAGGACATGGAACTATGGAGCATCATTCCCCAAAGTCCCAACTACGACAATTGAAGGTGTCCAAGTCCCAAAGAAGGAAGATGACTTCACACAAGCTGACTTGGACATTTTGTCAAAGAACTACAAAGCTATGAACCTGCTCTACTGCGGATTAGATGCAAATGAATTCAAATGCATCTCAGCATGCAAGAGTGCAAAGGAAATATGGGACAAACTTGTTGTCACATACGAAGGAACAAGTCAAGTCAAGGAAACAAAGATTAGCATCTTCCTCAGACAATATGAGTTATTCAAGATGAATCCAAACGAACCAGTCAAAGAAATGTTCCCAAGATTCACTGAGATCGTGAACAACCTGGACTCACTAGGAAAGGTCGCACAAACGAAGATAAAGTTAGGAAGGTTCTAAGGAGCTTTCCTAAAGCGAAGTGGGGACCAAAGATGACTGTCATCGAAGAAGCTCAGAATCTCTCAACTCTTCCTCTTGATGACCTCCTTGGAAAACTCATCACACACGAAATGGTTTTTGGTGAAGAAGATGGAGAGCTCCCATCTAGCATTGAGAATCTAGCATTAAGATCGAGAAAGGGTGAGTTAACATCTGAAGAGGAAGACAGTGATGATGATGATGAAGAAGATGCAATTTCCATGATCTCTAAGGGTCTCGCAAGAATTTTCAAATTAAAGAAATAATCTGCAAACAATAGAGAATATACATGAACATCAAGACCCCGAGGTAAGTTTTCTAACTCTAACAAGAAAACTAAAGTGCTTACTGTTACGCTAAAAAGTGTGCACGCAATAAGCCTTAAATTTATACTCGTTATAATTATCCTACTTCTAGCGCACCTGCAGTGTACGGGACGTATGTAGCAAGATAAGTATTCCAAGGTCGAACACAAAGACTAAGGTGAAATCGAATTAAATTGTGATTGAATCTAGCAAGACCTAAGTCTAAAGGAAAGGGGAAAATAAAGGAAGAAAATCTCAATTGTTTTGGTTGTTTTTAAGTGATCACATCAAAGATCAAATGCATGCAAACAATCAATCAAACTAAATCGGAAGACTAGCACAAATAAACAAATCAAACAAGATATTGATCAAGAGAAAGGAAAGACGGATTCTAGGGGTTGGAAATTCCGGTTATGGCATAAAACTCAAGTTATCTACTCATTCTTTGGATTGATTATGATATGTTGGGATTAAGTGTTCCTAAAATGGGATCAATTACCGGGTAAGTCTCATGATCCAACTAGTCCACACCTAAGGTCTCATTACCGGTTAAGTCTCTAAGAACCTAAGGATAGGAATTTAACACAAACCGGATTGTTTAATTAGGGATCTAACCTATCCTTACCGGGTAAGTCTCGGAGAGGGAAGTCCTAATCAACTATCCTAGCACATTTAATCCAATGGCGGCTTATTAGGCTCACCATTACCTAAGGTTTTGCTATTTTAGATTCTAAGGGCAAGGATTACCGGGTAGGTCTCTCCTAACACTTAGTCGCTACACTAGGACGCCCTAGGGTAGGTTAAACTCAGCAAAGACTTAGGGTTTCAACAATTTTATGGATCTAAGGTAAGATTCTTCGAACCAGGAAGAATCACGGTTTGTTCTACAGAAACCACGACCGTGGTTCTTCAAGAACTACCCGCGATTTCTAACAGTAGCTATGTTCATAAGCAAGAATCATCCAAAGGTAAAATTAAGTCTGTCCTATCATAGTTCTAGCCACAACCATCCTTTCCTTACCCTAGAATCACATCAATCTAGCCTACAACATTCAAAATAGGAATCAAAGCAAACAAACATAGATTCATAACCTCCATTGCAAGAAAATGAGAGAAAGAAGATGAACAAATGAACTTTAAACACTATCCAAATCTGAAGATGAAATTAGAACGACTTACAATCCTTCCAAAGGAAGGTTCAAGAGTTCATAAATCTCTAGAAATAAATCCGAAAATACAAGAGCTAAGTGTGTCTTCTCCTCTCCTCTTCAATGGCTCCTTCCTTCTTCTTTTTGCACTTTCCTTCCTAGAAAAAATCCCTTCTTCTTCTTGGAATATATTTTGTTAAAGAAAATAGAGAATGTGTGAGCTGCTCCCAAACTACCCCCAATTCCCAACTGCCTCAAACAACCATCCAGGACCACTTTTTATAACCAATTCTTCATGTGCTGGCCATGAGAGTCGTGGCACAGCTGTCACGAGAATCTGGCAAAATCCACGGTCATTTCCACGGTCGTGGTTCTTCAGAGAACCGTGATTCTGTGCAGAAACTTTGCCTTGGACAATTAGGCTGTGGTTTGGTGCATGGCTTGTGTAGGAAAGGTTCCTTGAGTCTCCTCAACCCTTGGCTTGCGTTCCCATGAGTTTGGAAACGTGTCCTCTGAATGAGCGACCCTTAAACGCGTCGTTTTAGCTCGAAACTTCCCGAAATACCTACAAAACGCACACAAGTCCGTGTAGACGTCTATCTCGACAAAATATATGTTTTGAGTGCAAAACGTATTGGACTAGTGCTAGATAATGCATGATTGAGCGAGAATCCTATCTAAATGTACGCCTAAAACTATGCTATAAATCGTGTTATCAAAATACCCCATACTTAAGGTTTGCTCGTCCCCGAGCAAATTCCCAACTATAGACTAAGAGATGACATGATTTATGTATGCAGAAAAATGGCAAAATCTTTTTGGTTTTGTGCTTCTACTATTGGATCACCTTCATAGTCATGATCATTGGCAATTGGATAAGCAATTATGTATCAAACAATAAGGGCATGGAAAGACAATTGTACTTGACTCAAAAGCATGCATGAGATGGGAGGACGAGGATGTCAAGAAGATCAAGAGTCTATCCAGTCTAGATTACTAAGTCTTACAAACATGCAAGTAGGTCATAAGGGCTTGTGACATAAAAGGCTAAGAAACGTTGTAATTTGGGAGGGGAGTTTTCTAGGTATGTGATGCTAATCCGGGAATGGAACTAACTTCACTTCCTTGTCCTCGATCAACTTCCCCCAAGTGTATATTTTTCCCTATCTTGCTTTCTTTTCTTTTTCTTTAACTCATTTTTGAGACAATGGCATTGGTGTACAATAGCCGAAACCTCGGTGATTAGCCATCCTCGGGCTTTTTCTCTTTTTCGAGGTGCATCCACACCGGGCACACATACCAAAGCTCGTTAGGGCTATTGGTTCATTTGACTTTGGCAAGGCACCAACACCCGATTATGTGAAGTGTACCGAGTTACTTATCATTTAAACCAACGCCCCCAAACCTATTTTGGCTACACTTCCACAATAATTTCAGCATTCCATTCACGACATTCTTTTCATTACATCTTCACCCCGCACTTGCTTTTTACACATTCAAACACACTAGCATGCTCCTATTCCCGGATGGGTTTAAAGGAGGTCGATTTTATATCAATTGAGGTGCTCAAGCAATCATGATCAAGATGAGAAGTAGAGAAAGATGAAGTGCCTCATTCATTCCTAGATGGTATGCAAGAACTATCATGTAATTTCGACTTTCAATACTCAATCCATTCTAGGCAATCATCATGATCTCAAGTCATTCATGGAATTTAAGAGAAGTAGTTCAAGTCCACATATGCATTTATCAATTCAACACATAAGGCCATTCATAGCCAATCACAAGACAAGTTTCATCATTAGGATCATATCCAAGCCTAGAAAGCACAAAAAAATTTTAAATTTTCTGATTTTTATGGGATTTTTGATTTAAGTATGTACAATGCAAGACACATGCAAATATTAACCTATCCTAGATGCTCATCATACAAAGGATCATGCGAACCCCACCCCATACTTAGAAACACATTGTCCCCAATGTGGTATACAAGTAAAGAGAGTGAAAGAAGGTTCTCACAATGTAAAATGGTTTGCTATGGTATTTGGGAATTCTCAAGTGGATTGATATTTGATGATCCTTTCAACCATGGTAGAGAGCTCTAAGCATCCTTCAAGCTTTGAAACCCGCGCTAGGCGCCGCTAGCCGTCCAAGTTCCGCGTCCGCTCCACCCATAATTGATGAGGGTTTCATCATCATCATTTCCGAGAGAGGCTTCCGACGCCATTAATGCTTCTAGCATACACATGAAGTAGACAAAACACACCAAGCACACAAAAACAGAAAAAATCTAAGCAAAAATGAAGGAAAAATGTTACCGATGGGTTGCCTCCCACCAAGCGCTTCTTTAAGGTCATTAGCTTGACCAAACTTCGGGAGCGTCTATTCAAGGTGGAGCGGAGCAATCATGTCTATCGGGGCTCCCGGAATATACTTCTTCAAGCGATGCCCATTCACCTTGAAATCTCCACAATGCTCCCCTCCTATCTCAATAGCTCCATGGGGAAAGACCTTCTTTACCACATATGGCCCGGTCCATCTTGATTTGAGCTTTCCGGGAAAAAGTCTTAGCCTCGAGTTGAAGAGAAGGACAAGATCTCCTTCACTGAACTCCTTTGGAATAATCCTTTTGTCATGCCATCTTTTGGTTCTCTCCTTATAGATCCGGGCATTCTCATAGGCTTCCAACCGGAGCTCCTCAAGGGCATTGATATCAAGCAATCTCTTCTCTCCCGCCTCCTTGAGGTCAAAATTCAGCCACTTAATGGCCCAATAAGCTCTATGCTCCATTTCCACCGGAAGATGACAAGACTTGCCATAGACCAACTTGTAAGGAGTGGTGCCAATGGGTGTTTTGAAGGCGGTTCTATATGCCCATAGTGCGTCATTGAGCTTCATAGCCCAATCCTTCCTTGTTCTAGACACCGTCTTCTCGAGGATGGCCTTGATCTCACGGTTGGAGATTTCCACTTGACCACTAGTTTGGGGGTGATAAGGTGTTGCTACCTTATGAGTCACCCCATACTTAGCCAAAAGTGCTCCAAAATTCCTATTTGTGAAGTGCTTCCCTCCATCACTAATGATCACCCTTGGTGTTCCAAACCTAGGGAAGATCACTCGGTTGAAGAAACGCACCACCACCTTGGCATCATTTGTAGGAAAGGCGACGGCCTCTACCCATCTTGACACATAGTCCACCGCCAATAGGATGTAGAGTTTGCCACATGAGGAAGGGAATGGTCCCATGAAGTCTACACCCCACACATCAAAAATCTCAACTTCTTGGATGTTGTTCAAGGGCATTTCATTCCTCCTTGAGATGTTCCCCGTTCTTTGGCAAGCATCACATGCCGCTACAAAACCTTGCACATCTCTAAACAAGTTAGGCCAATAAAAACCGGATTGCAATACCTTTGCACACGTTTTGTGTGAGCTAGCATGGCCTCCACATGGTAAGGAGTGACAATGCCGGATCACACTCTCCATTTCATCTTCCGGTATGCATCTTCTAAGCACCCCATCCGGGCCTCTCTTGAATAGAAGTGGCTCACTCCAATAGTAGTGCCTTACATCGTTGAAGAATTTCTTCCTTTGTGCATATGTAAGCCCGGGAGGTACTTCCTCACACACCAAGTAATTCACAATGTCGGCATACCATGGCTCACTTCCTCTAGCCACGTGGAACAAACATTCTTCCACCATTTGCAATTGTTCGTCCCGGAATGAGTCATCTATCGGGATGTTGTCTTTCTCAAGCTCCAATGGTGGGAGTCTACTAAGGTGATCCACTACGGAGTTCTCGGATCCTTTCTTATCTCGTATCTCCAAATCAAACTCTTGGAGAAGGAGGATCCACCGAATCAACCTTGGTTTGGCATCCTTCTTTGTAAGTAGATAACGGATCGCCGCATGATCCGTGTAAACTATGACCTTCGCTCCAACAAGGTACGAGCGGAACTTTTCAAATGCATACACCACCGCCAACAACTCTTTCTCGGTGGTAGCATAGTTGAGTTGGGCTTCATCTAGCGTCTTGCTAGCATAATAAATGGCATGAGTGCGCCCTTCCTTTCTTTGCCCTAAAACGGCCCCAACGGCCACATCACTCGCATCACACATGATCTCAAACGGTAAACTCCAATCCGGAGGTTGCATGATGGGTGCGGAGATCAAGGCGTTCTTCAACCTACAAAACGCTTCAAGACAATCTTTGGAAAAAACAAAATCAACATCTTTCATTAGTAGGTTAGTGAGAGGCTTAGAAATTTTAGAGAAATCTTGAATAAATCTCCGGTAGAAACCGGCATGCCCTAAGAAACTCCTTACCCCCTTCACCGAGGTAGGTGGTGGCAACTTCTCTATCGTTTCAGTCTTAGCCCTGTCAACCTCAATGCCACGGTTAGACACCAAGTGTCCTAACACAATACCTTCACTTACCATGAAGTGGCATTTCTCCCAATTTAAGACAAGATTTGTCTCCTCACATCTTTGCAACACTAATGACAAATTAGCCAAGCAATCATCGAAAGAAGAACCATAAACAGAGAAATCATCCATGAATACTTCCATGATATTTTCTATGTATTCCGAAAAAATAGCCATCATACACCTTTGGAAGGTGGCGGGTGCATTACACAACCCAAATGGCATTCTCCTATATGCAAAGGTACCCCATGGACATGTAAAAGTTGTTTTCTCTTGGTCATCGGGGTGGATAGGGATTTGGAAGAATCCACTATACCCATCTAGATAGCATAAGTGAGAGTGTTGAGCTAATCTTTCTAGCATTTGGTCAATGAAGGGGAGGGGAAAGTGATCTTTCCTAGAGGCCATGTTCAATTTCCTATAATCTATACATATTCTCCATCCCGTGACCGTCCTAGTCGGTATTAGTTCATTGTTCTCATTGGTTACTACCGTCATTCCACCCTTTTTAGGTACCACATGAACGGGGCTAACCCACTTACTATCCGAGATAGGGTAGATAATTCCCGCATCTAGCAACTTAATGATTTCCTTTTTGACCACCTCTTTCATTATAGGATTCAATCTCCTTTGATGTTCAATAGAGGGTTTGTGGTTATCTTCCATCATTATCTTATGCATGCACAAAGATGGCTTAATGCCAACCAAATCATCAATAGTATAACCAATGGCTTTCCTATGCAATCTTAGTTCATGCAGCAATTTAGCAAGTTCATCATCACTCAAGCATGCATTAACAATCACCGGATATGTAGAATTATCACCAAGGAATGCATACTTTAAATGAGAAGGGAGGGGTTTGAGTTCAAGTGAGGGAGGACCTTTATCGGTTGAAGATGATCCAAATAAGATTGGATGAGATGAATCCAAGGCAAAAGAAGACTCTCCTTGGCTCCTAGAAGTTTGATCACCATCAAGAGCTGATTCAGGGAAAACCACGGTTGGAAACACGGTTTGCTCATCTTCCACGGCCGTGGTTCTTGCCAAGCTTGCTTCTCGGAGTTGTCCAGAGAGTTTGACGGCCGTGGAACCTGAATCTCGACCGTGGAACTTGCAGCTGTTCACAATTTCTTCGTGGCTCTCAAATCCAACTCTTGGTTCCTCTTCCAAGGCCTCCAAGGCTTTGATCTCTTCATTGCATTCCTTTTCAATGTCTTCCTCCATCATACTCAAAGTAAGAACCTTCTCCAAGGGGTCCTTGATCAAGATCGAGCTTACTACTTCTCTAGACTCCTCTTGCTCGACTATGTTGAAGATATCTTCATCAAGGGTTGGCCCTTTCATCATTGTGGACAGTTTGAACTTGATGTTCTCTTCTCCAATGTTGAAGGAGAGAGTCCCGTTCTTGCAATCCACTAAACATCCCGAGGTGGCTAGGAAAGGTCTTCCTAGGATGATGGGAACCGGATAATCCGCCGGAATGTCCAACACTACAAAGTCAATGGGCACGTAAAATCCTCCCAATTGCACCGGAATGTCCTCTAGAATCCCAACCGGATGAGTGATAGAACGGTCCGCCATATAGAGGGTCATCTTGACCGGCTTTGGCTCTCCTAGCCCGACCTTGTTGCTAAGTGCAAGCGGTATGATGCTTACACTCGCCCCAAGATCACAAAGGGCCTCGTATTTCACATCTCCCACTCCTATTGGGACGCAAAAAGAGCCCGGATCTCTTAGCTTGGGAGGCATTGCCTCCTTCATTGTTTGGATTAACTCCGAGGATCTCTTGGTCATCCTAATCTCCCCATACTCCTCCAACTTCCTTTTGTTGGAGAGTATTTCCTTCAAGAACTTTCCGTATGCCGGCATTCCTAAGATGGCATCCATGAACGGAA
This sequence comes from Fagopyrum esculentum, assembly GCA_033239045.1. Classification (NCBI taxonomy): domain Eukaryota; kingdom Viridiplantae; phylum Streptophyta; class Magnoliopsida; order Caryophyllales; family Polygonaceae; genus Fagopyrum; species Fagopyrum esculentum. The sequence goes on from BSUD01000006.1 coordinate 111,460,229, forward strand.
TGTTAATATGTAACTTGGACATTAGTTCAAGGAACTTACCAAAGTGATTGTCCAAACGAGCTCTTGCTCTTGATTGTGGGAACGGTAGTGGTGGCTTGTATGGAGGCGGTGCCACATAGGTTGGCTCTACATCCTTGCTCTTCCCTCCATCTTCATGCTTTCTTCCCTCTTCTACCACTACTTGACCCCCCTTAGCTTGGTCCTTGGGCAAAGGATCCTTCATACTCAACCCACTCCTTGTTGTGATAGCCAAAACTTGACCTCTTGGGTTGTCTTCGGTTCTTCCGGGAAGCTTCCCCGGATCTCTATGTGCTTCACCCGCCTTTTGAAAGACTTGTGCTTCCAAGACTTTTTGAGCTTTAGAAATTGAAGTGACGGTGCTCTCAAGTCCACTCAATCTTCCTAGCAATTGTTCAAACATGACTTCGGTCCTATCTTTTGAAGGTTGAGTAAAACCGGGTGGAGGTTCTTGTGAAGCTCTTTGTGGTGGAGTTGTACTTGTGGAGGCGGGAGGGTTCAAGGCTCCATCCGGATTAGAGTAAGAAAATCCGGGATGGTTGTGGTTTGGCCGGTAATTGTTGAATTGCCGGTTGTTGTTGAAATTTCTTGGGCCTTGGTAATTGTTGAAGTTGCCCCTTCCCATATAATTCACATCTTCCTCCTTGGAAGACAAGTTAGCTCTTGGAGGTGCTTGAGGAGTTGCTTGGCTCTTCAAGGTGGTAGTGCATAATTCTCTCAAGGATTTCAACTCGTTGTTGATGGCGTCAAGCTTGAAATTGCTCATGGTGACTTCACTCACCTCATATGCTCCCGCCTTTCTTCCTTCGCTCTTCCTATGAGAGTACTTTTCAATCACTAGAGCTTGCTTCTCCACAAACTCCCAAGCATCATCTACATGCTTCTCCATAAAAGTCCCACCGGAAAGAGATTGAAGCTTGAATTGGCTATCTTCATCAAGCCCCTTGAAATAGATCTCTAATAGCTCAATCTTTGGTATGCCATGGTGCGGACAATCTAGGAGAAGGTCCTTAAATCTCTCCCAAGACTTGAACAAACTTTCTCTATCCCTCATCACAAAGGCGTTAATCTTTCCTCTTAATTCGGTGGTCTTGGAAGGTGGAAAGAACTTGGTCAAGAACTCGGTTGTCATCTCTTCCCAAGTACCAACTCTCCCTTGTGGAATAGATTGATACCAAGCCAAGGCTTTGTCCTTAAGAGAAAAGGAAAAGGCCCTTAGCTTATGGTTGTTGCTCTCCAATCTTGGTGGTCTAACAGTCTCCATCAAAATCTCATAGTTCATCAAATGTTGGTGAGGAGACTCTCCTTCCATCCCTCCAAATTGATTATGCCGGATCATTTGAAGAACTTGAGGGCGGAGCTCATAGTTGTGGGTTGCGGGATCTCCTAGATTCACACCCGGTCGGTGTGCTCTTTGTGCCGGATCCATACGTCTCCCTAGGGTTTGTGGTTCCTCAATAGCAATGGGAACAACCCTAACATTGGCCGCCGGCTGCGGTTGTGGTGGAGGTGGTGGAGGTTGTCGGCGATTAAGCTCTCCTTGAACAAGGGCTTGCCTAATCTCCTCAATCTCCCTCCTTGTTTCCTCTTGCCTCTCATTGGCAAGTCTCCTCTCTTCCTCTAAGAGCTCATCTCTTAGCCTTATTTTCTCTAAGACTTCATCCAATTCAGCTTGAAGATTCCTACCGGCCATCTCTTTCTCCTTTCGGATGTTCTTAGATCTAGATCGAAGGGTTTTCTCCGGTTCGGGATCGAATGGAGCTAAATCCTTGCCACGAGATCTTCGCATACACCTAAAGAGAAATAGATGTCCTGAAAAGCAAAGACAAAAACCAAAGAGAGATCAAAAGCAACAAGAAAGATCTACACTAGAGACAATCGCAATATAGACTCAATCTAGACCTAGTCCCCGGCAACGGCGCCAAAAACTTGTTACGCTAAAAAGTGTGCACGCAATAAGCCTTAAATTTATACTCGTTATAATTATCCTACTTCTAGCGCACCCGCAGTGTACGGGACGTATGTAGCAAGATAAGTATTCCAAGGTCGAACACAAAGACTAAGGTGAAATCGAATTAAATTGTGATTGAATCTAGCAAGACCTAAGTCTAAAGGAAAGGGGAAAATAAAGGAAGAAAATCTCAATTGTTTTGGTTGTTTTTAAGTGATCACATCAAAGATCAAATGCATGCAAACAATCAATCAAACTAAATCGGAAGACTAGCACAAATAAACAAATCAAACAAGATATTGATCAAGAGAAAGGAAAGACGGATTCTAGGGGTTGGAAATTCCGGTTATGGCATAAAACTCAAGTTATCTACTCATTCTTTGGATTGATTATGATATGTTGGGATTAAGTGTTCCTAAAATGGGATCAATTACCGGGTAAGTCTCATGATCCAACTAGTCCACACCTAAGGTCTCATTACCGGTTAAGTCTCTAAGAACCTAAGGATAGGAATTTAACACAAACCGGATTGTTTAATTAGGGATCTAACCTATCCTTACCGGGTAAGTCTCGGAGAGGGAAGTCCTAATCAACTATCCTAGCACATTTAATCCAATGGCGGCTTATTAGGCTCACCATTACCTAAGGTTTTGCTATTTTAGATTCTAAGGGCAAGGATTACCGGGTAGATCTCTCCTAACACTTAGTCGCTACACTAGGACGCCCTAGGGTAGGTTAAACTCAGCAAAGACTTAGGGTTTCAACAATTTTATGGATCTAAGGTAAGATTCTTCGAACCAGGAAGAATCACGGTTTGTTCTACAGAAACCACGACCGTGGTTCTTCAAGAACTACCCGTGATTTCTAACAGTAGCTACGTTCATAAGCAAGAATCATCCAAAGGTAAAATTAAGTCTGTCCTATCATAGTTCTAGCCACAACCATCCTTTCCTTACCCTAGAATCACATCAATCTAGCCTACAACATTCATAATAGGAATCAAAGCAAACAAACATAGATTCATAACCTCCATTGCAAGAAAATGAGAGAAAGAAGATGAACAAATGAACTTTAAACACTATCCAAATCTGAAGATGAAATTAGAACGACTTACAATCCTTCCAAAGGAAGGTTCAAGAGTTCATAAATCTCTAGAAATAAATCCGAAAATACAAGAGCTAAGTGTGTCTTCTCCTCTCCTCTTCAATGGCTCCTTCCTTCTTCTTTTTGCACTTTCCTTCCTAGAAAAAATCCCTTCTTCTTCTTGGAATATATTTTGTTAAAGAAAATAGAGAATGTGTGAGCTGCTCCCAAACTACCCCCAATTCCCAGCTGCCTCAAACAACCATCCAAGACCACTTTTTATAACCAATTCTTCATGTGCTAGCCATGAGAGTCGTGGCACAGCTGTCACGAGAATCTGGCAAAATCCACGGTCATTTCCACGGCCGTGGTTCTTCAGAGAACCGTGATTCTGTGCAGAAACTTTGCCTTGGACAATTAGGCTGTGGTTTGGTGCATGGCTTGTGTAGGAAAGGTTCCTTGAGTCTCCTCAACCCTTGGCTTGCGTTCCCATGAGTTTGGAAACGTGTCCTCTGAATGAGCGACCCTTAAACGCGTCGTTTTAGCTCGAAACTTCCCGAAATACCTACAAAACGCACACAAGTCCGTGTAGACGTCTATCTCGATAAAATATATGTTTTGAGTGCAAAACGTATTGGACTAGTGCTAGATAATGCATGATTGAGCGAGAATCCTATCTAAATGTACGCCTAAAACTATGCTATAAATCGTGTTATCACTGACTTTTTTTGAATGTGGTAAAATAGATCATCTTATTAAGGATTGTCAACAAAAGAAGAGGATCAACTTCAAGAAAAATGATCGAAAGAAGAAAGCTATGATAGCTTCATGGAGTGATTCAGATTCCTTAAATGAATCAGAAGACGAAAAAGAACAAGCAAACCTATGTCTTATGGTCGATCATGAAGAAGATTCAAATCTCTACGTTGATAATGTGGTAAGTACCATTATGTCCCAACCTGAATCTGAACTCACTCAATTCCTTAAAGATATTATCATATGTGATAAAGAACATAGGACAAGGATAAGTTACATAAGAGAAAAGCTTCTCAAACAACAAAAAAGGTAAAGTGATATGCCTCTGGAAATTGGAAAACTTAACACTAAAAAGTTAGACCTTGATATAAATAACAAGGCCTTGGAATCGAAAAATGCGATTCTCAAGGACAACCTCTCTTCTCTCCATCGAGAATATCTTGATTTAGAGAAAGAAAAGGATGATCTAACTACGACGTATCAAGACTAGAAAGCTGCACTTATCCAGTTCACTCGTTCGAAGCCAATATTGAAAGAATGATGGGTGAGCAACAATCTTCTCTTAACAAAAATGGTATAGGCTATCATGTCAGTTTTCCTAGAAAAACAACTACCACTTTTGTCAAGGCTAAAGAAAGTGTTCATATGCCCACATGTTTCTATTGTTGTAAAAAGGGTCATGTTAAATCCACATGTCCATATAGAAGAAATGATCCTTAAATCATTAGAAACACTTATCCTCTATGTTTAAGGAAACAGGTCAAACAAATATGGGTTCCTAAAGGCACTAGACCACCAAACATGATCGAGCCTGAATATGGACCAAAATATGCCATTTGGTCGACCCGGAAAGGTTAATGTTTGTTGTTTTTTAGAATATCACCAAGGTAAAGGAGCATAAATGGATATTATATAGTGGTTGCTCAAGACACATTAGTGGAAAAAGTTCATTGTTCTCAGATTTAAAGAAGCAAGCATCTGGAACCATTATGTTTGGTGATAAAGAAAAGTGTGGCATTATTGGCATTGGTAAAATATGTTATAATTCATCTAACTTTATTGATGATGTATATCTTGTTGACGGTTTGAAGTATAATTTGCTTAGTATCTCTCAAATATGTGATAAAGGCAACAAGGTAATGTTTGATTCAGAAAAATGTGAAGTGCAAGACAAGACGACGGGTGACATTGTGCTTATTGCTCCTAGATGTAACAATGTTTATTCTATGAGTACTAACCAAGTTTCAGGAACTAAGCTAAAATGTTTCAAGGCCTTAATTGATGATCCAAGGCTTTGGCATTGAAGACTTGGTCACGTAAGCATGCATACAATGCAGAAGTTACTTTCAAAGGATTTGGTACGTGGCTTGCCAAACCTAAACTTCAAGGTAGATGAACTATGTAAAGCTTGTACACAAGGTAAACAAACAAGAGGTTCATTCAAACCTAAGAAAGTTGTAAGTTCTTCTTGACCCATTGAACTTTTACATATGAATCTTTGTAGACCTATGCATGTCAAATCTTCCAAAGGTAAGCAGTACATCCTTGTTATTGTGGATGATTTTTTTCGTTTCACATGGATATCTTTCTTACGAGAAAAATCTGAAGCATTGTTTGAGTTTTCAAAATTGTGTAAGGAGTTGCAAACTTTGAAGAACCTACCAATCGTTTCTATAAGAAGTGATCATGGTAGAGAATTTGATCAACTAAAGTTTGACTTGTTTTGTGCAAAATATAGTATTTCACATAACTTTTCAACTCCTAGAACCCCTCAATAGAATGGGGTTGTGGAACGTAATAACCGCACCCTAGAGTATATGTCTAGGACTATGCTTTTAGAAAACAGTTTGCCAAAAAGTTTTTGGGCAGAAGCAGTAAACACTGCAAATTACATCTTAAATAGATGTTTAATTCGTCCCATTTTGAAAAAGACTCCTTAAGAACTCTTTAAGGGTAGAAAACCTAATATTTCATATTTCAAACCCTTCGGATGTACATGCTTTGTTCATAACAATGACACAGATAATCTTGGAAAATTTGATGCACGTAGTGATGAAGCTATTTTTATTGGATATGCTTCAAATAGCAAAGCTTATCGGGTTTATAACAAACGTACCAAAATTATTGAGGAAAGCAATGATGGTACTTTGAGTGATAGTTTTGCAGATCTTAATCTGAATCAAAGAGAAGATCACAATTCTGATGAAGAAGAAGATCCAAAAGATCAAGAAAAGAATGTGCGCAAGAAAAGATTCAAGATACCCGAGAAAACCCTCAAGACCTTGAAACACATCTTCAAGACCTTGAAATAGAAAACTGCGATGACAGAACTCCGTTTCAAGGCCTTGAAACCCAACTTCAAGGCCTTGAGATAGGATCCAAGAGCAATACACCAACGGTACCCGAATCTAGTCAAGCATATGAGCCTCAATCTTCAAGATCTGTTCCATCTTACAAACGAAGGAAGTTTCAACACTCTTCATACCATCCACAAGAAAATGTGATCTCGGATCCAAACGCAGGAGTTCAAAATCGATCTAAAGTAAATAACGTATGTGCGTTCTCTGCGTTCGTGTCTCTTATTGAGCCAAAGAATTATGTTCAAGCTCTTCAAGAACCCGACTGGATCATTGCCATGCAAATCGAACTAAATGAGTTTGAAAGAAACAAGGTCTGGACTCTTACTAAAAGACCAAAGCATCAATCCGTCATTGACACGAAATGGGTTTTTCGAAACAAGTTGGATGAAAACGGCAAAGTCATTCGAAATAAAGCACGACTTGTAGCACAAGGCTATAACCAAGAAGAAGGTATTGATTATGAAGAGGCTTTTGCTCCGGTTTCCAGGTTAGAAGTCATATGTATGCTGCTTGCATTTGCATCTTTCATGAGCATAAAGCTATTTCAAATGGATGTAAAATGTGCTTTTCTAGATGGCTTCTTAGAAGAAGAAGTCTACGTTGCTCAACCTCCTGGTTTTGAAAATGATGAATTTCTTGATTATGTATTTAAACTGGACAAAGCTCTCTATGGTCTTAAGCAAGCTCCTCGAGCTTGATATGAAAGATTGTCCAAGTATCTCCTTGAAAACAATTTCAAAAGAGGTTTGATTGATAAAACTTTATTTATCAAAACCAGAGGCAACAATACCCTAGTAGTACAAATCTATGTTGATGATATATTATTCGGTGCTACTAATGATTCCCTATGCAAGGAATTTTCAGATATTATGTGCAGGGAATGTGAAATGAGCTTAATTGGTGAGCTAAATTTCTTTCATGGACTTCAAGTTACACAAGCAAAGAAAGGAATTTTTCTCAATCAAAGCAAGTATACCAAGGACTTGCTTAAGAAGTATAAGATGGATCAATCTAAGGTCGCAAAGACTACTATGAGTTCGACACTTTTGCTTGATCATGACAAAGATGGAAAAAGTGTAGTGCAAAGGGAGTATCGAGGTATGATCGGTTCATTGATATATTTAACCGCTAGTCGACCTGACATTATGTTTAGCGTATGCATGTGTGCAAGATTTCAAGTTGATCCTAAAGAGTCACACTTGATAGCTGTGAAAAGGATTTTTTGGTATCTCAATGGCACTAAAGATCTAGTGTTATGGTATCCACATCAAAGCTCGTTTCACCTCGTTGGCTATTTAGATGCAAATTTTGCAGGTTATAAGGTCGATAAAAAGAGCACTTCTGAATATTGCCAATTCTTAGGGGCATCCCTAATCAGTTGGCATTCCAAAAAGCAAAATTTTGTTGTCCTATTTGTTCGCCACTTAGCGTGCGTGCAAATAAGCTTTAAATTTATAAAACTAGAATCAAGCAAGTGAACCCGCAGTGTACGGATCGATATAGTTAAGCAAGAATTCCAGAGTATCGAACACAGGGATTTGGGGGGTTAAATCCAGTTATAGATTGTCAAGCAAATAAATGTAAGAAGCTTTTGTAATTATTGGGAAAACAACAATCCTAAAGATCCAGGAATCCAGCTGTGGCAATCGATTCAAGATATACTAAAGATATAAGGACAAAGTTAAGAGTTGCAAAGGTATACGAATGTAAGGCAGTGTACGGTGAAGTTCCAAGACCTTATATGACTCAACTAAAGACACTCTCTATAAAGGTTGTTGAGGCTTCAGTATAGAAAGGATCTAAAGGTAAGGTTTAATATTAAATACCCAAACTTGTAATCCAAGGATCAAGACTAACTTAACCGATTAAGGTTTCGACACTCAGAATCGAGGTAGAGGTTGTTGAGGCTTCACTACCACCTAGAAAAGGCACGCCAAGACTAAGTTAAAGCAAATCTTTAACTTTGGATTAAAGTAAAAGCAAGGTTCGTAAATTGAGGGAAATTACGGGTGGATCTTGAGATTCCACGGTCGTGGAACTCAAGAACAAACCGTGATTTTGGGTTCGTCGGCGATTCTCTCTAACTCTTAGGGTCCAATCTGTTTACGATCGATCTATCATCATCTAAGCCACAACTATCAACCCTTCACCTTAGAACTGCTAAAGGGTTTTAGCCAACAACAGTCATATTGATATCAAATTCAAGGTTTAAAAGATTGAAAGATGAAAACTTCCGAAAAGCTTCAATAACCTTCAAATCAATCTCAAATCCACAAACAAGAACAATGATGTAAGTAGATTCAGAATAACACAAATAATCACAATCCTTGATAAGAACGAAGAACGGGATGTCAATCCGTCTCCTAATCAAATCTAAGGATAAAGGATGAAATCTCCTTACAAAACAATCTTCCAAATCTTCACTCTCTCTATAAGCGAAGTCCAAGCAAAAGCGAAACCCTAGGCGAAGGTGTAAAACCAGCCCTAAACAAAGGTGTAAAGCGAGGTCTAAGCGAAGGTGACAGAATCTCCTTCCTTCCGTCCTTATATAGGCCCAAATAAAATGTGTCTTCGGCCCATGTGCGTAGTGGATCGTGGCTTAAAATATTGCGTAAAAGATCGTCAAGATCACGGTCGTGGAAGGGTTCCACGCCCGTAATTTAGAGCGTGGAGTTGGATCACGGTTTGTCACAACTCTCCACGGCCGTGTAAGTTGCTGGAATGCACCACGCTTGTGTTGTCAAGGTTCCACGGCCGTGGATTTGAGCGTGGACTCTAATACGGTCGTACTTTAGAGCGTGGAATGCACATAGCTCGTAATTTCCTTTGTTTTCGTGTCATTCTTCATCCTAGCATCATTCTTAGCTCCTAGTGATGTCCTCAATCTTTGGACATGCTCAATCTAGCTCCATTCTCTCTCAATCCGTTCGGTTTTACCTCTTAATTGCCTACAATCAACACAAAGGTTATGTAGACCTCTATATCGACAAAATAGATAAACTAACTCACAAATACTTCAATGCTTTATCAATGACTACCATTATGGATGAAATACACTTAGAAAACGTGCCTAAAATATCACAATATTTCATGGTAACAAATAACCCCATACTTGCCACTTGCTTGTCCCCAAGCAAGGTCTTTCAAAAACTTTAAAACTCAAGTTAGGATGAAATATGGATATACTCTCAAAAACTTCTTTTAGATGAATGTGCTTTCTAATCAATAGATCATTCTCAAATCTTGCTTCATTCGTTTATAAGACTTTCATACACTTAATCAAAGAGTAAAGAATAAAGAAAGCTCATGAATTAATCAAACTTCCATGTAAACATCATAAGCTTCAAACATTATCAAAATCAATCATAAGAAACTTCAATTTAGATCACCAAGTCATATAAATTCTTTTGATCTTAAGGACTTTCAAACAAGGTCTAGAATGCGGAAAAGGAGGGAAAACTTTAAGGAATGTGGTGCATGAATCCGGAAAAGTGGATAACTACTCTTTTCTTTTTCTCTTGCGGTTTCCGTAGTACTTCCAACTTAGAGCTTCGCTCCCTTCTTTTTCAATTCATTTTTCGACTTTACTTTTGGAGTTATGGACAGAGGTGCACAAAAACCGAAGCCTAGGAGATTGGCGTTTCTCATTTTTGCGAGATGCCTGAAACCCTTGATGCACATACCATAATCCGCTAGGAATATCGCTCAATCCGACTTTGGCAAGACACAAACACCCGGCTATGTGAATGGTGCCGAGTTACTCATCATCATGATTGACTTCCCCAAACCTATAATTTCTTTCTATTCTTTGAACGCAAAATATTGCTTTCATGGCCCTCCCACATCAAACATGCCAATTATCACTCAACTCCTCCAAATTCCCGGATAGGTAAAGGAGGTCATTATTTCAATGAGGGGCAAAATGATCAAAGGAAGAAGAAAGAAAATCGAATTGCCTTAATCATCTCAAAAGAAGCATAGGAACTTATTATGTAATTTCAACCTTAATTTCTCAACATGATTTAAGTAACATTCATCACATTATGAAACTTGCAAAAGAGGGATAATCAACTTCATCAATTTCTTTTCAATTCACTATTTGTTTAAGCATGTGATTGTCATCAAAACTCAATTCACAAGTGGTGATTATCATAGAAATCATCTCTATCCTTAGAAGCACAAAATTTTCAAAATTTTTCAATTTTTATGGGTTTTTCAAACTCTTTTTCATGCAATGCAGTAATGAAACGTGCAACAATAGAACGAAACATGCAAGGTAGTCTCAATAGAAGCATACAAAAGTGAGTAAGAGTTATTACAACGATTAGTCACACCCCACCCCATACTTGGAACAAACATTGTCCCTAATGTTCAAAGAAAAGAAAGAAAAGAAAGAAAGAAAAAGAACTCACAAAACGGTGGTGGAGCGGCTAAAACGGTCGATCATCAAAGTCCTCACTGAGTTGGAGGCGGTGGTGGGAACGGAGAGAAGCTGGGGTCATAGTACCGCCCGAACTACTGGCGGTAAACGTCTCTCATCATGTGGTCTAGATCGTCCACTCGTGCATCTCTAGCATCGGCACGGATCTCCAAAGCTCCAACCCTGCTGGAAAGGTCGGTAGCCCACTCTGGCAACTGCTCGTACCGGCCAGGCGGCTGGCTGTACCACGCCGGTGCATCTGAAGGTGCTGGTGCAGGTGGTGCCTGTGTAGACCATGGTGGTGGAGCTCCCATCCAATCCGGTTGCGTCCTATACCATGTAGGGGGGGTCCGCCATCCAAGTAGGTCTCTCGCTCATGCTAGCACGGCGAGAGGATGATCCTGAAGCTCTAGCTAGACGGGGAGAGCGTCTAGGCATGTCGGGAACTGCATCCGGCTGATCCGGGAATGTACCAAAGTCCTGCTCAGCTCCTCCTCCGCCCTCATAATCATCTCTACCTCCCATCTCCTCCTCCTCTACAACTGGTGGTGGTGGAACGTAAGGAGGGGCTACCAATCTGTTCGCATGCATGGCAGCAAACGTCGCCTTCTAGTTATGGCGTCCAACCATAATGGAATACTCAGGGAGCCACTCTATACCTCTCCCGATCCTACTCTCCCATGGCATAGCAGCATATGGTGGACCTCTATGAGTGGGGAAGATGATGCCTCTAGTCATGAGGCTATGTAGTCCTAGGGGTGTAGCAGCAATACGTGTGCAAGCAGAGAAATCTACCCCTAACTGTCGAGCAAGGTGGGTGACCATCCCACCATATCCAATGTTGCCAGCCCTCTTATTCTTTAGCTTGCTCATGGTAGCAGCTAAGAGGGTGGCACAATCAACAGGTCTACCGTATAGCATACAGTAGAGAAGGAAAAGCTCATCTGTCTTTATTTTCTGAGGTGTCTCCGTCCTAGGGAAGAGACACTCAAAAAGTACCCTGTGTGCAATCTTCAAGGCTAGGTGATACATCAACCTAGCCTTGGTATCAGCTGGTTGTCAACGGTCCTCGCTGGCATAGATCATCGCGATCTCTTCCCAGAAATCCTTGGCGTACACGCCACTGGGGAAACGACCATTGAAGGTCTCCTGGAACCCGAAGAAGGCTCCAAACTCTCTAATCGAAAAATCATAGTTTCTTTCCATCAGCCGGAAAGAAACTGTCCTGTCAACATGGCTATGCTCGAAAGAAACTACAAACTCCCTCGTAATCTCCTCATAAGCATCTTCCCGAATAGCGGAGAAGATGACTAATCCGGCTCTATCTAAAAGCCAAATAAGGTCCCCTATCACATGTAGAGGCTCTAGCTCCTCTAGCAATAGGTACCTAGGTCCTATGACCTCTCGCTTGTGGATCCTCTCTAAAGCCTCGAGATGATCGTCATGGATAATCGGGATCCTAGGGCGAGGTGGTGATGGTGATGAAGGAGGTGAAGGAGATGAAGGAGGTGGTGCTCTAGAGGAGGAAGAGGAAGAGGGGTTGCCCTTCCTTTTCTTATTCTTATCCTTGTCTTTGTTCTTATCCTTATTCCTACCGGACACTCTCCTCACAAAATCCATGTTTCTGCTGAAAACCACGGTTTGTTCTTCAAATTCCACGGCCGTGGAACGTCCAGGAACCGTGGTTTCTCTCGAAATTTCTCAAAACTCATCAACAATTCACCAAACTCAGCAGCAATCAGTCCTAGACTAATTTCTTCCAATTCCAATCAGTTCTCCTACAATTTCTATCAAAAACAAAGTCGAATCGACAAAGAGAGAGAAAGAGCCAAAAACCTAGGTTTTCGGATTTTGTAATCCGAATTGTGGCTTCTCCGGTAATTTGCCGCTCGAATTGTTGCTTGGATCTTGTAGGTGTATGGATTTGCTTCAGTTTAGGCCAAAGAATCGTTAAAACGATTAACGATTGAGGATTTGAGAGGAAGGGCGTGGAATCGGCGAAATAGGGCGTGGAATGGGTTTTTGGTTTGTGTTTTGTGAAGAACGTGGTTTATATAGTGGTCGTAAAATTTTTTGAAAATCACGGTCTGTCGGGAGTTTCCACGGCCGTGGAAATGTACGGAACCGTGGTTTTGGTGATTTTTCAAAGGTTTTTGCAAATTACGGTCTCAGAGGGTTCCACGACCGTGGTTTAGGCCGTGAAACTCTCTGTAATGCTCCAAAGTCCAAGTTTCGTCACTTTTCTTCAAACTTTCTCTTCCCCTTTCCTTTTCCACTGTTCCTACATCCAAAAACACGAACATACCGGAGGTATCGAAGGCAAAACAAAGCAAAACGTCTATACTAAACTAATCTATGAATCAAAGACAAAAATGTAAGTGCAATACCTTGGGTTGCCTCCCAAGAAGCGCTTTATTTAAGGTCCGTAGCTAGACCATATTCGCACTTATTCGAGTGCGGTGGGCGCGAACTCTTCAGCTTGGAGTTCCGGTGTATACTTCTTGAGTCGTTGACCGTTCACCTTAAAGCTTCCGCCCGTTTCACCCCATACTTCAACTGCACCATGGGGGAAAATACGTTTGATTAGAAAAGGTCCGGTCCAACGAGATTTAAGCTTACCTGGAAAGAGAAGAAGCCTTGAATTGAAGAGGAGAACTTGATCTCCTTCTTTAAAGTCCTTTGGAATGATATGCTTATCATGCCAACGCTTTGCCCTTTCTTTATAGATTTTGGCGTTTTCATAAGCGTTCAAGCGAAGTTCCTCAAGCTCATTTAGGTCCAAGAGACGCTTCTCTCCCGCTTCCTTCATGCTGAAGTTCAACCACTTAATTGCCCAGAACGCCTTGTGCTCCAACTCTACCGGTAAGTGACAAGACTTCCCATACACAAGGTTGTATGGTGTGGTTCCGATGAGAGTCTTATATGTAGTCCGGTATGCCCACAATGCGTCATCTAGCTTCAAGGACCAATCCTTCCTAATCCTTGAAACCGTCTTCTCTAGGATTCCTTTGATCTCTCGATTTGAGATCTCCACTTGTCCACTAGTTTGTGGATGATAGGGGGTGGCAATCTTGTGAGTCACCCCATACTTAGTTAAGAGAGCTTCAAAGCGCCGGGCAATGAAGTGAGAACCTCCATCACTAATGATGGCCCGTGGTGTCCCAAATCTTGGGAAAATGGTCTTGTTAAAGAACTTAACCACTACCATGGCATCATTGGTGGGAGAGGCAATCGCTTCAACCCATCTTGAAACATAATCAACCGCTAAGAGTATGTATTGGTTACCACAAGAGGATGGGAACGGTCCCATGAAGTCTACTCCCAAAACGTCGAAGATCTCCACCTCTTGGATGTTGTTGAGAGGCATCTCATTCCTCCTAGATATATTTCCTGTTCTTTGACAAGCATCGCAGCAGGAAACAAAGGTTTGCACATCCTTAAACAAAGTAGGCCAAAAGAATCCGGATTGCAATACCTTAGCGCTAGTCTTGTTTGAGCTAGCGTGTCCTCCACAGGGTAGTGAATGACAATGGCGGATGACACTTTGCATCTCATCTTCCGGCAAACATCGCCGAATAATGCCATCCGGACCTCTCTTAAAGAGGAGAGGTTCATTCCAAAAGTATTCCCGAACATCCTTAAAGAACTTCTTTCTTTGTGCGTAGGATAATCCTGGTGGTAATTCCTGACAAACCAAATAGTTAACAAAATCAGCAAAGCATGGTTCGTTACCTTTGGAGATTACATCGATGCACTCCTCTATGATATGTAAGTGTTCGTCCGGGAAGGAGTCATCTATAGGTAAGTGGTCGTCCTCTAGATGTGTTAGGCGATTCAAATGATCTGCAACAGAATTTTCCGAACCCTTCTTGTCGCGGATCTCTAGATCGAATTCTTGTAGGAGAAGAATCCATCTAATAAGCCTTGGCTTCGCATCCTTCTTTGCAAGGAGATACCGGATCGCAGCATGATCCGTGTATACAATCACCTTTGCACCTACAAGATAAGAGCGAAATTTGTCAATTGCATAAACAATGGCTAAAAATTCCTTTTCTGTAGTGGCGTAGTTGAGCTGCGCTTCATCTAGCGTCTTGCTAGCATGGGTTCGCCCTTCCTTTCTTTGCCCAAGAACAGCTCCTATAACTACGTCACTTGCATCACACATAACCTCAAAGGGAAGATTCCAATCTGGAGGTTGGATAATCGGGGCTGAAATTAGAGCTTCCCGAATCCTATTAAACGCATCTAAGCATTCCTGCGAAAACTCAAAAATTGCATCCTTCATCAATAGATTAGTAAGCGGTTTTGATATTTTAGAGAAGTCTTTTATGAAACGTCTATAGAATCCAGCATGTCCTAGAAAACTTCTTATCCCTTTCACCGAAGTTGGGGGAGGAAGCTTTTCTATTGTTTCAATTTTAGCTTTATCCATCTCAATCCCTCTACTAGAGATTAAGTGTCCTAATACAATGCCTTCTTTTACCATAAATTGACACTTCTCCCAATTAAGAACTAGGTTAGTGTCTTCACACCTTTGTAATACAAGATCAAGGTTAGAAAGGCAATTGTCAAAAGAGGAACCATAAACGGAGAAGTCGTCCATAAAGACCTCCATGATTTCCTCTATATATTCGGAGAAGATGGCCATTATGCACCTTTGAAAGGTGGTTGGGGCGTTGCAAAGACCAAACGGCATCCTCCTATAGGCAAACGTACCCCACGGGCACGTGAATGTGGTCTTCTCTTGATCATCCGGGTGTATCGGAATCTGAAAGAAACCACTATAACCGTCAAGATAGCAAAAGTGCGAATGTTGTGCTAACCTTTCAAGCATTTGATCGATGAAGGGTAGTGGGAAGTGGTCCTTCCTTGTCGCATTGTTTAGCTTGCGGTAGTCTATGCACATCCGCCATCCTGTTACGGTTCGGGTAGGAATGAGTTCGTTATTCTTGTTGGTGATGACCGTCATTCCTCCCTTCTTCGGAACCACTTGAAACGGACTCACCCACTTGCTATCGGAGATAGGGTAGATGATACCTGCATCAAGAAGTTTAAGAATTTCCTTCTTGACAACCTCCTTCATTGTCGGATTCAACCTCCTTTGAGGTTGTCGCGAAGTCCTAAAGTCCTCTTCCATTAATATCTTGTGCATGCATAGGGAAAGTTTGATTCCTACTAAGTCCTCTATAGTATATCCTAAAGCTTTTCTATGTTTCCTAAGGACAACCATGAGCTTACTATGTTCATCTATGCTTAAATCTGAACTAACAATTACCGGAAAGGTAGAGTTAGGCCCTAGAAATGCGTACCTTAGATGTGTAGGGAGTGGCTTTAGTTCCATCACTATCGGAGTCTCCAATGGATCTTGAGGAGCATCCGATGGTTCCTTAGAAGTGTCTAAAGATGTAGAAGGTGTTGGAGAAGAATCAAAAGAAGTTGAAGAAGAGACACAATTGCCTTCGGAATCACCCAAAATTACGGCCTCTTTGTATCCTCCACGGCCGTGATTTTGGGCGTGTAAAGTGAATACGGTTGCTCTGTTCTCTCCACGACTGTGTAAGTCTCTGGAGTGCTCCACGTTTTTGTTGGTGAAATCCACGGTCGTGGAATATAGTGTATGACCGTGGATTCGTACGTTCTCTGCTTCGTCGTGGAGTTTCTCAAACTCTTCTTCACATACTTCTTCTTGTGCTTCTAAGGCTTCAATTGCCTCATTGCACTCCTCTTCTTCCCCTAAATCCATTAGACTTATAGTAATAACCTTTTGCAAAGGATCTTTGAAGAGAATAGCACTTA
The DNA here is from genome assembly GCA_033239045.1 of Fagopyrum esculentum. Taxonomy (NCBI): domain Eukaryota; kingdom Viridiplantae; phylum Streptophyta; class Magnoliopsida; order Caryophyllales; family Polygonaceae; genus Fagopyrum; species Fagopyrum esculentum. The sequence continues at coordinate 111,476,613 of BSUD01000006.1, forward strand.
CCTCCTCTCTAGACAACCCTTCTTCATCTTGGATATTGAATATATCCTCATCAAAGATTGGTTCCTTCACTAGAGTGGAAAGAACGAACTCTACCTTCTCTTCTCCTATGTCGAAGGCGAGTCTAGCATTCTTGCAATCGACTATGCAGCCGGATGTTGCAAGAAACGGTCTTCCGAGAATGATCGGGACCGGGCTATCTGCAGGAATGTCAAGCATAACAAAGTCTATAGGAACAAAGAATTTACCGAGCTTGACCGGGACGTCTTCCACAATACCGACGGGACGAGTTATGGATCGATCCGCCATGTACAACGTCATCTTCACCGGTTTAGGATCGCCTAAACCGATCTTCCTGCATAAGGCAAGCGGAATGATGCTCACGCTCGCTCCTAAGTCACATAATGCATCATATGTGACATCTCCCACTCCTATGGGAATACAAAATGACCCCGGATCCTTTAGCTTTGGGGGCATTTTCTCTTTCATGGTTTTGATGAGATCCGACGAATCCGAACTCATCTTAACCTCTCCAAAATCCTCTAGTTTTCTCTTGTTAGAGAGGATCTCCTTTAAGAACTTACCATAAGCTGGCATACCTACAATAGCATCAATGAAAGGTATGTTAATATGTAGTTTGCTCATGAGTTCTATAAACTTACCGAATTGTTTATCTAGACGCGCTCTTGCTCTAGATTGCGGGAATGGTAGGGGAGGTTTGTAAGCGGGAGGAGGAACGTAGACATCTTCCTTCTCCTTCCCCTTTTCTTTCTCTTTCTCAACGGGGACTTCTACAAACTTAGGCTGCGGGTCGGTAGTTGTGACTCCGCTCCTGGTTGTGATTGCCATCACCCTTCCTTTTGGGTTGTCCTCCGTTTTTCCTGGAAGTTTCCCTTGATTCCTAGGAACTTCCTCCGCATGACTGAACATTTGGTTTTCTAAAACCTTTTGGGCTTTATCAACCTTTGTTATATGATCATCAACCTTGATGATGCGAGTCTCCAACCCTTGAAGCTTCCCCAAAATTGTCTCCAACATGGGATCGGGCTTCTCTTTCCCTGAAGTACTTCCACCATTAGATGTTTGCCCCTGGCTTTTCAAAGGAGTGGAAGAAGAGGAAGGTGGAGTTAGTGAATTTCCTGAATTGGAAGGATAAGAATTACCAGAATTTTGTTGATTGGGACGCCAATTGTTGTTATTTGAACTCCTATTGTTGTTCCAATTGTTGTTCGGGTTGTTGTTGTTGTTGTTCCAGTTATTCCGGTTGTTGTTGCGGTTTGTATTCTCACCATTGTTGTGGTTATTGTTGTTACCCAAATAACCCACATCTTTTCCTTGTTGCTTTGGAAAGTTGGATTTGATAGCTTCCTTCAACTCTTTAATCTCGTTGTTAAGGGAGAAAATTTGATTTTGAGCTTCGTGTGTTAGTTTTGATCCTTGCTCCACACAATTCACCTCTACTTTCCGATGAGAATATTTCTCTATAACTCGCGCTTGCTTCTCAATGAAGTCCCAAGCGTCATCTTCCCTCATGTCCATGAATGTACCACATGAAAGGGATTGGAGCTTGAATTGTGTTTCCACATCTAGCCCCTTATAGTATATCTCCAATAGTGCAAGCTTGGATATGCCATGATGAGGGCAATCCAATAGCAAATCCTGAAATCTTTCCCAAGATTGAAACAAACTTTCGTTAGATCTCATGAAAAATGCATTAATCTTACCACTTAACTCCGCCGTTTTAGATGGCGGAAAGAACTTAGTGAGGAATTCTGAAGAAAGATCCTCCCATGTTTCAAGCTTCCCACTTGGAAGAGCTTGATACCAAGACAATGTTTTCCCCTTTAATGAGAAGAAGAAAGTGTTACGCTAAGATCGTGTGATGCGCAAATGGGTTTTAAATTTATACTCGTTATATTTCTCCTAACTCCTAGCGAACCCGCAGTGTACGGGACGTTCGTAGTAGGGATAGAATTCCGAGGTCAAACACAAAGACTAAGGTGAGATTGACTCAATTTAAGATTAAGTTTAGTGAAGATCTATGTTAAGAAAAGGGGAAGAAATAAGAAATGAAAATCTCAAATGTTTTTGGTTGGTTTTTGGTGATCAATCAAAGATCACAATACATGCAAAGTAAACAATCAAACTAAACTAAGAATCAACACAAATAAACAAGCTAAACAAGATAATGATCAAGGAAATAAAAGAAGGATTCTAGGGGTTGGAAGTTCCGGTTATGGCATAGGACTCAAGTTATCTATTCATTTCTTGGATTAACTATGATATGTTGGGATTAAGCGTTTCTAGATTGGGATCAATTATCGGGTAGGTCTCATGGTCCAACTAGTCCACTCCTAAGGTCTCATCACCGGTTAAGTCTCTAAGAATCCTAGGGATAGAAATTCTAAACAAACCGGATTGTTAGCTAGGGATCTAACCTATCCTTACCGGGTAGGTCTTGGAGAGGGAAGTCCTAAACAACTATCCTAGCACACTTAATCCAATGGCGGCTTATTAGGCTCACCACTACCTAAGGGTTGTTATCTTTGGAATCTAAGAGTAAGGATTATCGGGTAAGTCTCTCCTACCACTTAGTTACTACACTAGGTCACCCTAGGGTAGATTAAACTCAACAAACACTTAGGATTTCAACATTCTATAGATCTAAAACAAGATCCATCGGGTCAGGGAAAATCACGGTTTGTTCTACCTAAACCACGGCCGTGGTCAGACAAGAACTACCCGTGATTTCTAACAGCAACTACGTTCATAAACACAAGTCATCCAAGGGTATATCTAAGTCTGTCCTATCATAACCCTAGCCATAACCATCCCTTCCTTACCCTAGAACCTCATCAATTTAGCCTACAACGTTCATAATAGAAATTGAAACAAACAAACATAAAATCATAACATCCATTGCAAGATAATGAAGGAAAAGATATGAACAAGTGAACCTAAAACAAACCAAGCTGAAAATAGAATGAGAGTGACTCACAATCCTTCCAAAAGAAGGTTCAAATGTTTCATACAACTCTAGAAATAGAATCCGGAATTCTTCACTACAAGCTATCAAAGTGTGACAATGGTGTGTGTTCTTCTTCTCCTCTTCAATGGAGCTCTTCTTCTTCCCTTTTGACACTTTCCTTCCTAGAAAATCTTCTTGTTGAGAGGATATTTTTGTTAGAGGAAATGGAAAATGGATGAGCTGCTCCAAGATGCTCCCAGCTGCCTCTCACAGCCCATGAAGGACCACTTTTATAATAAACTTGCATGAGGTGGCCATGAGAGTCGTGGCACAGCTGTCACAAAAATCTGGCAAAATCCACGGGTGATTCCACGGCCGTGATTTGTCAGAGAACCGTGATTCTGTGCAGAAACTTCGCCTTGGATCATTAAGCTGCGATTTGGTGCATGGCTAGTGTTGGCAAGGTTCCATGAGTCCTTCTTAGCTCTAAATTTGCATCCTAATGCGTCCGAGGGCGTGTCATGTTCATGAACGATCCTCAAACGTATCGTTTTGGCTCCTAAATCTCCCGAAATACCTACATAGCAACGCACAAGTCCGTGTAGACGTCTATCTCGACAAAGTACGTGAATTGAATGCAAACGCCGTGAACTAATGCTAAACCATGCATGAATGAGCGGGAAATCTATCTAAATGAGTGTCTAAATCTAGATCATAAATCGTGTTATCAAAATACCCCATACTTAAGGTTTGCTCGTCCCCGAGCAAATTCCCAACTATAGACTAAGAGATGACATGATTTATGTATGCAGAAAAATGGCAAAATCTTTTTGAAGTTGTGCTTCTAATATTGGATCACCTTCATAGTCATGTTTCATGGCAATTGGACAAGCAATTATGTATCAAACAAATGAAGGCATGGGAAGACAATTGTACTTAACTCAAAAGCATACATGATATGCAAGGATGAAGAGGTCAAGAAGATCAAGAGTATATCCAATCTAGATTACTAAGTCTTACAAACATGCAAGTAGGTCATAAGGTCTTGCGACATAAAAGGCCAAGAAACGTTGTGATTAGGTGGGGAATTTTTCTAGGTTATGTGATGCTAATCCGGGAATGGAACTAACTCCACATCCTTGTCCTCGATCAACTTCCCCCAAGTCTATATTTTTCCCTATCTTGCTTTCTTTTCTTTTTCTTTGACTTATTTTTGAGACAATGGCATTGGTGTACAATAGCCGAAACCTTGGTGATTAGCCATCCTCGGGCTTTTTCTCTTTTTTGAGGTGCATCCACACCGGGCACACATACCAAAGATCGTTAGGGCTATTGGTCTATTTGACTTTGGCAAGGTACCAACACCCGATTATGTGAAGTGTACCGAGTTACTTGTCATTTAAACCAACGCCCCCAAACCTATATTTTTGGCTACACTTCCACAATATTTTCAACATTTCATTCATGACATTCCTTTTATCAACAACCTTGCTCCACACTTGCTTTTCATACACTTCAACACACTAGCATGCTCCTATTCCCGGATGGGTTAAAAGAGGTCAATTTTATATCAATTGAGGTGCTCAAGCAATCATGATCAAGATGAGAAGTAGAGAAAGATGAAATGCCTCATTCATTCCTAGATGGTATGCAAGAACTATCATGTAATTTCGACTTTCAATACTCAATCCATTCTAGGCAATAATCATGATCACAAATCATTCATAGAATTCAAGAGAAGTAGTTCAAGTCCACATATGCATTTATCAATTCAACACATAAGGCCATCCATAGCCAATTCACAAGACAAGATTCATCATTAGGATCATATCCAAGCCTAGAAAGCACAAAAAAAATTTTAAATTTTCTGATTTTTATGGGATTTTCGATTTAAGTATGTACAATGCAAGACATGTGCAAATATTAAACTATCCTAGATGCTCATCATGCAAAGGATCATGCGAACCCCACCCCATACTTAGAAACACATTGTCCCCAATGTGTAAATGAAGTAAAGAGAGTGAAAGAAGGTTCTCACAATGTAAACGTGGTATAGCTATGGTATTTGGGATTTCTCAAGTGAATTGATGTTGGATGATCCTATCAACCATGGTAGAGAGCTCTAAGCATTCATCAAAGCGTTGGAACCCGCGCTAGGCACCGCTAGCCGTCCAAGTCCCGCGTCCGCTCCACCTATAATTGGTGAGGGGTTCATCATCATCATTCATATGGCAAGAAAGGCTTCCAATGCTACTAAGGTTCTAGCACGCACACAAAGTAGACAAAACACACACACGGATAGAAAATCTAAAAACGAAAACAAAACGAAAAAGGAAAAATGTTACCAATGGGTTGCCTCCCACCAAGCGCTTCTTTAAGGTCATTAGCTTGACCAAACTCGGGGGCGTCTATTCAAGGTGAAGTGGGGCAATCATGTCCACCGGAGCTCCCGGAATATATTTCTTCAAGCGGTGCCCATTCACTTTGAAATTCCCACAATGCTCCCCTCCTATTTCAATAGCTCCATGGGGAAAAATCTTCTTCACCACATATGGCCCGGTCCATCTTGATTTGAGCTTTCCGGGAAAGAGCCTTAGCCTTGAGTTGAAGAGAAGGACAAGATCTCCTTCACTCAACTCCTTGGGGATGATCCTCTTGTCATGCCACCTTTTGGTTCTCTCTTTGTAGATCCGGGCATTCTCATAAGCTTCCAACCGGATCTCCTCAAGGGCGTTTATATCAAGCAACCTCTTCTCTCCCGCTTCCTTGAGGTCAAAATTTAGCCACTTAATGGCCCAATAAGCTCTATGCTCCATTTCCACCGGAAGATGGCAAGACTTGCCATAGACTAACTTGTAAGGAGTGGTGCCAATTGGTGTCTTGAAGGCGGTTCTATATGCCCACAATGCGTCATTGAGCTTCATAGCCCAATCCTTTCTAGTTCTAGACACCGTCTTCTCAAGGATGGCTTTGATCTCCCGGTTGGAGATCTCCACTTGGCCACTAGTTTGGGGATGGTAAGGTGTTGCCACCTTATGAGTCACCCCATACTTAGCCAAAAGCGCCCCAAAATTCCTATTTGTGAAGTGCTTCCCTCCATCACTAATGATCACCCTTGGTGTTCCAAACCTAGGGAAGATCACTCGGTTGAAGAACCGCACCACCACCTTGGCATCATTTGTAGGAGAGGCGATCGCCTCCACCCATCTTGACACGTAGTCCACCGTCAATAGGATGTAGAGATTTCCACATGAAGAAGGGAATGGTCCCATGAAGTCCACACCCCACACATCAAATATTTCGACTTCTTGGATGTTTTTCAAGGGCATTTCATTCCTCCTTGAGATATTGCCCATCCTTTGGCAAGCATCACATGCCGCTACAAAACCTTGCACATCTCTAAACAAGTTAGGCCAATAAAAACCGGATTGCAATACCTTTGCACACGTCTTGTGTGAGCTAGCATGGCCTCCACATGGTAAGGAGTGACAATTCCGGATCACACTCTCCACTTCATCTTCCGGTATGCATCTTCTAAACATCCCATCCGGCCCTCTCTTGAATAGAAGTGGTTCACTCCAATAGTAGTGCCTCACATCATTGAAGAACTTCTTCCTTTGTGCATATGTTAATCCGGGAGGCACTTCCTCACACACTAAGTAGTTCACGATGTCGGCATACCATGGCTCACTTCCTCTAGACACTTGGAACAAGCATTCCTCCACCATTTGTAATTGCTCATCCCGGAATGAGTCATCGATCAGGATGTCATCTCTTTCAAGCTCTAATGGTGGGAGTCTACTTAGCTGATCCGCCACGGAGTTCTCGGATCCCTTCTTGTCCCGTATTTCCAAATCAAACTCTTGTAGAAGAAGGATCCACCGAATCAACCTAGGCTTGGCATCCTTCTTGGTAAGTAGATAACGGATCGCAGCATGATCCATATAAACTATGACCTTCGCTCCAACAAGGTATGAGCGGAACTTCTCAAATGCATACACAACCGCTAGCAACTCCTTCTCGGTGGTAGCATAATTGAGTTGGGCATCATCTAGCGTCTTGCTAGCATAATAAATAGCATGAGTACGCCCTTCTCTCCTTTGCCCCAAAACAGCCCCAACGGCCACATCGCTTGCATCACACATGATCTCAAATGGTAGGCTCCAATCCGGAGGTTGCATGATAGGTGCGGAGATCAAGGCGTTCTTCAACCTACAAAAGGCTTCAAGACAATCTTTGGAAAAGACAAAATCAACATCCTTCATTAGTAGGTTAGTGAGAGGCTTAGAAATTTTAGAGAAGTCTTGAATAAACCTCCAGAAAAACCGGCATGCCCTAAGAAACTCCTTACCCCTTTCACCGAGGTAGGTGGTGGCAACTTCTCTATCGTCTCAATCTTGGCCCTATCAACCTCAATGCCACGGTTAGACACTAAGTGTCCTAACACAATACCTTCACTTACCATGAAGTGGCATTTTTCCCAATTTAAAACAAGATTTGTCTCCTCACATCTTTGCAATACTAATGACAAGTTAGCCAAGCAATTATCGAAAGAAGAACCATAAACAGAGAAATCATCCATGAACACTTCCATGACATTTTCTATGTATTCCGAAAAGATAGCCATCATACACCTTTGGAAGGTGGCGGGTGCATTACACAACCCAAATGGCATTCTCCTATATGCAAAAGTACCCCATGGACATGTAAAGGTTGTTTTCTCTTGGTCATCGGGGTGGATAGGGATTTGGAAGAATCCACTATAACCATCTAGATAGCAAAAATGAGAGTGTTGAGCTAACCTTTCTAGCATTTGGTCAATGAAGGGGAGAGGGAAGTGATCTTTCCTAGAGGCCATGTTCAATTTCCTATAATCAATGCACATCCTCCACCCCGTAACCGTCCTAGTCGTGATTAGTTCATTGTTCTCATTAGTCACTACGGTCATCCCACCCTTTTTAGGAACTACATGAACGGGACTAACCCACTTACTATCCGAGATAGGGTAGATAATTCCCGCGTCTAGCAACTTAATGATTTCCTTTTTGACTACCTCCTTCATTATAGGGTTTAATCTCCTTTGATGTCCAATAGAGGGTTTGTGGTTATCTTCCATCATTATCTTATGCATGCACAAAGACGGCTTAATGCCAACCAAATCATCAATAGTATAACCAATGGCCTTCCTATGCAATCTTAGTTCATGCAACAACTTAGCAAGTTCATCATCACTCAAGCATGCATTAACAATCACCGGATATGAAGAATTTTCACCAAGAAAAGCATACTTCAAATGAGAGGGAAGGGGTTTAAGTTCAAGTGAAGGAGGACCTTTATCGGTTGAAGACGATCCAAATAAGGTTGGATGAGATGAATCCAAAGCAAGTGAAGATCCTCCAAGGCTCCTAGAAGCTTGATCACCATCAAGGGTTGATCCAGGGAAAACCACGGCTGGAAACACGGGTTGCTCATCTTCCACGGCCGTGGTTCTTGCTAAGCTTGCTTCCCGGAGTTGTCCAGAAAGTTTGACGGCCGTGGAGTGTAAATCTCGACCGTGGATCTTGCAGTTGTTCAACACCTCTTCGTGGCTTTCAAATCCAACTCTTGGCTCCTCTTCCAATGCTTCCAAGGCCTTGATTTCTTCATTAGAAGCATCCTCAACACCTTCCTCCATCATACTTAAGGTAAGAACCTTCTCCAAGGGATCCTTGATCAAGATCGAGCTCACAACTTCTCTAGATTCTTCTTGCTCGACTATGTTGAAGACATCCTCATCAAGGGTTGGCCCCTTCATCATTGTGGACAACTTGAACTTGATGTTCTCTTCTCCAATGTTGAAGGAGAGAGTTCCGTTCTTGCAATCCACTAGGCATCCGGAAGTGGCTAGGAAAGGTCTTCCTAAGATGATGGGAACCGGATAGTCCGCCGGAATGTCCAAGACGACAAAGTCAATTGGCACATAGAATCCTCCTAATTGCACCGGAATGTCCTCTAGAATCCCAACCGGATGAGTGATAGAACGGTCCGCCATATAGAGGGTCATCTTGACCGGCTTTGGTTCTCCTAGACAGACCTTTTTGCAAAGTGCAAGCGGTATGATGCTTACACTCGATCCAAGATCACAAAGGGCCTCGTACTTCACATCTCCCACTCCAATTGGGACAAAAAGAACCCGGATCTCTTAGCTTGGGAGGCATCTCCTCTTTCATCGTTTGAATCAATTCCGAGGATCTCTTGGTCATTCTTATCTCCCCATACTCCTCCAACTTCCTTTTGCTGGAGAGTATTTCCTTCAAAAACTTGCCATATGCCGGCATTCCTAAAATGGCATCCATGAACGGAATGTTAATATGCAATTTAGACATTAGTTCAAGGAACTTACCAAAGTGATTGTCCAAACGAGCTCTTGCTCTTGATTGTGGAAACGGTAGTGGTGGCTTGTATGGAGGCGGTGCCACATAGGTTGGCTCTACATCCTTGCTCTTGCCTCCATTTTCTTGCAATCTTCCCTCTTCTACCACTACTTGCTTTCCCTTAGCATGGTCCTTGGGCAAAGGATCCTTCATACTCAACCCACTTCTCGTTGTGATAGCCAACACTTGGCCTCTTGGGTTGTCTTCGGTTCTTCCGGGAAGCTTTCCCGGATCTCTATGGGCTTCACCCGCCTTTTGGAACACTTGTGCTTCCAAGACCTTTTGAGCCTTAAAGATTGAAGTCACGGTGCTCTCAAGACCACTCAACCTTCCTAGCAATTGCTCAAACATTATTTCGGTTCTATCCTTGGGAGGTTGAGTAAATCCGGGTGGAGGTTCTTGTGAAGCTCTTGGTGGTGGAGTTGAGCTTGTGGAAGCGGGAGGGTTCAAGGCTCCATCCGGGTTAGAGTAAGAAAATCCGGGATGGTTGTGGTTGGGCCGGTAATTGTTGAATTGCCGGTTGTTGTTGAAACTCCTTGGGCCTTGGTAATTGTTGAAGTTGCCCCTTCCCATATAATTCACATCCTCCTCCTTGGAAGACAAGTTGGCTTGTGGAGGTGCTTGAGGAGTTGCTTGGTTCTTCAAAGTTGTAGCACACAACTCCCTCAAGGATTTCAACTCGTTGTTGATGGCGTCAAGCTTGAAATTGCTCATGGTGACTTCACTCACCTCATATGCTCCCGCTTTTCTCCCTTCACTCTTCCTATGGGAGTATTTTTCAATCACTAGAGCTTGCTTCTCCACAAACTCCCAAGCCTCATCTACATGCTTCTCCATAAAAGTCCCACCGGAAAGAGATTGGAGCTTGAATTGGCTATCTTCATCAAGTCCCTTGAAGTAGATTTCCAATAACTCAATTTTCGGTATGCCATGGTGTGGACAATCAAGGAGAAGATCTTTGAACCTCACCCAAGACTTGAATAAACTTTCTCTATCCTTCATCACGAAGGCATTTATCTTCCCTCTTAATTCGGTAGTCTTGGAAGGTGGGAAGAACTTAGTCAAAAACTCGGTTGTCATCTCCTCCCAAGTACCAACTCGCCCTTGTGGAATAGATTGATACCAAGCTAAGGCTTTATCCTTAAGAGAGAAGGAAAAAGCCCTAAGCTTATGGTTGTTGCTCTCCAATCTTAGCGGTCTAAGAGTCTCTATCAAGATCTCATAATTCATCAAGTGTTGATGAGGAGACTCTCCTTCCATCCCTCCAAATTGATTATGCCGGATCATTTGTAGAACTTGAGGGTGGAGCTCATAGTTGTGGGTTGCGGGATCTCCTAAGTTCACACCCGGTCGGTGTGCTCTTTGCGCCGGATCCATACGCCTCCCTAGGGTTTGTGGCTCTTCAATTGCAATGGGAACAACCCTAACATTAGCCTCCGGCTGCGGTTGTGGTGGGGGAGGTGGAGGTTGTCGGCGATTAAGCTCTCCTTGAACAAGGGCTTGCCTAATCTCCTCAATCTCCCTCCTAGTTTCCTCTTGCCTCTCATTGGCAAGTCTCCTTTCTTCCTCCAAGAGCTCATCTCTTAGCCTTATTTGCTCTAAGGCTTCATCCAATTCAGCTTGGAGGTTTCTTCCGGCCATCTCTTTCTCTTTTCGGATGTTCTTGGATCTAGATCGAAGGGTTTTCTCCGGTTCGGGATCGAATGGAGCTAAATCCTTGCCACGAGATCTTCGCATACACCTAAAGAGTAATAGATGTCCTGAAAAGCAAAGACACAAACCAAAAAGAGATCAAAAGCAACAAGAAAGATCTACACTAGAAACAATCACAAAATAGACTCAATCTAGACCTAGTCCCCGGCAACGGCGCCAAAAACTTGTTACGCTAAGATCGTGTGATGCGCAAATGGGTTTTAAATTTATACTCGTTATATTTCTCCTAACTCCTAGCGAACCCGCAGTGTACGGGACGTTCTTAGTAGGGATAGTATTCCGATGTCGAACACAAAGACTAAGGTGAGATTGACTTAATTTAAGATTAAGTTTAGTGAAGATCTATGTTAAGAAAAGGGGAAGAAATAAGAAATGAAAATCTCAAATGTTTTTGGTTGGTTTTTGGTGATCAATCAAAGATCACAATACATGCAAAGTAAACAATCAAACTAAACTAAGAATCAACACAAATAAACAAGCTAAACAAGATAATGATCAAGGAAAGAAAAGAAGGATTCTAGGGGTTGGAAGTTCCGGTTATGGCATAGGACTCAAGTTATCTATTCATTTCTTGGATTAACTATGATATGTTGGGATTAAGCGTTTCTAGATTGGGATCAATTACCGGGTAGGTCTCATGGTCCAACTAGTCCACTCCTAAGGTCTCATCACCGGTTAAGTCTCTAAGAATCCTAGGGATAGAAATTCTAAACAAACCGGATTGTTAGCTAGGGATCTAACCTATCCTTACCGGGTAGGTCTTGGAGAGGGAAGTCCTAAACAACTATCCTAGCACACTTAATCCAATGGCGGCTTATTAGGCTCACCACTACCTAAGGGTTGTTATCTTTGGAATCTAAGAGTAAGGATTACCGGGTAAGTCTCTCCTACCACTTAGTTACTACACTAGGTCACCCTAGGGTAGATTAAACTCAACAAACACTTAGGATTTCAACATTCTATAGATCTAAAAGAAGATCCATCGGGTCAGGGAAAATCACGGTTTGTTCTACCTAAACCACGGCCGTGGTCAGACAAGAACTACCCGTGATTTCTAACAGCAGCTACGTTCATAAACACAAGTCATCCAAGGGTATATCTAAGTCCGTCCTATCATAACCCTAGCCATAACCATCCCTTCCTTACCCTAGAACCTCATCAATTTAGCCTACAACGTTCATAATAGAAATTGAAACAAACAAACATAAAATCATAACATCCATTGCAAGATAATGAAGGAAAAGAGATGAACAAGTGAACCTAAAACAAACCAAGCTGAAAATAGAATGAGAGTGACTCACAATCCTTCCAAAAGAAGGTTCAAATGTTTCATACAACTCTAGAAATAGAATCCGGAATTCTTCACTACAAGCTATCAAAGTGTGACAATGATGTGTGTTCTTCTTCTCCTCTTCAATGGAGCTCTTCTTCTTCCCTTTTGACACTTTTCTTCCTAGAAAATCTTCTTGTTGAGAGGATATTTTTGTTAGAGGAAATGGAAAATGGATGAGCTGCTCCAAGATGCTCCCAGCTGCCTCTCACAGCCCATGAAGGACCACTTTTATAACAAACTTGCATGAGCTGGCCATGAGAGTCGTGGCATAGCTGTCACAAAAATCTGGCAAAATCCACGGGTGATTCCGCGGCCGTGATTTGTCAGAGAACCGTGATTTTGTGCAGAAACTTCGCCTTGGATCATTAAGCTGCGATTTGGTGCATGGCTAGTGTTGGCAAGGTTCCATGAGTCCTTCTTAGCTCTAAATTTGCATCCTAATGCGTCCGATGGCGTGTCATGTTCATGAACGATCCTCAAACGTATCGTTTTGGCTCCTAAATCTCCCGAAATACCTACATAGCAACGCACAAGTCCGTGTAGACGTCTATCTCGACAAAGTACGTGAATTGAATGCAAACGCCGTGAACTAATGCTAAACCATGCATGAATGAGCGGGAAATCTATCTAAATGAGTGTCTAAATCTAGATCATAAATCGTGCTATCAGAAAGGCTTGAGTTTGTAGCTGTTGGTAGTTGCGTTCTTCGGCTTCATTGTCTCCATCATAATCTCAAAATTTTGTAGATGTTGATGTGGAGATTCAGCGCTTGTTCCACCAAATTGGTTTTGGCGGACAATGGTAATAACTTGAGGGTTGAAGCTAAACCCTTGTGCATCATCAGCATCAAAGTTCACACCTAAACGGCGTGGTTGCTGTGCTGGATCCATCCTTTGGCCAAGAGTTCTTGGCTCCTCATCTACACGTTCGACCCTCGCACCTCTAGGTGGGATACGGCGATTTGCAGCTGGCCGTGGGATGAATGGGTTCACATTGATCGTCGGATCAATGTCCTCTAACGGTGGCATGGAAGAGTCGCTATCATCGCTGGATGAACGAGCTCTGTTCGATCTTGAGGATCTCCTTGAGGATTTCATGCTCTTATTTTTCTCCTTAAGGTTGTTTATTTCCACCCTCATTTGGAACATCATATCCGTTAGATCATCAACCTTCATTTGATGACAATCCGTTTCTTCCCTACGAATCTTCTCATTCCATTGGAGTTGAGCTTCTTTTTCTGCCAACTCCGCTTGGTAATCACGTTCGTTTTCTTCAGCCATTTTTCTTTCCTTAAGCTTTCTCCTCAAAGTCCTCTCAAGCTCTTGATCAAGAGGTAAGAGGTCTTCGTTATTCCTAGACCTGCGCATACACTTGAAGAGATATCAAATAACAAGAGCAAAGCTCCCAAGCTTGACAACCGATAACCGAATTCGGCCTAAACCAAATTCCCGGCAACGGCGCCAAAAACTTGTTCGCCACTTAGCGTGCGTGCAAATAAGCTTTAAATTTATAAAACTATAATCAAGCAAGCGAACCCGCAGTGTACGGATCGACGTAGTTAAGCAAGAATTCCACAGTATCGAACACAAGGATTTGGGGGGTCAAATCCAGTTATAGATTGTCAAGCAAGTAAATGTGTGAAGCTTTGCAAATATTGGGAAAACAGCAACCCTAAAGATCCAGGTATCCAATTGTGGCAATCGATTCAAGATATACTAAAGAACTAAGGACAGAGTTAAGAGTTGCAAAGGTATGCTAAGGTAAAGCAATGTGCGGTGAAGTTCCAAGGCTTTATATGACTTATCTAAAGGCACTCTCTATAAAGGTTGTTGAGGCTTCAGTATAGAAAGTATCTAAAGACAAGAATTAATATCAAATACCCAAACTTGTAACCCAAGGATCAAGACTAACTAAACCGATTAAGGTTGTGACACTCGAATCGAGGTAGAGGTTGTTGAGGCTTCACTACCACCTAGAAAAGGCAAGCCAAGACTAAGTTAAAGCAAATCTTTAACTTTGGATTAAAGTAAAAGCAAGGTTCGTAAACTGAGGGAAATTACGGGTGGATCTTGAGATTCCACGGTCGTGGAACTCAAGAACAAACCGTGATTTTGGGTTCGTCGGCGATTCTCTCTAACTCTCAGGGTCCAATCCGTTTACGATCGATCTATCATCATCTAAGCCACAACTATCAAGCCTTCACCTTAGAATTGCTAAAGGTTTTTAGCCAACAACAGTCATTATGATATCAAATTCAAGGTTTAAAAGATTGAAAGATGAAAACTTCCGAAAACCTTCAATAACCTTCAAACCAATCTCAAATCCACAAACAAGAACAATGATGCAAGTAGATTCAGAATAACACAAACAATCACAATCCTTGATAAGAACGAAGAACGGGATGTCAATCCGTCTCCTAATCAAATCTAAGGATAAAGGATGAAATCTCCTTACAAAACAATCTTCCAAATCTTCACTCTTTCTCTAGGCGAAGTCCAAGCAAAAGCAAAACCCTAGGCGAAGGTGTAAAACCAGCCCTAAGCAGAGGTGTAAAGCGAGGTCTAAGCGAAGGTGACGGAATCTCCTTCCTTCCGTCCTTATATAGGCCCAAATAAAATGTGTCTTCGGCCCATGTGCATAGTGGATCGTGACTTAAAATATTGCGTAAAAGATCGTCAAGATCACGGTCGTGGAAGGGTTCCACGCCCGTAATTTAGAGCGTGGAGTTGGATCACGGTTTGTCACAACTCTCCACGGTCGTGTAAGTTGCTGGAATGCACCACGCTTGTCTTGCCAAGGTTCCACGGCCGTGGATTAGAGCGTGGACTCTAATACGGTCGTACTTTAGAGCGTGGAATGCACTTAGCTCGTAATTTCCTTTGTTTTCGTGTCATTCTTCATCCTAGCATCATCCTTAGCTCTTAGTGATGTCCTCAATCTTTGGACATGCTCAATCTAGCTCCATTCTCTCTCAATCCGTTCGGTTTTAGCTCTTAATTGCCTATAATCAACACAAAGCTTATGTAGACCTCTATATCGACAAAATAGATAAACTAACTCACAAATACTTCAATGATTTATCAATGACTACCATTATGGATGAAATACACTTAGAAAACGTGCCAAAAATATCACAATATTTCATGCTAACACTATCCACAGCCGAAGCCGAATATATAGTTGCAGGAGCCTGTTGTGCACAAATTTTATGGATAACTCAACAACATCGTGATCTTGGCTTTGATTTGAAAGGTATTCCTATAAAATGTGATAATACTAGTGCTATTTCAATTACTAAAAACCATGTGCAGCATTCAAGAACTAAGCATATTGATGTAAGACATTACTTCATACGTGATCTCGTTGAAAAAGATGATGTTTCGATTTCTTTTATATCAACTCACTTGCAGCTTGCAGATATCTTTACCAAGCCTCTACCTGAAGAGCAATTCAATTTTATTCGATTAGAGCTTGGTATGTTGAATAAGGAAGCATTAACTTAGGGGGAGTAAATCGTTTTTATTTTCTCCTTTGTATGCAGCCCACTTGTCTTTTTCAAGGGCCTTGAAATGCAATTCAAGGGCCTTGAAACGAGATTCAAGGGTAAATTGAATTTCACGGATCTTGTAGGGATTAATATCCTTTAGATATTTTAATTCCTAAAATTTTTTTTTGAAAGAGTTTTAAAAGACATTTCAAAAGACTTTATTTTCAAATTCAAAGAATTTCGAAAAGTGGTTACAAAATTTATGGAAAGAATTTTAATCAAAAGTGATTCTCCCAAGATTTTAAGTCTCTCAAGATCCTAGTGAACTTACGCTGATGTGACTTCTTCCCTTAAATACCACTTATCTCCCTTGTTTATCTCTTCCTCTTCTTCTTCTTCTTCTTCTTCTTCTTCTTCTTCTTCTCTTTGCAAAATCCCCGTGCTTTACTCTTTCGCTTTTCACAAATCTGCTTCATCTTTCTTTGAAAAAATTTCCATGGCTTCCAAGAGATCCTTAGTTGATGATGCTACATCCTCTACTCCTAAACGCCAGAGGGTAGTTCACATCTCCTCTGACTCAGACTCAAGCTCTAGTTCTCCACTTCATATGGATGATGCTGAAATTTGTGCTAAAATGGGTCTTCCCTCTCACTAGTTTGGAAGTCAGATTGCAGTCAAGAAATGGCTGAATGGATTCAACGATCGGGAATAATGCATGTGTGAATTAGGCGATCGGGAGTTATTCACATGCCTCTCTCTACCAGGGCTCGAGGTGCTTCAAGCCACTTCTATCTAGATTTTTCTCAACCTAGGGGACACATCATTTCCAAGATTAACCAGATTGTTCTACGTCAACTTATCAGCCCGAAGAGAAAGGGGGGAACTTGTCCTGGAATCCGTCGTTAAAGCAGCCAACAACATCAAGCCTCTAACTGGAGAGGATGGTCAAGCCACCACTAAAGATGCAAAAAAGTCATGACTCGGTGCTACCAAATTATCAAGGATCGCCCCATTAGTCAACCATCATATGAGGATCTCGACATCTTGCACATAGAAGAATTTCGAGTTGTCAAGAAATAAAAAGAGGATTCTAATCAGAGACGGATGGACATTTCCCTCAAGAATCATGACATTTCGAATGCTGCAAATCGATGGAGAAAGATGTGCATGAGGGAGTATTTCGGGAAGGGGAGTTCTACTTCAAAGTGGTATCATGAATGAAGTTTCTCTAGATGACCATGTTCTTCAAGGCCCTTGATTCTGATATCAAAGCCTTGTTTTGAAAGACTTGATTTGTTTTTGCAAAAATACTTTTCTAGGGTTGTAATCTTTAAAACTTCCGTGCTTTAACTATTTTTCTCCCTTGTTGAAAGACAAAGGTGGAGAAATAAATGATCCGACATTTCGATATTTTTGCATTCTGCATTTTAAGTTTGTTTTGACATTCATATATGCATCGCTAACTTTACAATGCAGGTACGATATATTTGTGTTGTCTTCCATCAAGGGGGAGATTGAAAACTCCACCTTGATTATATATTTGTATAGGTGATGATGATGGAAGATTTAAACACAAATGAAGTTGTTTTATATAATAACAGTTTATTGATTATATATCGAGTTGCTTGGTTTGGTTTGGTGGTTTGTTTAGAATGTGTGCATGTCTTGAAACGCATTTCAAGGGACTTTTTGGAGGCCTTGAAATCAGATACAAGGGACAGACAAAGAGTTTAGAGTGATTTAAAACGGAGGCCTTGAAAGCCATTTCAAGGGATCAGAAGCCAAGGCCCTTGAAACTCTAAATCGGAACAACGCACGCTGAAGGAATTCAAAATTCAACAAACGGAATCTACCAAGTAACAAAGAAGATCTTCTAAGAAGATATGCCCAACAAAAATATATGCTCAAAGAAGATCTCAACCGACCAAGGAAGATTTGATTCGAAACATGATCTTGCAACGATCTTCAGCCGAAAGGACAAAGATCTTTTCTCAAACGGAATTTAAATATCTTCACAACAAATACGAGAAGATTATGGACAAGAGAGATCAACGTGCTTCAAGAAGATGAAGACGATAGAATATCTACAACGTCTACTTCATCTCAACCAAGAAGGCGTCTTTCATGCAGATGAAGAATCATCTTCAACGGTCATCTTCTCAGTGGCTAGAAGACCTCTCCATAGAAGACTATAAGTGAAGATATCGATTGAAGAACAAGATACACAAGCGAACACGAAAATATCAGAAGTCTTCAAGCGATCCAAAACATCTTCATTCGATCAAACAATTTTTCTTTCTCTCCTTTACTTAAAGTGTTATCCCCTAGAGAGAGATAAAACTCGAGAGCTCTATTGGAATATCTAAAAAGTGTTATACTAGAGCGTGTGTTACTCTGTGAAGTAACTAGGCTATTATAGCAAGGTGAAGAGTTGGAGTTAGATCATAGCGTTGGCTATAGTGAGAGAAGAATGGGATTTCTTCTAATTTGTATCTAGGACTCTTTGAAGCTGATAATAGATAGTTAGATCCTAGGGCTATACCTTGGGACGGAGAGTAGGCTATTTAGAGCCGAACTTCGTAAACATATCCTCGTGTCGATCTTTTATATTCTGCACTTTATCTGCTTTATTATGACTAACTTTGTTTTGCAGGAGCACGAAGTCAAGGCCCTTGAAATAAGTTACAAAGCCCTTGAAATCAAAGTTTCACTAAGAGCATAGATCGACATCAAGGCCTTCGAAATAAGTTTCAAAGCCTTGAGATAGGTTTTTGCAAAAAGTTCTCATACTCTATTCAACCCCCTTCTAGAGTATCTTTTATCCTTTATATTCACCTAAAGGTTCTTCATGTAGGTTTACGAGTTAGGATTAACAATAAGTAATATCAGGGATGGTTGAACTGGTATTTAAATACGACCGAGATGAGAACAAACTTCGGAATAAAATTCATGAAAACAATGATCAACCATATCTTATGTCGAAGCGGATAATTGTCAAGTGCAACGTTTACTTAAAATCATTGAAATCAACTTCTTGTTTTCTTTGCCTATTTGTCACTCTAACAATCACAAACCCACCTTGGTTATATATAATTGATAGTTTAATTGCATTTGTGCTTTATTTACTATTTTACTCTCTTGGGTTTGACCCTTACTTAATCACTATACTTGTTTTAGTTATTGAGTTCAGAAATTACTTTGATAGGATATAAACGACCTAAGAAAATATCCTTGTCAAATTTGGCGTCGTTTCCCAGGAGATTAGAGTTTTTGAGTACTTTGTTATTTTTATTGTCAATTATTGGTTTGAACCATTTGTATGGTTCAAACTCGTGCTACTAATATCTCTTTTGCACTAGAAGAGAGTGAGAAAACAAGTGGTTGGATCATTGATGACATCAACGGGTTAAGACCTCAACATCAACGACTTGATCTCGGAGGAGTCATACAATCATGATCAAGGACTTACGTTGAGTCAACGATGTAAAACAATGATGTTGCTAGGGAGGCAACCCGAGGAAGTAGAAATAGAAGTATTTTTGTCGTTTATCTGCCCCCGCGGCTATGTAGGGCCGCGACCATGGCTAATCCAGAAGTACCCGCACCCGCGGCAAAGAAGAGTAGAGATTGCGGCGGCCACGACGACAGGTAAGCAAAAATAAAATATAAAAAAAAAAGAACTTCACCTCCTCTCAAATCTCCGACCACTGTCTCCTCTTTCCCTCACCACTTACATTCACCATTCTTCTCCACTCAAACCCTAGCCTCCATACTCACCTCCACTTATCCACCACACCACCACTAGATCTCCACTAGCAACAGGAGCTCTTCTTCACACACTTCCCATACATACCGGAGTACCTCGATTGTCCACCATCTCATCAGTGAGTTTGTTCTTCATCCTTCTCCCTTTTTAGTTTTTTTCCTTCATTTCATACTTTGAGGGCAAAGTGATCTTCAAGCATGGGGAGGGATTATATCTTACATTTTAATGTTTCTACAATTTTTTTTGTCTTGAGACTTATGGTTTGTTTATAAATCAATAATATAAAAAACAGAACAAGCCAAAAAATGAAAAAAGACAAAGAAAATCCTAAGATAAGTCGAAAACCCGAAAGGGCGGCTTAGGTAAAAAGCAAGTAGTCTGACCAACACTAGGTTAGTGCAAAAGTGGACTTGAGTGATATGAGAAATGTTGAGCCTATCCTTGAAAAAAAGAAAGAGTGGCAAGGTGAAAACCCGGAAGGGCTTCTTGGCAAAATGAGTGAAAAATCCAAGTGATAAGTTCAGTATTTTGGATTTGGCGACATAAGAAGAAGAGATATAAGGAGGAATCCGGGTAGGCCACTCTTGGAGCAATAAGGATGGTAGTTTTTCTCTTTTCACATCACTTTGATAGATTTTTTATTTTTGCTCTTTTGCATGCTTTGCTTCATTGCCTTTCTATTTTCATCATGTTTCCTGAGGTTTTTTATTTCACATTGGATATATTTTTGGTTTACTCGGGACGAGTAAGATTCTAAGCATGGAGGAATTTGATACGTGATGGAATTAGGTAGTTTAAGTATGTTTTTAGATCAATGGGTTGTAATTTGTTGCCAACTATGTAAATCCAGCTGAAGAACTAAGCAATGAAGAAACCCAAGGATTAAGCAACACTTGGAGGAAGGGGGAAGCAAAGAGAAGTCCAAGAAGAAGTCCCTATTGAAGACCCGTGCCCGCGGTGACACTGAGTCCAAAGGCACCCTGTCACGACACCCGCGGCAACATTGAGCCGCGCCCACGGCGAATTCAAAGTCCAGAAGACCTTTGTCACCTTCCCCACTACGACATTGTGCCACACCCGCGATGAATTCTAAGAATAAAGAACTATGTCACCACACCCACAACGGTAGTGAGCCGCCCCGTGGTGACTACACCTAAAGACCAATGCCAGCGTCCTCGCGCCCATGCCCGCGGACCGGAGGTAGCCCAAGCGACCGTGTCACCGCACTCGCGGTGACATTTGGCCACACCCGCGGCTAGATCGAAAACAGAAAGTGAGAAACTGAAAAGTCACAAGCGTTTCAAGAACTGTGAAGAACCCACACCCGCAGCCCGAATGAAGATGAAGTGTCTTGTGTTGTTTTGCACTTAACCGCACCCGTGGCTCCCAGATGTCGCGCCTGCGGTTATGCAACAGTCGTATTAAGTTTGGCTGTTTAGACTGTCACTTTATGACATTTAAGTGACGTGTTAGGCTGCCTATTTACTACAATACTAAGTAGTATGAATAGAGATGCTAGGATAGTATTAGAAATATCTCATTTTCACCTCATCACATCTAAAACACTCTCTTATTTTATTTTATTTTATTTTTGTTTTGTTCTCTATGGATGGTTAAGCACCTTTAGTTGTGCTTGACATTAGAAACTCTCGACATAAACTTGGTTGTAAGTTTTATAATTAAAGTTGTTATTCCATAATGATTTGTGTTATGTTATTGTGCTTAACTTCTTGATTGTATCGCAAGCTTTATCTAGTTTGACCATCTAGGTACTTGGGTCTTAACCAATGTGCTAGGAATTGAGGTTCCGGGTTCGGGTCATCACTCTAGTAGCAACATGTTTACATAAGCGGGTTGCAAGTGTAATTCGTGAGTGGGACATAACCACATGATTTTAGTAACGGATTGTTTCTAATTCATGTGTCTCTCTATCTTTATTTGAATGCTATTGTTAAAATCTGATTTTGTAGGTTTACGAGTTAGGACTAAAAATAAGTAATATCGGGGCTGGTTGAACCGGTATTTCGGAATAAATTTCATGAAAACAATGATCGACCATATCTTATGTTGAAGCGGATAATTGTCAAGTGCAACGTTTTCTTAAAATCATTGAAATCAACTTCTTGTTTTCTTTGCCTATTTGTCACTTTAACAATCGCAAACCCCCCTTGGTTACATATAATTGATAGTTTAATCGCATTTGTGCTTTATTTACTCTCTATCTCTCGTGGGTTTGACCCTTACTTAATAACTATACTTGCTTTAGTATTGAGTTCGAAAATTACTTTGATAGGATATAAACGACCTAATAAAATATCCTTGTCATGCACCACCAAGTGTAAACACATATGCACTTGTGGATTTTCAGTATCTAGAGTCGGATATCTAGTTTGTGTCACTTTATCCTTCTATAACAACTGAATATTTACCATAGTGTAACCCATAACTTTGAGTATAACATAAGTATTTCGATATTCTAGTTATCCATTTTCCAGTGTTTAAGTCTTCAGTTAATTGTACAACAACTTAGTATATTGACCGAGTGCGCCAAGTTAGGGCGTGTACAATTATTTAAGTACATAAGACTACCAACTACACGTGCATACTCCAATTGTGACACTGTGTCCCCCACATTTTTGGTCAAGTGGAGTTGAGAGTCCATTGGACTTTTTGTAGTTCCACTTGAGTAGTTCTTAAGCCTCTCAAGTATACTTTCAATATAATGAGCTTGAGATAGGATAATTCTTTCAGAGTGTCTAGTAATCTTAATCCTTAGAATAACATCAGCTAATCACATATCTTTCATGTCAAACTAACCCTAAGTAGGTTCTTAGTTTGGTTGATCATGTCTTTGTTGTTTCCAATGATCAGCTTATCATCTGCATACAAACACAACTAGACATATCCCGTAGGATTAGTCTTGATATATATGCATTTGTCACATTCATTGATGCTTAAACCATTTGACATAATTACGTTGTTAAATTTTTTGTGTCATTGTTTAGGAGCTTGTGTGAGTCCGTTTACAAGTCTGCATACTTTGTGTTCTTGTCCAAACACAACATACCCTTCAAGTTGTTTCATATAAATCTCCTCTTCTAACTCTCGATTTAAAAATGTAGTTTTTACATCCATTTGATGGATTTCTAGGCTTCTTAATGTCGTTATTGCTATTAGCATTCTTATAAAAGTTATTCTCGTAACCGGATAATATGTGTCAAGGAAGTCCAACACTTCTTTTTTTTGTTGGAGTTCTTGCACCACAAGTCTAACCTTGTACTTCTCTATTGAGCCATCGGTTTTCAACTTAGTTTTGAAAATCCATTTACACCCAAGTGCTTTACACCCTTGTGGTAAGTCGACTAACTCCATGTATGATTTTGCATAATGTAGTCCATCTCACTTTTGACTGCTTCCTTCCATGAAGATGTGTCAGGTGTAGACATGACTTCTTTATAACTTTTGGGTTCTTTCTCCATGAGAAAGACCACTATGAAGTCGTCTCCAAACATATTTTCCGTTTGAGACTAGAAGTATGTAGACTTCTAGAATTCGTTCAGTTTCTTATTCGCGATGCCTTGTATGAGCATGCATTCTTCCTTTCCTTTGAGATGTTGAGCGGTAGCGGATTTTTGAGTTTACCTTCGAGTGAGGTAAGTCACTTGGATTTACTTAGTTGCTTTCAGTATATTGGTTTGACCGTATTAGGTGTGTTTGTTGTTATAACAAATAACCGGAATAGGATTGACCTTTTATACCTTAATTGACCCAAGTGTATGATAACCGGGCGGTGACCGCTTGTCCAGTTCAAAATGAGGAAACTGGGAGGTGCTCTTGCGACCAGTCCATCAAGTGACAAAGCGATGCATCCGCTCTATTCCTGTTGTTGAAAGGGGACAGAGGTGAGATCATAGTAATTCTTGTGTGACAACATAAGTTGAATTAGTAAAGAGATTAATTTAATGAAAGATAATAACCGGTTGAGTGTGAGCATGCTATATGTTTACATTATCTTATGTGTGTTGGTACCTTTATTGTCTTTATGATATCTAGAATGTTAGCTTACGGTTTATACCGGTGTGTAGATACCCTGCAGGTTAGAGATGCTGCTGAGTGATCTGGACGGTGTGGTCAGTCGGGGTTCCCGTACATTATAGGAAGGGATCGGATTTATATTTCAATTGTTGTTCTTTCCTTTTGTTTTGAACTCAGTTGTGAGTCTTTGACGTTTTCCTTTGGTTTTATAATAGTTTTGGTTTTCATTTATTTGTGCCTTGTTGTACGATCCGATGTTATTGTTGCTACTCTGAGGACCGGAACCCATTGTGGCCCGTAACATTTCGAGTTCCCAGAACCTAGGGTGTTACATTGAAATCAAAAATGAATTTTCCCTCCACCAACATGTTGAATAGCAATTGTGTCGGACTCATCACTCCTTGCTTTAACTTTTGAATCTTCGCCCGTGCATTGTATTCGTGTTGCCTCCCCGACCAACTGCCTTCATACTTTTGTCTCAACATCTCATGAACAATATTTGGTGCCGTTCCGGCAGTTTTTGCCCTTTCTACATCCTGAAATTGTTCACTTTTCAAATGACTGGCAAAAGTGTGACCTTCTAAGTGTTTTTACAATGCGTTGTTATGAAATCCACACTCAACGGTCAACCACCACACACTTTTAGATTATTCATATCCATTAGCAAAAATAAACAACCGAATTTCTTTGAATGGCTGCGCCGAGTCTTCACCGGGTCATCATTTAAATCTATAATTTTTTTTTCTTTCCAACCTTCTTGCTCCCGGAGTGTTCACAAGGTAATTGCACCATACCATGGCTCCGTGAATTTGACGCTTTTCATGACCACTTTATTCTAAGCACCATAAAATATTTCATCGCCTCGGCCCGAGCTCAAACAATCGTGGAATATCTATCATTCCACGATCCGTCTGTTACGAATATCCTCGAATAATCAAGTCCTTCATTTTGGTTAAATGAAGAACCTTCGTAAATCTAAAATAAATTAATGAATAAATAAATAACAAAATAAGGTTCACAAAAATAAAAAATACAATATAATGAAATTTATAGATTTTGAAATTAAAAAAATGTACCTCAAAGTGACATACTTGATTTCCTCCTTTATCCGAAGAATTTGAAGACATGTTTTGGTAAAAACAAAAACTACTCAACTCCCTCCATCTTCCAAATTCTAACCCACATATATATACTAAAATTTTTCATCTGTAACGTGAAATCTAACCCCCAACCGTTAAATTAAATTATCGGTTCAACAATTATCAACTTTTTACTCTCTCGCATCATATGTGCTAGAGAACATGTTAATTTTTATTTATTTTTGCCTCTCGCACACTATGTGCGAAAGTCAAATTTTGCAAAACTCAAAAAAAGAATTGAGTTAAGTAAACTTTTGTTTTTATGAGTTTTTATTTTGTAAACGTTTTTAATCACTTTAATTGCCTACAACTATAACTATTCGATTAAAAATATATTTATTTAATTAATTTATACTATAAATACTCCTACTAGAGTAATATTAGGTAAACTGACTTATTAGCCATTTTACCCGACCCTAAATTGAACATCTTTATCAAATTAAATGGGTGCCAACATATACCCTATTATTTCACATTGCACAAAATAACCCGACATCCACATATTTCTAGATACAATAATTGAACATAACTCTAGACTAATCGTATTAAGAAACTAATGCATCTGTTTGTTGATCAAACTATTCTAACCTAGAGACTTCTTTAGCATGATCCTTTGTTAATCAGATCTTGCTTTTGAAAGAAGACGAAAGGTCGCTGCAGTAAATTAGCGCAATGGAAGGAGTATGTACTATGGGTTGGAACTATAAGTGCTGCAATTGGAGTGTTCGAGGTAATGCAGGCCGTAGGATCAAGAAGAAGAACGGTCGTTGCTGCAAATCTTCAGATTTTGGCCTCCATGAATTAGACCCAGACTAGATGATATATACAGTACTTCCTAATTGCCTTTCTCTCTTGTACCGTTTGATTGCTGTGAGATTTTATTGTAGATTGAAAGTTTAAGCTTTGAATATGAAAGATACAATTGTGGATGCCTTATTTCCTAGGGCAAATGAAGGGAGTTTTGCATTTGCGTTTAATGACATTGATTTTTCGGATCGGGTCCTTCGTCTTGAGATTTCGTCATCAGAGTTTGATAGTGGTTCAGAAGTCAAAACATTACACATAAGCTCTCCCATCCTAGCTTCAAAAAGTCCATTTTTTTACAAGGTAATTTTCTTTCTTTACCTATTTTTCTTGCTTTCATATTCCCTACCCTATAACTAATAAGTATTCTATTCTGTAGTTGTTCAAAGATGGTATGAGAGAATCACAACGGAAGAATGACGTGACCTTGAGAATCCATGCATCTGGTGTGCATCATTCTTACACTCTTTTAATGAAGATTTTGTTGGTTTATATATTGATTTAGATTTGTTTTGTTATATGAATAGAGAAAGCGGCATTGATTGACCTACTGAAATTTATATACGGAAATACTCTGAGTGCAACTTCAGCTGCTGATTTGCTGGATGTGTTCATGATTGCAGACAAGTTTAAGGTTACTTCTTGTAAGAGACATTGTATTCAGCTGTTGTTTAAGTTGCCCATGTCTCTAGAATCTGCACTTCTTTATCTCGAACTTCCTTCTGGTACTGTTTCTGTTAGGGAAGTAGTTCAGCTGCTAATTTATGAAGCAAGGAAGTTTCTTGCTTCCCGCTACAAATATTTCACCGAGTAAGATCCCTGTATTAATCATTGAATTATTGTTTGCATCTGATATCCATTGATTAATCTTGTTAATCTTGAAGGTCACTAGAAAATATGGAAATGGAGATGTTGAACTTGCCTCTCTCTGCAGTAGAGGTTGTTCTCGGAAGTGACGGTCTTACAGTGAATTCAGAAGATGATGTCTTTGATTTTATCATGGAGTGGAGCTGTTTCAATTATTCCAAGATGGAAGAGCGTCGAGAAATCCTCACCAAGCTTCTGTCAAGCTTCATACATTTCCCATACATGAGTTGCTCAAAGTTGATGGAAGCAGTAGATTGCTCTGATTTCGACTACGAACAAGTGTTGAAGCTGATGCTGAAGGCCCTTTTGTCCGAGGATAAGGTCCCCTATGGACAACACGTCACCAACGTCTCAAGAGACCAAGCAATCACCAAATGCGGTTTCCCAAGACGTGTCTATAATCACCGGTTTATTAAGGTGGTGGGAGTGGAACTTCCTCGACCTAGCTGTGTTGTCTACTTGGATCTAAACAAAGAAGAGTGTGCAGATCTATTGCAATCACAAGTTATTTACTCACAGGAATTCTTAGTAGGTGGACACTATTTTTTCCTCAAGGCAGAGTGCGGGAAAGAACCGTACTTTGGTCTGTATGTGCAAATTATAGGTTCAGAATTTTGCAAGTTAGCTATTGAATTTGCAGTGATGGAAAACCTGTCGTTGGAGTTTGAAAGCTGTTACACTTCTAACTGCACTTTAACGGACTCGAGAAACTCATATGGTTCACCGGACTTGTTTGAAATTCCACTGATGGACGTCGTGAGTGATAAAAGTATTTATCTCATTGATGGGATCCTTCATCTTCGAGCCCAGATTACTATCCACGACTAATGACACAGGCTTGGCTTGACTGACTGTCAATTGGAGGACATTGAATCTTAAACAGTCTAAGTTGCTGCATATTTTGTAATGTTTGTGTTTTGGCTTGACTGACTGTCATTTGGAATCTTAGAGTTGCTGCATATTTTGTAATGTTTCATTGTTTTGTGTGTTAGTCAAAGTAGATGTTTTAACATCAATTGTAGCCTAAGAAGATTCCAATGAAGTTACCTGATATAAAATTTATTATCAATTTGGCTATAAACTATTACAAGTATAGAAGTCTCATATAAGTTACATGATATGCCCATCTATACTATTCTGTATAGAAGCAATGTAAAGAGCAAAACAAGAAACAAATATTCCGAGTTCTTAGCTCGAACAACACAAGCGATTGGTCTTTGACAAGTCAGTCCCGTCTTTGACAAGTCAGTCCCGTCTTTAACCAAGGTTACGCGGTTGACAGACAGCTCGGCTTTGTATGAATCCGAGCTCAGTAGCTTCCTACTGACATTGTTGTATATCTCCTGAATAACCATCTTGAAAGCAGTCCTTACATTTGTCGAGTCTAAGGCCGATGTCTCAATGAAGAACATACCTTCGCTCTCTGCAAAGCTCTTGCCTTCATCGACACTAACTTCTCTAATGCTCTCTAGATCACTCTTGTTGCCTACCAACATTGCTGCAACTGTTGTGTCACACTCAGCTGCAAAAACGGGAGTTAAATATCCAAACAATCAGAAATTACAATTCTATATTAGGAAAGATTCAGTTTTAGAGAAAACCCGAATCATTCACAGCAAAAACAATGAAGAAAGTGGAAGAAACAACTCACTCTTGAGCTCCTGAAGCCAGCAGCTAACATTATCAAATGTACTCCGGCGACTAATATCATAAACAACAAGAGCACCGACAGCTCCTCTATAATAAGCAGAGGTGACAGCTCTGAATCTCTCTTGCCCAGCTGTATCCCAAATCTGAGCTTTCACTTCTTTCCCATCGATCTCTAGCTGCTGCGTTTGAAACTCAACGCCGATCGTCGTCTTCGTGTTAATGTCGAACTCGTTTCTAGCGTAACGTGAGAGCAGGTTCGACTTCCCCACAGCTGAGTCGCCGATTATCACTATTTTGAACAGGTATTCCTCTCCTGATTCTTCCTCCGCCATTGTTGATGATTTGAGGAGTAAGATGGAGATATGACTAGTGTTGGAATTTTGAGAAGTTTGAGAATTGAATGAGGGTTTCTGTATGTTTGATAAAGGGCAGATTTTTAGGTTTAAGAAAATTGAATAATTGCTTTGCGATTAGCGGAGGCAATTTCAGCGTGATTACCGGCCGGTGAAGAGAGGTGTTTTTTCAAAGATATCTTTTCAAAGTTTTTTCTCCTTTCTTTAAGTCATGTTTTATTTTGTTTGTGTTTTAATGTCTTGTATCCAACGAAGGTTTAGAAATAAGTCGGTTTTGAAGAGTGGTGTTTTTTTGGTAAGATAAAAAAAATAAAGAAATTTAGATCGGGGAAATGGGCGTGTATGTGTTGTGGATGGGACTCCCTGGAGTACTGGGTGCGACTCGGGCGGTATGAGAGTACGTCCCACAACCCCATTCAGAGTGTATCCGAATGTTGCAATTGGAGCATGTGTCCCGCAACGTTATCAATGGCTAGAATTATTATTAGTGTTTTAAAATACGTCATTCAGGGCCGTCATGACGCAGGATGGCGGTTGACCATTCCTTTTTGCCCAAAACCGGACTGCCTGGACAAATTTAATAGAAATCGGGTTCAAGACAAGATAAACGGGGTCAAGACGGAACAAGATGGTGCGGGACGGATCAAGACTCAAGACTATACATAACGAGATAAAACGTCATGTTTTCAAACCCCCGATTTCAAGTTAGAGCATAAACATTGCACTAAAGCATCTGATTCCCGACTTCTCTCCCACCCACATACGACAGTTACACTCTTCTCCCCAACATCCGACGGCGATTCCAGCTGCGTCTTCGTCAATCGTTGCTTAGAAGTCTAGTGTCGCTCTTCTCGACATTCTCCTCTCTTTTCTATAGTAGTCCAGCACAACTCTCATCGATGGTTTGCTTCTTTTTATTGCTTTTGTTTCTTTAGTTCTTCTCCTCTTAGAGTCCCTCTATATTTGTTTGTTAAGATACACCAAAACGGCGGCAAGAAATAGAGGTAGAAGGAGAGAAAGGAATTCAAAAGGGTTTTAAGATTTTAATTAATTACCAAAGTACCCAAATTTATTAAAATTTTCAACAATATTCCAAGCAAAACTAACTTTACGTAAACCATCCTAATTAATTACCAAATAGTACCCTAATTTATTAAAGTTTTTCATATTGTGGCAATTTAATATATTTGATAAAAAAAAATGTCTTGTCCGTCTAGAATCCGTCTAGACGCTAGACGGTGCTCCTTTGTCCCGTCTCCGTTTCATGTATTTTAGAACATTGATTATGATCATTGGAGCAACGTTCAATGTTGTAGGAAACTAGAATCTAGGACGCAGTCTCACTAAGAATGGGGTGCACTCGCACTAGGAACGGGACTCCCACTCTTATTGTGTGTTGGATGCGAACTCTAATAGAGACTTAAATGACGTTATTTGTTTGGGTAAATAGCAATCCCGATTTTAAATTCTAGTTTAAGATATTGTTTTGAATCGAAGGGCTATCACTTTAATAAAGTGCTAGAAATTATTAAACTGAATAAAGAAAACTAAACTTTTACTGAATGTCCGAAAATTAAAAAATAAATATTTGAGACATACCAAAGAACCCTAACAAAATCATATGAAATGTTCTAACTCCGAAATAGATTAGTTCGAAAAGACCCGATAACCTAAAGTAATATGTTTCAAAAATTCAATTAATCTAACGGAAATTACTAGATAACCCAACTTTGTTGAAACCAACATAATCCAACTCAAACCCCTTGCCCGCCCAACACTACTTTTTTTCTTTTCTTTTTATTTTTTTATCAACGTATATATTTCTTTCATATTGATATGAAGCCAACTTTGGGGCCTTTTCAGATTCAACAAACACATCACGGGTTTATGATTCAAATAATTTCAAATGAATGAATAGGGATAGTTTGGTATCATTCTTTTGAAATCAGGAATAAGAATCGGAATAAGTTACACTAAAATCCGTGTCGGGTAAAGACTTGAAGTTAGAATGAAATTAATTTCATGAAATGATTCATTTTAACTTTAGAGCTCGTTTGGTCCAATTCTCATGGAATAAAGAATCAGAATAAGTCATATCCATACTTTCTGTTTGGTTTGACTTCAAACCCGAATAAAAATGGTTACAAGGAATGATTCATTCCAACCCTAAAGAAAAACTTGGTTTTATAAAGTTAATGTGGATACCATTCATTATAAGATGTTACCCATTTTAAATTTAAAACCACACATATATTTTCATCTTATATATTGTACTCACTTATTTAATTTTAAAATATATAAAATTGCTATTAAAAAAATTCTCATCAATTAATTTGAATTATATTTCCTTTTTTTTTAGAATTTTTTTTAAAAAAAAACTGTTATATTTAATAATTAACTAAAATACGGGTATTTCGATCATGATGATTTGTCACTAGAAAGTACTCGAAAATACTATAACTCGTTCGATTACACAAACTAAATTTTATAGAATAAATTATATATTCATTTATGTAGGTTGACAATTTGTTCATGTTTATATTTTAAATTATTATTTAATCTTTATTTTTTTTAAAATATAGATTAAAAATAACTAAATTTACATTATAAACATAAATTCATATATTTGATATGATGTCTTCTTTAATAACTCATATAAAATCAGAAAATATATAAAAAAATCTTTCAATCCGATATCCTATCAAATACAAGGTATTAAAAATGACTTATTTCAATTTTTTATCTTCATTCTTATAAACATATTAGACGAGCCCTTAGTTATCCTATCTTCTATCAAGATGAAATATTAGTCTTCTATATAGCATCTAACTTTTCACTACAAAATTATAATTTATAATTGTACAAGTTACGTACGTAGTAATGTAGTATTGTCTTTGTCCCATTGTGCAAATTGGCATGAATTTGAACGAGCAATCGGTGTCTTGCGATAACGGTATCAAAGCGCAATCACGGCTCGATTATTGGCAATTTATACTACTAGTGTAATAATCGCACCTTGTACGTTTTTTTATTATATATATATATATATATATATATCGGTTCGGATGGAAAAATAAATAACTTTATATTATAATACATTTATAAATAAAAAAAAAAAAACAGATATAACATGGTTTTACGTATATGAAAACTTTTGAGTTAGTAAATAATTTGTTGGTTGATAAAATATTAGTATATCAAATATTAAATAAATTTTTAAAAATTTTTATAAAATATTTAACATAAAATATTTGTGTGGTTAAATGTGAGCTTTTTATTATAAAACTAGTCTAATACCCGCACCTTGTGCGGGATTGAGTTCAAATAAATTATAAAAAAAAATTATCAAATAAATTATAAAAAAAATTATTAATTAAAAAATTATTAGTAAAACAAATTACAACTTTTTAAAAAAAGAATACATAATTTATATATAAATATACATATTTTAGATACATGTGTGCTACAAACAAAAAATACATAAACACACAGAATTGAAGAGATAATATGCAGCAACGTACATAATATAGAACATCACAAACAACAGTTTATGTGGAGTTCGAGTTATGTGCTTAAATTAATGCATAAGCACACATAATTCATAACATGTACACAAATTACTTCTCTAACATAAGTCGAATACAACATATACATAACAAACACCACTGTCATAAATCAGCAACATATCGAATCAGTTATACACTACATAAACGTATATTTACAGCAAACCCCAAAAATAATGTGTAAATAAATTAAAAACAGTTCACAATCATACTGACATACACAACATTCAACACAAAATTACAATTAACTACTTACTTGGAACACGAATTGCAGTTTCAATGCGAATTGATGATGATAACTGGGACACCGTTTTCTTTGTGATTGAATGGACTTATGTATGCTAGATCTTCAACGACAAACCACCATCGAATCAGTTGACAAGGATTTTAGAGAAAGATGTAGAACGACAGAGCAGAGGAACTGTATTTTCTTATTTCCGGAAAAGGATGAAGATATCATATCTAGGGCTGTGCAAAGTCGGACCGGACCGGAAAACCGGACCGGAAACCGGACCAGACTGGAAAACCAGACCGGAATTTACGGTCCGGTCTACGGTCCAAGTTTTTTTGAAAATCCGGGTTACGGTCCGGTCTGGTTTTGGACCGTATAAAAACCGTAACCCGGGTTGGACCGTAATCTACGAATATCCGGTCCGGTCCGATTCGGGTCCGATTTTGGACCGAAATGTAACACCCTGAATCCGCGGGACTCGGGGCGCCACATTGGACTAAGATCTCACAATGGATCCTGACCCTAGCCTGACAACAAGTTCACTGGACCTTACAACATGACACTAACAGATATAAAACAAATGCATAAAATTGTATAAACTGTACAACCAAAAGGTAACAACATCATAGCCGAGTATGAACAACAACATCCTCACACAGGAGGTAACAAAAGATCATCCTCACGCAGGAGGGAAACATAAAAACCCCAAAAAACCACAACCATCCTATGTACGAGAGGTCCTCGGCCTGTCACCTTGCCAGATCACTCAACAGCACGTCTATCCTGTAGGGCATATACAACATGGTATAAAACCATTAGATATCCATACATATATAAGGTAATGCACAAGCACAAGTCATAAAAGATAAACACATCAGCATGTTATCACACATTTACCCATTTATCATCTTTATATAATAATCATTCACTCAAATCGTATAAATATCAAATAGATGAAAGTATGTGACACGAGGACCGATACATCCTCGCCTCTAGGCCTGACGTCCATCTGAAAGTAGTGTCGGTCACACAACTCGTGTACCCTATGGGAGTGGATTGCGCCCTTCCTGTATACTAGATGACGTGAGCACAAAGAACCCCCAACCCCTTACAAGATGAAGGGAAGGGTTATCACAACCACGCATACGGGGCAATCAATAAAACATAGGTCGGTAATAATGACATCTCATGCTATTATAGCAAACATATAATGCACGCACCACTCATGCAAACACCCAATATAAGGATGGTAGCTAAGTAAGTCCTATGGACTTACCTCAACCTCGTACAAAGCTCAACCACAATCAACCTCCACTCCTAAGAGGGACACTGTCTAATAACAAGGTATAGGGATACATCAATCTCCTATCAATCAAAGGGGTCACACCTAGACCCAAGGAATCCATAGGATCATCCTCAACCTAACCTCACAACCTAATAAACCTCAAAAGCAGTACATGGCATAAACCGATCATAACCTCATCAAAACACCTCCTCACACATCTAGCATGAACCTATACACTCACACTAGGAAAGGAGGGAACAAAGACATCCTAAAGCAAGCCTAGAAGCAACACACACCTGCAACAAGACCAACACAAGGGTTGGACTGCAGGTGGCCGCAGGGGAGGCTCCAGGAGGCGTTGGGGCGGACCTTGGCCGGCGCAGGGGCGGCTGGATAGCAGTGGACACCAAGTCAGCCCCTTCTTCACTTCTTCTCTCGATTCTTCACTCCTTTATCTAACACACATACATACAGAATCACACATATATATTGTACACCCCGAATCCGCGGGACTCGGGATGCCACATTGGGCTAGGATCTCACAATGGATCCTGACCCTAGCCTGACAACAAGTTCACTAGACCTTACAACATGCACTCACAAATATAAAAACAATTGCATAAAACTGTACATCCCAAAGAGTAAGACAACGTATCCGAGTATAAGAACTAACACCCTCACACAAGAGGTAACAAAAGAGCATCCTCACACAGGAGGGAAAGAAAACAAACCCAAAAGCCCACAACAACTTCTGTACGAGACGTCCTCGGCCTGCCACTCTGTTAGATCACCCAGCAGCATGCCTATCCTGTGGGGCATCTAAAACATGGTAATAAACCATTAGCTATCCATACACATATATTGAGTAATGCATAAGCATAATCACAATCAAGGAAAGATAAACACATCGGCATGCTTTTACTCATTTTCCCATTTAATCATCTTAGTATAATGCTCATTCACTCAAATCGTATATATAAATATATATGAAACTATGTGACACGAGGACCGATACACCCTCGCCTTTGAGCCTGCTAGCCAGCTGCACAAGTATCGGTCACATAATCCGTGTACCCTGTAGGAGTAGATTGTGCCCTTCTTGTAAAGTCAGTCTGGCCTGACATCAGAGAACCTCCCAGAATCCACGGCGGGATGAAAGGGAAATGCTATCACAGCCACGCATACGGGGCAATCAATAAAACATAGGTCGGTATAAACGACATCTCATGCTATCATAGCAAACATATAAATCACATACCACTCATGCAAACACCCAATATAAGGATGACAGCTAAGTAAGTCCTACGGACTTACCTCAACCTCGTATAAAGCTCAACCACAACTCGATCACCTCAACACTGGAGGAACAACACAACCAATAGACAAGTCATAAAGAGATGTCACATCTCTTATCAAGCAAAGGGTCACACCTAGACCCAAAGGAATCCATAGGGATCATATACATCCTATAACCTCGAATAATATGCTAAACCTTAAAGCCACATCAGGGCATATATCCAACTCATGATATCATCATCAAACTAAAAATCCCATAATTACCAGAATAATGTAACGAGCATACTGAAATTTCCAATTATCCATTTTAACAAACTTAAGGTCAATTTATACTAACCCGCAATACGGAAAACGAATAAACTCATAACTTATTCGTTACTAACCCGATATACGATCCGGAAGAAGGTATGGACTCCTGGCGATACGGGGAGTAAGAGCACGGTATGAAATCTTACGTTTGATGACTTGCGGTGGTCCGTTGGCGTTCCTATAGCGGTAAACGGAAGCTTTACCAAAAAGCTAATAAACGGGAAATAGATTTGTACCACGATGTAGAGGACAAGATAAGGGACTTATTGATACAAACGGATTTGAAATTCGATAGAAGACGAGTGATTTGTGATGATCGAAAGGTAGATCGTGAGTTTCGCTTCAATTCCTTTCGCGCAAATGTAAAAATAAAATTGAAGGATTGATACATCAGCCTTCTTCTCTGCAACTTATATTTAAGAGTATGCACGTGGCGAACTTTGTAAAGGAAGATGAACTCAGCACCAGCCGCCTTATGCTCCTTCACTTCTAAGTTTTGTGTAATATATATATATATATATATATATATATATATATATATATATATATATATATATATATATATATATATAGGGTATGGTTCCCATGAGAACACCCCTAACGTGAGAACATGAGAACAATCGTACACCGTTGGATGTGAGTATTAAGGGTTGAGATTTAGAGTAGATATCAAAAATAATAATAACTACGAATAATAATAGTTAGGAATCCAACAATAACTACGAATAATCCACTCAACCAACAATAACTACGAATAATACATTAAACGATATGGCACATTCGTAACAAAACTAATAATAATTACGAATATGTTCTCATGTTATCACATTAGGGGGTGTTCTCATAGGATCTATACTCTATATATATATATATATATATATATATATATATATATATATATATATATATATATATATATATATATATATATATATATATAGGGTGTGGTTCCCATGAGAACAACCCTAACGTGTATACATGAGAACAATCGTACACCATTGGATGGTGAGTATTAAGGGTTGAGATTTAGAGTAGATATCATAATTAATAATAACTACGAATAATAATAATTAGGAATCCAACAATAACTACGAATAATACATTAAACGATATAGCACCTTCGTAACAAAACTAATAATAATTACGAATCTGCTCTCATGATTACACGATAAGCCTGTTCTCATAGGATCTATGTAACACCCCAAATTCAGAGAACTCGGAGAGCTACTGGTTAGGACCTCACAATGGGTCCCGACCTTAGTTTGACAACAATTTCACTAGGATCTTACAACAAGGCACAAATGTATTTAAAACAATTTCAAAACATTTTATTTTTAATGTATGAATGTACACATGTGACAGCCTTACAAAACATATATATAGATACATAACATGCATGCCGTATGGGAGACTCCCCTGTCCCATCTAATGAATACGTGGACCCGGCTGACCATCCGTTCCGGATCTCTCTGCAACTGTCTATCTCTACAAATCTACAACACGGATAAAACCGTTAGCTAACATTCTATGCATAAGTATAAAGATAAAAGCACAAACACACAACATACACAATCAACATGCAACACTCAATCCTTTTTTTTATTATCTTTTAATTAGGTGATATGTCATTACTAATGATACTTATTTTGTGACACGAGGGATTCCCAAACCTCGCCCCTGTCCCCGTTTACCAACGCGGAATGGTACTAATGCATCTGACCGCCTACCTGACTGGGCTGGTCGTAGGGAACCTCCTAGACTCTCGCAAGAGCTAGGCAGATGATGTCACAACCCGTTATCATACACTTGGGTCAATTACACAATATACTAAAGTCGGCCTATTCCGGTTTCGTTATTTATCTTAACTAACAAACACCACTCATACACATCACATACATGCAAGAAGCCAACTAAGTAAGTCCGTGGACTTACCTGAATCAGATCTCGACTTTCTAATTCGCAAATCGATGTGTACAGTAGGAATTCAGTGGCCTGTCAAATGAGGCAAGTGTGTCAGCACACTTTCTAGGTAATTAGAAGCTAAGACTTCTAAGGTAGTAGATCCTATTAGAACATAATTTAATACAGTACCAATTTATGGTAAAATGACTATTTTACCCTTGGTCCCGGAACTTCCAAAAACCCGGAATACGTACTTAAATTCTTATTTGATGCAAACTAACCATATTCTACTCCCTAGGATGATTTTAGGTAACAACTAGAGAAACTACCCACTTTTCTATTTTCCAAAAAGTCACTAAGGTCCAACTACAGCTTCAAATATGAAATTAAAATAAATTTATAAAAATTCTAAAATAAATCTCTAAATTATCTATGATATCTAATCTACTCATAGGAGCAAGAATTTCCTAAAGCTGTTCAACTATCCCTTCTACAAAACTCCTTAAAGTTGGCTACTACACTACAATGTTCCTATACTTAGTCAAAAATCAATGCTGGAAAAACAGCTCAAGGTCTCTACTTTGGGACGCCATAACTCTTAAACTGCAACTCAGATACCTCTCAAATTTCAGTATGTTCTACTATGAAATATTATCTATAATATATCCAAAATTCATCAGCAAAGGAGATCAAAAGCCTATTTAAAACTATCACAGAAAACTGCATCACAAGCACCTTTCCTCAACACTTAGAAATTTCAGCACAACAGAAAAACTGCTTACGACCCAATCTTTGAAAAATCATAAATCCCAAACCACTCGCTGGATTTCTCCCAAATTTTAATATATTCTACTATAAAACCTTATTTATAAGATATCCAAAATTCAGCCACATAGGATAAGTCTTTTATACTTTAATCTGGTCACAAAGTTGGCTGCTCGCCCATATAGGAAACTGAGAAACTGCAACAGCTCAACTACTCTACTTTGGGACCTTATAACTTCTAATCCGATCGTTCATTTATTCTCAAATTTTAACACAGTAACCTACATATATCCATCTATGACCTATCAAAATTAAAACGGTGGATCTTCAATCTAACTCTTTAACATTGATCCACAAGATTGACAGTTTCCAACTTCCAAAACTGAAGAAAATACAGTTTTATTTATAGCAGGCTTATTTCTACTAATTCTGACCCACTCTTTTAATCCATTACATACTGATTCAAGGTCCTAAGTTCAGCAGCAGCACAATAGTATTTTCTAACTTACTTTGCATCAAGAATTCAGTCCTATTATATGAAGAGTCCAAATGCTAGTGCAAGGGCTTTCTTACCTAGGATTGGAAGCAAGGTAGAGCACTGCAGTCCGGTACCAATGGTTGCTCTCCTTCTACGACTGAGCAGGCTGTCAACTTCGTCTTCTTTCCCCTCTATTAGTACTAGCGTACAAAGAAACACTCGAATGACTCTAGGTTCTACTTCCAACTGTACAAGCCAAGGGAGGTGAGCACTTACTTGCGTTTACAGATAGGTCCGAATAGGTAGGGGTCCGACTAGACACAAAGGTCTCGTAGTATGCTTGGCAGGGTCACCTCCTCTGGTAGGAGTCACGATGGCAGTGCAGGGCTGTTAATCATGAGAGAGACAGAGTCGATCAGGGTCGAGATAAGGCTGTTTGACACCAAAATTCAGGGAAGGCTTACCTGCGAACTGGATGGCGTTAGGATGAAGCAGGAGGTCTTTGTCGATTGCTCGATGTTGGGACGGTAGTGAGCCCACGTCTGTTGTATGCTGGCGCGAAGGGAGGCTCGTTCAACCTAGAAATGCCCAGGCGATGGTTGCTGTCTTGGCTCCTGGGGGACGAGGGAGGCGCCGATCTATACTTTTGGGTTCGCTGAATCTGGACAGAAGAAGGGAGTCCCACGTATAGCAGTTACAACAGATCAACTACAAGAGGCAGGTGCATTGAAGAAGGATCGAGAGGGTAGGAGAGAGGGAGATTTCAGCCATTACAAATCATAGGAGGATCTTTTGGCTGACGTAGTGTGTGAGAGGGTTGAAGCTGTTGTACAGGCTGCAACAAGGAATGGGCTGAAGAACAACGGCTGAACGCTACTGGGCTGGCACAACAAGGATCATCACGCTGGCTGGAGCAACGGAATGTGGGCTGAGGTAAGGTAAAGGCTAGGCTTAAACAAGGTAAAAATAAGAGTGGGCTGATGTTGTCAAGGCCTTGTCAAAACTTGTCATTGCCTTGCCAAGCCCATGCATGGCCTTGTCATGATCTCGTTTTCGTCTCGTCAAAACTCGTCATGGTCTCGTCAAAAGGGCGTCATGACTTTGTCAACGACATGTCATGATATAAACTAGGGTTTGATAGATTAGGGTTTGATATAAAATTCTATCATTTTATGTGAAGTGAGATTACATAAAATGATAAAATTTGAGATAGTGTGTACGGCTAGGTAGACAAAGAAAGATCACCGGATCAAAACCCGGTTTGATACGGAAATTACACGGAATAAAAATTCTGGATATTACAATCTATACTCTCTCTATATATATATATATTATATGAATTGTGAGAGAAAGTAACGAACAGCCGCCTCTGTAATTGTAAGCATAAGCTTATACATACAATTATAATATATAATTTTATATATTATTATATATAAAGTTTAGTCAAATTATTTATCTGAAACGCGGTTATATTTTTCGGTCTTCAAACTTTACCAAACTGGAATATCAAATCCGGAATATTGTCGGAATAATTATTCCATAACTATCTCGTAAAATGGGCAATCCTAAGCCACATTTCATAACCGCTAAGAATCGGAGTAACGACTCTTTTATCCGTTTCATCTTTTTATATTATTTCACATCTAGGACATATCCGATGTCCCAATCATTTCTCTCAACTGCAACTTTATTTATTGGAGCTCTCAAATACTCCAAATAACACCGGTTATTACATATATACATCAACATATGCCAATCATGGCTGGAACAAGATCCAACCTAAGGGAATCTAAGCTAGACTAAGAGAAGAGAAGAAAAGATGAAAGGATGAAGAAAGAAAGAGAAGAAGGCCATGGGACTCACCAGCTGAGCTCTCCAAGAGGTCAAACACAACACCACAACAACCTCAAGGTGGCTCACAAGGCACAACAGCAACACACATCAACATCCACAAGCGAAGCCATCCATAACTCTCATAAACTTAACAAAACTTCAAGGAAGATCAAGAAGAGATTCAAAGGAAGAAGAGAGGAGAGGATGAACGTAGGGAGAGAGATGGAGCTGCAATGAAGAACCCTCATCAGGTAGGAAAGAGAGAAGCTTATAAAGGGTGGAAAAGGGTAAAGCACGGGTCAAAGGGTCAACAAAGACGGTTGCAGCCACACAGAGCCGCAGGGAGGACCCTGTGAGGCGCAGGTGCGGCCCACGCAACCGCAGGGGCGGCCTCTGGGTCACGTAGGGGCGGATCTGTAACACCCCAAATTCACCGAAATCGGGGAGCTAATGGTTAGGACCTCACAATGGGTCCCGACCTTGGTTTAACAACAACTTTACTAGGATCTTGTAACAAGGCACAAATGTATTTAGAACAGTTTCAAAACATAATATTCTATTGTATGAATGTACACATGTGACAGCCTTACATAACATATCCATATATATACAACATGCATGCCGAAAAGGAAGACTCCCCCGTCCCCATCTAATTAGTACGTGGACCCGGCTGACCATCCATCCCGGTTCTCTCTGCCACTGTTTATCTCTACAAAATCTACAACACGGATAAACCGTTAGCTAACAATCTAAATATAAGTAGAATAAAGATAGCACAAACACGACTCAAGCAAAATAAAACAATCATCATGCTGGCACACAAACCGGTTATTATCTGATAACTTCGATGATTCACTTTATTCTGTTTTTAAAGTTGTGGCACGAGAAATCTTAAGATTTCACGCCTCTGTTCCTTATCCAACCGGTGATGGTTTGGCACACCTCCGCCGGTGGCGTCCCTGCAAACCAAGTATGGACTAGTCTTGAAAGAAACCCCCAGCGCCCTCGGGCTAACTGAGCAGAATGCCACCGGCCGTTACTCTTAGACCAGATATGTAAGTCGGTCGATAATTACTATGAAGTACTCTAATACACACAACATTCAAACACCACTATCATCATTCACACTCATATCTCAAAAGGAAGTTCTCAAAAGATTTAGGAGAGTTAAACACAATCTTGACTTTCCTAAAAAGTCTCTAAGGTCCGACTTTGGCTTAATATACGAGACTTGAATAAAAATATAAAAATTCTAAGAAAATTATTTAAGTCTTTTATAATATACATACTAATCATTAGGCCAAAGATCTCTCTAAAATACTAAACCAAACTCTCTATATAAATCTCCCAAGTTGGTTC
Source organism: Fagopyrum esculentum (assembly GCA_033239045.1). Classification (NCBI taxonomy): domain Eukaryota; kingdom Viridiplantae; phylum Streptophyta; class Magnoliopsida; order Caryophyllales; family Polygonaceae; genus Fagopyrum; species Fagopyrum esculentum. The sequence goes on from BSUD01000006.1 coordinate 111,518,161, forward strand.
CAACATCAAGTAATTTCATACTTAGCAAAAAAAATCTGTCTAATACCAAATTGCACAACTAGTCTACTTTGGAACCCTATAGCTCTAAATACAATGGTTGAATCAACCCCAACTTTTGATACATCAAAGTAGGCATATCACTTTATATTCTATCAATATTTGGTATCCATCATGCAGATATAACACATTCATACCCAGATCCAAAAACTACTTCAGCACACTCTTTCTCCAACACTTAGAATATTTCAGCCAAAAAGGAGGAGTCTTGCATACCCAAATCTGGCCCCAAAGTTGGATCCTCAACATAGTTTTGAAAACTCATAACATGAAATAGCTTCTTGAGATTGCTCCTAGGTTGTTATATATATTGGTTCAAAAACAGATTGGGACGACTATCAACATCCATATATATGGAGGGAAACATAAAGAAGATAGGTACGGGTCTTACTCGACCAACAGGGACGAGAGGAGGCATCGACACCAAGTGTTGTGGTTCCTCGAATGATGCAAGGCGAAGGGTAGACGCAGGGGAAGAGGCTGCTTCTTTTGTTGTTGCTTGCTGGCGTGACAAAAGGTCTGCCCGGTCTTCTTGCGTGGAAGGGAGTAGGTAGCAAAGATGGTGAGACCGGTCTACTGTTGTCCGAGCCAAACGCCACTGGTGAAGAAAAGTTGCTGCTCGTGACAGAAGTATGGGAGGAGCCAATTCATGGACGATAAGGCAGATCTGAATGGAGAGAAGGAACACAGATCGGTACCTATGGAACAAAATCATTGGACGGACCGCTGCTCTTGTGCAGAGGGAACCAGGGAGTTGAAATGAACATCGGGACATGGAGTCCTTGCCTGGCCAAGCGTGTCTGTATGGGACAAGGGTCACAGGGCTCCTCTGGTCTTCAACGATTTATTGTGTTCCTTGGTGACGCTCAAAGACTCGATGGGAGGAGGGAAGCGTTTGATGCCGGCTTGGGTTCTCTGCAGGTTGAGATCGGTTTCCATGAGAGGAGGGAGGCGTGGAGATTCATTCGCCCGTTGCAGAAGGTAAGGATATCCCTTGGCTGCACAAGGAAACAATCACTCTCACTTGCTACTAGGGCGAGATACTAGTTTTGAGGATGGATACTAGGAAGATCAGATTTGCAACGTCTCTTCGGTAGTACTAGACAGCATGAATGTGGACGGTTGAGGGTACGTGATTCCCAATCCTGGTGTGGATCTTCTTAGCGAAAAAAAGGAAGTTAGGGCTGCTGCACTTACCATTCTTGGAGGAGGTGGAAGCTGTTGTACGTGGTGTGGGTGGGCTTCAACACTGCTGGCCTAGACGGGTTGATCTTCACGAGGAAGCGGGCCTATGTCCAAAGCAGAAGAAGAGTGATGGGCTGAGAGAAAAAGGGAAAATGGGCTAGAATAAGAGGGAAAAATAAAAGTGAGCTGAGAAATTGTCAAGGCCTTGTCATGACCTTGCCAGGAAGTTGTCAAAAGAGTGTCATGGCCTTGTCGTAGATATACACATTAGGGTTTGCATGCTTAGGGTTTGGTAAAACATTCATTATTTTATGTAAGTTTATACTTCCATAAAATGATAGGATTTGTGAAAGTAATTAACACTAGGTATCATATACCAAGATCCACGAGTCAAAATTTGACTGGACTCGAAAATAATCGGAACTAAAATTTTGGATGTTACATCAGTACCCCCTTAGAATAGTTTTCGTCCCGAAACTTAGAATAAGGGCATCTAATCAAATGACTTCCGTAAATAGAAGTATCTAACTTTATTTCAACTAAATTTTCACTCTCATTTCTTAACATGCAAGAACTACTCAATAAGAAAAAAATTATACAACATATAAAAACACACTCAATCCCGTGTAAAATCATCAAATTCACACAAAACAACATCCGAACACTAACTCGTTGGTACAAAAGTAGCGGCTAACTTCACAAAGAACTCACGATAACTACGTCTAAAGCTCTCCTCTGTCCACCTAGTAGCATCATCGGCTCCTCGTTCAGGCCACTGTAAACTATACAAAAAATATGATCCGGCCAAACTATGAGATATTCATAGGTGATGACATGTCCCGGGTCTCGTGTGTTTTCCCTAAACTGTTACAGGTGATCGAACACTCGGTGTACACCCTCTAGTATGGGTAGAAGTACTCGTCGCTTACAAATTTCCAAATCTTCTTTATGATCTCACAAGGTTACTTTCCTTGACTTATTCTCAAATACTCTTGGTGACTTCCCGAATATGACCACAATACTTTACTCCTTAATAAATCCAAATGTTTCTGACTTTTCGGAAGATCCCGACTACCGCTTCTGAAACAATTATCTGAGACATCTCCCGACACTTTATTAAGTGTCTGATGCTCTTTGTAAGACAACTCACTTGTCCTTGGCTCTCCAGTATGAATCAGTCGGACCGTTCCACAAATAATGATTCACACCCACATTTTGTCTTTCAACTTGTTGAAACTCAAAGTCACACTCCGGCTTAGTGGAGGTCTTCATACATATCTCTAATTCTTTAACTTGAGGTCATAGATATAATATCATTGAGTTCCCCGATCTATGGGTTGTGGGTCCCCACGCTTTCGATGTGCTACTCTGATCAATTTGTTGCAGCCCATCACTGATATTGGCATCCTCTGTAAGTCAGGATGATTACCAAACTTTGCCCATAAATTGTTTTCTGATACCGATAAGGTTCTCTCCAACCGACCACCATTCTAAGGATGATTCACTACTACACAGTGAAAGTTCGTACTCTAAGCCATGTGTATTGTAGTCCAAACCTCGAGATAAATTGTCCTTATCTGTCAAAACTATGGTCCTCGGCCTCCATTGAGTTTCCCAACTGGTCCAGGAAATCCTTAGCACAAAATGACTCACCGGTTACGCCTCCCTAGAGAGATTGGAACATGCGGTGTTAGAATTTTCCGGAATTCACTTAGGACTCCTCAAAACTCTACCTACTACTCGTCATGACTACTCAATGTGATTATCCTTTCACAATCCCTTTGACCTATAACGTAGGGCACATCACGTTGACCTAAAGTCCTTACCTTGACCTATTTACAATCTTGACATGGAGTTTTCTATTTATCTCCAAATTCTCAAGGTGTGATAGTAACTCTACACCGAGACAATAATACCAACCACATGATGGTCTCTCATGTTTGTCTTGTTAACTTTTCTACTGGGTGACTCATCTTATAACATTTTCTTCCTCTGAATCGGTCTCTAACTGTCCGTTGGTCATTACTACCCATTCCGTGTTGGAACTTTAATTGCGTTGTAATCTTGCGTGGATTCCATAAAAGCATTCTCATCTCAACGCTTTATTTAAATTTAACAAGACCTGCCTTTTTTAATACATGACTTTCCTTCTCACTTGTTAAGTTATTCCCTTGGTTTCCACTTTATACATCATACTGTAATCGGTCCAATAGTATGACTTTTATTAAACATCTACCGGTACCATTTGTATAAGGGACATCAGATGCATATGGTTCTCTCCAAAATCAAAATTCTTGACTCGTATTTATTATGTTGTCCTTATACGCATGTTGCTTTACCATATTCTAAATCCTTACACCAAGTATGGTAATTAAATCCTATTAAGCTTTCTCGTACAACCTTTATGGATTATGTCGATAAGATTTGGTGCTTTCATCCATTCTTCTCTCAACAGTCGAGAGAAGACTCTAAGGTATACCCTTTGTACGTGGCTCCAAGACTACTCCTCCATCTACCCATGACCGGTTATCAAGATTGGCTATTGGGATGATACCATTTCTCAGTAGCTCTTACACAAACTTATCTAGTAGGGTGACATTGGCTTCCTATAACAACTTCCAATCACACGACATCTCGCGTCAGTCCCAACCGATATGTATACCCTTACTAAAATACTTTAAAACTTGACAAGTCGTTTCACAAAGGTGCCAACGTCATAATCTCCACGTACACTGTCGTCATAACTCCCATTATTCCGTGTCACACTTTTGTCCCAAGATTTCTTCCGTGAGACTGAAAGATCAACCCAACTCTCACTCGCCAGAGCACCATCAGTTCTACTTGTGGGGAATGATGTATGCCTTATAACTTGACTGATGTAGGACATGAACAACGTCATCTGCTTCCTCTCACTCTTTTAGTTCTTCTTACAAGGATCCCTCCGTACCAACTCCGATCTGTATCTTTCCTTAGTCAATAGGTAGGCGATTGCTCACAACAATTTTCTTTATACCATTACTGACGTAAGGGTCATTTCTGGCCGTCAACTCTCCCTCTAAAATTTTTAATTAGAATTACTGACTTGGACTTCTTCAGTGTTACTAGCACTCATATTGATTTGACTTCACAATTGTTGCAGTTGGTCTCTTTAAGGATTTTTCCGCATGTCGATAAGTTTTTTTGTAACTCTGTGGTTATTCTTCTTATCTTCCAACCAGCCACCACTAGTTAACTCACACATGTAACGTCTCAAGGGTTACCAATTAGTGTGCAGTTGACCTTCTACAAGATCATGGACTTACTTGTCTTCTATCCCTTTTGAAGTTTGATATACCTGGTGAAGACTCATCTCCTCCAGTTTCTCCGTCTATACTCCTTGAGCTCCTTTTACGTTACACTTCTTTTCTCTCTATACGATCGCTATACTCTTACAAGTCTAATTGTATCATTCCACTTTTGTCAACGGACTTATCCCAGTTTTCTACGATGACTTGAAGGTGTGTCTCCCTAATTCCTTTTCCAGTTCTCTGGTATACACCGTTAGTGTTAGTAACTTTATTTTTATGGACACTCGGGTCCACTAAGGTCATTCTCAAACATTCTTCCTCCTTGGTTGGTGTGGCTTTGTAATGTCGCCTTTATAGAATTTCGTTGTCTCAATTTTAGACTTCTTCTCTATTTCATACTTGCGTCTTGATTTCTTTCAAAATTATCATATTTATGAAGAAGTCCACCTGTCTCCATGGTTATGAAATTTACTTTTCATCTTTAAATTTGATTGTAAATGTCTGTCTTTGTACTCCTTTAGTCCTTCATATTTGGTCAACACCTTATCTTCTCTGGAATCTCATGCCCGTACTTGCCTATGGCGGCATCCACCTTGGTTGTAGTGTCATTTAACCCGCCGAGTGTACTTGTATTTTACCCCACTCGATTTGTGTTATGATATTATCCTCATCAATCTATGCTCTTATCATTCCTTACATGCATCCTTGAGTTTCAACTCTCGTCTTCATACTGCTACGTTCCTTGTACGACTTTCTATTACTTCTATCTAAGTAGATTTGATATTCTTCCTCATCCGATGGTTATTATTCTTAAGAATCATCTCATAGTTTTCACCTTCTGTCCACTCATTCTTCGGAAAATTGCAGGAATCACCAAGGTACCCTCGGGAGCGAAATGTTCAAATCCGGGTTTGTGTACCCTATCTTTAGATAGATACTCTATAAGATTTACTAACGTTTTTATCATGCGGCAATATTAAAATCATGATAACTCAACTAAAGGATGTCATATCCATTAGGGTATTAACATGCTACATATACATGTATAAACACATATTTATACAACCTACCTAATTATACAATATTATATATGTCCATATACTATTTACTATCATACTAAGTTGCAGAGATCCACGGATAGCGATGGTGGTCCGACGTACTACTATCCCAACAACCCGACTACGCACATGATTTTAAAATGAAACTTCATTTTGAAAATATTAGATCCCTTTTGGGGTTCTAGTTATTTCTTCATTCGGTCTTTCAGAAGATTTCAAGTGCCATTGTTGCCAACCCAGAGCTCTGATACCATAATGTAACACCCCAAATTCACCGAACTCGGGGAGCTACTGGTTAGGACCTCACAATGGGTCCCGACCTTGGTTTAACAACAACTTTACTAGGATCTTGCAACAAGACACAAATGTATTTAAAACAGTTTCAAAACATAATATTCTATTGTATGAATGTACACATGTGACAACCATACATAACATATCCATATATACAACATGCATGCCGAAAAGGAAGACTCCCCCATCCCCATCTAATGAGTACGTTGACCCGGCTGACCATCCATCCCGGTTCTCTCTGCCACTGTTTATCTCTACAAAATCTACAACACGGATAAACCGTTAGCTAACAATCTAAATATAAGTAGAATAAAGATAGCACAAACATGACTCAAGCAAAATAAAACAATCATCATGCTGGCACACAAACCGGTTATTATTTGATAACTTCGGTGATTCACTTTATTCTATTTTTAAAGTTGTGGCACGAGAAATCTTAAGATTTCTCGCCTCCGTTCCTTATCCAACCGGTGATGGTTTGGCACACCTCCGCCGGTGGCGTCCCCGCAAACCAAGTATGGACTAGTCTTGAAAGAAACCCCCAGCGCCCTCGGGCTAACTGAGCAGAATGCCACCGCCCGTTACTCTTAGGTCAAATATGTAAGTCGGTCGATAATTACTATGAAGTACTCTAATACACACATCATTCAAACACCACTATCATCATTCACACTCATATCGGAAAGCTAGCTAAGTAAGCCCAAAGGACTTACCTGAATTAAAACTGAAATCCTGTTATCTCAACTCGGTCCGTAACCGCAGAAACTCAACCGCCTGTTATACAAGGCAAGTGGATCAATAATGTATCTCACTTTCTTAGTCAATCGATTATAAGAAGCTACCAAAAATACCCCTATAAGGGTAACTGACCATTTTACCCTTGGTTCTGAAACTCTAGAAAAAATCTATAACAAAGTTCTAAATTATTCCTTGGGACTCGAAACCACACCCTAACTCTCAAAAGGAAGTTCTCAAAAGATTTAGGAGAGTTAAACACAATCTTGACTTTCCTAAAAAGTCTCTAAGGTCCGACTTTGGCTTAATATACGAGACTCGAATAAAAATATAAAAATTCAAAGAAAATTATATAAGTCTTTTATAATATTCATACTAATCATTAGGCCAAAGATCTCTCTAAATAACTACACCAAACTCTCTATATAAATCTCCCAAGTTGGTTCCAACATCCAGTAATTTCATACTTAGCAAAAAAAAATCTGCCTAATACCAAATTGCACAACTAGTCTACTTTGTAACCCTATAACTCTAAATACAATGGTTGGATCAAACCCAACTTTTGATACATCAAAGTAGGCATATCACTTTATATTCTATCAATATTTGGTATCCATCATGCAGATATAACACATTCATACCCAGATCCAAAAACTGCTTCACCACACTCTTTCTCCAACACTTAGAATATTTCAGCCAAAAAGGAGGAGTCTTGCATACCCAAATCTGGCCCCGAAGTTGGATCCTCAACACAGTTTTGAAAACTCAGAACATGAAATAGCTTCTTGAGATTGCTCCTAGGTTGTTATATATATTGGTTCAAAAACAGATTGGGACGACTATCAACATCCATATATATGGAGGGAAACATAAAGAAGATAGGTACGGGTCTTACTCGACCGACAGGGACGAGAGGAGGCATCAACACCAAGTGTTGTGGTTCCTCGAATGATGCAACGCGAAGGCAAGGCGAAGGCTAGACGCAAGGGAAGAGGCTACTTCTTTTGTTGTTGCTTGATAGCGTGACAAAAGGTTTGCCCGGTCTTCTTGCGTGCAAGGGAGTAGGTAACAAAGATGGTGAGACCGGTCTGCTGTTGTCCGAGCCAAACGCCACTGGTAAAGAAAAGTTGTTGCTCGTGACTAAAGTAAGGGAGGAGCCAATTCATGGACGATAAGGCAGATCTGAATGGAGAGAAGGAACACAGATCGGTACCTATGGAATGAAATCATTGGACGGACCGCTGCTCTTGTGCAGAGGGAACCAGGGAGTTGAAATGAACATCGGGACATGGAGTCCTTGCCTGGCCAAGCGTGTCTATATGGGACAAGGGTCATAGGGCTCCTCTGGTCTACAACAATTTATTGTGTTCCTTGGTGACGCTCAGAGACTCGATGGGAGGAGGAAAGCGTTTGATGCCGGCTAGGGTTCTCTGTAGGTTGAGATCGGTTTCCATGAGAGGAGGGAGGCGTGGAGACTCATTCGTCCGCTGTAGAAGGTAAGAATATCCCTTGGCTGCACAAGGAAACAATCACTCTCACTTGCTACTAGGGCGAGATACTAGTTCTGAGGATGGATACTAGGAAGATCAGATTTGCAACATCTCTTCGGTAGTCTTAGATAACATGAATGTGGACGGTTGAGTGTACGTGATTCCTAATCCTGGTGTGGATCTTCTCAGCGAAAAAAGGAAGTTAGGGCTGCTGCACTTACCATTCTTGGAGGAGGTGGAAGCTGTTGTACGTGGTGTGGGTGGGCTTCAACACTGCTAGCCTAGACGGGCTAATCTTCATGAGGAAGCGGGCCTATGTCCAAAGCAGAAGAAGAGTGATTGGCTGAGACAAGAAGGGAAAGTGGGCTAGAATAAGAGGAAAAAATAAAAGTGAGTTGAGAACTTGTCAAGGTCTTGTCATGACCTTGTCAGGAACTTGTCAAAAGAGTGTCATGGCATTGTCGTAGATATACACATTAGGGTTTGCATGCTTAGGGTTTGGTAAAACATTCATTATTTTATGTAAGTTTATACTTCCATAAAATGATAGGATTTGTGAAAGTAATTAACACTAGGTATCATATACCCAGATCCACGGGTCAAAATTTGGCTTGACTCGAAAATAATCGGAACTAAAATTTTGGATGTTACAGGATCAGGCACAAATCTGTCCCTCAACACTCATCTCAGCAACTCAGCAACTAGGCTCTTACATGAAAAACCTCACCAAAATTGCACAATTTAGGTACAAACCGGTCCGGTCTAAAATATTCAAAATTGCACAATTTAGGTACAAACTGGTCCAACCCGGAACCAACTCGGTCTGGACCGGATAATAACGGTCCGGTCCCGGTCTACGGCTCAGGATGTCATCAATTTACGGTCCACCGGTCCAGACCGTATGCATAACCCTAATCATATCCCATGATTGAAAGAGAAGGTTAATGATTACTTCCATATTTCGCGGTTATTGATATTAATGAACATTTTAATTAGACAAAATATTAAAAATAAATAGGATAGAGAAAGATGACAAATTAGGTAGGATCTTTACTTCCATATTTAACGGTTATTGATATTAATTGACATCTTTAATTAGACAAAATATTAAACATAAATAGGAGAGAGAAAGATGACAAATTAGGTAGGATCTTTAATTTATTTTCTAATAATTTTTTTCGATAAGATAGAAGGGGTTTAGTTTGTCTACATATAAACAAAAGTGTCAAGTTTATACTACATGTTACATAAACTACTTACTAAGTCAACTCATTCATCGACAATTAATGAAGACACGTCTACTTCTGGAGGAGAGCGGAGAGGTAGGAGACGAGGTTGAGGAAGGAAGAAGACCATTTGATGATTACCATGTCAAAAACTTTATTTGTCGGATTTTGATAAAATAATTTTAATTAGTCGGACTTTCATCACTTTTCATATAAGTTCGTTATCCAACTAACATATATTAACAAAAAATAACGATCTCGGAATTTCATCATTTTTTTTAACCATGTCAAGAACTTTATACGTTCGTTATCCGACTAACATAAATTAGCAAAAAAAATGTTTTTTTCCATGTCAAGATCACTTGATGATTACCATGTTTCGTATTTTTAATGAAAGAATTTGGTGAAGTAGGCTCTTTTTTGTGGGCTTTTGTTTTGTATAACCCTCTAATTTTTAACACTATAATTTTTTTACCACTATTACTCTACTAGGGGTATATTTATTAATTGAGATTATGCTATGTGCCTACTTAATAGAATAATATTGCTAAAAGGTCTATTCAGTAATATTGACCATTTTTAATTAGGCGGAGTTTAACCATTTTCAAAAAATTTCATATTTACTGAAAATGTATATATCATAATCTACGAAACGTGAGTTTGAGCTCGATTTTAAATTTAAAAAAAAAAAGTAGAGAAGATTACATTATTATTACTACGTAATTAAAAAAATACAAAACAAAAACGATAAACATAACTCCCAGTTTTAAACTGCGAGTTATAAATTTATTAAAAAAACACTGCAGGTCACCTATTATTAAAAAAAACTGAAACTCGTTGTTTGAAACTTTTTGATTATTCATTATAACTCGCAATTTCAAACGACGGATTTACTCCGAACTGAAATGTCTTCCTATTCTCATAAAATGTTTCATTCTGTACTAATATAAGAAATTCTTTTACTTTCTTATTATTTTAAAAAAATCCACTCTTCTGATGCCCTACTTTCTAAGTAATTCTATCAAATCTTGTCGATATCTATAATGTTTAAAATAGCAATAAGTAGTTCATATCAAAATTCTTTGTTATTTTGCTTAATTTGATGCCATTTATCTTAGTTGATGGAACCCTTCATGATTTATAAATTACATTTTGTTTTTATAGTGATTAAATGTACGATATATAACACGTGGGACTATATACAAATAATCTTACATATCAGTATTGTAACTGATGAAACGCATGACAAATCAATATATTCAAGATGGTAAATTATAAATATATAGTTGAATTGTATTCTTGCTCAATTGAAAGACATGTAAGTTAAACTTCGTTTGAAAACGAGTAGTTTATCGCAGTTGAAGTTTATTGATAATTGAAACTTATCGAGTATTTGATTAAACAAAATTTTTTATTGAAAGAATTGGGTAAAATAGACTTTTTTTTATAGACATTTGTTTTTTAGACCTCTCCAATTTTATCTATATATAATTTTACCTAAATAAAAAGAATTAGGTTGATAGGGGTATATTTACAAAATGAGTTTATTCTATAAGTATTTTTAATAGAGTAATAGTGTTAAAAGGCCTAGTTAGTCATTTTTTTTTTTATGAGTTTGATGGTATTTAAGAGAAGGAAATTGATCAAAATATGAGGATAAATTTACCAAAAGAAATTTACATTGTGTGTATAGTTATATTGTGATACATCATTCTAGAAAATATGATCATCATTAACAGTTTGGATTTCCGAACACCTATTTTATGATACAATCAATTATTTTCTAGTAATTTTAATTTAATATAACATTTATTTTATAAATCATCAACATATTCTCTCTAAAATTTTGACTAAGAGATATTAAAATTAAAATTTTTAATTATATATCTAGGTACGGTATATTAAATTTTAGTTTTATCGTATCCTTTTACATTAAATAAAAAATAACTAAATAAATATAACAATATTAAATAATATTTTTTGTTAAAAAACCAATGTTATTTACCTATCGATTAATAATATGTTACCATAACTTTTAAACTATAATAAAATTTAACCAAATTAATATATGAAAATATTAAAAATAAGAACATTTATTAATATAGATAATTTTATTTTTAAAAATTTTATATAATAAAATTTAACTAAATAAATATAGTTATATTAAACAATAACATTTATTAGACAATTTTTTTATTTCACCTATGGATATTTTTTTTTAATAATTATGCATTTAACAAAAAAAATATATTCCGATAAATTCGACTATGTGGAGCTATAAATAGTCATTACTTCTACCCTTATATCATCACCAAGAAAAATATTGAAAAGATTATTTGGCATTCTAACAATACTCATACTTAGGTAAGGGAGAATGGCAGCTGAGTTTCTCGTTCATGTAGCTATCTCCTTTGTCATGATTTTCTTCACTGCATATGCATCCGATCCTAATATGCTTCAAGACTTTTGCGTCACCGCTAACGATCCCAACCATACGAGTAAGTAACTACATATCGATTGAGTTTATTTTATCATTCTAGCCAAGTCTTTTGATATTGTATGACATTTTATTAACTCTATCAACCATATTGTACAAATGAAGCCGTATTTGTGAACGGGTTTGTGTGCAAAAACCCAAGTGAAGTAACATCGGATGACTTCGTCTTTAGGGGTATAAATAAAACCGTATTCAACGATGACCAACTAGGGTTGAGGGGAACCTTAGTGGGCGCATCAAATCTCCCGGGGCTAAATACAATGGGAATCTCAGTGACTCGACTTGAATACGCACCAAACGGTGGTCTATCACCTCCGCACTTCCACCCACGATCCTCGGAGATCCTAACGGTGCTCGAGGGAACCCTCCATGCAGGGTTTGTAACTGGTGCCAACAAGCTCTACTCCAAGATTCTCAACCAAAATGATGTGTTTGTCTTTCCTCAAGGGCTCGTTCACTTCCACTCCAATATAGGGAAGACTAAAGCCGTCTCGTTTTTGGCACTCGGTTCCCAAATTCCTGGAGTTGGACCCCTTGTTGATAAGTTGTTCGGGACTGACCCACCCATTTCCGTTGATGTTCTTTCCAAGGCCTTTCAACTCGATCCAAAGATTGTTGAAGACCTCCAATCCAAGAGTTATGAGCACTATTTGCCTAATTGACTTGTACTTCTAGTTGCAATAAAATAAGCATACTACTTACCTACGAGGTTAACCGTAGTACAAATAAATGTATGCATGCTTGAGCTATGGAGCTCAAAAGTTATCAGAATGGTTATTTTACGAATTTCATTATACTACCCGCCTTAATTATAAATATATAGGGATAGAATCAAGTAGTAATTTTTCTTACGGTATAGAGTAGAAACTTTTCGCAGTCAAACGATCTAACAAAATGAACTTTCCATGATGGAAGGACCATAAGTCTCTCTCATACTCCCACCCACCTTATTACCAATTTGCTAAGTTTGAAATTTTTAGTTTTCATTTTAAACACCACTATAGAGGTTGGTTACTTGTTTCGAAGGTGATAATGGTCGTTAGCAATGGCTATCAACCGTAATGACCGGTACATGACCGTAATATATTACGGTCATATACCGGTCATGTAACGACCGTTACAGTCGTGTAACGGTCGCTAAATGAAGAAAAAAATGTATGTAGCGACTGTTACACGACTGCGACGACTGAATACAGGCATTAAACAACATCAAAAACTTTTTTTATACCAACATTAATATTTCAACTATAATTGGTTTTATTATCTTTCCAAATTTAAAATTCTATTTAGTGATAAAGAATCTCGGTTACTATTCAATGTATCTCACCCATAAATACTTAAGTTGTCCTAAATCATGTATGTTCATTTTTTAATCTTATGGATGTTAAAAGGGAGAGATACATGCATGCTACAATAAAAAAAAAATACATAAACACACAGAATTGAAGAGAGAATATGCAGCAATGTACATAATATAGAACATCACAAACAACAGTTTATGTGGAGTTCGAGTTATGTATTTAAATTAATGCATAAGCACACATAATTCATAACATGTACACAAATTACTTCTCTAACATAAGTTGAATACAACATATACATAACAAACACCACTGTCAGCAACAAATCGAATTAGTTATACACTACATAAACGTATATTTACAGCAAACCCCAAAAATAATGTGTAAATAAATTAAAAACAGTTCACAATCATACTGGCATACACAACATTCAACACAAAATTACAATTAACTACTTACTTGGAACACAAATTACAGTTTCAATGCGAAAAAAACAATTTTGACGATGATAATTGGGATACCGTTTTCTTTGTGATTGAATGGACTTATCTATGCTAGATCTTCAACGACAAACCACCATTGAATCAATTGAAAAGGATTTCAGAGAATGATGTAGAACGATAGAGCAGAGGAACTGCATTTTCTTATTTCCGGAAAAAAGGATGAGGATATCATATCTAGGGTTGTGCAAAATCGGACCGGACCGGAAAACCGGACCGGAAACCGGACCAGACTGGAAAGTCAAACCGGAATTTACGGTCCGGTCTACGGTCCGGGTTTTCTAGTCTAAATTTAATTCAAATTTGTATTAATCCGAATTTTTATTTTTATTTTAAAACTATAATAATAGATAATATAAAATCATTAAAACTATAAATCATTTTGTCACAGTCTAGTTCTTTTTCGGATCATATTTTAAAAATAATTTAAAAAATACACTAACTAATTCTTTGTAACAATGTAGAAAAGAAAAAGACTATAAAAGCATGGAATATTTTGTATTCAAGTAAATCCTAATTTTAATCAGATTTCCTCGTAACATTTTCAAGTCAATCCTAATTTCAATCACATTTTCTCGTAACATTTATAATTATGCTTTGAATTAATTTAGATTTTTTTTTAAAATCCAAAATTTAAAAATTTGGATTTCAAAATTGACATATCAAATTATGTTAAATAATATGAAAATATTTTATAATAAACGATTATAAAATTTGTATTAAGGTTAATGGAAATATTTTATAGGAAATATTGTTATATCTCATATTGTAACCAATAAGATTTAAAAGTTAGCTCAGATTTATTTTGTAAAATCTATAATCCAAACAAAATCCATTGAAATCTCTAAATTCGGTTAGGTGATACAATATTTTTTTTAATATGATGAGATGAAATTATTTTTGTTGAATTGGCATGATGAGATGGAAAATATTTTAAATTTGACTTAAAAATATTATTGAATAATGGCATAATTGTAATTAAAGTATGACAAAATTGTAAATATTTATCAAAAAATCCTAGGTGGCATAGTTAAGGGGTTGACATGTGGACTAAAAGGGTTCTGTTTTAGTAGTATATATAGATACTTACACTACATACAAACTTTTTATGATAAAAGCTTACAAAAATTTAAATTGTGATAAATGATTTTTATATTAAATTAATAAAGTTATCTTTAAAACGTGTATGAAAAATTTTACCTATATAAACAAATTTATGTTTTTAAATTGACATTTAGAAGATTTTGCAGATTTTTATATGGTTTGTTGTAACTAAAAACAAATAACTACGTTATATTTTTATTTGCATACATTTTTACAATTTATTAATTTATATTAGTATTTATAGATCACTTTTTAAAATAAAATTTTAGGCTTCGAGAAACTTGAAATTGACACGTGGTAAAAGAAGCTGCTACTTTAATAGATATATAAAAGGGTAAAATGGTTAAGTATGCACATTTTGCATCCTTGAGTACAAAGTAGGTAGTTTTGTGTTTTCATTAACAAACCAGGCCCCTAGAGTATTAAAATAAATAATTTAATAATAACCAAAGTAAAGATCCCATGATCTTTCTCTCTCCAATTAAACAATATTTATTTCCAAAATTAATTATTGAAATTGAAGGAAATAACTGTTTGAGAAACATTAGCATCCACGATCATCCATAATTAGGATCTGTTTTGGACGGGATACGTTTCTCCATTTTCAACGAAATCATAGGACAAAGGTTATCGCCATTTTCTGGGTAAACGTTTGTGCGATTGGAAACTTCTACTGCATCGGTTTTTTGGTTTTAGCATCATCATCTATTGTAAATCGATTGTAACACCCCAAATTCTCGGAACTCGGGGAGCTACTGGTTAGGACCTCACAATGGGTCCCGACCTTGGTTTAACAACAACTTTACTAAGATCTTACAACAAGGCACAAATGTAATTAAAACAATTTCCAAAACATAATATTTTTAATGGTATGAAAGTACACATGTGACAGCCTTACAAACATACATAAAAATATATAACATGCATGACGTATGGAAGACTTCCCCGTCCCCATCTAATGAGTACGTGGACCCGGCTGACCATCCGTTCCGGATCTCTATGCAACTGTCTATCTCTACAGATCTACAACACGGATAAACCGTTAGCTAACAATCCAAATATAAGTAGAATGACAACAGCACTGTAAAATCCGGAATTTTTATTTCCGTCTATTTCCGTTATAAAATAGATCTCGATCAGTTGACCCATATTCGTCTACTTAGTTAGACATATTATTATAGGATTTATCATTTTATGTAGATTCATTCACATAAAATGATAGAATCTTTTAAATAGTTTATCATTTTATGTAGCTTACTTCCGCATAAAATGATAAAATTCTTAACTGATCTTAAACTATAATAAGCTCCATATCCGCCTAGTCCGTATATTTATGTGTCAGGATCTTGTCCAGCCAGAAACTCGCTAGTTTAAGGAGCCCGTCCGCAACCAATTTCAGCCCATCTATTACTCCATATTTCAGCCAACGGATCCAGCTTGCTAGCCCAGTCCAGCAGCCACTGCTCGCCCTTGCAGCGCCCAGCTGTAGCCCAGCCGCTACTGCTTGCCTTACCCAGTTCCAGCTCTAGTCCGCAGCCCAGCAACCCACTGTTGCGCCTTGTCCGTAGCCCAGCAGCCCACTGTTGTACCTTGTCCGCAGCATCATCTTCAGCCCAATAGCAGCAGCTTGCAAGCATCTTCAGCCCAATGTTTAGTCTTCAGCCACGCCTACTCTCAGCCCAGGGAAGACGGACCTTTGCTGCCAACACTCACAGCCCAGGAACAGCCCAGAATGGAGGCAAATCGTCCTAGTCAACAGCTGTTACAGAAGATCAGAAACTGCCTTATACGTTTAACCTTCTTGCCTTATTCTGCAGCCGTTATACACGCCAGTTTCTCTCCTGATCTCCGTCCAGATTCATCTTCGAAACAACTCCTCCCTTCTTCAGCGTGCAGGGTTTCCACCTTCTTCGTACGTGTGCTGCCATCCGGCCAGATCCGAATCCTCCCGTATACACTAACCTCCCGTGTACGCTCGCTGTGAAGAGATAGTCCGTCCTCTCCTGCACACGTCTAGCCCGTTCCAGACGTAGGAAGCACCCTGGGAGAAGCCAACGTACCTCACTGCCGGAGATCTCTCGTCCTCACGCCGCTTTCTGCTCTAAGGGGTGAGTCTTCGTCCCTCTCCTCCCTTTCCTTCTTCCTCTTTCCGGATCTGAACGTGACCAACGTGCAGAGGCAGTGGGATCAACCAGCAGGCTCGGTTTTGGTACAGATCGGAACCAACAACAAATTAACCTTCTAGCTGCAACCCGGTAAGAGCCTATACTTGGATTAAAATAGGTTTCCGATTAGTTTAAGGGGAAAGTTATTGTATAATCTTATGTATGAATACCGATTCCTTAATGTTAGATTGATGAGCTGCTGTAGTCGGCCTTGAGCATAGTTAATATAGTAATAGGTAGCTGCTGAAAGTTATACATAAAATGATAGACATAAGGGCTGCTGTAAAATTGAATTTTATGCCTTCAACTTTTAACTTATAAACTGCCATCTTGCCGACCAATGTTTGAGCGTTTGGATAAAGATCCACCGTTGAATTTTGGATATGTTGTAGACGGATATATGTAGTTTAGCATATTAAAAATTTGGGAAGAAATGAACGGTCGGATTAGAAGTTATGAGCTCCCGAAGTTAGGTAGTTGAGAAGTTTTGGTAAACTTAAGTTTTTGACTAAGTATAGGATTTGTAAGTGAAGTAGTCAACTTGGTGAATTATTATAAAATTAATGGCTGAACAGTTTAGAGGAATTTTTTCTCCTAAGGTTAGATAGAACCTCATAGATGATCTAGAGATTTAATTCGGAATTATATTAAGCTGTTAAGAATTTTATATTTAGAACCGAAGTTAGACCTTTACGACCTTCCGGAAAATAGAAACATAGGAAAAATGTCCGTTTGGAACTAAATAAAATTTTAGGAGTTAGAATATGATTTTAGAACCCCAAATAGGAGTTTAGATATGAATTCTAGATTTTTCGGGAATTTCGGGACCAAGGGTAAAATGGTCATTTTACCCTAAATTAACACTGTAACTAGTTATGTCTTAATACCTTATTCGATCTTAGAAGTTTTAGACTTCTAACTACGTGAGAGTGTGCTAATACACTTATCGCCTTTGACAGGCAACTGAGTTGCTACAGTTTACAGAACGAGTGGTTTACAAAGAGTCGAGCGTTATAACAAGTAAGTCCTTTGGGCTTACTTAGCTGACTTCTAAATATGAGTATAAATGATGATGGTGGTGTGTGATTGAAATGTTTAGAGAGATAGGTTGTGATATATAATTACCGACCTATATTTTGGCCTAAGAGTAACGGGCGGTGGCATTCTGCTCAGTAGCTTGCGGGCGCTGGGGGTTTCTTTCGGGACTAGTCCATACGTGGTTTGTAGTGATGCTACCAGTGGAAGTCAGCTAGACCTACACCAGTTGGATAAGGAACGGAGGCGAGAACTAATAATAATTCTCGTGCCACAACTTAAATTGAATAATGTGAATCATTTAAATAATAGATAATAAACGGTTGAGTGCCAGCATGATGTTTGTTTATTTTTGTTTCTGCGTGTGCTTGTGATGTTATCATTTTGCTTATATTTGAATAGTTAGCTAACTGTCGATATGTTGTTTAGATTTGCCACAGGTTAGAGCAGATGCCGAGTGATCCAGATGGTAGTGGTCAGCCGGGGTGTCGTACTTTAGGACGTTTTACAGTTTCTACATTTGTGGGTTTTACAGTTGAACCTTGTTTCCTTTCGTACTTTGTTATATTACGTTTTCCGGCTGTAGTTGATCTGGTCACATTCATGCATTATTAAGAACTATTTTATGATTTCTGGTTTTTCCTTATCTGTGCCTTGTTGTAAGATCTTGTTAAGTTGTTGTCAAACTAAGGTCGGGACCCACTGTGCGGTCCTAACCAGTAACTCCCTAAGTTGTAAAATTTGGGGTGTTACAACATGGTATCAGAGCTCTAGGTTGGCAACAATGGCACTTGAATCTTCTAAAAAGGTCATATAAGTAAATAAACAGAACCCGAAAAGGGTCTGAGTTTTCCAAAGAGAATTTTGGTTTTAAAATGCATACAGAGTCGGGTTGGGATAGAAAGTACGGATGACCACCACTACCTCTGCGGATCTCGGTAATCTTAGAATAATTATAGACTTGTACTGTTATGATAGATTAGCTAGTTTATAACTGTAGTTATCACTATTCGTGCAGATGGCACGTACTAGGGCTGCACAAGTGACTGGCCGAGGTAGGGGTCGTCCCCCCTTCCCCCAGTCAGACAGGATCGAGCTGATAACACCCCTACTGTTAGAGGGCGTGGTCGTGGGGGTAGACCTCCACTAGGGAGAGGCCGAGGCCGAGTTCCTCGAGAGGACCCACCTGCAGCCAGCATACTAGAGGCTGCTGTGGAAGAGGTAGCTGAGAGTGTAGGCCCCGAGGTTAGGCCGGAGACCGCTGCTAGGTCTGGAGCGCAAGGAGCACGTTCTACTGAGTCAGGACGTGTTTCTATTGGAGCATCTGAGTATAGGGAGTTCAGAGCCTATGTTGAGCGTAGGGAGGAAGCTGCCAGAGTTGAGAGGCTTACTCAGGTACCACCGGTGGTACCGGCTAGGTCAGCTCAGGTGACACAGGGAGTGTCTCAGGTGCCGGCTGTATCTGAGAGGAGGGCTGATACTGATAGAGCACCTACTGGGTCCAGAGCACCGAGACCGAATGAGTGGTTGAAGGCTTTCAACTCTCAGAAGGTCCCCTCATTCAGCGGAGAGATAGGGCTAGAGGTGGAGCACTGGATAGGGAAGATTGAGACTGCTTTGGAGGCAATACGTTGCCCTGAGGATCGACAGGTAGATTTGATACAGACCTGTTTCACAGATGATGCTCATTCATGGTGGCGTACCATTCGTGGCCGAGTCACCAGCTGGGAGCAGATGAGGAACATTGTTAGAGACAGGTACTGTCCAGTTTTGCTGAGGAGAGAGAGATTCCAGGATTTCATTGAGGCGGGATTTGAAGGTATCCCGATTGCTGCAGCTATAAAGAAATTTCAGAAAGAATTGACCTTACTTGGACCATTTGCACCTCCAGAAGAGCAGCATGTTTACCTTTTCTCCAGGAGGTTGAGAGAGAGTACCCGATCCTACCTGGCTGGATTCCGCTGTGAGACCTTGTCTGATTATCAGGATAGGGCCTCTGCTTATGAGAGAGATGGGCCAGCTTCTAGGAAAGCAGCTCAGTCTAGTGGGCCGGATAAGCGGCAGAGGACAGGACATGCTGGTAGCAGTGCAACAGTAGCAGGTTATGGTCGAGGACAGACTCAGGGGAGGTCCAGCTACCACTCAACAGTTCGGACTCCCGGTGGAGATCGACAGTGCTTTAACTGTGGTGGTCGTGATCACATTAAGACGGATTGCCCGAAACCACCTATCACTTGCTTCACTTGTGGGAAGCCGGGACACAGAGCTAATTTCTGCCGTCAGGGCAAGGCTCCTTCTCAGCAGGGATCTTCTCCTGCAGGTGCTGAGAAGAGTGTACAGAGACCCCCTCAGTACCGAGCTCCGAGTTAGCAGCAGCAGTACCGGGCTCCAGGACATCATGCTTCATACAGTACTGCACAGGGATCAGGTCGTGGCAGGGGACGTGGTAGCACCACTGACACTAGAGGAGGACCATCGAGAGTGTTCGAGCTGAGGAACACTGAGCAGCCTGCAGCACCTGCGACCACAGGTACTATTTGGATCCATGACTTACCTGTGAGAGTTTTATTTGATACGGGTGCTACGCACTCATTTATATCAGATGCATGTGTAGATAGGTTGTCCTTAGCTACAGTAGAGGGTGTACCTTTTGTGGTTGGGTTACCAGATGGGGGTAAGGTTAGAGGATCTCGAGAGATTTATGACTGCTCTATTCACCTGGGAGGCCGGATTTGGTTAGTAGATTTTCTAGTTATGCCCTTAGCCCATGAGGACGTGATACTGGGATGGATTGGATGACTAGGCATGGAGCAATCATGGATATTGGTAGGAGGACTGTGACTGTCGCCACGGAGGAGGGTCACAGAGTGATATTCCGAGGTTGGGACCTCGGAAAGTCTGGCACAGTTATCAGCGCAATGAGAGCAGCCAGATTGATAGCACAGGGTTGCGAGGCCTTCTGGTGTTATGCCATGAAGGAGCGCAAGAGCCTGACAGTAGAGGAGATACCAGTTGCCTGCGAGTTTGCAGAGGTATTCAGTGACGACTTACCAGGGCTACCTCCACAGAGGAATGTTGACTTTAGCATCGAGTTAGAGCCGGGCACGAGACCGATCTCGAAGGCCCCGTACCGCATGGCCCCGATAGAGCTGCTTGAGCTGAAGAAACAGTTAGAGGAGTTAGCAGAGAAGGGCTTCATACGCCCTAGTGTTTCTCCCTGGGGCGCACCAGTGTTATTTGTGAGGAAGAAAGATGGATCGATGAGGCTGTGTATCGACTACAAGGAGCTGAACAAGGTCACCATCAAGAATAAGTACCCACTGCCTCGCATAGATGATCTGCTGGACCAGCTGCATGGAGCGTCAGTATTCTCGAGGATAGATTTGAGATCGGGTTATCACCAGCTGAGGGTGAGAGATCAGGACATACCTAAGACGGCATTCCGGACTAGGTATGGTCACTATGAGTTTGTAGTGATGCCATTCGGGCTCACTAATGCGCCAGCAGTATTTATGGAGTTGATGAATGGGATTTTCATCGACTTCCTAGACCAGTTTGTAGTGGTCTTCATTGACGACATTCTAGTTTACTCTAGAAGTCGAGAGGAGCATGCCGGACACTTGAGGACAGTGTTACAGATTCTACAGGATAGTCAGCTATATGCTAAGCTATCCAAGTGTGAGTTCTGGATGTCAGAGGTGGCTTTCCTCGGCCATGTAGTGACTGCTGAGGGGATTAAGGTCGACCCGGCGAAGATTGAGTCAGTGTCCTCTTGGCAACCCCCGAAGAATGTTAAGGAGGTTCGCAGCTTCCTTGGATTGGCAGGGTATTACCGTCGGTTTGTGGAAGGGTTTTCCCTGATCGCCCGACCACTTACTTCTCTCCTAAGGAAGACTACTCGTTTCGTCTGGTCTGAGCCGTGTCAGCAGAGTTTTGAGGAGCTGAAGAGGAGATTGACGTCTGCTCCGATCTTAGCACAACCTGAGGGTACAGAGGACTTTGTAGTGTACAGTGACGCATCCAAGCTGGGCTTGGGGTGTGTCTTGATGCAGAGGGGTAAGGTTATAGCTGTAATAGCTAGGATTTCCGAATTCTAATTAATGTTGATTAACTTAATCTTTGATAGTAATTGGCTTATAACTCGCGTAGATTTCGCAAGTGATGAGTAAGAGTCCCACCGTTATGTTCCTGGCGCAATTTTGGACATTTGGGGAAATTTTTACTTTTTTCCCCGGGTAATTATTTTTACCCTCCGGTGTTATTTGGAGCATTTGGGAGCTCCAATTAATAAAAATGCAGTTGAGAGAAATGATCAGGACATCGGATATGTCCTAGATATGAAATAACATGGAGAGGCAAAACGGCCAAAAGAGTCGCTATTTCGTTTCTTAGTGGCTAAGAAAGACGGCTTAGGAATACACGCTTTCCGAGGCAGTTGTGTAATAATTATCCCTACAATATTCCAGATTTAATGTTCCAATCTCGAGAAGTTTGGAGAAAGAGGTTCGACCCGCCTTTTGATCGGTTAATGGATAATTATCGACTTTACTAAAGGATAATTATCGTCTTCACTATAAATAGCGGAAAATCCTTTATTAATTCATTTCCTTTCACGTTTTCTCGTAAAAGCTCCGATTTCTCTCAACCTTCAAACTCAGATCTACTCTCCGTTTCTAATTCAATTTCAATTCCGTTTGAGTTTCTGGATTCCTCTCTTCATTCTCTTCATAACGGTACCGAGTTTCTGCATTTCCGAGTATATGGAGGGCTGATCGAGCATATATGTCACCAGGACGGTTCCGTCGCTCAGATTCCGATGAATTTGATGATGTCCATGCGTAGCCTGCGTCGTTGTGATTCCGAATCTTCTTTCAGATCGTCAATCGGGTTAGTAACGAATAAGTTATGAATTTATTCGTTTTCCGTACTGCGATTTGGCCTAAATTGACTTTAGGCTTGTCAAATAGGACAATTAGAAATTCCATTATGGTCGTTATATTATTCTGGTGATTATGGGTTCTTGTTTGATCAAATCTGATGACAGGGGGTTTAGAAATTGCCTGCGGGCAAAACGTTATTCTGGCGAAATCTAATTAATTAATTAAAGGTTAATTAATTAAATTAGGATTAAAATTGAGATTGAGGAATGTTGATTAGATACTACCTTGAGATTTGAGGAATTGTGAGCTATGTTGAGATATTGAGGTTTAGTTGGTGGTGAGGCTTATAGATTGATTATGATCCTTATGGATCCCTTTGGGTCTAGGTGTGACCCCTTTGATGAATAGAGGTTGATATATCTCTTTATGCCTTTTTATAGGCCGTGTTGTCCCTCCAGTGTAGAGGTGATCGTGGTTGATTTTGTACGAGGTTGAGGTAAGTCCGTAGGACTTACTTAGTTACCATCCCTATATTGGGTGTTTACATGAGTGGTGTGTGCTTTATATGTTTGCTATGATAGCATGAGTTGTCGTTTTTATCGACCTATGTTCTATTGACTGCCCCACTGCGTGGCTGTGATAACCTTTCCCTTTCATCCCGCCGTGGAGTCTGGGAGGTTCTCTGATGTCAGGCCGGACTGGTTTACAGGAAGGGCGCAATCCACTCCCATAGGGTACACGGATTGTGTGATCGATACTCGTACAGCTGGACATTGTACTCAGAGGCGGGGATGTATCGGTCCTCGTGTCACATACTTTCATCTATCTATATACATATACGGTTTTTGAGTGAATGGTCATTATATAAAGATAATAAATGGGTAAATGTGTGATAGCATGCTGATGTGTTTATCTTTCATGATTGTGCTTGTGCTTATGCATTACCTCATATATGTATGGTTAGCTAACGGTTTCATACCGTGTTGTAGATGTTTACAGGTTAGGCGCTACTGGGTGATCTGACAGGGTGACAGGCCGAGGACTCTCGTACATTAGGTGGTTGGTTTGGGGTTGTTATGTTTCCCCTCCTGCGTGAGGATGATCTTTTGTACCTCCTATGTGAGGATGTCGTTTTATATACTCGGCTATGTTGTTTTTTTCTTTGGGTCGTACAGTTTATATTGTTTTATGTATTTGTTTTATATCTGTCAGTGCCATGTTGTAACGTCCAGTGAACTTGTTGTCAGGCTAGGGTCAGGATCCATTGTGAGATCCTAGCCCAATGTGACATCCCGAGTCCCGCGGATTCGGGGTGTTACAATAGCATATGCATCTCGACAGCTGAAGACGTATGAAGAGAACTACCCCACTCATGACCTGGAGTTAGCAGCAGTAGTGCACGCTCTTAAGATCTGGCGTTATTATCTCTATGGAGCGACCTGTCAGATCTTCACAGACCATAAGAGTCTGAAGTACATATTCACTCAGCGGGAGTTGAATAACCGCCAGAGGCGGTGGCTAGAGTTGATCAAGGATTTCGACCTTGAGATTCTTTACCACCCCGGAAAGGCGAATGTTGTTGCTGACGCTTTGAGTCGGAAGACGCCTCAGGAGAAGGCGATAGCTCGGTTGACAGTACAACCACAGTTACAGAGAGACTTAGCTTGGTTGGAGGTAGAGATCCAGTTCCCCGATACAGCTCATCAGTTAGCCACCTTAGAGTTACTTCCTGACCTGTTGGGTGAGATCCGACAGAAGCAGGAGACCTGTCCGACTTTGACCCGGATCCGAGACCGGATGTCACGAGATGAGTCACCTCAGTTCACTATCGGTGCCGATGGAGTGATGAGACGACAGGACCGTGTCTGTGTGCCATCGGACAGTGAGCTGAGACAGAGGATACTAGGTGAGGCTCACGTTACCCCTTACTCCGTACATCCAGGAGCGAGTAAGATGTATAAGGACGTGAGACGTTCCTTCTGGTGGGGTGGTTTGAAGCCCGATGTGGCCCGATATGTAGCCCAGTGTGCGACCTGTCAGCAGGTCAAGATTGAGCATCGTAGATCCGGAGGAGAGCTACACCCACTTCCAGTACCACATTGGAAGTGGGAAGACATTTCTATGGATTTCGTTACCGGATTGAGGCTCAGCAGAGGTTTTGATGCCATTTGGGTAGTGGTAGACCGTTTGACCACGTTTCATTCCGATTAAGGAAACGTGGCCGGTAAGTCGTCTAGCAGAGGAGTTCACCAGGCACATAGTGAGACTCCATGGAGTACCGAGGACTATCGTCTCCGACAGGGATGGGTGTTTTACCTCGAGGTTTTGGCAGCAGGTACATACTACTCTGGGGACGAGTCTCCACTTTACCACTGCCTACCACCCACAGACGGACGGTCAGTCCGAGAGGACCATTCAGACCTTAGAGGACATGTTGCGGGCATGTGTACTAGATTGGGGACAAGTATGGTCAGATCATCTCCCACTGGTAGAGTTTTCATATAATAACAGCTGGCATGCATCTATTGGGATGGCACCTTATGAGGCTTTGTACGGACGGAGATGTCGTACACCGCTATGTTGGGATGAGCCTAGCAAGGCTGATGGAGTAGTACCAGATCAGATACAGGACAACATCGCCCGGATTGCCTTAGTCCGGGAGTTGAGAGTGTCACCTACGAGAGGAGTTAGACGTTTCGGCATTAAGGGGAAGCTGAGTCCCCGATATGTCGGTCCATTTGAGATCTTAGAGAGAGTCGGAGAGGTGGCCTACTGACTAGCACTGCCACCGAGATTAGAGGGAGTACACCCAGTTTTTCATGCATCTCAGCTGCGAGAGTACATACCGGATCCTAGACACGTCATCAGTCATGAGGATCTGATAGTCGAGCCAGACCACACTTTTGTGGAGTATCCAGTAGCCGTCCTAGAGCGTAGTATGAGACGTCTGCGTTCTAAGGAGATACCGATGCTGAGGATTCAGTGGTCTAGACGAGGAGCTGATGAGGCTACCTGGGAGATAGAGGAGAGTATTAGACGTAACTACCCTAAGTTCTTTGCGGAGTTAGCCGCTACCTCAGTATTGACGGGTTAGTATTAAGACGATACCTTGTATGATTTCTGTGATTATATGCTTAAATAATTGTTTATGTCTATGTGCTTGATGACGTGAGTAGCTGCATGCTAGAATATAAATCTTGAGGGGAAATGTATGGGATAGGTACCTTATTCTAAGTTTCGGGACGAAACTTATTTTAAGGGGGTACTGATGTAAAATCCGGAATTTTTATTTCCGTCTATTTCCGTTATAAAATAGATCTCGATCAGTTGACCCATATCCGTCTACTTAGTTAGACATATTATTATAGGATTTATCATTTTATGTAGATTCATTCACATAAAATGATAGAATCTTTTAAATAGTTTATCATTTTATGTAGCTTACTTCCGCATAAAATGATAAAATTCTTAACCGATCTTAAACTATAATAAGCTCCATTTCCGCCTAGTCCGTATATTTATGTGTCGGGATCTTGTCCAGCCAGAAACTCGCTAGTTTAAGGAGCCCGTTCGCAACCAATTTCAGCCCATCTATTACTCCATATTTCAGCCAACGGATCCAGCTTGCTAGCCCTGTCCAGCAGCCACTGCTCGCCCCTGCAGCGCCCAGCTGCAGCCCAGCCGCTACTACTTGCCTTACCCAGTGCCAACTCTAGTCCGCAGCCCAGCAGCCCACTGTTGCGCCTTGTCCGTAGCCCAGCAGCCCACTGTTGTACCTTGTCCGCAGCATCATCTTCAGCCCAACAGCAGCAGCTTGCAAGCATCTTCAGCCCAATGTTTAGTCTTCAGCCACGCCTACTCTCAGCCCAGGGAAGACGGACCTTTGCTGCCAACTCTCACAACCCAGGAACAGCCCAGAATGGAGGCAAATCGTCCTAGTCAGCAGCTGTTACAGAAGATCAGAAACTGCCTTATACGTTTAACCTTCTTGCCTTATTCTGCAGCCGTTATACACGCCAAATTCTCTCCTGATCTCCGTCCAGATTCATCTTCGAAACAACTCCTCCCTTCTTCAGCATGCAGGGTTTCCACCTTCTTCGTACGTGTGCTGCCATCCGGCCAGATCCGAATCCTCCCGTATACACTAACCTCCCGTGTACGCTCGCTGTGAAGACATAGTCCGTCCTCTCCTGCACACGTCCAGCCCGTTCCAGACGTAGGAAGCACCCTGGGAGAAGCCAACGTACCTCACTGCCGGAGATCTCTCGTCCTCACGCCGCTTTCTGCTCTAAGGGGTGAGTCTTCGTCCCTCTCCTCCCTTTCCTTCTTCCTCTTTCCGGATCTGAACGTGACCAACGTGCAGAGGCAGTGGGATCAACCAGCAGGCTCGGTTTTGGTACAGATCGGAACCAACAACAAATTAACCTTCTAGCTGCAACCCGGTAAGAGCCTATACTTGGATTAAAATAGGTTTCCGATTAGTTTAAGGGGAAAGTTATTGTATAATCTTATGTATGAATACCGATTCCTTAATGTTAGATTGATGAGCTGCTGTAGTCGGCCTTGAGCATAGTTAATATAGTAATAGGTAGCTGCTGAAAGTTATACATAAAATGATAGACATAAGGGCTGCTGTAAAATTGAATTTTATGCCTTCAACTTTTAACTTATAAACTGCCATCTTGCCGACCAATGTTTGAGCGTTTGGATAAAGATCCACCGTTGAATTTTGGATATGTTGTAGACGGATATATGTAGTTTAGCATATTAAAAATTTGGGAAGAAATGAACGGTCGGATTAGAAGTTATGAGCTCCCGAAGTTAGGTAGTTGAGAAGTTTTGGTAAACTTAAGTTTTTGACTAAGTATAGGATTTGTAAGTGAAGTAGTCAACTTGGTGAATTATTATAAAATTAATGGCTGAACAGTTTAGAGGAATTTTTTCTCCTAAGGTTAGATAGAACCTCATAGATGATCTAGAGATTTAATTCGGAATTATATTAAGCTGTTAAGAATTTTATATTTAGAACCGAAGTTAGACCTTTACGACCTTCCGGAAAATAGAAACATAGGAAAAATGTCCGTTTGGAACTAAATAAAATTTTAGGAGTTAGAATATGATTTTAGAACCCCAAATAGGAGTTTAGATATGAATTCTAGATTTTTCGGGAATTTCGGGACCAAGGGTAAAATGGTCATTTTACCCTAAATTAACACTGTAACTAGTTATGTCTTAATACCTTATTCGATCTTAGAAGTTTTAGACTTCTAACTACGTGAGAGTGTGCTAATACACTTATCGCCTTTGACAGGCAACTGAGTTGCTACAGTTTACAGAACGAGTGGTTTACAAAGAGTCGAGCGTTATAACAGGTAAGTCCTTTGGGCTTACTTAGCTGACTATTAAATATGAGTATAAATGATGATGGTGGTGTGTGATTGAAATGTTTAGAGAGATAGGTTGTGATATATAATTACCGACCTGTATTTTGGCCTAAGAGTAATGGGCGGTGGCATTCTGCTCAGTAGCTTGCGGGCGCTGGGGGTTTCTTTCAGGACTAGTCCATACGTGGTTTGTAGTGATGCTAACAGTGGAAGTCAGCTAGACCTACACCAGTTGGATAAGGAACGGAGGCGAGAACTAATAATAATTCTCGTGCCACAACTTAAATTGAATAATGTGAATCATTTAAATAATAGATAATAAACGGTTGAGTGCCAGCATGATGTTTGTTTATTTTTGTTTCTGCGTGTGCTTGTGTTGTTATCATTTTGCTTATATTTGGATAGTTAGCTAACTGTCGATATGTTGTTTAGATTTGCCACAGGTTAGAGCAGATGCCGAGTGATCCAGATGGTAGTGGTCAGCCGGGGTGTCGTACTTTAGGACGTTTTACAGTTTCTACATTTGTGGGTTTTACAGTTGAACCTTGTTTCTTTTCGTACTTTGTTATATTACGTTTTCCGGCTGTAGTTGATCTGGTCACATTCATGCATTATTAAGAACTATTTTATGATTTCTGGTTTTTCCTTATCTGTGCCTTGTTGTAAGATCTTGTTAAGTTGTTGTCAAACTAAGGTCGGGACCCACTGTGCGGTCCTAACCAGTAACTCCCTAAGTTGTAAAATTTGAGGTGTTACAAGCACAAACACAAGCAGAAACAAAAATTAAACAAACATCATGCTGGCACTCAACCGTTTATTATCTATTATTTAAGTGATTCATCTTATTCAATTTACAGTTGTGGCACGAGAGCTATTAACAGTTCTCGCCTCCGTTCCTTATCCAACTGGGTGTAGGTCTAGCTGACCTCCGCCGGTAGCATCACTACAAACCGAGTGTGGACTAGTCCCTAAAGAAACCCCCAGCGCTCGCAAGCTAACTGAGCAGAATGCCACCGCCCGTTACTCTTAGGCCAAGTATAGGTCGGTAAATATTTATCACAACCTATAACTCTAACATCTCAATCACACACCACTATCATCATTCATGCTCATATTTAGAAGTCAGCTAAGTAAGCCCAAAGGACTTACCTGGTATAAAGCTCGGCTCTCTGTAATCCAAACTCGCTCTGTAAACTGTAGCAACTCAGTTGCCTGTCAAAGGAGATGAGTGCATTAGCACACTCCCACGTAATTAGAAGTCTAAGACTTCTAAGATAAAAGAACGTAGTAAAACATAACTAGTTACAGTACTAATTTAGGGTCAAATGACTATTTTACCCTTGGTCCCGAAACTCCCAGAATTTCCAAAATTCATGTCTAAACTTCTATTTGAGACTCTAAAATCATATTCTAACTCCTAAAGTCTAGTTTGGTTACAAACTGGCATTTTTCCTATTTTCCTATTTTCCGAAAGATCGTAAAGGTCTAACTTCGGTTTCAAATATAAAATTCGTAAAAGCTTATAAAAATTCCGAAACAATTTTCTAGATCATCTATGATGTTCCCTCTACCCTTAGGAGCAAGAATTTCTCAAAACTGTCCATCCATCATTTTTATAAAAATTCCAAAGTTGGTTACAACACTTGAAGTTTCCTATACATAGCCAAAATCTGAGTACACTTTGAAAAATCATAACTCCTAAACCACTCACTGGATTTATCCCAAATTTTGATATGTTCTACTATAACATCTTACCTATAATATATCCAAAATTCAGCCGGAAAGGATATCAAGAGCTTATTCAAAATCATCTCACAAAACAGCATCACTTGCTGTATTCCCCCAACACTCAGCACATATATAAAAACGTCAACTTTGAAACACAATAACTCTCGAACCGTAACTCCGATTCTTCCCAAATTTTAATATGATCTACAACAAGATGTCAACTATATCATATCAAAAATTCAAGCCTAACAGAGATCAAAAGCCTATTCAAAACTATCTCACAAAACAGCATCCCATGCTGTTTTTCTCAACTCAGCACATTTATAAAACTGAACTTTGAAACCCCATATCTCTCAAACCATAACATGGATTCCTCTGAAATTTTAGTATGATTTACTTTGAAATACCATCTATAACATATCCGAAAAATAGCCAAAAAGGAAGAGTATAGCTTACCCAAAATTGGACCCGAAGTTGACTGCTCGTAAATGTTGGAAAGCTGAAAAAGAAGTAACAGCTCCTTGTAATTGCTCCTTTGGCTGCAAAGTATGGGTTCTAGGATGACTTAGCAGCAGCTACGCATATATATATATATAAACGGAGGGAAGGAAGAGCATGTCATACTCACTATAATCTCGACAAGGAGGGAGGAGGGTCCTTGGCTTGCTTTAAACCACTTTCATTTCTTTGCAGATATTGACAGCCAAGGCAACGCAGTTGCTTACTCAGACAGGGGAGGAAAGTTGTTTACCCGACTACTCCCAGACGCATAGAGACGATCCAAGCTCGATGTCCACTGGGCCATTGTGGTTTGCAAGCGCTGAGACGAAAACTACTAGATCCAATAGCACCCTGCTGCACTAGATAACTTCGCAAGGTTAGGGTTGTTAGCAATCACCCTTGATTTTCTTAATCGACAAAAGGGGTGCAGAAGGTTGAGTCTAACATTGGCGTTTGTCCGGCGTAGCATGGCTCTATTCCATCGATCGAAAAACCCGCCAATCACTGCGCAAGGCCGACGTATCCTGGCTGGTTCTCTTCGTGCAGATTTGTTGCCGTTTGTGTGCAGCAGTGGCCGATGGAGATGAGTTATTTGGTTGCTGCTGTGACGAAAGGGATCTTGGGAGTTGCTGCGATGTATCTGGACGTACATGAAGGCAGGCGTGGGGCTGGGGACAGTTAGAAATAAATGGAAGGAAATATTTATTGTCCCCGGCTGTTACGTTTTGAAGGGGAGAGAGAGATCACTCTTGCTTGCTGGGCTAACGTGAGGCAAAGCCTTTGGGCTAGACTGGAGGCCTGGCTGCTGAATCCTGGGCTGCGCACTGGGCTGAAGGCTGGACGCTGGGCTGGAGCTGTGGATCCACGGTGCTGAAGTTGGGCTGCGGACAAGCTGCTGAAACTGGCGAGTTTCTATGCTGGGCAAGATGGCCCTGCTGGGCTGAGGCGGACACTGGGCGCTGGGCAAGCTGATGGCGGCTTCTGGGCTTGTCACAGACTCGTCACAGACTTGTCTGGCCTTGTCACAGACTCGTCACAGACTTGTCTGGCCTTGTCACAGCTTCGTCACAGACTTGTCCAGACCTTGTCACAGCTTCGTCACAGACTTGTCCAGACCTTGTCACAGCTTCGTCACACACTTGTCAACGACGAGTCATATTCTAAATTAGGGTTTGGGGCTAAACTTATTATTTTATGTGAAGTCAAGGGATCGGAACGGGTAGGCTACAGAATAGACGGATACAGATCATGTTATAGTTTAGGATTGGTTATAATAATCCTATCATTTTATGTGAAGGTAAGCTACATAAAATGATAAAATTTTATAAAGATCCTATCATTTTATGTGAAAGGAAGCTACATAAAATGATAAATTTTATAATAATGTGTTTAACTAAGTAGACGGATATGGGTCAACTGATCGAGATCGGGTTTGTTACAGAAATAAACGGAATAAAAATTCCGGATAATACATTAGTACCCCCTTAAAATAAGTTTCGTCCCGAAACTTAAAAGAAGACTCGTAATGTCGGAGTCCATGCAAACGAATTTAAGCGCCGGAAAGAGGTCACAACGGTCGAGTTCTGATTTGTTTCTGAAATAGCCGGAAGAAATATTCCCGGGTATTACATCAATCCCACCTTAGGATAAGTTTCGCCCCGAAACTTAAAGTACGTCAGTCATAAGGTCAGCCCTCAAGGTACGAATCTAGTGTATCTACTTGTTACCGTACAAGAGTCATCGTTTCCACATATAAGTATCCCGCATATTAAGGTCACTAATAACACACATCCCGACTAAGCACTCGAGCATGAAAATAAACAAGTAGTCAGACAATATAACACAAATATAAGGCCAAACCCTAACTCGTCGCTCCCTAGATTACACTATCTCCACAAAGGTCTCTGAAAGGTTATGTCTCATACTACCCATAGTATCCAAGGTGGCCTCGTCGGCTTTTATAAAACCACTAACTCTGAAATCTTTTCATGTACAGACTTCACAAGTGCCTACTACCACGTTCTAGTGTGGTAACTAGATATCTCACCGGTATCATCCGGCTTCATTGCCCGATTCTCTAAGCCGATGTCCTAACTTTTGTCTGGTAAGTATACCTCTAACTGAAACCGTAGAAAACTAGGGTTACACTCTCCAATAGGGTGAGGTTTACTAGTCCATCAATCACTTATAAACCACTTTACAGCCTCGAGTGGTCACATTTTGCAACTCACCTCCAGGTCTTTTGATGACCGTACAGAAAATAACCTATTTAACTTTCTTCCCTTCGCTATGTTTACTTGACTACACACTCAGGCCAAAGGTCTTGGACCTCCGCCAGCACTTCACCAAGTGTCTAATGCTCTTTGTATCACGACTCACTTGTCTTTTAATGTGGCTCGGTCATCTTATTCCTCAGGTAAGGAGTCATCCCTTTACCCTTTTCCGGTCTAGCAGTGGAGACACAATCTAGTGGTCATCATCTGTATTCACTTGGCATTATTATAATATTTATGGATATCTAATATATTGTTAGCTCAACCTTAGGCTTCTCACATATTTTTATTTATTTATTTATTATTATTATTATTTTTTATTTATTTTTATTGTTTTTTTGTCTTGAGTGACATACAATATGTCCGGAATGACGGTATTAGATACAAGGTGATCTCACATCACCGTCATTTGCTCACACTACTTAATAGTTGTTAACATTGTATTGTGTCCTATAATATTCCTCTTACTCAAAACGCAACTCGACTCCGTTCCGAGATAAAATTCTGGTTATACTCCATTCTTGAGATTATGTTTTCTATATGTACGAGTACTGGTCTGTAAGTACACTCCCGTAGCTTCCTTTTCTTATCTGTCTTTCGATTCAACTTGATAGTTACTCACCTTGAGCTTGTTAGTGCAGGCACTACACAACACCTTTATTACTTCGTTACTTCCTTTCTCATTTTATCAAGAAACTCGTTCTAAAGTACCATGCTAGGTATTAAATTCCAAATTTACTGGTCTTCCAACATGTGACTAGGTCGGCATGCTTCACTTGGATCTATAATGGGGTACCACTCTCTTTCTATACTTCTGCGTGCACATACTTTCTCGTCTATCTAGTTGGTGATACAGTTCCTCGACAAAAGTTCTTGTCACTCCACGTAGCCTATTTCACGTTCCTTCTAAACGAAACGCATTTCACCAATTATCATCGTCTTAAACTCGACACGTCATTTGTTGTACTCTCGAGTTTCCGGTTCTGTGGGTTAGGACTCATCACGCTTTCGCTGCGCTACTTTGATAATTATGTTGTCACCCGCTAATCGTAAGGACATTTTCCGTGAGTCCAAATTGATGGACCCAAAATTCTCCCTCTCAATTACACCATAAGTCCTATCCGGATGAAATACCAAGTACCTTCCTTACTTGCCTTAAGGGACTAAGATAACGGTTGGAAGACGACCTCTTCCGTTTACTTTTGGAATTCTTCTAACACGGATCCAAACTTCCTGACTCGACTGAAGTTTGATCTTAACCAACAGAGAAGTAACCTCTAACACGATTCTCTCTATACCTTTAGTTGTCTAAGTAGATTTTCGTTGTCTACTTGAGGAACTCCTCCAAAGCATCGGTATAGTTAATTCAATAATCCTCAATCACAGATATCTCTTCTTAACTGTACATAGCTCGTCAATCCCCAAACAAATCTTGCACGTCCTCAGTTGATGTCGGTCAGTCAATAGTTGACTTATCTCCATTTCCGGGACTTACTTTTCTCATACCTCTTTTGCCGTTGAATTTCCTGGCGGGCACTACTTACTCGAGTTCATCAATTTATACTCCTTTAGCTCATTCTACATTACAAACTTCCAGTTCCCCCGTGAACTAACTCCATTTCTCGAGTCCAACTGTGTCATCCATCTGATATCAATGGTCCTTTCTAGATCTTCTACTATAGCTTGTAAGCACGTCTATGCGACTCTCATGACCTTAACTTCCCTCTACTTGCGGTTTATCTAGTAGGGAATGCTACACACACTCTGTCTTGATTGACATAGAACCTTATCAAAATCATATACTCCTTACTCCTCTAGTTCTTCTTTTATAATCCATCTGTACTAACTGTGATATGCACCCTTTTCCTAGCCAGTAGGTAGTAAATCCCTCACACGCTTCCCTTGGTCTTCAATGACATAAAGGGGGTCCTTTCTGACCGTCTAGTCTTTCTTCTTAAGTTCTTAATTAGGGTTCCTTGCTCGAACTCACTCCATGTTATTATTAAGGTACTAGCACGCGGATCGATTTAGCTTCACATTTGTCGTTGTTGATCTCTTGAAGGGTCCTCTAGACGTCTATAAAATTCTTTCATCATTCTATGGTTATCCTCCTTATCTGATAACCAGTTACCACTGGTTGACCCGCACGTGTTATGTCTCAATTATTACTGACTGGTATGTAGTTGACCTTCCATAAGATCACAGACTTATTGTTCTTCTATCTCTTTTGAAGTTTGATAGACTTGGTGAAAATCTATCTCCTCTAGTTTCTTTGTTAATACTCTTTCAGTTTCTTCCACAGTCTACACTTCTCTTGTTCTCTTATGAGGTCACTATACTCTTCTGAGTCTAGTCCTAGCATTCATTTGTCGTCAATGAGTTCATCAAGTCTTCCACATTAGCTTGTAAGCGTGTCTTCGCGATTCTCCTTACTTTAGTCATCATCTGTTTGCGGTTCTCTGGTATGAACCGTTAGTGTTGGTAACTTAAATCTCTTTGTAAATGAGAAATTATTGCGGACCCTTGAGTCCACCAATCTCATTTTCTCACATTCTTCCGAATTGGTTGGTGTAGTTCTGTGATTCCACCTTTATAGAAATATGTTGTCGAAATTTCAAACTTCTATTGTATTTGATACTTGTTTCATGATTTTTTTCAAAATTCTTGAATCTTTAAGGAAGTCAAGCCATCTCTATGATGAAGAAATTTATTTCTCATCTGTAACTCTTTTTTTTTTTTCAATTTCTGTCTTTGTACTTCTTTAATTCTTCACATCGGGGTCAACACCATATCTTCTTTGTACTCTCAGGCCCATACTTGCCTATGGCGCCGTCCACCTTTGTTGCACTGTCATTTAACCCGCCAAGTGTAGTTGTACTCGACACCACTTAATTTGTATTCCGATTTTGTCCGCTTCAATTTGCGCTTCTTATCAGTCCTTACGTATATTCTTGAGTTTCATCTCTCGTCTTCCCACCGCTAAATTCCTTGTATGGACTTCTATCACTTCTATCTGAGTTTATTTGATATTCTTTCTTATCTAATTATTCTCGTGGTTCAGAATCATCTTTTAATCTTCAGTTTATGTCAACTCGTTCTTCAAATGATTGTAGGAATCACCAGAATGTACGTCAGGACACATTACTTTACTCCGAGGTCGGAGTCCATTATTTTCCTATAGAGATACTCTTTACGATCTACTAAAATTTTATCATAAGGCGATGATCGCATGATATTAACTCAACTAAAGTATATTTCCTATCCTTTAAGGTACTAAAAAGTTACATGCGTATAGATATACATATAACTTACATAAACATACAATACTATAAGTCCACAAACTATTTCTCATCTACTAAGCTGCAGAGATCCACGGAGAACGATGGTGGTCCGACGTACTACTAACCCAACAACCCGACTATGCACGTGTGTAAAAACAGAAATCCGTTTTGAAAATCTTAGACCCCTTTCGGGTTCTAGTTATTTTATACATTCGGTCTTTTAGAAGATTTCAAGTGCCATTGTTGCCAACCCAGACCTCTGATACCATGTTGTAACACCCCAAATTCTCGGAACTCGGGGAGCTACTGGTTAGGACCTCACAATGGGTCCCGACCTTGGTTTAACAACAACTTTACTAAGATCTTACAACAAGGCACAAATGTAATTAAAAAAATTTCCAAAACATAATATTTTTAATGGTATGAAAGTACACATGTGACAGCCTTACAAACATACATAAAGATATATAACATGCATGACGTATGGAAGACTTCCCCGTCCCCATCTAATGAGTACGTGGACCCGGTTGACCATCCGTTCCGGATCTCTATGCAACTGTCTATCTCTACAGATCTACAACACGGATAAACCGTTAGCTAACAATCCAAATATAAGTAGAATGACAACAGCACAAACACAAGCAGAAACAAAAATTAAACAAACATCATGCTGGCACTCAACCGTTTATTAACTATTATTTAAGTGATTCATCTTATTCAATTTACAGTTGTGGCACGAGAGCTATTAACAGTTCTCGCCTCCGTTCCTTATCCAACTGGGTGTAGGTCTAGCTGACCTCCGCCGGTAGCATCACTACAAACCGAGTATGGACTAGTCCCTAAAGAAACCCCCAGCGCTCGCAAGCTAACTGAGCAGAATGCCACCGCCCGTTACTCTTAGGCCAAGTATAGGTCGGTAAATATTTATCACAACCTATAACTCTAACATCTCAATCACACACCACTATCATCATTCATGCTCATATTTAGAAGTCAGCTAAGTAAGCCCAAAGGACTTACCTGGTATAAAGCTCGGCTCTCTGTAAACCAAACTCGCTCTGTAAACTGTAGCAACGCAGTTGCCTGTCAAAGGAGATGAGTGCATTAGCACACTCCCACGTAATTAGAAGTCTAAGACTTCTAAGATAAAAGAACGTAGTAAAACATAACTAGTTACAGTACTAATTTAGGGTCAAATGACTATTTTACCATTGGTCCCGAAACTCCCAGAATTTCCAAAATTCATGTCTAAACTTCTATTTGAGACTCTAAAATCATATTCTAACTCCTAAAGTCTAGTTTGGTTACAAACTGGCATTTTTCCTATTTTCCTATTTTCCGAAAGATCGTAAAGGTCTAACTTCGGTTTCAAATATAAAATTTGTAAAAGCTTATAAAAATTCCGAAACAATTCTCTAGATCATCTATGATGTTCCCTCTACCCTTAGGAGCAAGAATTTCTCAAAACTGTCCATCCATCATTTTTATAAAAATTCCAAAGTTGGTTACAACACTTGAAGTTTCCTAT
Source organism: Fagopyrum esculentum (assembly GCA_033239045.1). Classification (NCBI taxonomy): domain Eukaryota; kingdom Viridiplantae; phylum Streptophyta; class Magnoliopsida; order Caryophyllales; family Polygonaceae; genus Fagopyrum; species Fagopyrum esculentum. The sequence goes on from BSUD01000006.1 coordinate 111,555,670, forward strand.
ACTTAGCCAAAATCTGAGTATACTTTGAAAAATCATAACTCCTAAACCACTCACTGGATTTATCCCAAATTTTGATATGTTCTACTATAAATACTTACCTATAATATATCCAAAATTCAGCCGGAAAGGATATTAAGAGCTTATTCAAAATCATCTCACAAAACAGCATCACTTGTTGTTTTCCCCCAACACTCAGCACATATATAAAAACGTCAACTTTGAAACACAATAACTCTCGAACCGTAACTCCGATTCTTCCCAAATTTTAATATGATCTAGAACAAGATGTCAACTATATCATATCAAAAATTCAAGCCTAACAGAGATCAAAAGCCTATTCAAAACTATCTCACAAAACAGCATCCCATGCTGTTTTTCTCAACTCAGCACATTTATAAAACTGAACTTTGAAACCCCATATCTCTCAAACCATAACATGGATTCCTCTGAAATTTTAGTATGATTTACTTTGAAATACCATCTATAACATATCCGAAAAATAGCCAAAAAGGAAGAGTATAGCTTACCCAAAATTGGACCCGAAGTTGACTGCTCGTCAATGTTGGAAAGCTGAAAAAGAAGTAACAGCTCCTTGTAATTGCTCCTTTGGCTGCAAAGTATGGGTTCTAGGATGACTTAGCAGCAGCTACGCATATATATATAAACGGAGGGAAGGAAGAGCATGTCATACTCACTATAATCTCGACAAGGAGGGAGGAGGGGCCTTGACTTGCTTTAAACCACTTTCATTTCTTTGCAGATATTGACAGCCAAGGCAACGCAGTTGCTTACTCAGACAGGGGAGGAAAGCTGTTTACCCGACTACTCCCAAACGCATAGAGACGATCCAAGCTCGATGTCCACTGGGCCATTGTGGTTTGCAAGCGCTGAGACGAAAACTACTAGATCCAATAGCACCCTGCTGCACTAGATAACTTCGCAAGGTTAGGGCTGTTAGCAATCACCCTTGATTCTCTTAATCGACAAAAGGGGTGCAGAAGGTTGAGTCTAACATTGGCGTTTGTCCGGCGTAGCATGGCTCTATTCCATCGATCGAAAAACCCGCCAATCACTGCGCAAGGCCGACGTATCCTGGCTGGTTCTCTTCGTGCAGATTTGTTGCCGTTTGTGTGCAGCAGTGGCCGATGGAGATGAGTTATTTGGTTGCTGCTGTGACGAAAGGGATCTTGGGAGTTGCTGCGATGTATCTGGACGTACATGAAGGCAGGCGTGGGGCTGGGGACGGTTAGAAATAAATGGAAGGAAATATTTATTGTCCCCGGCTGTTACGTTTTGAAGGGCAGAGAGAGATCACTCTTGCTTGCTGGGCTAACGTGAGGCAAAGCCTTTGGGCTAGACTGGAGGCCTGGCGGCTGAATCCTGGGCTGCGCACTGGGCTGAAGGCTGGACGCTGGGCTGGAGCTGTGGATCCACGGTGCTGAAGTTGGGCTGTGGACAAGCTGCTGAAACTGGCGAGTTTCTGGGCTGGGCAAGATGGCGCTGCTGGGCTGAGGCGGACACTGGGCGCTGGGCAAGCTGATGGCGGCTTCTGGGCTTGTCACAGACTCGTCACAGACTTGTCTGGCCTTGTCACAGACTCGTCACAAACTTGTCTGGCCTTGTCACAGCTTCGTCACAGACTTGTCCAGACCTTGTCACAGCTTCGTCACATACTTGTCAACGACGAGTCATATTCTAAATTAGGGTTTGGGGCTAAACTTATTATTTTATGTGAAGTCAAGGGATCGGAACTGGTAGGCTACGGAATAGACGGATACGGATCATGTTATAGTTTAGGATTGGTTATAATAATCCTATCATTTTATGTGAAGGTAAGCTACATAAAATGATAAAATTTTATAAAGATCCTATCATTTTATGTGAAGGGAAGCTACATAAAATGATAAATTTTATAATAATGTGTCTAACTAAGTAGACGGATATGGGTCAACTGATCGAGATCGGGTTTGTTACAGAAATAAACGGAATAAAAATTCCGGATATTACATCGGTAAGCCTTATGTGTGTAAGTATATTTTCTGGATTTTCGAAGCTTTTTATATGCTTCAATGGCGGACTAATCATTCTTCTAATATTAAGCGTTATATAAGAAAGTATTAATGTACATATATGATATATGAATTACTTGTAGTGTTTTAAATATGTAAGTAGATAGTTATAATCTTGAATCAAAATGGTAAGCCATATTCTGGATAAACGACGGCTGTCCGTAATTGACGGTATCATGTTGAAGAAAGTAAATTGTGTACACATTCGATGATACATTAATATATGTATGTGTTTGCAAACACTAAATAATATGTATAGATGAATTACATATTATGTGTGTTTGTTTGTGATAGTTTGTTATGTACATTAATGTGTCTCTCAATTATGTGGTATTTTGTACATAATGTACATAAAATTATGTATGCATGTTTTAGTGATGTGTACATTTTTTTGTTACAGTATTGTACATATGTGTTTTGAACCGTGTGTATGATGTATGTACATCTGTTATATATTGTGTATGACATGATGTGTACACATTGAGTATGTACATATTTTGTATGTATGAGTGTTGTGCAAATGTGTACATAGTGATTTATACATTTATGTTACGCCTATGTCATGTTTATCTAATTTGTATGTACATTATGTCATAGGAATGTCTTTTGTGTTCATCACCGTTTATTACGGAGGGAAATGGGAAGATTAAAATAATATTTGGAATTATAATGGAGAAGTCTCGAGCAAACTAGTAGTTGTTGATGAACTATAATGATATTTGAAATATGCGTGTCAGAGTGTGATATCAAACTGGCATACAGGAATCCGTTCAATGCTTCGTTGAAACTATTTGATGTTAACATTAGGGGAGATCTAGACACATTTTTTCAAATAAATGGGATGCAACAGTTTATGTGGAGTGTTCCGTTATGCGTCACGATAGTCGGACTAGAAAAACATGACGGAGGGGTTATACTAGGCGAACATAATGTTGAAAAAGGTAACAAAATGTCTATGCTTCAAGTGAATACTGATTTGGAACATAATACATATTGTCAAGACATTGGTAGCTCACATCTTGAAATATGTACATCCGCATCAAATGTTCTTGAAACCTTGCATGAAGATGACGTAATTGATGATAGCCTTGCAATAGTTCCTCTTTCAGATACTTGTGTACCGTACCTTATATACATGATTTTCAACTTGTTATTGGTAAAATATATCATACAAAGGTTGAGTTGAAGAATGCATTGTGATTGCATTCAATATTATAATGTTCACAATATAAGATTGTTAAGTCGAAGATGAAGGCAGTAACAACCCGGTGTATTGATGATGCATGTAATTGGAGGGTTCGTTTTACTAGACTTGGTGAATCAAGTTATTTCACGACGACAAGGTTTGTGTCAACGCACACTTGTTCTTATCACGTAAGGAGGGCTGATAACAAGGGCACTTCATATCACGTCATTGTAATAACCGAAAATTTTAAGTTCCGGTAAATGGAAATTAACCAAAGTCCGATGAGACAATCGTAAATAAATAAATAAGTAAAATAATACGAGTTTAGTTCTATCATTTTATGTGACCTAGTTTCACATAAAATGATAAATTAAATGACCGGAAATAATTTACGTTTTTAAAATAAAAATAATTATAATTTATAAATACGGAATTTAATTCCGTATTATATAAATTCCCGCACAAAATTTACGAGTTACGAGTTCCGCAATTATTTCATGAGCTAACCGCTCAATAATTCCAATTGGGCCAAACAGTCGGTCCATTACCCTAAGCCCAATAACTTAACCTAACCTAATCACTCTATTAACCCTAATTACCTTCTAATCTATTGGGCCGCTTCGCTATCCCTCTCGCAAACCTACTGCACAACACACATCACCGCCGGACTCCTGAAATCGCCGCCGCCAACAGGACCGCTACCGCCTTCGATCGGAGACACCACCGCCGAGCCTGCGCCGCCCCCAGTCGATCCCGGTAAGTGTACTGCCTTTCCTCCGCCGTTTCTCCCCTGTGCGTGCCTCAGCATTTCCGCTTCTGCAGGAGGAGAAGACACCGCTGCTCCGCCTCGTCTTACACCGGAGCCACCGCGCAGTCTTCTCGTCGACCGCCAGACCCCACCGGAAGCCGGTAAGCCCGCCGCATCTCCCTCCTCGCATCCTTCTACTAAGCGTTGTTATCACTAAATTCCGCACTACTGCTTCATTCTAGCAGATACAGTCGAACGTCTGCAACTTCGAGCGACCGCCGGACCTTCCTGTAACCACCGCCGTGAGCCCTGCGCCGTCCGCCGACCACCAGGGGACACCGACACCAGCAGCTGGTTGCAACGCAGGTCCTTCTCCTATCTACTGTGCCTGCAAGTTTATGCGAGATTGTATATGTATATTAATGCGATAGAATACATATATATTTGAGATGAATACGTAGATAAACTGAGTTGGAATACGCATATAAACAGTAGTTGAAGGTGGTACGGTATGCAGTACGGTAGGTTAGTAAGGATAGTTGTGTGAGCGTATATAAGAGTTATGTATGCCGAGTATATACATATACGGATATATATATATATATATAATATGAAATAAAAGGGTACATATAAGTGTTTTAAAGTCTATTCATGTTTATAGAAGCTTGGAATTTAATGGGTATATAATCTTTATATAAAAGTATATTTATAAGCATAATATATAGAATATATAAAAATGCGAGTATCTATATATAAATACGAGTTGGGATTTACGAAACTATATAAAAGAGATATAAATATATATATAAATAAGTTGGGATTTCAGGTTTATATACATAAACATAAGAATTTATATATATATATACTCATGACGTAAGTGTACCTAAATCCGTACAAGATGAGAAATAAAATATGTAGATATATATATGAGTACCGAATAATTACACAATTAAATAAGTGAGTTGATAAGAAAGTTTAAGAATAAATTTGAGAAGCCTTCGGCTGAGGGTAAAATGGTCTTCTACCGTAAGAACTTGTTCCGTAATTCCTTAGCATGAGGTTGGACATCGGAATGTGATTTTGATACATATGCCTTATTTGAAAGGCATCTGAGTTACCACGAGTACGGACTATTTGAGACGTGTTAGAGTGTATCTTGACTTAGGTAAGTCCCTGCGACTTACTTAGCCAGTTTCTGAGTGTTAGTTGAGTGATAGTAGTGGTGTGTGCTATTGCGTGATTTAATAATAATAACTTGCTAGGATGATTGTTATTATTACGTTTAAGGCCCAAGTGTATGTATAACGGGCCGTGACATCACTGCCCAGCTCTGACAGGAGACTGGGAGGTTCTCTATACCCAGACCATGCAGGTACAAGGTGAGATGCATCGGATCCATTCCTGATGGTTACACGGGGGCGGAGGCGAGGTTTGGGAATTCCTCGTGTCACAAAATAAGTATCACTAGAGTGAACGAGTAAATTAAAGCAAGATAATAAAACGGACTTGTTTGAAAGCATGCTGAGTGTTTATGTTTATCTGAGTGTGTTTGTGCTTCTATTATTCTGCTAATATTTAGATAAATACCTAACGGTTCTTCTTGTTGTTGTTTTAGATTTACCGCAGGTTAGATCAGCAGCTGAGTGATCCGGAAGTAGTGGTCAGCCGGGTCTCCGTACTCCTTAGAGCGGGGTTGGGGTTGTTTTGTCTTTCCTTTCTTTTGGTTAAGACAGTTGTTCTTTTCCTTTGTTTAAGTACTGTAGGCTGCTAGACAGTGTTGCATTCATTACTCTAGAAACATGGTTTTTATGAATTTCGGTTTCTTTATTTGTGTCTTGTTGCAAGATCCTAGTAATGTTGTTGTCAGACTTGAGGTCGGGACCCATTGTGAGGTCTTAACCAGTAATACTCCGAGTTCTGAGAATTCGGGGTGTTACAACATGGTATTAGAGCTCTAGGTTGGCAACAATGGCACTTGAAATCTTCTGAAAGGCCGAATAAGTTTAAAGAGAACCCGAAAAGGGATCTGAGTTTTAAAAAGAAAATTTTGGTTTTAAATGCATGCATAGTCTGGTTGAGAATAGAAAAGTACGGCTGACCACCACTACTACCGCGGATCTCAGTATGCTTAGTTGGACTTTAGGTTACTGTAGTTGGACTTTTGGACTTTCAGCTAGTAGTAATTGTAGTTATTATTCTTGCGCAGATGGCACGTACTAGAGCTACGCTAGCTACTGGTCGAGGCAGAGGTCGTCCACCTCTCCCTCCAGCTGGACCAGGTAGGGGAGATAGGACCCCTACAGTTAGAGGACGCGGCCGTGGAGGTAGACCCCCACTAGCCCGAGGTCGAGGTCGAGCTCCACGAGAGGATCCCCCAGCAGTGATCATGCCAGAGGCTGGAGTGGAGGAAGTAGCAGAGAGTGTTGGTTCTGAGGTCAAGAACGAGACCGTTGCTAGGTCTGGAGCACAGAGAGCACGTTCGACAGAGTCAGGACGTGCTTCCATTGGAGCGACTGAGTACAGAGAGTACCGAGCCTACGTTGAGCGTATGGAGGAGGCTGCTAGGACAGAGAGACTTACCCAGGTACCACCAGTACCGGTTAGATCTGTCCAGGTGACACAGGGAGCGCCTCAGGTGCCAGCTGTACCTGAGAGGAGAGTTGTGGCTGATAGAGCTCCTACTGGGACTAGAGCTCCGAGACCGGATGAGTGGTTGAAGGCTTTCAACTCTCAGAAGGTCCCCTCATATAATGGAGAGATAGGATTGGAGGTGGAGCACTGGATTGGGCAGGTGGAGATTGCGTTAGAGGCAATACGCTGCCCAGAGGATCGGCAGGTAGACTTGGTGCAGACCTGCTTCACTGGAGATGCTCATTCTTGGTGGCGGACCATGCATAGTCGAGTCACCAGTTGGGAGCAGATGAGGAGCATTGTTAGAGACATATACTGCCCTGTCTCGTTGAGGAGAGAGGGATTCCAAGACTTCATTGAGGCTGGATTTGAGGACATTCCGATCGCTACTACCATCAAGAAGTTCCAGAAGGAACTGACACTGCTTGGACCAGCTGCGCCTCCTGAGGAGCAGCATGTCTATCTCTTTTCACGGAGATTGAGAGAGAGTACCCGTTCCTATCTGGCAGGATTTCGCTGTGAGACTCTGTCAGACTATCAGGATAGAGCATCTGCTTATGAGAGAGATCGACTAGTGTCGAGGAGAGCTGCTCAGTCAGACAGGCCGGATAAGCGGCAGAGGACAGGTTATGCTAGTGGTAGTTCAGGAGTAGCTGCTTTTGGACGGGGACAGACTCAGGGGCGACAGAGTCATACAGCTACTGGTCAGACTTCAGCTGGTGGCTTGCAGTGCCACAACTACAATAGCTATGGGCACATCCGATCAAACTGCACGAAGCCAGCAGTGACTTGCTTCCAGTGCGGTAAGGTTGGACATAGAGCTGCCTTCTGCCGTCAGGGCAAGGCTCCATCTCAGCAGGGTTCTTCTCCTGCAGGCTTATCAGGGAGTGTACAGAGACCGCCACAGTACCGGACTCCTAGTCAGCAGCAGCAGTACAGAGCTCCTAGTCAGCAGCAGTCTTACCGGGCTCCAGGACACACACCACCACAGAGTTCTATGCAGGGATCAGGTCGGGGCAGAGGACGTGGTAGTGTGGCTGATACTAGAGGAACTCAGGCACGAGTGTTTGAGTTGAGAGATGCTGATCAGCCAGATGCACCGACTGCCACAGGTACGATCCAGATTCATGACTTACCTGTACGAGTTTTATTTGATACGGGTGCTACACACTCCTTCATATCTGATGCATGCGTAGATAGGTTGTCCTTAGCTACTGTAGAGGGGATACCTTTTATGATAGGCTTACCTGATGGGAGTAAGGTAAGAGGGACTAGAGAGATCTTTGGATGTCCTGTTCGCATGGGAGATCGAGACTGGCTAGTCAATTTTCTAGTCATGCCCTTAACTCATGAGGATGTCATTTTAGGGATAGACTGGATGAGGAAACACGGAGCAGTCTTAGACATTGGTAGGAGGACAGTGACCGTTGCCACGGAGGAGGGCCATAGAGTAATATTCCGAGGGGGGGACCTCGGAAAGTCAGGTACAGTTATCAGCGCAGTAAGAGCAGCGAGACTGATAGCGCAGGGTTGCGAAGCCTTCTGGTGTTATGCCATGAAGGAAAGCAAGAGCCTGACTATAGAGGAGATACTTGTTGCATGCGAGTTTGCAGAGGTATTCAGTGACGACCTGCCAGGACTACCCCCACAGAGGAGCGTTGATTTCAGCATTGACTTGGAGCCGGGCACGAGACCTATCTCGAAGGCCCCGTACCGTATGGCACCGATAGAGCTGCTTGAGTTGAAGAAGCAGTTAGAGGAGCTAGCAGAGAAGGGTTTCATACCCCCTAGCGTGTCTCCTTGGGGTGCACCAGTGTTGTTTGTGAAGAAGAAGGACGGATCGATGAGGCTGTGCATAGATTACAGAGAGCTGAACAAAGTAACCATCAAGAACAAGTACCCACTGCCACGCATAGATGACCTGTTGGACCAGTTGCATGGAGCGTCTGTGTTCTCGAGGATAGACTTGAGGTCAGGTTACCACCAGTTGAGGGTGAGAGATCAGGACATACCTAAGACGGCATACCGGACTAGGTATGGTCATTATGAGTTCGTAGTGATGTCATTCGGGCTCACTAATGCACCAACGGTGTTCATGGAGTTGATGAATGGGATATTCATTGACTTCTTAGACCAGTTTGTAGTGGTCTTCATTGACGACATCCTAGTTTACTCCAGGAGTCGAGAGGAGCATGCCGGACACTTGAGGACAGTACTGCAGATTCTACAGGATAGCCAGTTGTATGCTAAGCTATCCAAGTGTGAGTTTTGGATGTCATAGGTGGCTTTCTTAGGTCACGTGGTGACTGCTGAAGGTATTAAGGTCGATCCGGCGAAGATTGAGTCAGTATCTTCTTGGCAACCTCCTAAGAATGTTAAGGAGGTTCGCAGCTTTCTGGGTTTAGCAGGTTACTACCGCCGGTTTGTGGAAGGGTTCTCTTTGATTGCCCGACCACTTACTTGTCTTCTGAGGAAGACCACTCGCTTTGTCTGGTTTGAGCCGTGTCAACAGAGTTTTGAGGAGCTGAAGAGGAGATTGACGTCCGCTCCGATTTTAGCACAGCCTGAGGGTATTGATGACTTTGTGGTATACAGTGATGCATCCAAGCTGGGTTTGGGGTGTGTTTTGATGCAGAGGGGTAAGGTCATAGCCTATGCGTCTCGCCAGTTGAAGACGTATGAAGAGAACTACCCGACACATGATCTAGAGTTGGCTGCAGTAGTGCATGCTCTTAAGATCTGGCGTCACTACCTCTATGGGGCGACATGTCACATCTTTACAGACCACAAGAGTCTGAAGTACATATTCACTCAGAGAGAGTTGAATAACCGCCAGAGGCGGTGGTTAGAGTTGATCAAGGACTTCGACCTTGAGATCCTTTACCACCCCGGAAAGGCGAATGTGGTAGCTGATGCTTTGAGCCGGAAGACGTCTAGAGAGAGGGCGATAGCCCGGTTGACAGTACAGCCACAGTTGCAGAGGGACTTGGCTTGGTTGGAGATAGAGGTTCAGTTTCCCGATACTGATGGTCAGTTGTCTACCATGGAGTTACTTCCTGATCTGTTGGATGAGATCCGACAGAAGCAGGAGACTTGCCCTACTTTGATCAGGATCCGAGACAGGATGTCTCGAGATGAGGCCCCACAGTTTACTATTGGTGCAGATGGAGTGATGAGACGACAGGATCGCGTTTGTGTACCGTCAGACAGTGAGTTGAGACAAAGGATACTAGGTGAGGCTCATGCTACCCCATACTCAGTACATCCTGGAGCGAGTAAGATGTACAAGGATGTGAGACGGTTCTTCTGGTGGGGTGGTTTGAAGGCCGATGTGACTCGATATGTAGCTTAGTGCGCGACCTGCCAGCAGGTCAAGATTGAGCACCGTAGGTCTGGAGGAGAGCTCCACCCACTTCCAGTACCACAGTGGAAGTGGGAGGATATATCTATGGATTTTGTCACTGGTTTGAGACTCAGCAGAGGATTTGATGCTATTTGGGTAGTGGTAGACCGCCTGACGAAGACAATACGTTTCATTCCGATTAAGGAAACGTGGCCGGTGAGTCGTCTGGCTGAGGAGTTCACCAGGCACATTGTGAGACTCCATGGGGTACCGAGGACTATCGTCTCTGACAGAGATGGACGTTTTACCTCGAGGTTTTGGCAGCAGGTACATACTGCTTTGGGGACGAGTCTCCACTTCACTACCGCCTATCATCCAAAGACAGACGGACAGTCTGAGAGGACCATTCAGACCTTAGAGGACATGCTTCGGGCGTGTGTACTAGATTGGGGACAAGTATGTCCAGATCATCTTCCACTGGTAGAGTTTTCGTATAATAATAGCTGGCACGCATCCATTGGGATGGCTCCCTATGAGGCTTTGTACGGGCAGAGATGTCGTACACCATTATGTTAGGATGAGCCTAGCAGAGTTGATGGAGTAACTCCAGATCAGATACAGGACGACATCGCTCGGATTGCCCTAGTCCGAGAGAAAATGTTAGCAGCTCAGAGTCGTCAAAAGTCCTACGCCGACAAAAGGCGACGACCTTTGGAGTTTAGAGTGGGTGCACAGGTGTGGCTGAGAGTGTCACCTACGAGAGGGGTCAGACGCTTCGGCATTAAGGGGAAGCTGAGTCCCTGATATATCGGACCTTTTGAGATCCTGGAGAGAGTTGGAGAGGTGGCCTACAGACTAGCATTACCGCCGAGACTAGAGAGTGTCCATCCGGTCTTTCATGTATCTCAGTTGAGAGAGTACATTCCGGATCCGAGACATGTCATCAGCCATGAGGATCTGATAGTTGAGCCTGACCAGACATTTGTAGAGTATCCAGTAGCTGTCTTGGAGCGCAGTACCAGACGTCTGGCGATCCAAGGAGATACCTATGCTGAGGATCCAGTGGTCTAGGAGAGGAGCGGATGAGGCCACTTGGGAGACTGAGGAGAGTGTTAGACGTAACTATCCCGAGTTCTTTGCGGGGTTAGAGGTTACTTCTGTTTGACGAGTTAGTACTCGGATGTGGTGTTGTTTGACCTTTTCGGTTTTCATATTGATTTGTGTGATTCTGTTTCTTTTTGGTGATACTTGTTTGTTTGATGCCTGAGTAGCTGCTTGGTAGAAAACGAAAATGTCGGGAAAACTAAAATATACCGAAAGAAGTGTGTGAGTAAGGGGAACAATCTAAGTTTCGGGACGAAACTTCTTTTAAGGGGGCACTGATGTAATAACCGAAAATTTTAAGTTCCGGTAAATGGAAATTAACCAAAGTCCGATGAGACAATCGTAAATAAATAAATAAGTAAAATAATACGAGTTTAGTTCTATCATTTTATGTGACCTAGTTTCACATAAAATGATAAATTAAATGACCGGAAATAATTTACGTTTTTAAAATAAAAATAATTATAATTTATAAATACGGAATTTAATTCCGTATTATATAAATTCCCGCACAAAATTTACGAGTTACGAGTTCCGCAATTATTTCATGAGCTAACCGCTCAATAATTCCAATTGGGCCAAACAGTCGGCCCATTACCCTAAGCCTAATAACTTAACCTAACCTAATCACTCTATTAACCCTAATTACCTTCTAATCTACTGTGCCGCTTCGCTATCCCTCTCGCAAACCTACTGCACAACACACATCACCGCCGGACTCCTGAAATCGCCGCCGCCAACAGGACCGCTACCGCCTTCGATTGGAGACACCACCGCCGAGCCTGCGCCGCCCCCAGTCGATCCCGGTAAGTGTACTGCCTTTCCTCCGCCGTTTCTCCCCTGTGTGTGCCTCAGCATTTCCGCTTCTGCAGGAGGAGAAGACACCGCTGCTCCGCCTCGTCTTACACCGGAGCCACTGCGCAGTCTTCTCGTCGACCGCCAGACCCCACCGGAAGCCGGTAAGCCCGCCGCATCTCCCTCCTCGCATCCTTCTACTAAGCGCTGTTATCGCTAAATTCCGCACTGCTGCTTCATTCTAGCAGAAACAGTCGAACGTCTGCAACTTCGAGCGGCCGCCGGACCTTCCTGTAACCACCGCCGCGAGCCCTGTGCCGTCCGCCGACCACCAGGGGACACCGACATGAGCAGCTGGTTGCAACGCAGGTCCTTCTCCTATCTACTGTGCCTGCGAGTTTATGCGAGATTGTATATGTATATTAATGCGATAGAATACATATATATTTGAGATGAATACGTAGATAAACTGAGTTGGAATACGCATATAAACAGTAGTTGAAGGTGGTACGGTATGCAGTACGGTAGGTTAGTAAGGATAGTTGTGTGAGCGTATATAAGAGTTATGTATGCCGAGTATATACATATACGGATATATATATATATATATATATATATATATATATATATATATATAAATATAATATGAAATAAAAGGGTACATATAAGTGTTTTAAAGTCTATTCATGTTTATAGAAGCTTGGAATTTAATGGGTATATAATCTTTATATAAAAGTATATTTATAAGCATAATATATAGAATATATAAAAATGCGAGTATCTATATATAAATACGAGTTGGGATTTACGAAACTATATAAAAGAGATATAAATATATATATATAAATAAGTTGGGATTTCAGGTTTATATACATAAACATAAGAATTTATATATATATACTCATGACGTAAGTGTACCTAAATCCGTACAAGATGAGAAATAAAATATGTAGATATATATATGAGTACCGAATAATTACACAATTAAATAAGTGAATTGATAAGAAAGTTTAAGAATAAATTTGAGAAGCCTTCGGCTGAGGGTAAAATGGTCTTCTACCGTAAGAACTTGTTCCGTAATTCCTTAGCATGAGGTTGGACATCGGAATGTGATTTTGATACACATGTCTTATTTGACAGGCATCTGAGTTACCACGAGTACGGACTATTTGAGACGTGTTAGAGTGTATCTTGACTCAGGTAAGTCCTTGCGACTTACTTAGCCAGTTTCTGAGTGTTAGTTGAGTGATAGTAGTGGTGTGTGCTATTGCGTGATTTAATAATAATAACTTGCTAGGACGACTGTTATTATTACGTTTAAGGCCCAAGTGTATGTATAACGGGCCGTGACATCACTGCCCAGCTCTGACAGGAGACTGGGAGGTTCTCTATACCCAGACCATGCAGGTACAAGGTGAGATGCATCGGATCCATTCCTGTTGGTTACACGGGGGCGGAGGCGAGGTTTGGGAATTCCTCGTGTCACAAAATAAGTATCACTAGAGTGAACGAGTAAATTAAAGCAAGATAATAAAACGGACTTGTTTGAAAGCATGCTGAGTGTTTATGTTTATCTGAGTGTGTTTGTGCTTCTATTATTCTGCTAATATTTAGATAACTAGCTAACGGTTCTTCTTGTTGTTGTTTTAGATTTACCGCAGGTTAGATCAGCAGCTGAGTGATCCGGAAGTAGTGGTCAGCCGGGTCTCCGTACTCCTTAGAGCGGGGTTGGGGTTGTTTTGTCTTTCCTTTCTTTTGGTTAAGACATTTGTTCTTTTCCTTTGTTTAAGTACTGTAGGCTGCTAGACAGTGTTGCATTCATTACTCTAGAAACATGGTTTTTATGAATTTTGGTTTCTTTATTTGTGTCTTGTTGCAAGATCCTAGTAATGTTGTTGTCAGACTTGAAGTCGGGACCCATTGTGAGGTCTTAACCATTAATACTCCGAGTTCTGAGAATTCGGGGTGTTACAATCATAGCTGAAAAAGTTAAATCAATGTACGGATTCAAATGTCACATCTATATATTATATTTATGTACAAAATTATGAAAATGTGTACTAGCATGTTATTACGTGTTTGTGTAGGTTTGCTAACTCAAAAAAACTACCTTCTGTAAATCAAATTGTCACTGTTATGAAAAGTTTTCACCGTATAGATGCTAGTTATTGGAAATGTTGGAAGACATAAGAAGCTGTGAAAGACATGATTAGAGGAACATCGGAGGAAAATTACAGCTCAATTCCGGTGTATTTGTATGTGTTAGAAGAAGTGAACAAAGGTACATATGTTGTTCTAATTCTTGATGATGACAATCGTTTCAAGTAAGTTTTTGTTGCTTTTGGACAGTCCATTAGGGGATTTGATGCTATGTGAAAGGTATGATACATATTTCGTTTGATTTGTGTACATATGTCCACCATGAGTACAGTAATTACAGCCTTAATTTAGTGTTTTATTGTCTACCGTCTTATTTGTTGTTAGGTAATAACTGTTGATGGCACACATCTCAGTGGGAAATATGGGGGTTGTTGCAACAGCACACGATGCAAATCATCAAATTTACCCATTTCATTTGGAATTGTTGATAATGAAAACGACGTATCTTGGGATTTTTTCTTTAAAAATATGAGACATATCGTACCAGATAGCAATGAACTTGTATTTATGTCTGATCGACATACTTCGATTAAGAAGGGTATAGCAAGTAACTATGAGTTGGCATTCCATGGATACTGCATTTGACATTTGAAGGGCAATCTCATGAGGAAAACAAGAACAAACAAAATCCTGTAGATGTTTATTGAAGGTGCCAAGAAATGTAGGGAAGCTGAGTGCATGTAGATACGCAATCAAATATTATTGGTAAATTATATAGCTTTCCATAAGTTAGTAATCTACTGTAGTTCTAATGTCTATTAACCTTGTCATATTGCAACATTTGTACAAATACAAGAGAAGCCAAAGGTTGGAGAAATGCTTATTTAGATGGGGATATCAACTTGGGCACGTTCGCTCTTGTCCTGTGAAGAGGTACAACATAATGACGAGCAACAACGCCGAGTGTGTAAATGCAGTAATGAAAGAAGGGAGGGAATATCCAGTTTTATCAATGCTAGATGAAATAAGACAATTCATGTCTAGGTGGTTTGCTAAACGCCGCCAGAAGTCTCAAGCTTGTTTAGATGTATCGACACCAAAGATTGAAAATGTTATACAAAAGAGGTTTGATGAGGCTAAATGTTATTTTGTGTCCTAGATACAAACAAGTTGGATTTCGAAGTGAAAAAGGGAGATGAGAATGTGATCGTTAGCTTCAAATGATGACTTGTGCGTGTAAAGAATTTGATGTTGAACAGATATCGTGCATACATGTTGTGGCTGTAGCAAAGCATGTAGGTATGAGTCTTTCTTTTCTTGTTAATAGGTATTATTCCACAAAAAGTTGACGTGTTGCATATTAAGAGATTATTTATACCGTATCAAACAAATCTGATTGGGACATACTCAAATGTGTGTCAGATATTATATGTGAGTCACCCTTGAAGCGTAAGAGATGTGGAAGGTTGCCAAAATGTAGAATACGGGCTTCAAGGGAACAAAAACATCGGAAGAAATGCAGTTGTTGTGGATTTAGTGGACACAATAAGAAGACGTGTTTAAATAAGCCAAAGTAGTATATGTATGCAATTCAAGTACTTATCCGTTTTCAATGTATTTGAACCTCTTAATATTTACCCATTGGTTGTGAAAAAATATATATATTATACATACATTTGTCTCTATATATAATATGTAGTGTTATGTATTTTATACATCATGCATACATATGGAGATATTACCACTTATCAGTTCAACATATGCTAATATCCTTACAATATACATGTTTGTTTACATAATGGTACATATATTCAACTATACCAAGCTTGTGTAGCTATGTCATGTATGAGTGTAAATACGTACATGTGTATTATACTTTTATGGTCTTTTTGTTTATTTATGTGTACATAAGTATGTGTATATAAAATATGTGTAAAATGTTTATGTAAATATGTTGTTAATGTGTGTATACATATAGTTGTAGTACTAATAATTTA
Organism: Fagopyrum esculentum; assembly: GCA_033239045.1. NCBI lineage: Eukaryota > Viridiplantae > Streptophyta > Magnoliopsida > Caryophyllales > Polygonaceae > Fagopyrum > Fagopyrum esculentum. The sequence goes on from BSUD01000006.1 coordinate 111,571,643, forward strand.
TTTATGATGTAATTATCAGTATAGCACATAATTATAAGTAGTCGTCTATAAGTATGATTTATTAATGTGTGTATACATATAGTTGTATACATATAGCTGTAATTATCAGTATAATTTATCTAAAAATGCATTCCAATTTGACTTATATGCTTGAACAAAGGCGTCACATATAGCACATAATTATAAGTAGTCGTCTATAAGCATGTACACATATATATTCAACTTACATTTGTGTACATAAATATGAAATATACGTACAATTATTCACCTGCCGTATATGTACATAATCTTATGTATTCATCCATATGTACCATCAAATTAATGTACCAAGTACGTATGTATATTATGCTATATAATTTAACTAGTATTCTTCTTATGTATAAACGTCGTGACTGTGAGTAAACAAATAAGTAATAGACACTGAATATAGATGTTGTAGTAATAGTTAATATATAATCTAAATGTCAATACATATGCAACTTAAATTCAAATGGAAACCTACATTCAGTACACAAACCAAAAGCATAAATTATGTCCAAAGGTATCTATTACATAATCCATTGATTCGGTAAATGTTGATCACATCTCATCGAACCACCCAGTCTAGTCCCTTGTGAAAACAACATTAGCCAACTTCTTCCTACATGCTTGAACAAAGTCATCACATATAGCACTAAAGTCAGTACGGCTGGATGCTAAGTACTGTATGTACTTAACAGTGAAGATGTCACAACTGCCAATGTACATAAATATTGAATATAAGTAAAAGTATGCAACATAAGGCGTATGTACTTATTTTCAATTTAATTGACATACCCATCGACATTAATGTTCAGTCCTGTCTTTCGAACCACCTTAAATGCAGTCTCCAATTTGTCTCCAAGGTGTGAGTGCTTACCATGTGCTCTTAGGACAAGTGGAAACATGACAACTAATGGTTCCAGTATGAAAACTCCACCTTGATTAAAATGGTTTACAGGTGTTGATGACGGAAGACTTCACACAAACATAGCAATTGGATATACTAAAAATGTATTGATTATATTTCTAGATATTTGGTTGGTTTGAATTCAGTGCAGACTTTATATCTAAATGTCAAGGGCCTTGAAGTTGGATTCAAGAACAAAGGAAGATAACAAGTTCAAAATGACGAAATCAAGGGCCTTGAAATTATGGATGCACGGAACAAGGATTCAAATACAGGTGAAGATTTTATTAGAAGATTTTGTAACGGAAAGATCTCATCAACCAAAGATCTTATCAACCGAAGGAAGATCTCAAACGAAGAATAGAGAATCTTTTCTAGAAGATTTTCTAAACAACAAACGGCGAAAATATCTTCTCTCTCGATTCAACAAAAGACGAGAAGATCAAGGAGTAAAGGACTCGACGTGTTCGTAGGGGTTGAAGACTTGCAACGTCTACCTTATCTCCAAACAAGAAAACGATCTTCGTGGAAAAGAAGATTCATCTTCAAACGGTCATCTCTACAATGGCTAGAAGACCTTTCCATAGAAGAGTATAAATGAAGATGATGGTCGAAGAAAAAAGACACACAAGCTTACACAGGAAAACATCTTTACATCCTCAAGCAACCTAATCATCTTCATTCGTTGTTTTTCTTTCTCTCATTCACGCAAAAGCTTTATCCCCTTAGAGAGAGAAAACACTAGAGCTCCATTGGAAGATCTAATATTGTTATACAAGAGTGTGTGTTACTTTGCGAAGTAACTAGGCTATTATAGCTAGGTTAAGAGTTGGAGCTAGATCGTAGCATTGACTACAGTGAGAGAAGAAGGGGATTTCTTCTAGTTTGTATCTAGGACTCTTTGAAGATGATAATAGATAGTTAGATCCTACGGATATACCCTAGGACGGAGAGTAGGCTATTTAGAGCCGAACTTCGTAAACATATACTCGTGTCAATCTTTTCAATTCCGCATCATATATACTTTATTGTGACTAACTTTGTTTTGCAGGAGCAAGAAGTCAAGGCCCTTGAAAAGAGTTTCAAAGCCTTGAAATCAAAGTTTCACGAGAAGCACAAATTGACATCAAGGCCCTTGAAAGAAGTTTCAAGGCCTTGAGATTTGGTTTGCGAAAAGTTCTCATACTCTATTCAACCCCCCTTCTAGAGTATCATTTATATTATTTATATCACCTACCGGTTATTCAATTGGTATCAGAGCTAGACTCACGTTAATTGATTTAACCATCAGTGAGACTAATCATGAATCCTATATGTGATGGTGGATTTGCTCAAGGAACCATCCTGACAACCACTCTTCTGTGACAACAACTTCGCTCATTGGAGAGCACTCATGCGTATGTTCATTATTGACTAGGATATGGAGCTTTGGAGCATTACTCAAAATGGACCTAAAGTTCCAATGACAATGGTTGAAGGCGTCCAAGTCCCTAAGAAGGAATCAGACTTCACACGGGCTGATCTGGACAGTGTGTCAAAGAATTACAAAGCAATGAATCTACTCTACTATGGATTAGATGCAAATGAATTCAACCGTATCTCATCATGCAAGAGTGCTAACGAAATATGGGATAAGCTTGTTGTTATTTACGAAGGAACAAGTCAAGTCAAGGAAACCAAGATTAGCATCTTTCTCAGACAATATGAGCTATTCAAGATGAATCCAAATCAAACAGCCAAAGAAATGTTCACCGGATTTACTGAGATCGTGAACAATCTGGACTCACTAAGAAAGATCTTCACAAATGAAGAGAAAGTGAAGAAGGTTCTAAGGAGCTTACCTAAAGCCAAGTGGGGACCAAAGATGACTGCTATTGAAGAAGCTCAAAATCTCACTACTCTTCCTCTGGATGATCTACTTGAAAAACTCATCTCACATGAAATGGTTCTTGGCGAAGAAGATGGAGAACTCCCATCCAACTTCAAGAATTTGGCATTAAAATCCAGAAGAGATGAGTTACCCTCTGATGAAGAAGATAGTGATGATGATAATGAAGAAGATGCACTCGCCATGATCTCAAAGGATCTCGCAAGAATTCTCAAGTTAAAGAAACAATCTGCAAACAGAGAATTTCCACGAGCATTAAAACCCCGAGGTAAGTTTTCTAACTCGAATAAGAAAATGAGAGTACTGACTTGTTTTGAATGTGGTGAAACAGATCATTTGGTGAAGGATTGTCCACAAAAGACGAGGACCAACTTCAAGAAAAATGATCGAAAGAAGAAAAGCTATGGTTGTTTCATGGAGTGATTCAGAATCAACAAATGAATCAGAAGATGAAAAAGAACAAACAAACTTATGTCTTATGGCCGATCATGAAGATGACTTAAATATGTACATCGACAATGTGGTAAGTACAATTATATCGATTTAGAGAAAGAGAAAGTTGATCTGACTTTAACAGAAAAGCTTCATGAACAAGATAGACAATTGAGTGAAATGTCTCTGGAAATTGAAAATCTTAATACAGAAAAGGAATACCTTGATGACAATATCAAGGCCTTGGAATCAGAAAACCTGATTCTCAAGAAAAACCTCTCTTCTCTTCATCAAAACTATATCGATTTAGAGAAAGAGAAAGTTAATCTGACTTTAAAGTGTCAAGACCAGAAGGCAGCACTTATTAAGTTTATTCGTTCAAAAGCTAATTTGGAAAGAATGATGGGTGAACAACAGTCTTCCCTTAACAAAAATGGTATAGGGTATCATAGGAGCTTTCCTAGAAAACCTACCACTACTTTTGTCAAGGCCAAAGGAAGCATTCATATGCCTACTTGTTTCTACTGTTGTAAAAAGGGTCATGTTAAATCTACATGTCCTTATAGAAGAAATGATCCTTATATCATAAGAAACACCTATCCTTTATGTTTAAGGAAACAAGTCAAACAAATATGGGTTCCTAAAGGTACTAGACCACCAAACATGATCGAACCTGAGTATGAACCAAAATATGCCATTTGGTCGACCCGAAAAGGTTGATGTTTGCTGTTTTGCAATATATCACCAAGGTAAAGGAGCACAAATGGATATTAGATAGTGGTTGCTCAAGACACATGAGTGGAAACATCTTTTTATTCTCAGATTTAAAGAAGCAATCATCTGGAGCCATTACTCTTGGCGATAAAGGAAAGTGTGACATAATTGGCATTGGTAAAATTTGCTATAATTCATCCAACTTTATTGATGACGTTTATTTAGTTGATGGCTTGAAATATAATCTGCTAAGTATTTCTCAAATTTGTGATAAAGGTAATAAAGTCATGTTTGATTCAGAAAAATGTGAGGTTCAAGACATAAAGACGGGAGAAGTGTTGTTTACTGCTCCTAGATGTAATAATATTTATTCTTTGAGTACTAATCAATTGCAGGAACTAAACTAAAATGTCTAAAGGCCTTGACTGATAATCCAAGGCTTTGGCATAGAAGACTTGGTCACGTAAGCATGCATACCATGCAGAAGCTACTTACAAAAATTTAGTACGTGGTTTGCCAAACCTAAACTTCAAGGTTAATGACCTATGTAAGGCGTGTACACAAGGTAAACAAACAAGAGTTTCATTCAAACCTAATAAAGCTGTAAGTTCTTCTCGACCTATTGAACTTTTACACATGGATCTTTGTAGACCTATGCGTGTCAAATCTCCCGGAGGAAAACAATACATCCTTGTTATAGTGGATGATTTCTCTCGCTTTACATGCATATATTTTCTACGAAAAAAATCTGAAGCTTTATTTGAGTTTTCAAAAATGTGTAAGGAGTTACAAAGTTTGAAAAACCTACCAATTGTTTCTATAGGAAGTGATCATGGTAGAGAATTTGATCAACTAAAGTTTGATTTGTTTTGTGCAAAATATGGTATTTCTCATAATTTTTCAACTCCTAGAACTCCTCAACAAAATGGAGTTGTGGAACGTAAGAACCGCACTCTTGAGGATATGTATAGGACAATGCTTTTAGAAAACAACTTGCCAAAAAGTTTTTGGGCTGAAGCAGTAAACACTGTAAATTATATTTTAAATAGATGTTTAATTCGCCCTATTTTGAAAAGAGTGATGTTATCCGGCGCCGGCGCCTTGCGAGTGCGCGCAAGGCCTCGCGCACTCGCAAGGCGCATGCGCGCAGGGAAGGCGCGCATGCGCCTTCCGACTGCGCGCAGGGCAGCGCGCGCGCAAGGCGCCTGCGCGCAGGCCCTCGCGCATTGGGCCTGCACGAGGCCCATGCGCGCCTGCCCAGCCCGCCTCCGCGCCTATTTAAGGAGGCGTGGAGGCCAGCCTCCCTTTCCCTTGTCTTCATCGCTTCCGCTCCGCGTCCTTTGCCCTCGCGTTTCGCAGCCGTCGTGCACTTCCCTTGCCCTCGATTTTTTTTCGCTTGTTTTCATCCATTTCTTCTTCTTTTCGATACGTCCAACAATGGAGAGAGATTCAGATATCGAGAGCTCTAGGAGTAGACCACTTGTGAATCGATTCCAGGTTAGTTAATATTGTTTTTTTATCGTTTATTTATTTTTTGCATTATACTTGAAACTAGTTAGTTTAGTTAGGTTCGGTTAGTTAGGAATAATTGAAATTGGATTAATTTCGATAGTTAGTAGTATTGAAACTAGTTAGTTTACTTACGTTTGGCTAGTTAGGAATAATTGTAATTGGACTATTATCGATAGTTAGTAGTATTGAAACTACTTAGTTTAGTTAGGTTCGGCTAGGTAGGAATAATTGTATGATAGTTAATGTAATATATATATATATATATATATATATATATATATATATAAAATATATGTATATGATTATAATAATGGCACAATTTTATATATAAATATATATATACATTTATAATATATATGTATATAATAGAAAAATAAAATTTTGAGTTAAAAAAATATACAGCATGCGTTGAGGACTGTCAGAGAGAAGAGGAAGAGGGCGACGAGATTAGTCACAGCTTCCGCCCGTCGAGAGGCTGTAGCTCGACGAGTTAGACTTGTATCAGCATGATTAAGGATTCTACACTGCAATGATTGAGGATTCTACACTGCAATGATTAACAAGTAAGATTATGTAAAATCATGGATTATAATTAAAACTTTGATATAACCGGAAGACTTAGTTACCTTGGAATAAAATTCCCTTCTCGCATTTAACTCCATAACCATATCTCGCCGTATTATCAAATAATCCTCATCCGAGAATCCCAATACCGCGGAAATTGCTCTATATCCACAATGGCCGTTTCCTGGTACATCCCTTACTCTCAATACATAAGGCTCCATGAACTTTGGAAAATCTTCTTCCCTCAAACAAAATCCGGCCTTCGCGGGTTGCTTTCCTTTACGACGGACTCTACTCGTAGGAGTCAACTCCGGTGTAGAATCTACATCTTTAGCTTTCTTCCCTTCTCGCATTTGGAGGTCGTCCCTTTGCATTGGCCTTCTGTGTCGGCTCCTTCATTGTCGTAACCCCGGGGTTTTCCATGTCATCTAGAAAAGATGCAATCTTATCTTGCTCATCCGGACTTAACATATTTGAGTCCATTCTTTCTCTAAACCTGTTCAGCGCCGCTTGACTCGGGTTCGAACGATCATCATCACCAATATCACCATCCAAAAAATCAACCGGATTCCAATGAACTTGCTTCCAATAAGGGTGTATCTGTGACAAATAGATAGGTCTACGAGCCCGGATCGCTAGTCTAAAGTCATGCACACACGGCACTCCGTAAACCTCTCTCCAATAACTATCCCGACATCCTTCATCATCTCTTGTATGTCGAGTCTTGGTGTAATTATTCCACAAGAGCGTGAAACACTCATTTGTTACGTAGTCACGGAGCAAGTCAAATATTGGTATACGCACCTGCAAAAAAAAGGTTTACTACATATCAAATAAATATTTAACATTATTTTCATCAATTAAACTATTGGTATACTAACCTCTCGTGGAATCCTCTCCCGTGACATCTCTAGAGAAGCTTGTAACTTTTGGACTTGGTCCGTGACCATCAAATGTATGCTATCACAAACCAGCTGAAATCCTCCAACGCTAGAATCTAGTGTTTGCTTCAACAACTTGTGCGCGGACTCACACCTAAGAAGAAAAGTTTATTACAATAAACGAAGAAATGTTTAACAATGTAGTGAATGTTTAAATAACTTACGCATTTGTCGTTCGTGTGCCGAAATGATGATGTAGGTCAGTCCATGCTCGAACGATTGCCTCCTTGTACGGGTCAAGCCAAGTCGTCTCTAGATAGGTCATTAACCTCGGAGATGATTGTCAATAGTCTCTCATTTCCAGCAAACGGCATTGGTAGCTTCCAGGGGATCTTGACTCGAACAAGGCATGACAATGGGATATGAAGAGTGCTTCCACTTCCTTATTGCGCAAAACAAGTGCCGCTTTGTTAACTATATTGCACTTTATGTGAAACGTGCACAATATATGCTTCACCTCGGGAAATACTACACCCAAGGCGCTTATAAGACCAAGCTCATGATCAGTGGCAATCACCTCCGGCGTCTTTCCGTACAACAAATGCCGGACCCTCCTCAAAGCCCACTCGTAATGATCTCTATTCTCCTATGCCATGAACACAAAAGCAATTGCGAATGTCTTCTTGGTGCTAGTGATGCCTACAATCTCCAACAATGGCATATTGTACCTAAAAGTAATACGAAACAACGACTGAGTTACAATTTCTAAGGAAAATAAGAATGAGTGTATGAAATAAAGTAAAAATGTGGCTTGAATTGAAGCTTACTTGTTGGTCTTATATGTCGAGTCCATCACAATAACATAGGGAAACATGTTGAGCAAATGCCTCGAGTCGGGATGTGAGATAAAAAAAATCAATCACTTCATCAGAATCTTGACTTCTCCGAGTGTTTATATAGTATCCACGTTCCGTCAACGTGTGAAGTGCTTGTTGTAATGGAGATCTTCCTTCGGCTTGTTTCATTCTAGTCTTCAAACCGGTGTTGTAAACTTGACGGATGGAGGTGACATTGTCGGGATCCTCTAATTGTACGGATTTTAATATATGTCTCGGTTTTAAGCCAGAATTCAATTCACGCTCCACCTTTCGGCTCTGCTTCGGAGTCATACGTCCAACATATGCATGACCTCTTAACACCGAAGGAATGATATGGTTGTGGACTCCACATACAACCCTCACCGTCCACTTTTCCTCTTCAATTTGGGTTCCTACAAGCTCAAACAAACACATACACTTCTTCGAGTTTTTTTTCCGGCTAGAACTTGGAACATGATCGGGATCTACGTCTTTTTCTTTTCTCGGTCCTCCGTGTCTATCACAACCCAATTGTAGGATACGATAACCCCTTCTATCCAACCATGATTTTTTAATGACCAACACCATATTCATAGCGTTGGCCACATACCGAGCCCATCCCAATAAGTTCTCTCTATCCGCAAAATATCCATGAAGCTCAAATTTTGACGAATAATTGGTACCGAGAGCACGAGAGTAATCCATAAGATCCTAAATAAAAATAACATAGAGTATTATTTTAAAAATACACATCATTTTATTCTTGCATTGCTAATTCTATGATTTCGATTCTCTATTCTAACATTGCTAATTCTATAATTCCGATTCTCTATTCTTGCATTGCTAATTCTATAATTCCGATTTCTATTCTAACATTGCTAATTCTATGATTTCGATTCTCTATTCTAACATTGCTAATTCTATAATTCCGATTCTCTATTCTTGCATTGCTAATTCTATAATTCCGATTCTCTATTCTAAAATTGTTAATTCTATGATTTCGATTCTCTATTCTAACATTGCTATTTCTATAATTTCAATTCTCTATTCTAACATTGCAAATTCTATAATTTCGATTCTCTATTCTAACATTGCAAATTCTATAATTCCGACAAAATAAAACGACATAACAGTAAAGTATAAAAATGAGTTTGTACACTTACTTCAAGTTTTGCGAGAATTTCTTCCGGATCACTATATTTTTCAATATCGAACGGCATCATCGAGCTTTCACCATCGGATTCTACATCAACTTCATCGGAATACGACGACATTTTAACGACTTTTTTCTTTACGTTTTCTAACTTGTGGATGAAGGTGAATGAGTCTCATATGTTATTATATAGGCTCCAAAAATCCCCAACGGATATATTCCCCCAACGTCTAGTCCGTCCAATGGTCACATTTTTTAAAGTATAACGCGCAAGGGAATGCGCATGCGCAGCGCGCATGCGTGTCCTCTTGCGCGCGGGCGGACTCCGCCTCTATGAAGGCGCGAGTCCGCCCGAATAGTAGCCCTGTTTGAAAAAGACTCCTTATGAACTCTTCAAAGGAAGAAAACCAAATATTTCATACTTCAAACCTTTTGGATGTATTTGTTTTGTTCACAACAATGGGAAGGACAATCTTGAGAAATTTGATACACGTAGTGATGAAGCTATATTCATAGGATATGCTTCAAATAGCAAAGCTTATAGAGTATATAACAAACGTACCAAAGTTGTTGAGGAAAGCATTTATATTATTTTTTATGAAAGCAATGATGGTACTTTGAGTGAGAGTTTTGCAGATTTAAATCTGAATCAAAGAGAAGATCACATTTCGGATGAAGAGGAAGATTGTAAAGATCAAGACAAGAATATGCAGGAAAAGATTCAAGATACCAAAGAAAACCCTCAAGACCTTGAAACAGACCTTCAAGACCTTGAAACTGGAAACTGTGATAACAAAACTCCACTTCAAGGGCTTGAAACACAACTTCAAGGCCTTGAGATTGGAACAACATGTAATACACAAACGGTATCTGAATCTAGTCAGACATATACAGCTCAACCTTCTGGATCTACTTTATCTGTCAAAAGAAGAAAAGTTCAACACTCCTCGTATCATCCTCAAGAGAATGTGATCTCAGATCCAAATGCTGGAGGTCAAACTAGATCTAAAGTGAATAATATATGTGCCTTCTCCGCCTTTGTATCACTTGTCGAGACAAAGAAATACATTCACGCTCTTTAAGAACCAGATTGGATCATTGTCATGCAAAATGAATTAAATGAATTTGAGAGGAACAAGGTATGGACTCTTACTTCAAGACCAAAGCATCAATCAGTTATTGACACGAAATGGGTCTTTCGAAACAAATTGGATGAAAGTGGCAAAGTTTTACGAAACAAAGCACGACTTGTAGCACAAGGTTATAACCAAGAAGAAGGTATTGATTATGAGGAGACTTTTGCTCTAGTTGCCAGGTTAGAAGCCATACGTGTGCTACTTGCATTTGCATCTTTCATGAGCATAAGACTTTTTCAAATGGATGTAAAATGTACTTTTCTAAACGGCTTCTTAGAAGAAGAAGTCTACGTTGCTCAACCTCCTGGTTTTGAAAATGATGAATTTCTGGATCATGTTTTTAAATTAGACAAGACTCTTTACGGTCTTAAGCAAGCTCCTCGAGCTTGGTATGAAAGATTGTCTAAATATCTTCTTGAAAACAATTTTAAAAGAGGTTTGATTGATAAAACATTGTTTATCAAAACTAGAGGCAAGGACATTCTAGTAGTACAAATCTATGTTGATGACATATTATTCGGTGCTACTAATGATTCCCTTTGCAAGGAATTTTCAGATATTATGTGCAGGGAATTTAAGATGAGCTTAATGGGAGAGCTAGATTTCTTTTTTTGACTTCAAGTTACACAAGCAAAGAAAGCAATTTTCCTCAATCAAAGCAAGTATACTAAAGACTTGCTTAAAAAGTACAAAATGGATCAATCCAAGGTTGCAAAGACTCCTATGAGTTCAACACTTTTGCTAGATCATGACAAGAATGGCAAAAGTGTATTACAAAAGGAGTATCATGGTATGATCGGTTCATTGTTGTATCTAACTGCTAGTCGTCCTGACATTATGTTTAGCGTGTGCATGTGTGCAAGATTTCAAGCTGATCCTAAAGAGTCACACTTGATAGTTGTGAAAAGAATTTTTCAGTATCTCAATGGCACTAAGGATCTAGGGTTATGGTACCCATGTCAAAGCTCGTTTCATCTTGTTGGCTATTCAGATTCAGACTTTGCAGGTTATAAGGTCGATAGAAAAAGTACTTCTGGATGTTGCCAATTCTTAGGGTCATCCCTAATCAGTTGGCACTCCAAGAAGCAAAATTCTTGTTGCCCTATCCACAGCTGAAGTTGAATACATAGCTGCAGGAGCTTGTTGTGCTCAAATTCTCTGGATTGCTCAACAACTTCGTGACCTTGGTTTTGACTTGAGAGGTATTGCTATAAAATGTGATAATACTAGTGCTATTTCTATAACCAAAAATCTTGTGCATCATTCAAGGACTAAGCATATTGATGTAAGGCATCACTTCATACGTGATCATGTTGAGAAAGGTGATGTTTGATTTCTTTTATCTCAACTAACTTACAGCTTGCAAATATCTTTACGAAGCCTCTTCCTGAGGAACAATTTAATTTTATTAGATTGGAGCTTGATATGTTGAACAAGGAAACATTAATGTAGGGGGAGTAAACGAGTTATAATCATCCTAAGCATGCATCTCAATTGATGTTTTCAAGGGCCTTGAAATAAAATTTAAGGAGCTTTGAAACATATTTTACAAGGTATATTAACTTTACGGATCTTTTAAGAATTAAAATTTTTTACATATTTTAATTCTTAAAATATTTTTAATAAATCTTTTGTTTGAAAAAGAATTGATTTTATTGGTTTTAAAAGCTTGATTTTCTCAAAAGATTTTGTTATATCCCTGTTAAAAAGGACCTACCTTCTCTATCTTTTTATCCTTTTACAAGAAACCCTATTTCAAAATCCTTTGATTTCTCTCTCAAACTTTCCTCATGGCACCCAAAAGCAAGATATCTGCTCCTCCATCTTCCAAAAAGAAAGTTGTTCAGAATTCTTCAATCGCTAAAGAAGAAAAACCTTCTGAAGATCTGGATACATCTCAGATTACTGGTCTTCCCTCATCATGGTTCATTAATTTTCAAGCTTCTGGATCTTGGCTTGATGGTTTTCACAATCGACCGCTCTGTATGTGTGGTTTGGTGGATACTGATTTTCTCGGTACCCTCAAGATACCTTGCATAGACAAGCTGAAGAGTTCGATTATCTGAAAGGTTCTAAACCCTGGAGATTTTTCTTTTCCACGACTCACGAGACTATTATATGTTAATGTCACCACAAAAAGGGACAAAGGATGTATTACTCTTGAATCTTCAGTCAAAGGTATTCCGATTTCACTCACTCCTTCTATTCTAAGTGAAATTTTAGGAATTCCTACAAATGGTGTATTCAACTATCCTTCAAGATCAGAGAGTGTTCGTATTGCTAAGGAGAATTTTCTGGTTCCCAACTCAAACTCACGTCAACTTACTCATACTTCTCTAATCTTAGAGGCTAAAATAGTGTTCACTATACTGGTTCGATGTGTAGTTCCTTGTGCAAACTCAAGAGAGCTGTTGACTGATTGATGACGTGATTTATAACGTTAGTTTAGGGATCCATTTAGATAGTTTTTCCCATTATTCGTGCATGGTTTGGCATTAGTTCATGATGTTTACGCTTAATTCATGCATATTGTCGAAATAGACGTCTACACGAACTCTTGTCGGTTTTGTAGGTATTTTGGGGAACTTTTGGAGCTTAATCGACACATTCGATGATCATTCCTCATGATGGCACACATCCGGACTCATTAAGGAGCAAGTTAGGAGCAAAGGAGAACGCATAGGACCTTGTTGGTGCATGTTTTGCACCAACTCATGGCTTAATGATCCAAGGAGAGCGGCACAGAGATTTCCACGGTCCAAAAGCCAGAACCACACCTATAATTTTGGCCGTGGTTTTCTCTGGACAGCTGTCCCACGATCTCCTTGCCCGACCCTTGCTCTTGGTGGAGAATATAAGTGGTCCTATAGGTTGTTGCTAGAGGATCCTCCCACATTCTCTCACACATTATCATTATCCACATTGGGAATTCTTGGAGTGGAGGAAAAACACTCTCATTTTAGAGGAATAACAACATACCAAGAAAGAAATTTAGAGTGAGTTTTGAGTGACTTTTGTTGAGAACATTTGGAAAGATTATAAGGAACGTTTTGGAGCTGTGTTTGAAGGGTTGTAAGTCTTGTTTCATCTTATATTAAGTTAAGACTACTTGTTTCTTTTCACTTTCATTTCATTTACTTGCTATGGAAGCCATGAATGTTTGCTTGTTGAGTTTGAATCTTAAAATGCATGTTGTTGGCTAAATAGTTGTGATTCTAGGGTGATGAAATGATGGTTATGGCTTGGACTATGATAGAATAGACTTGAATGTACTCTTGGATGGTTTTCTTGTTCGAATCTTGACCCAGACCCAAAATCACGGTCTGTTCTTGCAGAATCTCGATCGTGGTTCTGTACGATCAGCCCGTGGTTTTCTCTGTTGTGCTTGTATTGATGAATCTGAATGTTAGGATGTTAGACTGTTGAAATCCTAGTGTTTGTTAAGCATAGTCTAGCCTAGGGTGACCTAATGCTAGCAAACTAAGTGAGGGAAGAGACTTACCCGGTAATTCTTGATCTTAGATACCAAAGATGATGAACTCTAGGTAGTAGTGAGCCTCACAAGCCGCTATTGGACTGAGTGTTCTAGGATTGATACTTAGGACTTGCCTTCCCGAGACTTACCCGGTAAGGAGAGGTTTGACCCCTAGATAGCAATCCGGTTTGTGTAGAATTCCCAACCTTAGGATCCTAGAGACTTACCCGGTAATAGGACCTTAGGTGCAGGATTAGTGGACCATGAGACCTACCCGGTGATTTATCCCATTTGAGAAACACCATTTTTCCAACATACCGTAGATTTTCCAAGGTTGATTAGAAGCTTGAGTCCAATGCCATAACCGGAAGTCCTAACCCCTAGAATCCGTTTTTCTCTCTTTGATCACATCTCTTGTGTTTGTGTTGCTTGTTTGTGTTGCTAGCTTGATTTGTTAGCTTGATTTATAATATTGCATGATTTGTGATCTTTGCTTGATCACCACAAAAACCCAACCCAAAAAATATCATGATTTTCATTTCTTTATTTCCTTCTCGTTTCTTAGACTACATTTGCACTATCCATGATCACTTGTTTGATTTGATTTCACCTTAGTCTTCGCGTTTGACCTCGGAATACTATCCTTGCTACAAAACGACCCATACACTGTGGGTTCGCTAGGAGTTAGAAAATTATATCGAGTTATAAATTGTAAGACTTTTGTGCTATACATTTCTAGCGTGACACTAATCAATCTCTGGAATTAATTCATTTGCTTATGTCTGATATGGCCATAGATGTGCCTAATCTGATTCTCAACCATATGCTGCATTCTATCAACTCTAAGAGATCTATTCCCTTGCCTTATGGAAATTTGCTACCTAAGATCTTTGATTATTACAGAATTGATACATCCTCTGAGGATAGACATTCTATTAACAACAAAAATGATGAGAATTGCTTAGAACGTCTGGGGATTGAGAAAACTCTTGCAGGAACATGGACTTTAAAAGGAAAAGGAGTTACTCAAAATCGAAATGAAGAAGTCAAACCTTCTCCTACTCCAGAAATCAGGTTAGAGGGTTGTGAAAAAAAAATAGCTTGTCTCAATCGTGAATTATCTGATTTTCAGTTTGACACCAAGAGGAGAATGGATACAAACTTCGAGTTGCTAGCTACCATAAATGCCAAAGTCAATGAAATGTATTTGATGAATGATCTTACACTAACTACAATGGGAAGCATTTTGCCCATACCTGAAGATGTAGCTCAACATACTCAAGAGTAGGTTGAGAATATGCTGATGAATTGTAAAAGGCGTGTACATAATAAATTGATTCTGTATCCAACTCATGAGGAGCCAATGTTTTTGCCCAAAGTTGAGTATGAAGTAGTTAAATAGAGAAGAGCTGAAGAAAAGAGAAGACGTTTGACAGCTGAAATGGATGATTGGCGTTAAAAGAAAATTTCATCCAAAGGAAAGAGGAAGTTCTATGAGGAGTTTTAAGCTGACTGGTTTTCTCTATGGGTTGAAAATACTTTGGTTTTGGGTCTATAATCGTATTTTAAGACTTCCTGCTTTAACTGCTTTTCCTCCCTTGTTGAAAGACAAAGGGAGAGAAATATGATCCGACATTTTGATATACTGCATTCTGCATTTTTAGTTTTGAGATTTTCATATGCATTGATAAACTAACAAATGCAGGTACGAGGATTTGTGTTTTCTTCCATCAAGGGGGAGATTGAAAACTCCACCTTGATTAAAATGGTTTACAGGTGTTGATGATGGAAGACTTTGATAGCATGAATTATAGTCTATATTTTGGGGTTTGTTTGGACGTTTTATCTTTCATAATCTGCATGTTTGTATGTACATTATGTGATTTTACTACCATTTCATCTACCTTTGCGAGAATCGAGGTCTACACCTAGTTTCGTTGTAATTGCAGGTAATATGGTACGTTTTGCATCGAAAAGGAGCAAAAGGAGTCAAGAGTCATTTGGAGCTACATTGAGGAGCAAAAAGGAATCCTTCAGGAAGCATAGCCATGGATTAAAGATTTACTTTGGACCAGTTTTGAGAGATTCTACACTCAGTTATGAATCACCTCGGTTGCCCAGAGATTCATCTCGACCGAGGCGATCCAGAGACGCCGACTCGACCGAGGCGAACACCTAGGACGCGGCGAGAATATTTTATTCTTGGCTGAGATCTTTTAAAATTGGAAAGTGATCTTATATTTTTGGGCTGAGTTTCTAGAAGGAAGGAGATATGCAGAATCATATATTTTACCTATATTTATGGGATAATATCTTCTTAAGATTTATTATCTTTGGAGGTTTATTTTTCCTATAAAAAGGATTGGATTTTCCACAAATCCGATCATGCTTAGAGGCTGCATACATCACGATATACCACCGATCAGGGTTTACAAGCGCAGCAGCCGCATCCTACTCCAATTTGGGAGATTCGAAGAACCTTTTTGAAGGTTGAAGGAAGATTGAAGACTATAGCTTTATAGTTTTTTTTGGAGGGTTTTGTAAGATTATCTTCAATTCCTTTCCTTGTTGTCTTGTCTTGTTGGATTATTATCCAAGGAACGATTTTTGTGTGTTATTTGATTCAGTTATTGAAGTGTTTTCATTAAATTCTTCTTTGTTCAAATATTCACCTTCTTCCCATATATTTAATACTTTCATTATGATGATGAGTGGCTAATTTCCTTGTGTGATTCTAGGGTGATTAGCTGAAGGTTGTGGGAAAAACAATGATAGAATAATCTTAGATTCCAGTAGGATCCTGAAAGTTCGAGTCTTTAACCTTAACCCTAAGCATCTCGTTCAGTCGATGAACATCTCGGCCGGGGTGGAAACTGGCTGACCGAGGTGACTTATCCGATCCGTAACTGAGAGTTAAGTGTTAGAGTTTGCTAAATCCTATTCTTATTACACCTTCCTGGTTCAATGCAAGCTTAGGATGAAACTTACCCGGTAATTCCTTAGTTTGTGTACCAACGATCATAAGTGTAGGTAATAAAGGTTTGTCCTTTATTGGGGTTTGAGTGTGCTTCCATCCCATCTTTGTGAGTTAGCCTGAGACTTACCCGGTAAAGGTTGATTCTATTCCCTTAGATGGTGTGTTAGTTTGAGGTTATAGTTCTTTATCTTAATTCCTTGAGACTTACCCGGTAATAGGAGTTACGGTTTAGGATTAGTGTGTAGTAAGACTTACCCGGTGATCTACTCCACTTTAGTAACACCTTCCCCAAGCAAAAATCTCAGCTTTGTCCTCTTATCTATAGATCTTGAGTTGGAACCACAACTAGATGCTTTAATCCCTAGAATTGCATGTTTGCTTTATTTGACATCTTATTCATCTTTGATTGTATACTTGCTCTTGTGGTTAGCATCAACACTAGCATACCGTATTGGACTTTGTTTCACTAAGTCCCTGTGATCGACCCCTGGAATTTTCTTGCTTTTACTACGATTGACCCGTACACTGCGGGTTCGCATCCTTGTTTTAAGCTTAAGTCTAAGGGAATAGAATCAACCTTTACCGGGTAAGTCTCAGGCTAACTCACAAAGATGGGATGGAAGCACACTCAAACCCCAATAAAGGATAAACCTTTATTACCTACACTTATGATCGTTGGTACACAAACTAAGGAATTACCGGTGGTCCGAGCTTGATAGCATGAATTATAGTCTATATTTTAGGGTTTGTTTGGACGTTTTATCTTTCATAATCTGCATGTTTGTATGTACATTATGTGATTTTACTACCATTTCATCTACCTTTGCGAGAATCGAGGTCTACACCTAGTTTCGTTGTAATTGCAGGTAATATGGTACGTTTTGCATCGAAAAGGAGCAAAAGGAGCTATGGAGTCATTTGGAGCTACATTGAGGAGCAAAAAGGAATCCTTCAGGAAGCATAGCCATGGATTAAAGATTTACTTTGGACCAGTTTTGAGAGATTCTACACTCAGTTATGAATCACCTCGGTTGCCCAGAGATTCATCTCGACCGAGGCGATCCAGAGACGCCGACTCGACCGAGGCGAACACCTAGGACGCGGCGAGAATATTTTATTCTTGGCTGAGATCTTTTAAAATTGGAAAGTGATCTTATATTTTTGGGCTGAGTTTCTAGAAGGAAGGAGATATGCAGAATCATATATTTTACCTATATTTATGGGATAATATCTTTTTAAGATATTTTATCTTTGGAAGATAATTCTCCTATATAAAGGGTTGGATTTTCTACAATTCACCCATCTTCGGATCATCGGCATCCGCTTACAGCTGGGAACCTCGCATACACGCGCAGCAGCCGCATCCTACTCCAATTTGGGAGAGAGTTGAAGAACCTTTTTGAAGGTTGAAGGAAGATTTGAAGACTATAGCTTTATAGCTTTTTGGAGGGTTTTGTAAGATTATCTTCAATTCCTTTCCTTGTTGTCTTGTCTTGTTGGATTATTATCCAAGGAACGATTTTTGTGTGTTATTTGATTCAGTTATTGAAGTGTTTTCATTAAATTCTTCTTTGTTCAAATATTCACCTTCTTCCCATATATTTAATACTTTCATTATGATGATGAGTGGCTAATTTCCTTGTGTGATTCTAGGGTGATTAGCTGAAGGTTGTGGGAAAAACAATGATAGAATAATCTTAGATTCCAGTAGGATCCTGAAAGTTCGAGTCTTTAACCTTAACCCTAAGCATCTCGTTCAGTCGATGAACATCTCGGCCGGGGTGGAAACTGGCTGACCGAAGTGACTTATCCGATCCGTAACTGAGAGTTAAGTGTTAGAGTTTGCTAAATCCTATTCTTATTACACCTTCCTGGTTCAATGCAAGCTTAGGATGAAACTTACCCGGTAATTCCTTAGTTTGTGTACCAACGATCATAAGTGTAGGTAATAAAGGTTTGTCCTTTATTGGGGTTTGAGTGTGCTTCCATCCCATCTTTGTGAGTTAGCCTGAGACTTACCCGGTAAAGGTTGATTCTATTCCCTTAGATGGTGTGTTAGTTTGAGGTTATAGTTCTTTATCTTAATTCCTTGAGACTTACCCGGTAATAGGAGTTACGGTTTAGGACTAGTGTGTAGTGAGACTTACCCGGTGATCTACTCCACTTTAGTAACACCTTCCCCAAGCAAAAATCTCAGCTTTGTCCTCTTATCTATAGATCTTGAGTTGGAACCACAACTAGATGCTTTAATCCCTAGAATTGCATGTTTGCTTTATTTGACATCTTATTCATCTTTGATTGTATACTTGCTCTTGTGGTTAGCATCAACACTAGCATACCGTATTGGACTTTGTTTCACTAAGTCCCTGTGATCGACCCCTGGAATTTTCTTGCTTTTACTACAATTGACCCGTACACTGCGGGTTCGCATCCTTGTTTTAAGCTTAAGTCTAGGGTTATAAATTTAAAGCTTGCACACACCGTTTGGAGCGAACAAGTTTTTGGCGCCGTTGCCGGGGACTTGGTCTAGACCGAGCCGGTACGGTTTGCTCTTGGGGCATTTGCCCCGTGTTGTCTTACCACTCTACTTGAGTGACTTTTGCAGGTTCTTTCTTAGGTATATGCGAAGAACCCGCACTGGAAAGGAAATCGTTCCTTACGATCCCGAACCAGAAAAGACGTACAAGAGACGCTTAAGAGAAGCGAAGATGGCCCGACAAGACGATCACGATCTTGCGGCCCAATTGAGAGAGACGCAGGAGCTGCTACGTCTCAGTCAAGAAGAGCTAAGGCAAGAGAAAGAGGAGAATCAGGCCAGGACTGCAGCAATCGAAGCTGAGATTGCAGCAATTCGGAACCAGATTCAACCTCGACCGATGCAGGATCCAGTAGTTGATCCTCGACCGAGGCAGATTCCAGTACCTGACGCCCCGGCCGATGTGCATCCGCTTCGGATGCCAATCCGAGATGTTCTTCTTGCAGGGATTCCACAAACCCTAGGTCAAAGGATGGACCCAAATCAACAGCTGAGGCGTCCAGGAGTGAACCTAGGAGATCCAGCGGATCATGACTACGAACTTCGACCGCAAGTTCTGGCCATGATTCGCCAATGTCAATTCGGAGGGCTGGAGAAGGAGTCGCCGCATCAACATCTTCAAAACTACGAGATCTTGATGGAGACCTTGCGACCTCCTAGAATTGAAAATAACAACTACAAGCTAAGACCTTTCTACTTTTCTCTTAAAGATAGAGCTCTTACTTGGTATCAATCTCTTCCTGCAGGAAAGATCAGCACATGGGAAGAGATGACTACGGAATTCTTGACCAAATTCTTTCCCCCCTCAAAGACTGCTGAAATGAGAGGGAAGATCAATGCTTTCATCATGAAGGACAAGGAGAGCTTGTCCAAATCATGGGAGCGGTTCAAGGATATCCTTTTGGATTGCCCACATCATGGGATTCCAAAGATCGAGTTGTTGGAGATCTACTTCAAAGGACTGGACGGAAACACCCAGTTTAATCTCCAACTACTCTCCGCCGGCACATTCATGGATATGGCGGTTGATGAGGCTTGGGACTTCATTGAGAAGCAAGCCTTGCACATGGAGAAGTACACCCACCAAGGAGCTGAAGGTGGAGTTAAAAGAGTCAACTTTCAAGAGACTCAAACCAACAACAACCAATTCACGTCCTTGAAGAACGACGTGAAGCAGTTGAAGGAGCTATTGATGGCTCAAACTAAGAAGGAAGAGCAAGGGCAAAGGAACAACAACAACAACAATAACGGGTACCGTAACAACAACAACGGACCCCGAAACAACAACTACAACAACAATAAAGGATCCAATAGCAACAATTGGAGAGCGAATAATAACCAAAACAACGGTAACAATTATTCAAACTCCAACTCTAATGATTCCTCTAATCCTTTCCTCTCTCCCCCTTCTTCTTCTTCTACTCCATTGAAGAGCCAAGGGCAAGGATCAAGTTCGTCTCAGCCGGAAAAGAAGGACGCAGTCCTGGAGGCAATCTTGATCAAGCTTAATGCTATGGAGAATTCTATGACTTCATTTTCGAGGGCCCAAAAGTCCTTCGAACAACAACTTGCTAATAGGGCGAATGAAGCGCCAAGAGATCCAGGGAAGCTTCCAGCAAAGACGGAAACTAACCCTAAGGGCCAATGCATGGCCATCACGACGAGGAGTGGACTCAAAACTGCAGATCCAGTACCTCGTTCGACGCAGACCACCTCGGTCCAGATCCAGTCGAAGAACACCTCGACCGAGATGCCAACCGAGGCGGTACAACAGAAAGTAGGAGGAACAACTGAAGCCTATGTTCCACCTCCTGCATATAAACCACCACTTCCATTCCCCCAGTCCAGAGCCAGAGCACATCTTGACAAGCACTTTGGTAAGTTCCTTGACTTGATGAATAAGCTCCATATTAATATTCCTTTCCTTGATGCTATTCTAGGTATGCCCGCCTATGGGAAGTTCCTAAAAGAGATCCTATCAAGGAAGAGGAAGCTGGAGGATGTTGGTGAAGTTAGGATGACATCTAAGTCTTCAGAGCTTATAAAGATCATGAAGGAGAAGATGCCACCTAAATTAAGAGATCCCGGCTCATTTTGCATTCCCATTCAAGTTGGGGACGTCACTTGTGAAGCCCTTTGCGATCTAGGAGCCAGCGTGAGCATCATCCCGCTGGAGCTATGCAATAAGATCGGCCTTGGAGAGCCCAAGCCGGTCAAGATTCGACTCTACATGGCGGATCGCTCCATCACCCATCCCGTGGGCATTTTGGAGGACGTTCCGGTCAAGTTAGGTAACTTCTATCTACCCATAGATTTTGTCGTACTTGACATTCCCGCAGATTATCCTGTTCCTATCATTCTCGGGAGGCCATTTCTAGCAACTTCGGGTTGCAATGTGGATTGCAAGAACGCCAAGTTGAAATTCAACGTTGGTGGCGATGAGGTGGAGTTCGCACTACTTGCAGCCATGAAAGGGGAGCAAATAACTGATGATATCTTCAACATCTACGATGAAGAAGAATCAAGAGAATTGGTGAGCTCTATCCTTATTAATGATCCACTCGAAAGAGTTATTAGCTTCAGTTTAATGGAGGAAGGTATAGATGCTTCTTGTGATGCAGATATACGGAGCTTAAAAGCACTGGAAGAGGATCCAGGAGCTAAAACTGAGAAGCTAATCCAGGAAACGAAGATTTCCAGCCTCGGACCCAGTAGCAGTACCTCGACCGAGGCACTTTCTGGACCGAGCGAGGCGTTTGAAGAACACCTCGGTCAACGCCTTTGTGCCTCGACCGAGGCCGACAGAGAGACAATGTCAACTGAGATTGCTGAGAATGACAATTTTTCTACTCCCTTCTCTGACATTCACCCACAGTTGGCGGATCATTCTCTCCACCAACTTTCTGATAATAAAGGTCCTTGGTATGCTGATATTGTGAATTATCTTGTCTGCCAGGAAATACCACCCGGATTGACGTACTCCCAAAAGAAGAGATTCTTCAAGGAAGTACGACATTACTACTGGGATGAGCCGCTGCTATTTAAGCGCGGACCGGATGGGATGCTTCGAAGGTGCATTCCGGAAGACGAAGTTAATAGCGTCATAAAGCATTGTCACTCACTACCATGTGGAGGGCATGCTAGCACCGATAAAACATGCGCCAAGGTATTGCGTTCCGGTTTCTTTTGGCCTACATTATTTAAGGATGTGCAATCTTTTGTTGTTTCTTGTGATGCATGCCAAAGAACAGGGAACCTATCAAGGAGGAACGAGATGCCACTTAACAACATCCAAGAAGTGGAAATCTTTGATGTATGGGGGATTGACTTCATGGGACCTTTCCCATCCTCCGGAGGAAACCTCTACATTCTCCTTGCAGTGGATTACGTCTCTAGATGGGTCGAAGCCATCGCTTCTCCCACTAACGACGCCAAGGTGGTTGTGAAGTTCTTGAATAGAACTATCTTTCCACGGTTTGGAACTCCACGCATCATCATCAGCGATGGAGGAACGCATTTCATCAACCGGAAGTTTAAAGCACTTCTATCGAAGTATGGGGTAACCCACAAGGTATCAACCGCTTATCACCCTCAAACTAGTGGACAGGTCGAGATCTCAAACAGAGAAATCAAAGCAATTTTGGAGAAGACCGTCTCTAGGACAAGGAAGGATTGGTCCATGAAATTAGACGATGCTCTTTGGGCGTACAGGACCGCATTCAAGACTCCTATAGGCACCACCCCTTATAATTTGGTGTATGGGAAATCTTGCCACTTGCCCGTTGAGTTGGAGCACAAAGCGTATTGGGCCATCAAATGGTTGAACTTTGACATTAAGGAGGCTGGTGAGAAGCGACTATTGGAACTTAACGAGCTGGAAGAGCTGCGTTTGAACGCCTATGAGAATGCCAAGATCTACAAGGAAAGGACGAAGAGATGGCATGACAAGCGTATCGTTCCAAAGGAGCTTAACGAAGGAGATTTAGTTCTACTCTTCAACTCCCGCCTCCGTCTTTTTCCAGGTAAGTTGAAATCTAGATGGACCGGACCTTACGTTGTAAAACACGTTTTCCCTCATGGTGCAGTTGAGATATGGGGCGAAACTAGCGGAAGCTTCAAGGTCAACGGTCATAGACTTAAGAAGTACCAACCGGAAACGCCGGTTGAGGAGGTCGCACCGATCCACCTCGTTTGAGACGCACCATGGTCCAGCTAGCGACCTTAAATCAAGCGCTTCTTGGGAGGCAACCCAAGGTATTGCTTTCTTTCCCGTTTTCTAGTCTAGTTTAGATAGTTTTTGTTTTTGCTTTGCTTTGCTTTGTTTTTGGGTTTTTGGACAGACAACAGGAAGGAGCACTCCAGGAAAGAGAGAAGTTCGAGATTCTGAGAAGAAAGAAGCACCTCGGTCACTGTCAGAACACCTCGACCGAGTTGATTCTTGAAGCAACCGAGGCGACTAGGGTTTCCGCAGAACCGCCTCGGTCCGTACCACCTCGGTCCAGTCGAGACCATCTCGACCGAGGTGACAGCAGATCTCGCGACGGTATAAAAAGCGAAAATTACTTTTCACTTTTTATTTTTCACCCATTTCGACCGCGGCGACAGAGCACCTCGTTCTCCCTCGTTTCTCGCTCTTTTTCGACGATTTCTGTTCCAAAACTGCAATTAAAGGGAAGAGGAGTCGATTGCAACAACAGATCTGCAAGAAATCTGAGCATTTTCGACCGAAACGAGGTAAACGAAGTTCGAAAACCCTAACTCCTCGTTTGCTGTTTATTGGGCTTTGGTTGCCCTTGATTCTGCTGAGGAAACCCATAAGTACCCCTTAGGAAGCAATTGTAGTGATTTTAGGGGGAAAAGAACTGGAAATCTGAGAATTGGAATTCGAACTGCACGCCTCGGTCCAGTCGGTCTGCATCTCGACCGAGGTGATTTCTGGGACTTGTCAGCAACCGAGGTGGTCTGACAGATTGATTTGTGAAGATGAGTTCAGATAGGATACTAGCCCTTAGAAACAGATCTTCACCCTCCCCTTCCCCTTCTTCTTCCCGTCCCTACCGCCCGGTTATCCACGAGAGATGCCGGGTAGATTACGAGAGGATAGCGGGCCGTCCAGTTATCGCACCGCGATTTCTGGAGGTATCCGCTTTCGACTGCCTAGGGTTAGAGGCTGACCTTAGGAGGATGATAGCCACAGTCGGGCTGGATCAGTTTTCTGAGATCCGAGCCCCAGCCTACATAGAGCCGACACTCGAGTTCGTCAGCTCCTTCTCCTACCTACCCACAGAGGGATCTGTGAAGTATCGGCTGATGAGCCGGAACTTCTTAGTCCCACTAGAGACCTTCAGAGAGATTTTCAGCTTTCCTACCCCTACAGCTGTAGACTTCCCCTCCCGATCCGTAGCTAGGGAGTTTTGGGGTCAGATCGCCCACATCACCACTCATGCAGACAGATGGCGCCCTGGAGATTCCAGGGAGAAGGTCATCTTCCACCCAGCTTTCAGACTCGCCCACCGGATATTCAGCGAGATGCTTCTGGCGCGTACTGAGACGCCCCAGAAGATCAGACAGGGGGAGCTATTCTCGCTATACTGCATGGTCACGGGAGGATACCCTGACTTTGGCTTGATGCTGGCAGAGGATCTGCACAGGATCAAAGCCAAAGGGAAGGGTGATATTTGCTGTGGAGGTCTAGTCACCCACATCGCCTCCTACCACGGGATGGATCTCAGTATTTGTACATTGGCGGCGGCTCCGAAGCCGCTGGGTCTGCAGGAGATGATCACACGGCGGATTCTGGTTCCCCGTGGGCTGACTACACCGTATGTTGCCATGCCTTGGGAGCGGACAGCGCCTCAGGGCATCAGATGGTCTGCACAGTTTTCTGTCGCCGACCCGCATTTCTGGCAGGCTGCATGGGTCCCGCTGATGGAGGACTACAGAGAGGGAGCAGCTGCTGCTGCTGCAGCTGCAGAGGAGGCAGAGGAGGCTGACGAGGAGGATGATGACGAGACAGTTGAGGAGAGAGGAGGCGGCGTCCCGATGGACACAGGGACGGACACTGCTGGGACGAGCGCGCCTCCCATTATTGATCTTGATGAGGACGAGGAGGACACTGAGCCAGCGCCGGCTGAGACTTCTCCAGTCAGGCCCGCTAGGCG